>OX419762.1:15500982-16100982 GCA_948567375.1 Lunularia cruciata | reverse complement strand
TGATGTGGAATGGATTTGGGAATCAAAAGCTAGGTGCGGGAAATTGTCCTCCCAGTGCATCCATCCCGTCTACTCTCTAAAGTCCTTCCTAAGTCTAACAATTACTCTATGTTCTCCACCTCAAATTACTCAGTTTCAGTAGTTCGTGCTCTTCCAAGAGGGATAATCCACTCTCTTGGACTAAGACACTCGCTCTGATACCATTGTAATATTTCGAGGACAAGAGAAGAGAGAAAACACAAATTACACATTCAACATTCGATGCCCCAAAGGAGCACCTTCTCTTTATTATATAGACAAAGAGGATCTCCTCCAAAGAAGCTCCACCATAGGATTAGGCACACAGATAGGTGACATGTCATCATGCTCCACCCTTGGATTACTTACTTGGATGGGTGACGTGTCGTTCTAGGTCCTATCTGGTTGGTCAAACAAGCTTTGATTGGAGGGAATCTTTTAGGGAATCTTCATGTAGGAGTCTCAGAATCATGTGAGTAAGGTATCGTTGGAAAGCTCTCAACAAGACAAATCAAGGGGGAGAGGAGGCTAGCCTTTCCTTTGTTGGGGGAATCTGTACTTTTTTTAGGCCTAATTCTTCCGTTTAGGCTTTCAAAATTGCCTTCAAAGATTTCAGGCATATTTTGGTTCCTACTCTATTAGTAGAAGTCCCCTTTTGGTGATACCTCTTTCTGATCTGTTTTGACCATCATGTATAACATTATTCTAGATGTTACCAAACCAAATTTCACATCTAGATCATATGGCTAGCTCGTGGTATTACACTTATCCTTTAAGTATGGCATATCAATAAGAATGTCATAACAAATGTTTGCAAGCACTTTCAACATCAAGAAGATTGGAAGATTTTTGAGAAGGATTGGAACAAGTTCACTACTTCAATTGATGAAGCATCATTCAACACAAATTGGGCCGTATTGTGCACAAAATATCCACCTATTGTGTACAAATATATTGGATCTAAGTGGATCATGCCACACAATAAGCAATTTGTGCTTGCATGGATAAAAGACCACCGCTATATGGGCAACCTTCATGCATGGAAGGCAAGCATGGAGCCATCAAGACATGGATCATTGTGTCTTTTCAAGACCTATGAGATGTGTATCAATGGTTGATGCTTGTGATTGATCACCAACATGCAAGAATTTGATGGCATATTGGATATGATCAAACCAACACATTGGCATAGCAACAAGGCATGATGTGGGCAGAAGTTTGGCAAAAAATATCTCATTTTTCCCTCAAGCATGTCCATGAGGAGGTCAAGAAAGCATAACATCTTGATGATGTGGTTACACCATGCACATGCATTTTTACTACAACAATGGGCCTTTTGTGCATGCAATGTTGTGTCCATAGAGCCAAGATAGTTCTAGGTAGAACTTTTCTTGAGCACTAGTGGTAGGACAAATGACGGCCAATGCCAATGCCAATATACAATCTAACAATTGGCTTGTAGATCAATCAAGCAATGCAACAAGTGAAAACTCGCCACAATCAATTACCTCCATACCAACAACAGATGCTTCAAGATCAACTAATATCATTCTTGCAATAGTAGCCCTATGCGCTTGTGCAAGATCCAATGCTTGTGTGTCAAAGACATGGATGCACAATAAGAGCACATGGCCATAGAATTGAACTGGACATGTAGTATTGTCTAGTGCAATACCACATTACAAGATTCATGAGCATTTGAATGAGTTGAAGGACAGCTCTAAACATCAATTTTTGTGTATCTACTATTTATTTCTCTTTTTTGAACAAAATCATTGATAAAAATACCTTCAAACCTATGTTGATAGCACTCTATTGGTGGTTAGAGGTATCAAATGCCTATTGGTGTTTGTTTGCACTTTCAAAGCTCTGATGATTGTACCTATGTTGTAATATTGTTGGTATCAATGTTGGTATTATTCTTGGTTGAAAAGATGCAGTGAGGATGATTTAAAACCAAAACCAAAATGTGTTAATTGCCACTTTGATAGATCACTACTATGGGATGGGATCTCCACCTAGGCTCACTATAAACTTATAATTATGATTACAATATGTTAAACTTAATACTAAAATTGAAACCATTCGTATAGAAATCCAGCGGGTTGCACTAAGTGTGTTTTGTTAAAGGGACTGAATAAATCCAAGTAAAATTTTTGGATATTATAGAGAAAATTTTGCACAAAGTTCAAGAGTTCTAATATTTAAAACTAAAGGGTCAATTATACCTTATAACATGTGAAATACTTGATATGAAATATATCAGATGCTTTTTCATCTTGTCATTATTCAATAAAAAAATTAATTAAAGAAAATAAAATTAGATTTATGATTTAAATCTTAAAAAATATATCAAATAAATATTTTTTAAAGTTCTAGATTCATTACTTAGATGGAGTATCACCAGTGGAGTTGGTTTTGATAATTGCAAGTCATCAATAGAAATAATATATTGGAATCTTCATTCAAATAATTTTCTAGTAATTGACTTATACTTTCTGTATTCTAAAAGAAACCCAAATTTGAGAAACAAATTTATAAATTATACAATATGTATAAAAATCCATGTAAATGTGTTTTAATTGATGGATTAAGATTTTTAGATATTTCTATTCCATCTTCAACCTTATATTGGTACTTGTAAACATAATAAAATTATTACCATTATAAACCGTTTGATCAAAATTATTTCATTTTTAGCCTTCTAATTTTTTGTTGGAAAAAAGCTTATATTATATTAGCAATAAATAATAAATCATTTTTATATTAAATATATAAATATAAATTATTATATGACATGTCATATAAAATGTGTGATTTTTTATCATCATAAATATATTGAAATATCAATATTTTAATAAAATTTTATCTTAAATTGATCATATATAAAAGTTATCAAGGGATAATTTTGAAAGAAAAGCTCTTTTCTACTTTGTATTTGTTATAAAATATACATAACATACCAAGTTTGTTTTTGTTATGCTTAAGAATTTCTCCTTACTCAATAAATTTGTACTTAAGTATTTACTCATAATTGAGTAAGAAGAGATACTTAATTATAAACAAAACCAACTATTCATCAAATATTACTATATGTAAACATCATATCATATGGGGTTGGCTAGAATAAATATTCAAAAAATTATTTTGTAAATATTTCAGGAATTTTCAAGAGAGAATAAAAATTTCAAGAGAGAATAAAAATTTCAACAAAAATATCAATATCATATTTTATCTACTCATAGATCTCAAAATAATGAAATTTCTAATATAGAAGTAAGAAGGAACATTTCTAAGCTTTAGGTCATTTCAAAATATTTTTAAAATTTTTAAAAATGTTGTTAAAAACTTACTCATATTAAATTTAGATCAAGAAGACTAATAGTACTAAACTTTTGCTTATCTAAAAGAAATGGATTATCTATAAAATTAATATAGAAACTTGAGATGAAATAAAGCTTAAGAATTTAAATATACATATTCTTACAAAGAAAGTACCTTTAGAGTCATCTTTAGAAAAAAAAATCATCACATATCTTTTAACTAAGTAGGAAATCATTGCTAAAGTATTAATCAAATCAATATTTCTAAAGATATATTTTATAACATATAATCATATATGATATATATTTTTCAATCATTAAAGATTATAAGAGAATATAGATCTTTTATTTATTTGTTTTTTTACAAAAAAATTAGATATGAGTTATGTTCATAACTTTTATATCCATAAATATTTCCAAGGCAATATTGTGACACAATACAACTCCCAATACCATTAATGATGGACCAAGAAAGAGAGCATATAAGGTAAGTAAGAATGAATAGTGAGAGAGAACTCCTCTCATGTATATATAGTGTACATATGTAACCTAAACCCTAATACAAAGGTATATTGAGAACTAAGTCACTAACTAGGTCTTGAGTTTGGTTCTAGATCAAGGAGTGAACTCAAAGTGGTGTTTGGTACATTGTTGTTCTGTCAACAAATTCATGGTGGTTTTGAGGAATTTGACCTAATCTGCAGGAGTTCTATGTGTGAGGGAAGTGGGGATTTCACAACAATTCAAGATAGGTAATTATAATCTAGTTTGGATCCACTTGAAAGGACCTCTATGCAAAGGCATGACAAGCAATATAGGAGAGCATTCTCACATAGTTGGTAACATTTTGAGCTTCACTTTGCCATTTTTTATATTGTGCTTGCAGATAGTATAGGTATTGGTGTTTCTAGCTCTTGAGAGTCACCATTGGCTTCAAATTGCCACCAAATCTAAGAGATTAAAATAGGAAGAGATGTATTTCTTAGTTTTTAGTCAATAAATTCATTCATAAGGGTGCTTGAGGTGAATTTGGTCAACTATGAGAGGAAGGAGCAGGTCTTTCACCACTAAAGCATATCAATTTTCACTATGCATACCCATAAGTCAACTACTAATGACTTTTGAGTTTCCAAGTTTACTTGGTTTGCATTTCATGTGATGTCACCAATTTTTCATTAGTATGTTTTACTTTTCAGATAGGATATTGTCTCTTAGCACCTTATTTTGTAAACTTTATTTATCTACATAGTATTTAGAGTGATTTTAGTTATGTCTTGGCTCCATTTGGTTCAAATTGAACTACTAAGCTTAAAGCCTTATTTTGCTTGTTGCACAACTTATGTTGTGCTTGCAAATAGCATGGGAACTGGTGTTTTTTGGGAAATGGTGTTTTTAGCACATGAGAGTTAACATTTGCTTCATTTCATGCCACCAAATCTGTTGCAAATCCTTCATTTGTTTACATAGTATTTATAGTGACTTTTAATTATGTCTCAATCCCATTTAGGTTCAATCTGAACTAGTAAGCTTATAAACTTATTGGTATGTCACAAAACCTATGTTTTGCTTGTGAATAGCATAGGTGTTGGTGTTTCTAGCTCTTGATAGTTGGCATTGGGTTCATGTCATGCCATCAAATCTGTGTTGATTTTATGCAAAAGCATTGTTACATTTATTCCTATACGTAGTATTTAGAGTGAAATTTATTTATGTCTTTGCTCCATGTAGGTTCAAGCTGAACTACTAAGCTTAAAACCCTACTTATCAAATTTCAACCCTTCATTTCTAGCTATGAGTGGATCTATACTAAGGTCTCTAAGATATCATTGCAGTTGGTGATACAAATGTGGCTAATGTCAAAAAATGAATAATTTTGCCCTCCTTCCTTACTAGAGGCCTTTGTCACATGGTGCAGACCTACCAAGATGCCATAGCTATTTTCCAATGGGTTGGCTATCATGATGGTATTGTGACTTTCACATGCAATCCTCAATGACTAGAGATCAAGTATCCATTGCTACCCAATTAGCAAACCTTAGGATCATCTCAATTTGATCACATGTGTTTTGCATGAAGTTGAAATAACTCTACAATGACATTCATAGGAAGTAATTCTAGGATAATAGTTGCAAGCATTCATATCATTAAATTAAAAATCATGGATTACTGCATGCACACATTCTCATCTTCTTTGCAAAGGATTGTAAACCATGCACTATAGATGACACTACAAAGCTAATCAATGCTAAGATTCATGACAAAGAGAAGAATATGCTAACTTATCATAATGTCTCAAAGTTCATGATGCATGATGCTTGTAGCATCAGCTTCCCTAATGCACCATGTATGGTAGATGTCAAATGTCAAAAGTGTTATCCCCAAAAGTTTAAGTCAAATATATCTATTGATGTGAATGGTTATCCCATCCATCACTATAGAAACACATGTACTATAGTTATGGTGAAGGATGTAGCTCTTAACAACCAATGGGTAATATGGCACAATCTATATCTATCCACCATCAATGTAGAGGTGTGGATACTATTTAGGTTGTATCGTGCATTTTCAAGTGTGTCTACAAGGGATACAATCAAGCTATTGCACACTTTAGCACAAATGATAATGACTCACAAGCGGTTGATGAAACAAAGTAGTATCTTGATTGTTGCATCTTCAAGTTTGGCATACACAATTGCTATCCTATAGTAGAATTTTTGCAATGCCACTTGGAATATCAACAAATGGCATTGTTCATTATGATACAATCTTCATGCAATTGTCAAAATTTTGAGTGAATTTTTTTTTAATTATTGTAATGGTTCAAAGCAAATTGTAAGTATGTTATAGCATAAGAACTCACATATGGTGAGTTCTTACAAAATGTGTACAGAAAAAAAGGAAAAGAAATAGGACTTATGTAAACAAGACTTTGCTATTGGCTATGTTTACTTTGCTCATCTAGCCTCTAGCAAAAGTTACTACCTAGTATGATGTTAATTTATGTCAAAGATGCAACTTCCTTTGCTGACCTATGTATTGTCAATGGCATTAAAGATGGCTGCACAAAACAACTTTAAAGATGCTTGCATAGTGCTTGAGTTGCTCAAAGATGATGATGAGTGGCAAAAGCCATTGTTGGTAGCCAGTCTTTGGATCCCTGGCAAACAATTATGAGACATATTTGCCTCAATGCTGACATTTTGTGAAGTAAAAAACCTCAAGCAATTGTGGAATAACCATTGGGAGAGTCTCAATGATGACATCCAAGCAATGAGCCATATGGAATACGGAGACCAATCACTCAAACTCTTGGAAGAAACCTAAAATAATGAAGCACTTTTTGAGCTTGAGTGTGTATTGAATTGAAATAAATAACAGCTTTCAAAGTTTTCACCAATTCCAATTTTGACATACACACCTTTTGTACACATGCAAAAAAATTGATCCCATTAGAGTTGGCATATGACCAAGCACTCCTTGCAACTAAAGCAAGCAAAATGACAACAAGTTGATTGCTCATCAATGCATAGTGTATGATACCATTTTAAATGCCATTATCAACAAAGAGGGAAAGACTTTCTTTATCTTTGGCAAAAAAGGTACAGGAAAGACATTTGTGTGGAATAATTTAATATCTTCACTATGTGTGAAAGGCAAGATTGTCCTTGCTGTAGCATTGTTAGGAATAATATCACTTTATACTTCCAAGAGTGCGCATAGCACATTCAAGATTCCCATCATATTGAATGATGAGTTCACATGTAATGTTACTCAAAAAATGGCACTAAGTGACCTATTACATCAAGAAGACCTCATCATTTGGGATGAAGTACAAATGATACTTTGGCATGCCTTTGAGGTTGTTGATTGTACTCTGCAAGATCTTATGAAAATTGTTGATCCTCAAGCAAAAACCAAACCATTTGGAGGCCAAACAATTGTGCTTGGTGGATACTTTTGAAAGATATTGCAAGTGGTTCTAAAACAATGACACATTGATATTGTGGGAGCATTATTATTGTGCTCCTATCTCTAGAAGCACATCACAATTCTCCATTTGTAGCTTAACATGAGACTATCTTTGACTACATTTGAGCAAGAGAAAGAATTTGCCAAATGGATACTTCATGTTTGCAATGGTATTTTTCCTATGATAGTAGCTCAAGGTGATATTGATCCAGATTTGATTTTTACTCCACCAACACTACAATTAACAAATGGAGAGTATAATCTAAAAAACCTCATCAACATAGTGTATTGAAATTATCATAATCATGTGGGAAGCATAAAGTATCTTATCTAGTTTAGCATACTTGCACCTAAGAATGTGGATGTTGATGTTATCAACAATTCCATATTCTAATCTATACATATAGAATTGCAGACTTATCACAATACTTATTTTGTAGTGCTAAGTAATGAAGATGAAACTATGGTTGTAGGTGGAATACCACACAAATCATACATTGTGTCTTGTTGAGCTCTTGTAATACCAAGAGCTAGCCATATGATCTAGATGTGAAATTTGGTTTGGTAACATCTAGAATGATGTTATACAAAGGGAAGCGCATAATCAATTGATTTGCCCTTAAAATTTTGCTAGACTCAATTGTGTAGTAGCAAGAGGTTGACTAGTATCTATTCCATCATGCATTCTATCACTACCTACAACACTTACACTAGGATATCTAGGAGCCATGGATGTCATCTATAGTACCTCAAAGTGTGAAAGACTAGAGAAGTATGACCTATCTACCGACCTCTCCTCTTTATGGGTCCAACTCTACTAATGCTCTTCTAGACTCTAGGGCACATATTTCACTCTTTGACACTATGACAAATGCATCTTCTTGTGCTACTTTGCACATAAACTCCATTACATGTCTATCACCAACACAAGAAGTAGAAGCCTCATCACATGAATCTGATCTCCTCTAAGCTATGGTCATGCTAGCCAATATATGCTCCAATTGTTCAATCCAAGTAACCATGGTTGTACCAAAGCAAGGGCAAGTATTAGGCCCTTGCTAGGCGTAGATCCTCTACCACTACCTCTACTACCTTTTCCTCCATAACTTGGAGCTCCTCTACCGCTTGCCATAGCAATCCTACCACTCCACAACTCTAAGTGAAAGTCAAACTACTAGTCACTAATCTGACCATATTTGTGGCAATATTACATTGTCTTTATGTTGGTTGTGATGCACAAGAGGTATCATGTCCATCACCTTGAGTGCACTCTCTTTTGTGTTAAAGTCCACCATAAGTCCAACAAGCAACACCACCACTCATTGGTTATTGTTGATTCAAAAATGAAGGCAAGAGTCTAGCTACACTAGGCCCTGAGTTGCTCTATAAGATCTGAGCTATCCACTCTACCCTCAAAAGCCAACACAATGTGATGCAGTCCATTGCACTCTAGAAGAAGTAATAGTTATGGATGAGGTCTCCCTGTCAAATCCAAATGGCACCACTCTCTTCTTCCCATGTTAAGCTTAATGTGCTCAGTCAAACTAAAGACCACCACTAGGTGAGGTAGGCTATAACAACATAACATCATGTATTCTATGTTGCAATTTGCCTATCAAGGATCCCATACCAAAATTGGACTACCTAGACCTAAGTAACTCCTTGAATGAAATTGATCAACTGTCTCATGCAAGTAGATGCCACACAAAAGCTCTCTCCAACCTTCTATTGGAACTCATATAAGCTCTTCAACTTGTCCATTTGCACTTCTTGGTAGTTTTGCCTCAAACACTAGAAGAACTTCCCCATGAGGTTAAAGCCCAATATTGCACCACCTCCTACAATAGTACCTCCACTTGTAGTAGCACCATCTCCAACTAGTGCACCTCCATTAGATACACCAATGCTACTAGAGTTAGAACTCATGCGTATTGCCAATCTACTCTTAGAAACCAAGCTTGAAATGATGGAGATGTAGTTTGGAGACCAATATTATTTCCATAATTTAATTTCTTCCAAGTGTGTTCTCTTTAACTCATAATACTCATCCATTGATAGATGCTCCAATTGAACAACCCCTTTTATGCTATGAAGGGTGTGAACAAAATTAGGCTATGCATTTGTTATGAAATTGAACCAACTATGGAACTCTTGGATGATTTATACGTACTATACTAGAGTAGCACTTGGGGCCTTTGGAGGCCCTTTAAATCTCATCAATAAAACAATGATGTGGACACACAATGTGCACTCTCAATTGAATTAACTCTTGTATTAAACTCCAAACAAGAATCAATCTTCTTCCTCACTATGACCTAAGATACTAGTAAGCACCATTCAACATGTAAACCCACTATTTACTATAGAAAAATCTCCTTTGGAATCCTCAAAAACCTCTATTATGACAATGTATTCCAAACCGCAACCATACCTACCAAGTGCCACTAACAACAAAGCACCACCCACTAATGTAACTCTAACAATGACAACTACACTAGAGGAAAGGAAGTGAAATAGTCCAAGGACAAGAGAAACTCCAAGAGAAATAAAAGAGAAGAAACACAAGAGAAACAAAAGGTTTTATTCCTTAATACTCCAATGCTCCAAAGGAGCACCTTGTCTTTATCATATAGCACAGAAGATCCACTCAAAAAGAGCTACACCCTTGGATCAAATACATGGATTGGTGATATGTGAATGAGCTCTACCCTTAGATTAGCTTTATGGATTGGTGAAGTGTCAATCCTTGTCCTTTGTGGTTGGTCAAATAAGTTTGACCAAAGGGAATCTTTGCAAAATCTTCTTGTAAGAAGCCCAAAATAACATGGGTTGAGGTACTATTGGAAAGCTCTCAATGAGACAAACAAGGGAAAGAAGACAATTTGAGGCCTAATCATCTGTTTAAGCCTCCAACATTTGCTCTAAAATTTTTATGCTATTTTTGACCTTTGCCTTAGAAGTACTCTTTTGGTAACACTTCTATCTGATATACTTAGACCATCATATATAACATCACTAAAGATATTACCAAGCCAATTTCCACCTCTAGATAATCTATCTAGCTAATGTTATTATAGGATGACATGTAATTTATCATCACATCATGCTTTCTCACAAATCGCAAGTCATCATTTCTTACCTCACCAAAGAGAAACATAGGTTGTCTGACTAGTCATCACTCCAATTTCACTATCAAGAGCACACAAGAGTATCAACACTCTCAAAAATCAAGGTATCTCACATAAAACATAGTGCACAAGCAAGAAGTAGAAAATGGAAAGGTTTAATTATAAAAAATCTAAACGATAACCCTTCATCTCACAAATCCAAATTGGACTAACTCTATCACCATTTGGCATTTGACATAATAGTAGCATTTATATACTCCTACACTACAAGGATCACCAATGATGGGATCAATTGTTCTATTCTAGGCAAAGTTACATATGTATAGATATAAGTCCACTAAAATCTATGACAACAAGTGAGGGTGGCATATGAATCATTTGTTGGCAAGGAATTTGGGGAGCATAGCAACCCTAACTATCCTCCATAAGATTTGGTTGAATCTAGATTTGGTTGAATCTACCAAATCCAACCCCAACTTGGGCAACCTCTAAATCAGGTCAATCTTCTACCAATCTGATATATCTCCAACTCTTCCACTAGATTTGGACTTCCAAATCAAGCTAATCTCTCTAATTTGAGGGATTGGGAACTCCAAACTTCTAATTTGAGGAAATGGGTTCCTAGATCTAGCCCCAATTTGCATGTTGGCTCAATTTGCAAACCTAACCTTCAATTTCACCTTCTTATACTCAAAATGACTCCTCTACCCAAGAAATTGAACACATACTTCCACAAATCTAGAAAATTTTGGCAATTTTGGCAATTTTGGCAAATTTTGGCAATTTTGGTAAATCTGGTTTTTGCACTTGGTCCAAAAATTGTCAAATCCACAACAAAATCATGTAGTGCTTCTCTACATGTTCACTCTTAGAGAAATCAAATGCAATGATTGAAAGTAACAACAATCTCTCAAGCCTAGAAATACCACCAATACATACAATTCCTGCATCCAATTTCCTCTTGACTCACTTCTCTAATGTAATCAATCAATCATAAACTCAACTTGGATCACAAACTTAACACTCAACTCAAGATACTACCAATGATGGCTCTAATTACACCATCAAACCACTTTGGCTAATAGACTCTAGGTAATACTCACCGGCATATGTCCACTATAGCCAAGAGCTTGAAGGCTCAACATCAAGAAGTGAACTCTCTAGACTTGCACTTTGAAGGTATACTATGCTAGAGCAACTAGGAATCCATCCCTAATGATGCATTTAATGGCTTGATTGATGGTGTAAAAGACCAAACCGAGGAGAGAATTAGGAGAATGGAAGCTCAAATTGGGACACTTGAATGAGGGAAAACTCCGAATGCCTAGCATGAGCTTCGGCCTTGGTATTTATAGGTAGCATACAAGACCCTTGAAGCTTCTCAAGAAGTTTCCTTGAGCCGCTTTCTTGGAGTGCAAGCCAAGTTAACTAGGAAGCTTCTCAGAAGCTTCCTTCTAGAAGCCGCCTACTTGGCGTGCAAGCTAAGCTAGTTAGAAGCTTCTAGAAGCTTCCTTCTAGAAGCTACCTGCTTAGGGCGCAAGTTAGCTAGTTGGGAAGCTTCCTAAGAAGCTTCTTAGATGCTTCTAGAATATTCTAGGCTATTTTGTCTTATTCTCTACTTTGTAAGCCCGACTAACTTCGTCACTAAACTCCATATTGTTACATATTCCCCCGCCGCTAGTTGGTGACGTCCTCGTCGCCAGTGAAGCTTCGAATTCCTTGATGGCCATCTGTGCATTCTGGAGGTGAGAAAGAGGTTCCCATGTAGCATCATGAAGGGGATACCCTTTCCAAAGGACCTTGTACTCTGTATGTTGGTGACGGCCTCGTTGAATATGGCGACGCGCAAGGATACGATCAACTTCGTACTCCTCATGATCATTGATAGGGACAAGAAGAGGAGGAGGTTGGACTCGAGAGGAAAAGGAAGAAGGGTTAGGAACAAAGGGTTTCAACTTGGAAATATGAAAGACAGGATGGATACGCATGTGACAAGGTAAGGCAAGACGATAAGCAACAGGAGAGATAATGTGGGTGATATCAAAGGGTCCTATCCAGTTAGGAGCAAGTTTACGAACTTGGGTATCAAGTGGGAGAGGGAGGTTACTAGAGGATAGCATGACTTTATCACCAACTTCAAAGGTGAGATCACGACGATGATGGTCTGCATATTGTTTTTGGCGATTCTGAGCAACAAGGAGGTGAGATTTGGCTTGTTGGAGAGATTGGGATATAGTGGTCAAGAATGTAGAAGTATGAGGAACCTGAGAGGGAGGAGGAGCAAGAAGAGAATCTGGAACAAGCGGATCTTGGCCAAAATTGAGAAAGAAGGGAGAAAATCCAGTGCTTGCCTGTTTGGAATTGCTGTAGGCAAATTCTGCAGCTGCAAGACATTCATCTCAGTTGGTATGGTGGACATTGACAAAGGTCCGCAACATATCCTCCAATGTACGATTGGCGCGTTCGGTTTGTCCATCAGTTTGAGGATGATAGGCCGTGGACAAAGCAAGCTTGGTGCCGAGTATCTGGAAGAGTGCTTGCCAAAACTTCCCGGTAAATCGAGGATCACGGTCGGAGATGAGTACACGTGGCATCCCATGATGCTTGAAGACATTGTCGAAGTAGATTTGCGCTAAGGTTGGAGCATCCACGGTATCATAGGTTGGTGCCAAGTGGATTTGCTTACTAAGCTTATCCACAAACACCACAATTGCGGTGTGTCCTTGTTTTGTCTTTGGCAAGGATGTGATGAGATCCAAGCTCACATGCTCCCAACGAGCGGATGGAATGGCGAGTGGTTGAAGGAGTCCACTCGGCTTCTGGTTGCTGGCTTTGTTCCGTTGGCAACTCTCACATGATCGGACAAAGTCTCGAACATCTCGTGTCATGTTGGGCCACCACCATTGGCGTTGGAGGGTGCCCAAGGTCTTGTCCACTCCCATGTGACCAGCTATTGGTAAATCATGGGCTTCTTGAAGGCGCACAAGTCGAAGATCACCTTTGGTTGGAACATAGATCTGGTCTGCATGGAATAAAAGGCCTTCCTTGAAGGAGAAGGTGTTGTACTCTTTGTCGCGTGCTATTAGACGACCGTGTACCATTTGGAAGAAGGGATCTTGCTGTAGGGCTAACCGAAACTTGTTATGAATCTTGGGATCAATTGACACCGTCGTATTTGCTGCCGCGATGAGAGGAAGAGACTTCAAATCAGGTCGTCGTGATAGAGCATCAAGGATGACATGGAACCGACCTGGTTTGTACTCAAGTTTGATGTCGAACAATTGGAGTTGCTCTTCCCATTGATGATGTCGACTCTTCATGTGCTCTAGGTGTAAGGTCTGCAACAATGGCTTGTGATCAGTTCGCATGATCACTTGTTTCCCCAAGAGATAATGCCTCCATACCTTGGTGGCATATACCATTGCAAGTTGTTCCCGATCTCGAGCAGAGTAATTTCTTTCAGCTGTATTTAGTCGGCGAGACACAAAGGCAATAGGATGTAGTCCATCTGGAAATTCTTGTTGCAACACAGCTCCAATTGCAAAGTTAGAAGCATCAAAATCAACCACACAAGGTAGTTGAGGATCATAAGGTTGAAGAATGGGTCTTGAAGACACCATATGCTTTAACTTCTGGAATGCTTCTTCATGCTTGGTGGTCCATTGGAAGCTCGAGTTCTTTCCCAAGAGGTCAGTCAATGGTGCAGCCACGTGAGCATAATAGTGGATGAACCGTCGGTAAAAACTGGCCAATCCGTTGAACGCTCGTACTTCGGTAGCATCCTTCGGGGTAGGCCAATCAGTAATGGCCTTGATCTTCTCTTCTTCCATCTTGATCCCCTCTGATGAGATCTTATGACCCAAGAAGGTAACCTCCTTCTGCCAAAAAGCACACTTTGACTTCTTGCAGTAAAATTTCCATTGTCGTAGTCGTCTTAGGACTTCTCGCACATGATTCATGTGTTCTGCCTCTATCCTACTATAGATTAAGATATCATCTAAGAACACTACCATAGACTGATCCAATAGCCCCTCCAACACCCGATGCATCTGATCCATGAAGACTGCTGGAGCATTAGTGAGTCCGAAAGGTAGAACTCTCCACTCAAAATGTCCATACCTTGTACGAAAGGCAGTCTTTTTCACGTCCTCTCCTTCAATAGGAATTTGCCAATAGCCGCTACGAAGATCTAGCTTGGAAAAGTATCGTGCTCCACTTAATTGATCAAGCAAGTCATCGATCCGAGGCAAGGGATATGCATTCTTCACGGTTTGCTTATTGAGCCCACGGTAATCAATACAGAAACGAAGTCCTCCATCCTTCTTTGGAACAAATAGTACCGGTGCTCCCCAAGGAGAGGTACTATGTCGTATGAAATCCTTCTCCAACAACTCTGTAAGTGTTGTTCGCAACTCCTCCAACTCCTTTGGTGAGAGCCGATAGATTGGTCTACTCACTGGAGTACTCCCTGGCAATAACTCGATCTTGAAGGGCATACCTCGATCAGAGGGTAATCCCTTTGGCAGATCATCCGGAAACACATCTGCAAACTCTTGAACTATCCGATCAACCGTCACTTGATGCGGCACTTGGCCCTCCTCAGATTGTTCTTGTGCAATCGGCTTGATCCACACTACGAATATAGACTTATCTTCCTCCAAAGCTTGCTCTATGGCTGCTTCATTAACAAACTTCCCTTCTAGGGACTCATCTCTCTTCCGAGCTTGCTCCATGGTTGCCTTCCTGGCAAACTTCCCATCTTGGGACTCATCTCCCTTCCAGATTCGCTCTATGGCTACCTTCTCGACAAACTTCCCATCTTGGGACTGACTATTCTTAGGTGTCTTACTCAGAGGTGCCAGACAGCCTAATCGGAAATTCCTACCTTGGTGTTGTACTTGAATTTGGTGTCGGGTCCAATCAAATTGAACCTTATGACATTCAAGCCAAGGTAGACCCAGAATGATATCATAGTGTCGAGGTGCCACTACAAACCTCATACACTCCAAATACTCCTTCCCAATCTTGAAGGTAACAGGATGCAAGGTGCGGAATGCAGAACCCTTTCTACCATCCGCCATCATCAAACTACTTCCAATCACTGGCTTGATAGGAATACCCAATTCCTTTGCTACTTGCATAGACATGCAATTCTCTGAACTTCCAGAATCAACCAAAATTCTACAACCCCGATTAGATATCATACCTTGCAAGTGAAGCAAACTTGCATAGGTCGAGCCTTCAATCTCATTGGAACTAATCAAGCTCCCAGTAGGCGGCTCGAAATCTCCTATTGGGATTCCTCGTTTCCCTGATCATTCCGCTCCACAACCTCCACTTGGGCAACTTGTCGAGGTCGTCCATTCTTGAGTGGACATTCAGCAATGCGATGCCCCAACTGGCGACAATAAAAACAACCTCCATTTTGTCGTAATCTTTCTCTATCTGCTGTGCCAAGTAGTCTTCGTTGGATAACATCAATCTCCATTGGTACCGGTTCTTCCACTCGTGGTACTGGTGGGTTTTGTGTAGGTCAAGGTCGAGACCAAGTTGTCGCAACTAAGGAATCAAAACGCTCAGCCAATTGCATGGCTTGTTCTACATTCTGTGGCTCTCGCATGGTCACCTCCAATCTGGTTCGTGACTTCAATCCTCGCACAAATCGATCCAGAACTTCACCTTCTTGGATATATGGAATTTGCATGATGATATTTTGAAATTGTGTGATGTAGCTTCTCACTGAGCAAATCTGCCTCAACTCCGCCAATTTAGCTCGTGCAGCTCGGGTGGCATTTATAGTCTGAAATCGACCAAGTATTGCATCCTTGAATTCTGCCCATGTAAAAATTGGTGTAACAATTTGTCGTTCAGCTCTTTCTACTCGGAATCGCCACCAAAGTTTTGCCACTCCATCCAATTGGCTAGAAGCCAAGAGAATTTGTTTCCGTTCGTCTTGAAGATTGGTGGCTTCAAAGTAACGTTCACAGTCAAACACAAAATTCTCCACTGTGCTTGGAAGATTCTTGCCTTCAAACACCTTGGGTTTCGGAAATCGAATGTGATCTTCTCCATCTCGAACTAGCGCTCTGTCTATCTGTTCTCGTTGTTGTTGGTCTCGTTCATCCAACAATTGAGTAAGATGCTCGATTTGTTGTTGCATTGCAAGGATAACATCCGGTATTGCCGCCATCGCTACTACTCTATTCCACTACCTGCAATTTATCTAGTTGATTAACACGTAGATACAACACGTCCACCGTTCTCCATAAGTTACAACTGGAAGTATCAAGGGTTCCTCTAACACGGTGATCATATGTAGAAAATCCTGCCCAAAGCGTGAGGTGATGAATTGTGTGAAATGATGCTTTGGTAATATCTGGACATGAAAGTCCCAACGGTTTGGCGGAAGTGGATTTGGTGGTCCATAAATTCCATCCATCCCATTCCTGCTCTGATACCAATGTAAAAGACCAAACCGAGGAGAGAATTAGGAGAATGGAAGCTCACATTGGGACACTTGAATGAGGGAAAACTCCGAATGCCTAGCATGAGCTTCGGCCTTGGTATTTATAGGTAGCATACAAGACCCTTGAAGCTTCTCAAGAAGTTTCCTTGAGCCGCTTTCTTGGAGTGCAAGCCAAGTTAACTAGGAAGCTTCTCAAGAAGCTTCCTTCTAGAAGCCGCCTACTTGGCGTGCAAGCTAAGCTAGTTAGAAGCTTCTAAAAGCTTCCTTCTAGAAGCTACCTGCTTAGGGTGCAAGTTAGCTAGTTGGGAAGCTTCCTAAGAAGCTTCTTAGATGCTTCTAGAATATTCTAGGCTATTTTGTCTTATTCTCTACTTCGTAAGCCCGACTAACTTCGTCACTAAACTCCATATTGTTACAGATGGTGTGAATGGTATACATAAAGGTAGCTCTAATAGTGTGATCAATAACCCTAACAAAAAATATGGCCGCCACTAAGTAGTCTCTTTAAAACTATTGGTTTAGCTATGAATGCCAAGACTAACCTTTCAATGTCCAAGCAAACTAGCTTTGGCATTGAAAATATCATGAAATCAACTTCTTGTGTAGTTAATTTTGATACTTCTAACTTTACTATTGAGTTGTGTTGCAACAAGAATTTCCCAATGGATTATATCCCATTACATCTATGCCTTGCACACTAAACATAATAAAAAAGAATTATTTTGCTTAGGATTAAGAATAACTAGCAATAGTTTATGAGAAAAAAGTATAAAGACATTATTTCTTGGAGAAACAAGTGATCATGCAAATAGATCACAAACCTTTGTTGCAAATCTTACACTCGGAGCACATGAAGATTTTGCATCATTGATGTGAGGTACAATTACAATTGTTTGATATTAAGATTGAGTACAAACCCAACAAGTTCCATGTCCTTCCTAATACCCTCGCACGTCAACATGATTTCAAGATTCTTCTTAAATCTCCCATGATAGTATCAACCACCGTTTAGCCAATTGACTCAAAAGTACACATAGAGTTCAAGATAGCTTTACAATAGGACCTCTTCTTTCAATTGGTGCAAAGTCATTTGCAACACACAACAAGGAATACAACACTTTTTCCTTCAAGGAGAGACTTCTATTTTGTGAGAATCGGATCTGTGTTTCAACTATGGGTGATCTCTACCTTATGTAGCTTCAAGAGGCCCGTGACTTACCAATCATTGGTGACTTGGGTGTGGATATTGAGTAGCCAAACATGGTACAAGAGATTTGAGAGATTGTTTGATCTTATGAGAACTACCAATGCAACAAGATCAACAACAAAAAACCGGGTGGACTACTTGTTAAGTATGGAATCTAATTATTACTAGAATGTTTGTGCATGATAATTATCTAAGTACTTTTTGGAGTATCAAACACTGTAACATATTATTATTGTGAGAAATATTGATTTTGTTGTTTCTTTATGCTATAAATTTGGTTGTTGTATAAATCTCTTCTAGCAATCCAATAATAACTAGATAAGGTTCAAGACTTAATATCTACAAATTATTTTCTATCAAAATGTAGACAAAACTATTATTCTTTATGGATAACTTCATCATCTCTTCTTTAGATAGACATAAAGGTATAAGAACTTAGAGGATAGTTTGTATATTTTGGAGAATCGTTCATACATTGTATAAGACCTTCTATATGAAGAACTCAAATCATAGGAACGAAATCAAATCTAGTAGGTTCTCTTTCCACTCTTGTCTTATACATCAATCTTAACAACCACTTATGAGATATGATTTCCTTGTGTTATCTTTATTTAGTCATTGCTTCTAAAAGTTTAATCTTATATGTTTTATAAAATGCTTGAAAAGAATCGAAGCTCATATATAAGGTATATGACGGAGTTTTATTGCCTTAGTTGTAATACTATTTTTTGAACTAAGAAATATAAAATTTCTCATCATAAAGCATAAGGGTATTCCACTCTTGGACTTGTGGATTGAAAAGTAAAATGGTAGTGAATCTTCAATCTTTGGATCTAAAATTTGTCATACTTAAAATTTGTAAAGCTTATTGTTGTACTCTCCTTGTATCAACAAAAAAATTTCATTATATTAGTCGTACATGCGAAAAATCGTAGAATCAAAGCTTTAGAATGCTCCACTCTATAAAGATTAAGCTACGAACCATATTTTACAAATGCACATATATGGGATCTTTCACACACACAAAATAAAACTCTTCCACTTGAAATCAATTCTCTATTCATATATAATCATATCTAGATATTTGATTAAGTTTATGGAATCTATACCTTAATATATCTCCTCAATTCATTCATGACTACAAATTAAAATATTTATTCAAGATAATAAATCCTTTCCTACATATTTAATGGAAAGAATTGGGTCATAGATTTCTCTTTGCTATAAAGGGTCAGCTCTCAACGATTGACGGAATGCTTCAGGCTTTATATATATTATTTGAGATTTTTTCAGATCTATATCTCCAAGTACAAGAATTTATAATAAATTCAACGAAATACTTATTTAGAACACGATAGAGCCTAAGAGATTTCTAATCTCCAAGATATATGATCTAATGACCAAAAGATCCAAATTTCTTTTTAATGTGCATATAAAACAAGAGTAATTATTCCTCTTGAAAATCGTTTACATATCGAAAAAATAATGTATTTAAATTCCTATATAAATTTTGAAAACGCTTTAATTACAAATACACTATAAAAATTCCACTTTGGTGGTAATCATAATTATGTCTTCGACTCTTCAGTCAATTACCATCTACGTACCTATCTAGTATTCTTTATCCATTTAACAACATTTCAGAAGGAAGAGAGAAAATAAAGAAACGATAAGGAAAGAAAAGGCTGTAAACCTACCTCCCTAAGGAAAAGGAATCAAGGGAACTTCCTCCGTTCCTTTAGAGTCCTACCTCCCTAAGGAAAAGGAATCAAGGGAACTTCCTCCGTTCCTTTAGAGTCCGAGCACGAGAAATGACTGCCGAACGCAAGGTCTGGATTTATGGACCATTCTAACCATCGCCGGGTTGGAGTTGGAGGTGAGTTTCGGTTTGGAATTGGATTCGGGTCTCCTGTTGCAAGGGAAGTGGTGATGGAGACAATTAATATGCTGGTCCAATTCCGCTGCTGATGAAGAACCTTCTTCATCTCGGCTCAGATCCTTCGACAGGACAAAACTTTTGCTGATTATCGTGGTTGAAATTGGAGAGGATGTGTATTTGAGCAAATCTGTGAAGATGTGATTGGCTTTGGCATGATCGCAGACGGGGCTGTGGTTTGAGAGCAGAAAGTTCAGTTTGAGATTTTAGCTTAGATTTCAGATCAGAGAATTGCCCACCGGTCGAAAGGTGCTCCAATCTGGACCAGAGAATTGGAGTAACGTCGAATCAGTGTCAATCTCAGCTCGGAAGGATTTGAAGGCAGGACGACTTTGTGCATCAAGATCGTGAGGCTGTCCGTCAATTATGAACTCTCAGTGCTGCCAGGGGAAGGGCTACGCTTTTAAATTCCCTGTGGAGATTTTTACTGTGGCACAATTTTTCAGGTCTTAGTTTGGAGCAGTGAGAGGAAGAATTGAACAGGAGGGGTTACAGCTGACGAGAACAATGACAAAAGGTGTGAGCTTGCGGGGATTCAGTGGTTCCCATCTTCTGCTGTCTCCACGTTGTCTGGCTTTGGGCCCAGGAGGAAATGCAGGACTAAAAGCATTGATCACCTTGGTTGGTGCTGGAACTGTGGGAGCTATCATAATCTTCAAGTACGTTCCTGGTTTTTCTCTGTCAAGAAGCCCAAGTCCGACGCCAAAATCCGTGGCCACCGACTCAATTTTGGAAGAAAACAAACTGACTGTACCTGGTCTGCAGAATACGGGCAACAACTGTTTTCTCAATGTTATACTTCAGGTAACCAAAAATATCTGGGTATTTTCATACTTGCTTTATTTCTTGTTTGCAGTGATGATGTACGGCCTAGACTCAATCAACATCAATACTGGACTTCAGTGACTTCACAGAAGATCTATCTCTTTCAGATTTTATGCATTGGTATTAAGAGCAATCCAAGGTGATCACACAGCTTTAAACAGACAGTAACCAACATCGTTGATTCAATACTGAAAGGTCTCTCTACTTTCCGGAGCTCCACAAAACGTTCACAATTGAGATTTGGGGTTCCACATTTGAGTCTTGTGTTTCTAAGTTCTTGATCATTTGGATATATCCTGATTTCTTCAGAACTTCACAATAACCATTCTACAGACTCGTAAGTAGAGGGAGAGATATAAGTTTGGTATCCCTGGTGACTCTGATGTTTAAATTCTTCTGAAGTTTCAAAACATCTTAAGAAAAAGAAGTACAACTGGAGAGGAACAAGCGGTTCTAGTCTGAATTGATCGTCTGGGTTTTCAATATTTTGAAACTAACTGGAGGATGGGAATCTGAGTACTTAGCAGAAAAGTATTGCAAACAACATGTTACGGGAATTGTAGTCTTTTCACGCCGCAAACGCGCACTATGTTGTAAAGAGCTGTTATATGTTAGACTGAGCTTAGATATACTATCCTGTTGATGATGATAGCACTCATGAGCTTTCGAACAGAAACTCGGTTCGAGGGTACTGACATTCGCTCAGCTATTTCGGCACTGATGAAGTCGTATGTGCTTTCGAGGAGGTTTACTATGACCGCTTTCTGCTTCCTTCAGTGTTTTTTGGTGTTTTAGGACTCATATGTGCATAGCACATGCTGCGATATACTCTATCCGGGCCTCTAATACTTCGTTCTACTTCCCCCGTTCTGTGAACGATTTCCATGCTTCTCTCTTCGTACCAAAACCCTGTTATCGTTGCGATTTCCACTTTCCTTTCTTCGGACCCAAACCAGTTTTAGTTGCGATCTGTCTCAGCCATAACTACTTACTCTCCTCTCTCACACCGCGCTCCACTCCAACTATCTCCGGCTTCTACTCTCTTTCTTCGCATACCTGTCTCACGGATCTTCCTCGACTTTCGATTTCAAGGCCTCTACTCGATTCCCGACTTCAGTTAAACTGAATCTTTCTCGTCTTGCTCGTTTGGTCGCCAATTCCCCGTTGTGTTCATTTCTATACATGTGCTGTTTCTCTGTTAACGTTTATTCTATGCATGCTACTTGTTTACGGGTGTTGCTCTTTAGATGTTTCTAGGTTGCGTTTACTTCTGCTTACATTCGATCAGTTGTATCCATTTCATCTCCTTTCCAGGTTTTATACTAATTTCGACTTGCACATGTTTTGTATATATTCCATATCATGCATCTCATTTGCATTCACTGAGTTCTGGATCTCCCGTTACTCGAACGGCTTCTGTCCTCATTTTCTTTCATCTTGTTGATGATATTCTCTGGGTTTTGATTGCCACTTTGGGGTCCTGCTTCTACACTTTAAGTCAAACAACTGGGAGGAATGATTTGAAAAGTATATCCGTATGCTGAGAGACAACTATAGTATGAGAATTAAGCGGCCACACCATCGCCCTCTCTGGGAAACTAGTCATGGTCTTACTGTGGGCCATTCACATCCCGACAAGATCTTCTTGTGCACAAACTGATGTCCAATGGGTAGGAATGGAAGATTTCCATGGAAGTACAACCATCATAGTGAGTCCTGAATAACAGTTGAATTCCAGCACTCGCTTTTACGCATGTGACAACTTGGATGTTTCTTACGAAACCTATGCAGGCACTAGCAAGTTCCAGGGCGTTGTTGAGCTTTATGGAGCTTTGTGCTGAATTGACTTCAGGCCCTGCATCCGTTTCTCAAGTGACTGGCACAACCGACAGAATCTCTATGCCTTTAGCTGTGGCAGTATCTTCCTTAATCAAAGGTAATTTTTGATATAGACAATGAGCTTTGTCTTACTGTATGTAGTGTCTGAGAAGTCCATCTTGTGAAGCGCATCTAAGCCCCGCAGACAGTCTTATCGTATTTTCGTGACAACTGTCAAGCACTTTTGTTTACTTTATAATTGTGTCAATCCCTGTGGTGATGTTTTCATGTTTGTATTCTATGCGGATGAAACCACAGACTTCGAGCTCCTTAGAATTTGTGCCAACCAAATGCTGTATCCGTGTGGTTGACAAATATGATCACTCACATTGTGTGTAGTACCGATTAAATTTAGTTCATCACCTGCCTGTATGTAACTTCTCCAGGTTGAAGCCATTATTTGAAATGGCTCCAGAACTCTTTAGTTTTCGAACTTTTGTTATGCTTAGATCGGTATTATGAGCAGAAAATATGACCCCATGGTCAAAGTATGAGCTTAAAGGGTTTCTTAACTTTTTGGTACGGCATCAAGGACTTCAACAGAAATTGTGGATTCGGATCGTGTTCTCCAGAGCAACAAATATAAGCTCTAAGCAGCTACTAACTTGGTCCTTAATTGGATATTGTTGAGAGTACATAAGTTTGTTTTAGTTCGACGTATAATTTCATTTTCATCACCATCATGTTTACAGATCTTTCTGAACTCGGGAGTGTACAACGTACTGCAAGCCCTCGACGAGTAATGCTAGCTCTCGGTTTGTATGTGCGACATTTTGACCTAGCCTGTCAACAGGTACACATGGAGTATAGCTACCGATTGAGTTGAAATATTTGAGTTTTCTTTAGAGATTGATTCCTCCCTACTTCTTTGTTACTCTTCTCCGTGCTGACTGTGCAACAGGATGCAGCTGAAGGGCTAATCCACCTCGCCTCTGCGTTACAAGAAGAGCGTAGTAACTACCTCCAATGGCTGAGGCCCACATTACACTCTTTTGTGAAAGCCCCGGTTATCGGTGAGACCTACTCTTCAACGGGTGACCCAAAGGATTGTAAAGGAGTCAAAGGAGGTGATCAGTTACTAGATTCATGGAGAGAACACCTTCCCTGGCCATTAGAGGGAACACTTGCTAGCTTTTTGACTTGCCAGAGATGTGGATATCAGGTAAGTTCCGATAAAAATTCAAAGCAATATTCCGATATTCTACTTCGTGTCATCACTGTGTGCCTACGAGGACATATCGAGATACTCATATGGATTATGTGGTCCATTCTTTGACGCATGCAGTTCTCGACTCAATTCCAGTCTTTCAACGACATCACACTTACACCTCTACGTGATAGAGAAGGAAAGATGGTGAGGTTTCACTAAGCCTCAGGCGGTAAAAACTAACAGGAAAGATTATGTCTTTTAATATAATTTTTTGCGTCTCCAACTCCTGTCTCAATTGCTATTCGACTTGTACCCAGCAGAATTAGTCTACCTGTTAAGTACAAGGTGTTTGATAAATATTTATGGGATGAGAGTATCTGGATTTTATGTAGATCTTCTCTGTAGTTACACTTGCAAACAATATAATGAAAGAGAAGGTTGGAGGCTTGAAGATATGTCGATGATGAGACATCTTCTCTTCTTGCATGTCCTTTCTTGTCTGACAAGCGCAATCGTTCTGTATAGATAAGATCTTGCACGTTGGAAGGGTGCTTGGATCACTTTACAAGACAAGAGTGGGTGGATAATGTGAAGTGCAGCAACTGCTCTCACAAGGCTGCACTTCTATCCCTTTACTTAAAGAAGTCCAGCGAATCCAGATCAACGGCAGTTACAAGTGGTACAGATGCTCACAAGGTATATTCCTTCCGTCTTTATCCATATTTTACTGGAACAGCAAGTTGATAAGTCGCATGCCGGTCCAGTTTTTCCTATGACGGTGCCACGTGGAAGGACAGAGATTCATGTAGCTATGATACTTGTTCCAAAGCAAATCCAAAGCTGTAAAACTCCAGAAATGTTCCTGTGATAACTTCTTACTTCTTTATCGCCGGTGTGAAGTGTAGGCCAATTAGATATGCTAGGACAGAATATAGGAAGATGCTATTAGTTGCAATTTTTCAAGTGAATCATACCGATCATTCGTTTCAGTAAATTCGTGAACATTTCCCAGCCTATTTGCTATAGTTCACCTGATAGTTTTGGTAGCGGGGAATTTACTCCTTGTCTCTGCTGTTTACTGGTTGGTGAAGATCTCGGCTATGAAATTGAAATCAGTTGAGGAATGCGGATGTGATGAAGACTGCAATTGTGAAGTCTTTACAAGAGAAGAAGGCGGGATTTGGAGAAATATATACACGCATGCATCCAAACAACTTAGAATAGGTCGATCTCCTGAGGTAAGTGGCGACTTTTAACAGACATCGTCATTAGTTGGATATAATTGGATACCAAAGGAGACTATTGGAAGAATTCATCAACGTCATCAGATTGAGTGTTTACATCCGACTAAAAGGGGGAAGTGTGCGATTAGTGAGCTAGTGATTGATGGACGAGATTAACCAATTCGGATTTATATTGGCAGGTTCTCTGTTTCCAGATTCAGCGTGTGGTAATGGGTCAGGATGGATCCATGAAGAAGCTAACGGTATGCGAGAAAGCTTGATGCAAATTTTGGCATCTGTCATTCACCCGTTGTATTTGAAATGCTTAACAAGGAAAAGAGAGAGGAAGATGCATTGTACGTTAACTGGAGATGTTGTTGGATAATTTTGTAGGGTCATGTTGCTTTTCCAAGAGTTTTGGACCTGTTCCCCTTCACAGTAACTGCCAAGGATAGTACACCTCTAAGATTGCCGGTTAAAAGAGGACCAGGCCAAGAGTTACAGTCAAGAAAACTGCAATCAAGTTCATCTCAGATATCAAGTACAAAGGATACTAGATTTGTGAATACACCTTCGTTGTTTCTTTCTGAGTTAAGTTGCAAAGGAGGTGCGGAATTAGGCGTTCCTACATCTGAAGATTTTGATACTGCCTATCCACGGGGAAAAGAAGGCAATCGAGTGGAAAGCACTGACGTAGAACTTCTTCCAGCATCAGCTAATCAAAAGAGAGATGATGAACTTGTAGCCTCAACAGGTAGTCCTCCTATCTCAAATCTAAGTAGCAAAGAAAGTAATTTCAGGGAGAGCCTTCTTGTTGGATTCCTGGAGAATGAAGTTCAAAACAGGATAGCGGTGGAAGAAACTGTACATCAAAGCAAGATAGATCTGGAAGAAACTGGCACTCAGACCCTGTTAGTGGAAGATTCAGAGCTACTACCTGTCAATGACTCGACTCTAGATCTGCTTGGAGAAGCTGAACTGGACCTACAGGGACCTCCCATGGTCCTCGTCGCCGAAGATCCATCAATGACAACTGCACAACCATCTGGGATAATGCACAACCTTATTGACCGGACAACACCCTCATCGATTGAGAGAATTCCGATTGTAGAACAGGTTCTGTTCTGTTCCCAGCTTAGCCAACTGAGTTTCAGGATGTCGGTTAAAGCAGTGCAGGAAGTAGACAAGACAGGCACACATACCAATTTGACTACCAACTTTAAACATTTTAGCAGAATGTATTTTTCGAAGTACCAAAGGACACACAATTCGGGTACCATGTTGTTGTCAGCTTAGTTGGCTTTCAATTTTTATGAACGAACAATGGCCAATATGCCGTAAGAAGTTTTAAAACCATGGAACGCCACAGCCAGTTAGTTGCGTACTTTCATTTACTTGATGAGGGTTTGCATATGCGACAGTTGAGAGCACTCAGTCTTACGTCTATTATCTCTTAACGGTTATGTATCATTTTTTCTTTCAAGCCCTAACAGTGGTTGCCATAATTTTCAGCAGGTATCGTATGATCTCTGCGAACCTGAAAGAGATTCTCAAAATGTTCTGCAGTCCAACTGCAGAGGTGAAGGTAAGAAATCTACTTTTGATTGTATGCAGAATAGTAACAAAAATTGAGTTTCTGATTCTAATGAAAGGATGAAGTTCAAAGTCTGATGGCCGTTGTGCAGGGGAAGGTTTATCTTCACAAATACTGCAATCCATCTACTTACAGTACACTCCTCGAGTGTTTCCTCAAATTCTTCAGCAGTTGTCTTTGGGTACGACATTTGATGCTCAACACCTTTCGCTGGGGGATCCCGCACAGAAATCATCAGGCTTCACCACCGTGCCCAGAAGTAACACTAGCTTGATGCCTAGATGTTCCATATATTCCAGAGAGTTGCTTTATGAGCTTGTGTCTGTTGTTGTGCACCAAGGAGGACCCCAAAATGGACATTATCTTGTGTACCGAAAAGTGAAAGTACCCGAGAACGGAAGAAGGGCTACAAACAAAGACGAACGATCAGTGAATGAGATAGAGAGGGAGATCGAGTCAGCTCAAACCTCAAGTGGACAATCAGCCGTGGAGGTACCTTCTCTCAATACAGGGAAATACAGTCTAGATGCTGATGTGCTTGAACCGGATGCACGTGACATGAATTTCAGCAAAAGCTGTCATGAAAGTGAGATTCAAATTTCGAAGAGTTAAGAAATTTTTAATGTTTTGCAGCATATTGTCCGTACAGTCGAAAGCATCCAGTTACAACGTACCAACGGTGATTCTTTCGAGGAGAGTACAAACTTGATAAGGAAGGGGAATGTCGATGGTCTATGGTTCAGAGTTTCAGACACGAATGTGCAGAGAGTACAAGAACAGGAGGTTCTCAGTGCACACGCCAGCTTATTATTTTATGAGCAGCTGTGAGGTATGCATAGTCAGATGAGACATGTTGCACGCATGGTACAGAGTTAACCCCCTTGTATTGCTGCACGGAAGAAACGAGTGAGCGGTGAGCGACTTCTAGTAATCTTTGACCCTACTGCAATCGGGTGAGTGTATTCCTCAGACTTCACGTTGTTGGGTGGTTTGAGTTATTTGTTAATCCTTTGCTTGCATGTACGCATTATGTTGAAAGAACTGATCTGTTTGTACGTGAACTTACATAGCTTTTATGAATTCCGCCTTTTCAGGTCTTTGAAAGGGTCGTTCGGAAATGAGAATTGTGGCATATAATTGCACACCCTAAACGGTCGTTCAAGATATGTTGAGCTCGAGTTCAAGCTTGTTGTTGAAGATGCCGCTTGGCATGGAAGTTGGCAGTGGTAAGTTTTAACCGTGTACAACCGAATGAATTACAGATCAGGTTGGGATAGAAATTTGTGTCTAATGGCTATCATTTGGCGCACAGCTATCAGGAAGTTGTCAATTCGCGCAAAGCTACTACTCAAACTTCACAAGAGCTGTGTGACAGTTCAAGAGTCTAATTGATTTGAAGAGCCCAAGGTACGTGAGCAGTGGGAGGAGCTTTATGACATTGCAGATGTATGATTATCGATTAAAGTCCCTTAAGCTCCATGAGATGTAAAGAGCTGTACGAAAGTGCCAGTCTCTGATTATTGATTAGAAGCTCTTAAAGTAGTCTTAAAAGGTCAGCAGTGTCCTCGAGAGAGGGGATGGTCTGTTGGATTGTGGTCATACTGTGAACAACATATGTACATAATACAATTGGTTACCTTAGGAACAAAAGAACTTTTAACAACACTAGCTTTCTTCACCTTATAATGACTGTCACTTTAGCTCTCGTATGATACTAAAGAAGGTGGCTCATGCATTCTCATGTTAGTGGGGACGATTTAGCTCACATTAGAAAAGCATATTATACTAAGCTGTAAATTCTCCCTCGTAGTCACTGACCGGAAGGACTGCTGACCTTATGGGTGCTATTTCATCTACATCTACCCGAACATGGTGCGCTTTTCTACATTCGATCTCAAGGTGTTTTAAATTTAGAAAATATTGCATGATTGAAATTGAATTTCCTCTTGATAGTTCCAATGATTTTAGAATATTATTTCAAACATCGACTTCAGCACTAGAAAGATTCCTCCTAGGACTTTGCAGTACTATGGAATGATTTTGACTTCTGAATATTTAGATGAAAAATGTGTTAAAAGCGAATAGTGCTGCTGTAATTAATGTTGTATATACAAAATGATAAACTCTAAACGCAGAGATATTCCTCAATGAATACGCAAGTTCCAGACATAAAGTGTAGAAATTAAAATCGTACTAAAGTAAATAAAGGATTTGTCAAGTGAGGTAAAAACAACTAGAGTTATTTCTTCTGGAGGAACTTCTTATTTTATGTAGAAAATTTAAATAATCTGCAAGTTCTAGTTGTCATAAAATAACTTCCAGGTTCAAAAACTTCCTTAATGTGGGTAGACAGAATGCGACCTTATGCTCTGTATAGATAGATTTTACACTTCCTATTTTATAATGATCAAGTGAAGGGGAATATTGAGGTCTAAAGTATGTTTAACGAGATGTTGGGTGCTTCACTTAGTAATGCAACACCTTATATAGATAACTAAATATAACTTTGAACGTGGATATTTTCATCATGATACTCTTATTTGATATGTTAGGGCTACTGAATAGACATGGTGAAAGTTGTGCCGTTGCAAAACAGTGGATTGGAGTCAAGACTCATGATCTGATGAAAAGGTTTATCACACCTGTGAAATACTTAACAAGGAAAAGGGACATTATGCGTTACAATCCTTTATTACGTTCTATAGTTGAAAGAAGCACTTAGCTGATAGATCTATTGTTGAGAAAGTGAATGTTTTGAAGCGAGAAAATTTCCACTACGAAAAAATGAGTGAATTTTGTAAATAATGAGCTTTTAACTTTTAACCCTGAACCTTCATACTGTTGTTGAAAACTTACACTCGTATTTCTAATTCAAAATTTCTCTTCGGTTCAATAACTGCTTCTGGATATAAGTAGGCACATACTAAATTCCAAATTTTTGCAAATATTGAACGTCTATACTGCACATTTCACTAATATTGTATGAATAGAGAAAGAAAATAAAAAGTTTCGATACACAATATATCGACAAAACCGTGAAAACGGGGTTGTTGGGGAGCTATATAAGTGTTGTGTTGCTAGGCGAAACAGTTGAGACTTGACTCCATGGTCACTTTTTGGCACACTCAAATATTCATACTGAAGAATGGGTGTGCAAGATAGAAGGTAAAAGCTGTGGATAAGTTTCAGGAGTTGATGGATATGCCAAGTGTATTTACAAGGTTCTTAAGATGGAGGAGATGATATGAAATTCAAGGAGTGTAAATGCAACATTGATCTTAGCAGGACCCCTTCAAGTGTATATAGTATGATAAATTAGTAAACAAGCTATATCTCAAAGTTAGACAATATTTCAATTAAAAAGCATTGATTATCTATAGCGATGTTTTGGTTATTTCTCCGTTGTATAGGTTGTATACCTATACCTACGAGAACAGAAGCCGTTCTCGGAATGGGTTATACATAACTCATGAAGTGCAAATGATCAGTAAGCAAGATGTATATGATTCACAATGCTAGAATAGTAAGAAATCCATAAGGTAGAATGCATGGAATGTAACTTGAAGCAAAGGCATAATAGAAACAAATTGAGAATTGTCAGAAAAACACAGTCCCTAGGACCTCTCACAATAGCACATCACAATCACATTAAACAGAAATCAGAGAACTAATAGGAAATAACGTGGTTCACTCCCTATCTCGGAAGCTACCTCCACTACTGAAATAGGCTCACACCAGCCTTCAAGAGCTTTATTTCTCATATATATATATATACACACATACATTATAAACAGGTCCATCACTGTCATCCACTTGAACTTCTAGACAAGTGACTGTCCACTTGAACTTCTAGACAAGTGACAAGCAATGGCTATCAATTATGGTTGCTTTTGCTCTTGACAAGCCAAACATAACAGTCTCCACCTTTTGCTTGTATCCACCATATCATCCTAAAGAGCACAATTTAACATTGAGCAAGTTCATGCATAACTTGAACTTCTCAACAAGAACAGGTTTAGTCAACATATCAGCTGCGTTTACCTCTGTGCCAATCTTTTGCAAATTGATCTCACCATTTATCACAGCTTCCCTGATAAAATGATGTCTCACATCAATATGCTTTGTCCTTGAATGATATACTTGACTTTTGGCCAAGTGAATAGCGCTTTGGCTATCACAAAAAAGTGTGGACTTCATGTTAGGGAGTCCTACATCCTTGGCTAATCTTTGTAGCCATTTTGCCTCTATGGCAGCCTAAATTGTTGCCATATATTCCGACTCTGTAGTAGAAAGAGCAATTGTAGATTGGAGAGTAGACTTCCAACTTACTACACCACCAACACATGTAAAAACTGTTGTAGACCGTCTCTTATCCAAGTCTCCAGCAAAGTCAAAATCTACATACCATGTAATTCCTCCTTCGTGGTCCTTCTCCACATCAAAGGTAATGCCAATATTTATAGTCTCTTTCAAGTAACAAAGTATCCACTTCACAACTTCCCAATGTTGTTTCCCTGGATTTTCCATGTATCTACTCACCATACTCACAACATATGAGATGTCTGGTCTAGTGCAGACCATAGCATACATTAAAATCCCAACAGCACTAGCATAAGGAATATTTGACACTACTTTTCTCTCCTCTTCATTTGATGGACATTGCTCCAATGATATCTTCAAATGACTTGCCATTGGAGTGCTCACTGGTTTTGCATTCTCCATGCCAAACCAAGCAAGTAAATTTTCCAAATATCTCCTTTGAGATATGCATAACTTTCCATTTCTCCTGTCCCGGTGGATTTCAATCCCAAGCACACTCTTTGAAGAACCCAAGTCCTTCATATTGAACTCCTTACCAAGTTGTGCTTTCAATTTCTCCACCTCAACCATATCCTCCGCAGCAATCAGCATATCATCCACATATAGTACTAAGATGTTAAAAAAAATACTCTAGGTCTATGTAGCTTCTTGAGGTACACACAACAATCTGATTTAGTTCTGTTATATCCATGCTTAAACGTGAAAGCATCAAATTTCATGTACTAAAGTCTTGGACTTTGCTTTAGTCCATATAAATACTTTTGTAACCTACAAACCAGGTTCTGATCCCTTGGTACCACAAAACCTTCAGGTTGATGCATGCAAATTTCCTCCTCCAATTCTCCATGTAAAAAAAGTACTTGTAACATCTAGTTGCTCCAACTCCAAGTTTTGCAATGCCACTATTGCCAATAGTGCACAAATTGAAGAGCTTTTTACCATTGGTGAAAAATCTCATTGACATCAATACCTTCTTTTTGGCTATAATCCTTTGCTAGAAGCCTTGCTTTTTATCGATCTCCACCTGATTTTGGAAGTCCTTCCTTCTTCCAAAATATCCATCTGCAACCAATTGCATTCTTTTCTATAGGCAATTTTTCAGCTCTCCAAGTTTGGTTTTTGGCCAAAGACTTCATCTCCTCTTCCATTGCACAATGCCACTTTTGACACTGTTGATCTTGCATTGCCTCTTCATATGAAGAAGGCTAACCATTCTCCATAAGAAGAGCATAAGCTATAAATGAATCATCAAATCTCTTTGGATGCCTCTTATCCCTATTTGGATACCTACGTTCATGAATCATTTCTGGACTTTGCTCTTCTAATGGTTCACGTGGTAGATCTACAAGAGGTGATATGTCTTCATTTCCAAGATCAATATCTATCTATACAAAATCTGATTGAATTTGTTTTTTCTTTTCTTCTGCTTAGTAATAGTCTACATCGTACTCTTCTCATCAAAAACTACATCTCTACTCATAACAAGACAACACCTTTTTGGATCCCATAATCTATATCCAGTGTTTCCTTCTCATATCCCAAGAATATACATTTTCTAGATTTGGGATCTAACTTTATCCCTTGTTCTTGCTGAATATGAACATAAGCAATGCATCCAAACACTCTTAGTGAAGAGTAATCAACATGCCGGCCTGTCCATTTTTCCAAAGGTGTCTTATACTCAATAGCAGTAGAGGGAGAAATATTTACCAAGTGACAAGTTGTATTTACAGCTTCTGCCCAAAAACTCTTCTCCAATCCGACATTGCTGAACATACTTCTTGCTTTCTTCAAGAGTGTATGATTTATCTGCTCTGCCACACCATTCTTTTGAGGGGTACCCTGAATGGTAAAGTGATGAATTATCCCTTCACTCTTACAATATCTATCAAACTCTCCAGATTTGTATTCTCCACCATTATCAGATCCCAAACACTTCACTTTCCTTCCAATTTGTTTCTCCATCATCACCTTCCATTTTTTAAAGATAGAGAAGACCTTTGATTTTTGCTTCATGGTGTAGACCCATACTCTCCTAGAGTAATCATCAACCAAAGACAAAAAATATAATGCTCCAGATTTTGAAGTTACAGGTGCAGGGCCTCAAACATTAGAAAGCACATAGTCTAAAATTCCCTTTGTGCAATGAACTTCTGTGGAAAAGCTTACACTTCTTTGCTTTCCTATTACACAATGCTCACTTACAACTTTTAAGGCTCTTCAAAAGTTGTTGCTTGGACAATTCACTTAGACCTCTTCCACTCATATGACCCAAACGTAGGAGCCATAACTGAGTAAGATCTTTGGGATCTCCATTTTCTGAAATAGTACTTGCCACTCCTCCAGTAATGGTCTCTCCAACAAGCTCATAAAGATTTCCTATCTTCTTACTCTTCATTACAACTAATGCTCCTTTTGATACCTTGAGTGTTCTATTTTCTGCTCTCCACCTCCAACCATTTGAGTCCAAAGTGCCTAGTGATATCAAATTCTTCCTTAACTCAGGAACATGCCTCACATCAGCAAGAGTACTCACAATACCATCAAACATCTTAATGCGTATTGTACCAATGCCAATAGCTTAGCAAGACATGTTGTTTCCCATTATTAATGATCCTCCATTGAATGGTTTGTACTCATGAAACCACTCCTTATTTGGACACATATTGTAAGAGCAACATGAGTCCACTATCCATGACTCCTCAAATTTATCTTTGTCTTGGGTAGCACATAAAACATCATCCAGAATACCAGATGACTCAGCAATACTTGCTTGATCTGAAAGTTGACCTTTATCCTTATTGGACTCAAGCCTCTTGTTGTTACAATCCTTCTTGAAATGTCCAACCTTCACACAAATCCTGCATTTGCCTTTGAAACCTCCAGTTCTAGACTTGGATCTTGATTTACTCCTGGTATGATCTCTCTCTCTCTCTCTCTCTCTCTCTCTCTCTCTCTCTCTCTCTCTCTCTCTCTCTCTCTCTCTCTCTCTCTCTCTCGTCCTTCCTCTGATAAATAGAGCCTTTGGATTTGTCTTTTCTTGGTTGGGTCTTTTTTGCATCTCATTGGACAATAATGCTGAAGTAACCTCCTCACAGTTTATATCATCCTTCCCATATAGAAGAGTTGTGACCAGATGCTCATATGAAGGAGAAAGTGAAGTCAATGACAACAATGCCTTATCCTCCTCTTCTAACTTGACCTCTATGCTCATCAACTCACCAATGATTTTGTTGAAAGCATTAAGGTGCTCCATAATACTTTGGCCTTCCTTCATCCGCAACATATACAACTTTTGTTTAAGATACAGTCTATTTGTCAATGACTTTGTCATATAAAGATTCTCTAGTTTGGCCCATAGTTTTGGTGTAGATTCCTCATTCATAACATTGCATAGCACTTCATCAGCAAGGTTCAACCAAATAGTGCTAATAGCTTTGAGATCTGCATCTTCATCTTCTTCATCCTCATTACTTTTGTACTCTTTGTTTTCTTCAGTGCTCTATGTAGTCCTTGCTGGACAAGAAGGTCCTTCATCTTCAGTTGCCAAAGTCCAAATTGTTTTTCCCATCAAACTTCTCCACTGCAAATTTAGCATTTGATATAGATATTACCCCTGCCATTGCTTTGCTATGGACTTGCTTCTTGACCCTCTTCACAGCACCCTCAGAACTTAAGTCACTCTTCAGGACCAACTAAGCTCTGATACCAATTGTTAGAAAAGCACAGTCCCTAGGACCTCTCACAATAGCACATCACAACCACATTGAACAGCAATCAAAGAACTAATAGGAAATAACATGGTTCGCTCCCTATCCCTAAAGCTACCTACACAAACTGAAACAGGCTCACCCCGGAAGCTACCTCCATGACTGAAGCAAGCTCACACCAGCCTTCGAGAGCTTTATTTCTCATTGCACATATATATACATTATAAACAGGTCCATCACTGTAATCCACTTGAACTTCTAGACAAGTGACAAGCAACGGCCATCAGTTAAGTTTGCTTTTGCTCTTGACAAGCCAAACATAACAAGAATAACATATGGCTAACAGGCTAGTAAACAACCGTGAAATTCAGAACTCTATGCAAACTACTGTGAGAAATAGGAAACGCAATGTAAAAGACTGCCAGTAAGAAGTGCGTGAACGATAAAAAATTTAAATGTGGGTTGGAGTCGGGTAGGAACACGGTTACATCAGAGGTCAAACCTAGGAATCAGGCAAAGAGCAAAGGAAAAATAATAGGGAGGGAATTAGCTGGGGAATGGACGAGTGGAACAATGCAAGAGCTATAGGATGGTGTGGCTGCAGAAACCTGATGAAATTAATAGGGTAATAAGAGCAAAGCAAAATAGGACAGGATATAAAGTTTATCGCAACAAGCGCCGTGTATGCTTGAGTCCTGAGATGCTAAACAGCAAAGGGAAGCATAAGGAGGCCATAGTAAACCTTCACGATAACACCTACAACTTCAGCAGTGCCTCGTGCAGTGCCAAAGTAGTTGAGCAATTGTCAATACCCCTCATACCGAGTTTCTGCTCAAAACCTCACGAGTGCCAGGGCAAACTTGATTGCTCCTCTAAAGTGCAGCTCAAAAGTAGCGTGAATGTCAAAAAGAGCGCAGGTGGAAGTGTGGAAAAAAAGGGCAAGCAGAAGTGCAGGCACATAAGTAAGCGCTGGAGTCTCAGCTGCATAATGACTATCAGTCCAGAAAGAAAATAATCCACATGAGTAAGATGAGGGAAGAAATCGAAACATACCTCATGGATCACTCAAATCACAAACATTCATTATATGCACTTATAATGAACATTCATTCTCCGTTATATGTACATATAGCTCACATGTTTGTATAAATGCTTCCTTCTAGACTTAACTTGGTGCAACAAGACTATCACGTTGAAAATGTTTTCTTTCATCAATGTTTTTGTCTAATCTGTGTTTCTCATTCTATTTTGTAAGTGATAGAAAAGTTTTGCGAGTAACTTCAGGACTTGCATGGACAATCCGGAGAAAGCCGATTTTACGCTGAGTAATCTTAAAACAAAATAAAAACGCATTACTAGTGGCTAAGCGAGGTTAGAAGGTAACGGCCTGCTGTAGTTAGTGCAGTTAAGCGAGACAGGGGGTGCTCTCGTTCGTTAGCTGTGTGAGTACTACCGTAGTGTATCTAGCTGTACCAATGAGAAGCTGAGAAGGCCAAGGGGTTTTAGAGCGGTAATCGGGTACAGTGTTAGTGCTGCAAGGTGATGATTGATTTGGGCAAGGTACATGACATCGAGAGCTGGGTGTTGGGTGTTGTTACGGAAGGAAGGTGGAAGAAGCGCATTATCATCGGCGGTCGAAGTGAAGATGAGGATGAAAGTGGGGGTGTTTTGTTTTCTACAGTTGTCATGATCTGCAGTAGATATGTAGGAGATCTGAGGAAGGTTTGTCTTTTCCTGGTGTTAGAACGAGAGACCCCTCACCTTCTCATGATTGAAGCGAAAATTTTATCTCGTCAATTTGTTGGTATTTATTACATTCTCATCACGCGTGCGAAGTTTGGTTTAACTGGTGACACAAGCAGCAGGAATATTTCTCACTTGCACGGCCAAACGGTTCTGACTCACAATCAGTAGTTGTGGAGGTGAACTCAGCTTTAGCAAGGGACGTGGTAGCAGTTTCACCTGCCATTCTGCCTTTGCAAGAAAGGTGTGTGATAAATATGACTTTTCCCATGCTCAGGATGATAACGGATGATAATTTCTCCTTCCCCCTCCTTCCCATTCACTTGCCTCCTCTGCACTACTGCATTTCAGCCCTCTTTTGCATCTCCAGCTGTCACCCACAACTGGCTGGCTGGTGTACAGGATTTGCATCGATCGCAATTTCTCTGATCTCTCTCTGCCTCCGCAGCCGCACGCAAATTGTTGCTGCTGTGTAACTAGTTACCTGCTCGATTGTTTCTTGTGGATTTTGCGATACGAATAAGTAGTGGGTACACCTCACATACTACTCCACTGGTCCTCAACCTTTCGACGAGCGCAATACCAACAACAATCCCCTACGTCTTCAACGATAAAGTTATCTTAGAACTGATAATCTTCGCTTCAGACGAGCCATCACTGCCCATCAGCCAAGAATGTAAATAGCATGATGATTAAAGTAACGGACGACTAACATTTTCTGAACAAAGGAGGTTTGCAGACATAGACCATTCACTCACCGATGGTTTAAAGCTCAGCTAAGTCGACGTGCCAAGTATAGACACTGAAGTACACCGGGTGATGATAGTGCTCAATGAGTAACTGCCTTGAGAACACATGTCTTATCCTCAAGGACTAGGAAATGTCCTCCCAAGCTTCTCCTCTCTACTTTCCTCTTTCTGTTGCGTCTGTTGCGTAAATGGGTAGCTGTCCCAAGGTTAGATCTTTACTACAGTATATTGCTATCCTTGTTATCGTTGGGTGCGTTTAAATATGTAAAGGTTCATCCATCTATATTTGAAGACTCTTGAAGGTGAAGAAACTCGTATGGGAGTTGTCTGACTAGTTACATTAGCGAATGCCATGCGTTATGTGAGATTAGGTGAAGATCCTTTCTAATAAGGTGGTATGCAATGCAATACGATCTTACGACCGACTTTGACGTCGCTGTAGAACACTTTCGGCTGTGTTCGTGTAGACATAGCATGTGGGTGTAATCTATTCTGCGAATTGCAGGAGCAGGTGCGAGAAGAGTAGTCTTTGCTACGACAAATTTAGAGCCGACATACATTCCCGTACGACTGCCCATCCCATACATTCCCGAGTTCTAAAGACGTGTCCTTGCAACCACGTTCGCAGGGTTGATTATCCTGGGCTGTGCTGTTGTCTGCTCGAAATATCTCGAAGCCTAGGAGAGAGCCCAAACTGTTAAAATCAGCACACGAGACACAGACATATTCCGACGTCATGGACAAAGACTTTCCACTTAGATATTTCAACGTCGCTCAAAAACATGATGTGTACAGACATGCGTTCTGTGGCACCTTATTCGAAGTTTTTGTCTCTCCAACCGACCTTAGCACACTACAACTTCAACGAATTCGTACACTGCTACAATCCAAACTTAGGCACAAAACCAGCAACGGTACGTCATACTAGCGATATGTTGTAGGCAATTTTGATTACGGACGCTATCCCACCCTTTATGCTTCGGAATGTATCTACCAGAAGAATGAGTTCCAAAGCCGTACGATGACTCAGGAAAGACGATCCTTCTTAAAATCATCGGTACTCTCATCTTGTGACGTCCCCACGTTACGGTTGATGACATGAATCGAACAAGGTTCCTTTTCGTCAGGCCCAGAGAAGGGGTCGTCTGTAACCAGCGGAGCTGTCTGGCTTTGCAATCGTTACCACAACAGATACCAGCAAACTTAAAAAACTGAAAGCCCCACGTTACTGTTAATGACATGAAAATACAAGGTTCCTTTTCGACAGGCCAAGAGAAGGGTCGTGTATAACCAGCCGAGCTGTCTGGCTTTGCAATCTTTACCAAGACAGATACACCAGCACCCAATTTGCAAAACTGAAAGCTAATTGGGATTAATAGAGAAACAGACACTTCCATTCAGTCCACATCCAAGTTTGGGTAATCAGAGTATCGAGCGCAATCGTTACCATAACAGATACACCGGCACCCAATTTGCGAAACTGAAAGCTAATAGGGATCAATAGAGAAACAGACACTTCCATTCAGCCCATATCCAAGATTGTGTAATCGAAGTATCGAGCTTTGATGTAATTGACATTTGTGACGTTTATCTCTTTTATTGTTTTCGACGAACATGGGTTGCAGACCACATACCAAAAAATTGTAATTTACAGAGGGCATGTAATCTTCGTATTACTACCGAAGCCTGATTTGGTGTCTAGCTATCTCGTATGACAAAACTTCTGAGTGGCGAGCTCCTCGCCATCGGCTAACTAAGTATGAGGAAAACATGGGCGCTGATGGCCACCGTAAAACTACTCTAGTGGAAAATTGTAAAATTCTACCTCTTGAGAAAGTCTGACCCTCTTGACTGTAGTTTTTGACAGTCAAATGCTCTCCTAATGTCCTCTGCGATATTTCGTGCGTCCATAGATGCACCAAGGAGACCCTTCCTTGTGAGTCCAACGGCGTACAATCCTCTCTCCCCTTTCCATCCGTTAGTCGTCGGGCGCTTGGGGAACCCGTCGTCGGAAAAGAACTTTCCCTCGTCCTGAACAACATAAATCGTGATCTTGTAAGTATCACAGCTAACACTGCATCTAGAATTTGGACAACGTGAACAAACTTTCGAATCTTCTCCAAATTGAATACTTCATACTTAAACTTGGGATTGATCCTTCACAAGCTTACCTTGAGCCATCTAGGTACGTTGCTTCTATACCCTGTGGCGAGAATCACAGCATCGTATGTATCCGATTTCCCGTTCTCGAACCGGGCACCAGAATTCGTCAGCGATTCAACTCTAGGAACAACCTGCATTGAATGAGCTAGTTATTAACAGGCTGTAAACGAATTCAGACGAAGGAGATCTCCACACCCCAGTCATATAAGACACAGATGACGGAATCGATTGGATAAGACACAGATGATGGAATGTTCTGCCCCGGTGAGACTTTTCTTTCACAGTAGGCTCCCTAATCTGGACTCAGAAGAATCTGATGAATGAGTCATGTGCGGAGGTTTCACCTTAATGTGGCCACTCTTGATCTTGTTCAGAGTACCGACGTCCAAAATAGGAGTCTTGCCGACCTTGTCCTTCAACTCCATGGGGCCTTCCTTGGGCCTGTTGAATCCGTAGTTGGCAACGTTCCCCAGAGTCAACCAGGTGTAGAAGACTAACAACCAGTCCGTCAACCAAACCGGGAAAGTCCTCATCAGCTTCACTGCAACGGAGAAGGTTGACGTTCCCAATATCTCTCTGGGCAAGACGTGAACCTGCAAAGCGACACCCGCGATACAGTTAGCAGACTGTCCACAGCGGCGGAGTTTCTAATACTGATGCTGCCAACTACTCGCGGGAAAAGAAGCAGAACGCCAGGGAGAGGAACACCTCCAACAGACAGACCGATCACTGGGCTGGCCAGAGACCGTGGGGAAGGTCTGACGAAGCATGAACAGTGCAGAATTAAAGGTTTCTAACGTCAGGTACACGTTTCTTGGGACTCGGGAGTCCACATTTAAAACAGAAAATAACGGCGCATGAATGAGCGTCAGTGCTGATGAATATTGCACGTCTGAGACGTCACATTCAACCTCTAGCTAAACATACCTCTAAAGCTCTACTGACTCATAAAGAGGGGCTACTGGTTCTATTTTCGAACTGAGAACTGGAGCTCCTCTCCCCCGGGCAAGTTCGGTTTCGAAAATGACGAAAACTCCCAGAAGTGACCCATTCTGACGGCTATTGTATCTACAGTGACAGACTAGATCTAGTTTCAGCCTCGGGAACATTGTCACACCAGAGGGCATGTCGTTCTTACATACATTCCCAGAACAATAACAACAGAACTTCTGTCAGAACCAAGTGGTTGGAACCATGCTATTTAACCTGATCGACGACTAACGGAAGAGGGTTGCTGAGTTTGATTCCTTACCGGTGAACGGACCACCAGAGACGGTCTCGCACCGAAGTTGGCGAGATCCAAGGCAATCTCCATACCAGAATTCCCACATCCAACTACAAGAACTTTGCGCCCTTCATACTCTGAGCCGTTCTTGTACATACTAGAGTGAATGAGCTTCCCTTTCGCTTCTTGGTACTCCTTCATACCTTTGAGGTTGGGCATGACAATCTCTGCATTTTCCCCTGACGCAACGATCAACCAGCGAGCAGTGTACTCCTCAATTTTGTTGCTGGATGACTTGCCAGTCGTGACAGTGTGCACTCGCCATACCTCTGACCTTTCATCATAACTGGCACTCTGGACACTTTCATTAAAATGAGGCTGGATGTCAAAATGTTTGGCGTAGTCCTCTAGATAATCCAGGAACTGCTGCCTGTTTGGGTACGTCGGATAAGATGCTGGGAATGACATTAGAGGAAGTTCACAGAACTCCTTAGGAATGTGAAGGTGCAGACGATCGTAGGTTTTGTGCTTCCAGAGGGACCCTATGCATTCTGCCTTCTCCAGCACGATGCTCGGCACACCTTTCTCTTTCAAGCACGCTGCAGTGGCCATTCCCGAAGGCCCTGCTCCTACGATGATAGCTCCATCGACCCAAATCGGCATTTTGTTCAAGTACAGGTCGTGAACTTCCTTGCCCCACGACTCGGAAGCGTATGGCGGCATTGTCGAAGAGGGTATACTCACACTCGTCCTCTCTCTCTGCACCTAGAGACTCTCAAAGCTGCGAATCTCTTTAACAGAAACCCCTAATCTCGTACTCTAGGCTCACAGTCTCAGTTGGCTAACACCTGCAGTTCGGACACGCCCTTATGTGTACGTACTAGACGCTAAATGTGGATGATGCTTGCTTGCAGCATCGTTTGAGCTCATTCAAATTGCACGCCGGTCCCCGAAGCAGTAATACTGCACACCCTCACCTCAACTCATACTCTACGTGCAGAAAAGTAAATCTGCCTCCTCTTCCAGAATTCAGAAGCTAGAAACTATCCTGGCGACAACAACGACTTGACTCAAACTCGCCGCCACTCGCTAGCCTTCACCTCTTCAGATTCAATCTGCTAGACACCAAGGGAAATTGGTGACTAAACTCTCCTCGAGGAGAGAGGGAAAGAAAGCAAAGCAGAACTCAAGAGGGAACTCTAAAGTAATGAGGATGGCTGGCTGGCTGTCTATTACGAGTACTAATGATACGATATGCAAGAGGCTGAGGCGATGTCCACGAGGATTCAAGTGAGCCACGAGGAGAACGAATACTAAAGTGGGTGAGAAACAAACTTAGGCAGGCCCCGGCAGCAGAAGAGAAGGAAAGGGGGGAGAGAGTAGGAAGAAATAGAGAGACAGAACCGAAATGAATCTCACACTGTCCCCCAAGTGCGAAATGGGCTTTTTATATGTGAGGGCTTTAAGTCTCTGGTCTGGCTGGCTCAGAGAGCAGTCAGAGAGCAGAGAGAGATGGAGAAGAACAACTCGAACTGGGGAAGAAGGACGGAATGCATTAGAGGGGGTATGTAGTGGTAGCAGTAGTGGTGAAACAACACCGAAGAGAAAGAAATTTCCCCCACCTTCGCAGTTGGGGATGCAGATTAGCCGAGCCGGGTAAAGGCTCACGTTACCCAACCTGGAAGATCCCGGGCAGTACAATATTTAGACATCCCGGCAATGGATTATTGGATGCATCGCCTTGAGCCTGCATCTCCGGGTTCGTAGCAATAACCCGAGAGAATTTTGCATTGACATGAACACCGGTGCTGTTGTTTCCAGTCGGAGGTTACCTCTCGGTCGACTGTTGACCTCCATTTCCCGGTGGTCGGTATCGCTTTTTAACCCCACCCTCGCCTTACCCCCTTTGTGATGAGAGCCCAGGTCACTGCTCCTCTCCCCATTAAAGGGCGAAAAGGGATATCGGAATGTCAGAGCCAATCTTATCATGGACAAGAAAACTATTGTCCTCGCCTTTATACCCCTGGTTTTTGCCCTACCACCACGACGGAGAAAAATTGGAGGACCGTCTCTTATCGGTTCATTCCCCTTCCCAGTTTTTATTTTATCCCTTTGCCATGATCCGGCCCCCCAAAAAGCGAAGGGGACGAAGAAGGATCGGAGGGAAAACGAGTACTCTCTTCTTCTTCTCTTCCTCGTTGTTCCAGTTCTATGATATGCTTTTCACGGGTGGTACACTCTGATAAGCCGCAGCCAGCACCAGGTTCGTATTCATTCCGTACTCTGCTGGTACCAGACATGTGGGTATTGTAGTTGTTTTGATTTCCCTGTTGTTTATTGAGTAGCCACACAAGAAGATGACAGAGACGAGTCTCGTGAGCAAAATTTACTACAGGAGGATTTCGCTTTTTGGAAAAGCAAATCAGGCTTATTTTTTTGTTCGCCGGGGGTTTAGATAGTAGTAACAGTAGAAAGAGCACTTTTCTTATGGGTTCGATAGAGTTAAACAATCATGGCATGCTTTTCCCGGCTTCTCATAATCGCATCTCTTAGGAGAGAACAGCTCCTACGCACGATCCGTACAACCACTACTGTACACTACGCTACGGGAGTAGTGTGTCGAATTAAGTACCTTATCAGCTGGCAAATGCTCCGGTGCAATTTACGAGCGATTAGCTCCACTCAAGTAATCTTAAAAAATTGGCAATATTAGTAAACTGATGATTAAGTCGCTCGCTCGAACGGTGTCTACTCCACAGTAGAGTAGATTAGCCATGATCATTCGCATAGATCGCTTGATTATTTTCACAGGATATCATGATTTGCAAATTCGGCAGGTTTGGATCTCAGCATCATGCGATTTATTACGAGATCTAAACGAGGCGTACCCATACTTATCCTCCTCATCGGGCCGTCTCTTCGCAACTCTCCCCCAACTCGAGTATCCATATCATGCGCAGCAGTTTATTCTCCTCTCATCGAATGTAATAAACTGGGCTCCAAACTTGATCATATAGTCACTACCTACCTCATAAATCCGCCAACCTTACTTTCTACTAATAAAAGATGGCATTCATGTCATCATTCCAACGGCTTTAACTCAGCCTCCTCATACCATGCGCTTGCAAGAAGGGCGGTAGTAGTTTCAATCCTTTTTAACTTCATGTGGTCGATAGAGTCTTCTTCATGCAGTAATCTATCACATATATGAACGACTCTCTTCATCTTCCAGATTCATTTTAGATACCCTGGCTGCTTTACGGGTTTGAGGTGCCACCACCCCATACGATATACATTGACCAACTTCTGCTCTTTATGAGGTAGAACGATATGCAGTTTTTTCATGTGGTCGAGAAACATTTGGTGCACCAAACTTTGAGCGTATCCACGGTACAACGATAGCATAATGCCATGGTTTCGTCGTGACGAAAATTCGATTATTTCTAGCACTTAGATTTCGCTGATTCTCAACCTCAATACGATGTTTGACTGATACAATGTTTGTGAGTCGTTCCACTTCGTTTACGAGGGGACCTCCTTGTAATATAGCTGGGACTTACCTATGTAATCCTACACATGTGTACTCGCTGCAATTTCATCTACAATACCCTAAAAATTATAACAATAAAATTAAGATAGTTAATGCAAACCAGAACTTTGAAACTAATCAGCTTGGATATGGTATACGATCAATACTTGAATTCACTGATTGAAGCACCAGCAATTTCTCCTTTGTTTTAGATTCTGATCATCACTACATGGATAAAGTATCAGTGTCACAATGTGTATCTCACATGAGAACAAGAAACTGAATCATTCGTTAGGCTAGTTAATTAAATGTTAATACAAACTTTACTTTGATACCAATAATTTACTATAAATAACTCTTTTCTGATGAGAAACCTTACTTTAATAAATCAAAGAACTTATCACTTCATACATCAAAACTAAGGAAACTATAAGCATAAATTCGATATATATACACAGTTTGTAGATTCTGAATAGAAGAATCAATTAGAAACTACTCTGAATTTATCCACAATATTTGGTAGACACCAAATCAAGTACGAATATCATATATCAGCAAGAACAATTTTTAACTCCCAAAAAAATAAGAGTTCAATAATGTCGGATCGGGGTTGGAATGCAAAAAACAAAAAAACAGCTACAACTCATTCCAAGTACCTAGCTTGGCGTAAATGGAACATAAAATACGAATAATTTGTATATTTCTTAGTATCTTAGATACACTTCACCTCATCTTACATGTCGTTTGATATATCACAATCTACACTAGGTGTATCATTTCAAATGTTGTCCGCGTCTTCGTCCAGGTCAATTATGGATGTTACTAATTCCACTAGAATATTAATTAATATTTTTCTATAAGTATTATAATTGTAAATTATTTTCTTTGCAGATACATTCAATCAATACATCATAGGCAAATAATTAATCTTTTGTTCTCAGCAAACTGTACACTGTTAAATATGATATTAATCTTATTTTCCTGACAATAAAAATATTTTATCCATCGTACTCCATTTACTAAATATTATCAAAATATCATGTTATAAGTTTGGCATTTGAGGAAAGTGATCCAGATTAAATATTGTATTATCTGATTTGAAATGTATAAAAGTTATCCCTTCTGAACCTGAGATTAACACCCATGTAATACTATATACATAATTTTACTCATGTTTTACTATAAATCGCTGAGTAAATATATTTTGGGTTCCCATGAACCTTCTTGCCGTAGTAACTTAAATTGGTTTGGTCTTAATCCAACAAAGAGAATCAGAAATACTAATATCAACATAAAGAACTTAATAATAATTTACTTTTAAATATGCTATAGCATGATAATCGACAAAAATTCTACATGATACGTTGAACACCATACTGCCCACCGTTTAAATTTGCTAGATCTCCCATTAGTACCCTACAGTATATCAAACATTTCATTTTTATTCAAATCTATCATATCATAACCAAGATTAATATCTTATTATAATTTTTGTTACCTGTGATCACTCCTTTTCAGTTGATACAAAATATCAATGGTGATGATAATATATATGCTTGTATATGTCCATCATTATTTTTATATTACTATTATACTAATACTAAAGAGATCTGGACAAAGTGGAATATTTGATAGAATTTCTATGTCTGCGTAGATTGCATGTTGAGACAAATGGATTGAAACCGAATATGATATATCTCAACTTGCTTGACCAACTTCCATTTGGTTGCAGTTCGGAGCGCGAGGGTGAATCTGAAGAAGATAACATGAACCCCGATCAAATCCGAATTAAAATAGTATCATTATTAACATCCCTTGGTGTTTAAGCCTACGTCTCGAATCTCATCTTTGTAAATAACAAGGGAGACTTTATAATAACAAAAAGCATCTAGAATTCCCACGTCATAGCTTTCTCAAACCTAACGTATGAAAACGAGTTCTATGATTGTCAAATTCATGGAGAAGGGTAAAAATATCGAAAATCCAGGGGTACTAACTGATTGTCTTTTGTATGGGAGAAGATTCGGACAATGCACATCATTGACAAGCATTATTTGTCACTTACTGTAGTAACAAGGCTCATTACCAAATCGTTGGTAAGTGACGCGCTGAATGCTCTGAGAATCAGCATCAGCGGGGATAAGGGAAAAGGAAAAGGTGGGTGGGTAATGGAAGGGACGGGCTGACTTTTGATTTCACATTCTTCTTTACGAGGGCCCGACTACCGGTACTGATGATTAAAATGTCGTGTGATTGGCCCCGTGATTTCCTGCTAAGGTAGTTCCCTGATCCTGAATCCCGGAAGAAGCTTTTGGAGTTCGGTCAGCAACTGCAGTTGTCCCGGTGGAGGTTCTCTGAGCTTTATCTGCAAAGTTGTTCTTCCACGCACCCAGCCAGCAATGTTCTCCTCAACAGTGTTTCTGAACATTCTTTACTGTTGGCGGATACCCTTCTCGCTCGAGCGTAGCATATGAGTGCCAACTGTACCCTTTCTTTATTAGGGAGATATAAAAAGATCTCTAGCCGCTGGGGAGAGAGGGGTGAGGCTGGGAGAGGTTCGCAATCCGACAGGGAGCTCGGAAGTCCAAACAGTAGCTTTCGTATCCACCCGATACCTACAGTGGTATGTTGTAAGTCGTATCCTGGGCTGGGCTGGGCTGGATGGGATGTGACCATTGACAGGAGGAACACATGCCACTGGGCATGGCGAGTCGGCTCATTTAACAAATGAGAGAAGAGGGGGGCTGTACCACAGCAGATAGGAAGAGAGGGTTTAAGTGTGATGCTGCCAACGGGGATAGAAGGTGTGGTGGCGAAATCAGGAAAGGGGTGGGGAGCGGGTGGTAATTCTTTTTCTTGCCTCATCAGATTACAAGTGAAATATGAACCATCACTCTCATCATACAGTACTCTTCTACCCTCTTTCTTTTCTTTCTTCCTAAGATACAACCGTGCACGGCCTTGCTAACGACCCATGTGCCATCTGACGAGAATTGCACAATCAAACAGCAATATTTTTATCCCCAGCCCGCTTTCTGGTTTTCATGTGCAATGGAGAACATGATCCAGATGCATAGAGCGGGTGCTCAATTCCTTACAGAATCACACTAGTGCAGCAGCAGCAGTTCTGGGCAAGGCTTGTTCACAGTACACTTTAGGGGCGGGGGACGCTTAACAAAATGCCAAGTGAGTTGGGCTTGAAAAAGATGCGCTTGTTGCGCCTTTGTCTCATGTGATGCGGGCAGCCATGACATCAGTCCTAATGACGTTACTGGTCCTCGATCACCAATCTGATCGAATGTCTGCCGAAACAAGACAAGTAGACGTGAGTAGTCCTTCTTCTGGGGCCCCTCTCAATTTTCTCCATCCATCTCCAAAGAGTGGGAATGTGCGAAACAACACAGTACACAATTTGGGCAAAAACATTTCCTCCTTCCAGTTTACAACGGCTTCTTCAATTCTCCCAACCCAGTAACAGAAAACGGACTCTCACCATTACTGCTCCCAAAAGTTTTCTTTCACCTGTATTTGAATGCTACAGTGCGTAATACTCACTACAACAGAAAAAACATACTCCGTTCGTACTCTCCCTCCCCCGCCCAGCTCATCAGATGATTCAGATCGGGACAGAGAGAGATTGAAGCGCCAGATCGAAGAGATAGAGAGCGGAAGCAAAGGGGCAGGGTCGGGTTGGCCGGGTCTCTCTAGCGAGGGAGTCGGCCATGAATGAACCAGCAGCCGCCCCCAACCTCTTCCCTGCAGCACTTCACCCGGTGAGATACGTCGCAGGGACACCCTCGGATGTGAGAAGAAATCGCTCGTAGTCACATCACTCATAGCCTTGAGCTATGAAAGCCGAATTGTGTGGCGACACGGACTTACTTTCGAAGCCGTTGTTTTAAAGCAGGGACACGTGTGGCGTCTCTTTTATCGAGTTAACTATGGCTTGTGTACTTGCATGTAGCCGCCATGCAATCACCACCGCGTTAACTGACATCGATGGATCTCGCACAAGAACAACAACAGCACCAATTTCTGAACCAAAACCCTCTTAGCTCCCTTCCCAATCTCCCTTTGGTTATATGTCGCAGTCTTGTATAGAAAACAACATGAGAAGGTGAGATTCATGTGGTGACGTGGTGAAGATCATAATCAGGAAGCATGAGCCGCGTGGGTGGGCGGGGTCTCCATTCCACTTCGGCACCCGTCTGCATCAGCACTTGATTTTCGGCAGCGGCAGAAATTTAATCCCCCGGCTAATGTCTAACGCTTTCACTTTCATCTCTGCTGGAGTCGCTGTATGAATGAATATATAACGGAACTGCCGCCAGCCAGACCAGCAGGAGCAATCTCCCTCCCCCTCGCTCGCGTGGACCTTTCTGCTAGAGAGAGAAAGAGAGTGTGCTAAGGGCGAAAGGTAGAAGGTCACATCGTAAGATTCTGCGAAGTCACCGCCAGCTGATTGCGATCGCCTTTCTCTAATTGTTAATGCTCAAAAGTTACTCAAAAGGGAGCAATGGAAGAAAGTTGAAACAATGCTTATTTTCAATCTTACTTTCTTTCTCTAAAGATATTCGCTTGTTTGTTTCTTTTATGATTTAGAAGGGCATAAGGGTTTTCTTCATAGTAAACTGTTGTATTACGAAATCCGTAGCGATTAGAACTCCTCTTCAAACTAAATTTGAAACTCCCTCTCAACTTCCATCAAATACCTTGACTAGTGCTGACAGATCTTGACGTGATTTTCATTTCTCCGAAACCTTTTCAAATGTCATATCAAAATAAACAAGTAGTGTTAATTAGCAACTCAATTGATGATAATGAGAGAAGGCAACCACGTAGAACACAAGAAAGATGGGAAGACCCTATCCAGCCGCACAAGAGAGACAAAAGAGATAGAATAGGGCTAGGGCCTCTACAGTGCATATACCGTACTGCATCTAAGATATCCGAGCTAGGAGAGACGTAACGTAAGGTCCACAAACTACTGGAGCATCCAAAGAAGACATCCGAGCTATGCAAGTCATAAGATCTATAAACTATTGAAGCATCACCTAGAGTGATTGCTCTCCTATAGATTGCACCAGCCAATGCTCTATGTAGAGCAATGGACACACGCTTAGTAGCATATTTAGATCTATCTAAAGTATTAGAGTGAGAGTGGTACCTCTGGAGTCTAATATGATAAGCTCTCGTGCACTCACTAACAAATGTGTCAAACGCCATGTCCATCGCTCCATATAACTCCAAGGCTAGAGGAACAAAGAGGTGACCTTGTTGCATACCCCTATACTTGGAGACCTTGCATGTTGCTGCTCCGCTCGCCGCCCATCCATGAGGATGAGTAATCAATCCCTCCAAACTTGCATCACGCATACGGTTTGTAACCACAACATCCACCACTGTCACCTGGTCATCTCGAACCAAGTATAAAACTATTCTGACATGTGACATTTGCAAAGAATATGGATATCTTTCCAAGGTATCCACTCTCTTGCTATAGCAAACAATATATCTCTGAGTGCATCATAGGTAGCTCTCCTCCATCCTCCGTAAGGAATTGATTATTGTTGTTGTTATTATTGATGACAATTAGAATTACAAATTGAGATCATCAGTCACCCTATATTGAACTCTCTAGACTATCACTCACCGAGTAAAAACATTATTCATCAAAGACTTTTATTCATCAGAACATGCGCTCTCATTAGTTGATATTGTTTGAACTGCCTTGTAATACATGCAACCATGCACTTTGTAGTATCCATGCATAATTCTTTATGGTATAGCCATCGTTCAATCTGGGAGGGAGTGAGGCAAAAGGATTGGATCCCAGAAAATAGACAAGTGGTTAGTACATGCACAAGTGAATGATGGCTAAATTCAACAAATATGCCAATTTGTCTGAATTCTTTAAATGCACATGTAATCTGTACTCAAGATAGGACATCTCCAAAACACCTTAATCATTTACATTTGTTTTTCTTTTCCTCCCCGACACGACGGTACCGAAGTCCCCAATATCAAGAGAAAATCCGGATTTGAAATTTAACTTTTATAGAGAGTCGAATGTACGCGAAGCCGGCGGATCGATGAACGACTTGAATGGATGCTTGTCCCTGCAAGAGGTGCTCGAGTGTTTCGCGTTTGTTAGTGGGGAATCGGATGTGGTTGCTGCCGCTGCAGTGTCGGAAGGAAGGGAAAGTTGGGCAGTTCGTAACGAAGGAAGGAAGGAAGGAAAGTGAGGCAGTTATCACATCGAATTGGTGCGGAAGAAGGTCCAATGTCCGAGGCTCTTCCTGATTTCCAGTACAGTGAATGGAGAAAGGATGAGAAGCCCAATGGGTCTGATGATCCATCAGACAGGCGGCTTTACTTTTGCAGCCAAGTACACACAGTGTCTACTATGCAGCAGAGAAGTGGGGTTCCCACAACTCTTCCATTTCCAATCTGGATTGAAATCCACCGAGTGTAGGCAAGAAAAAACTAAGTTCGAATCATAACTAACATTCAATATGTTTATTACTTCTTTGGATCTGCCAGCTACGCATTCAGGGCAGATAGAGATCAAATCTCATTTGTAACCCTTCAGCAAAGTAAAACTCTTCTAGTGGATCATCTCACATTGCTCGAGATACTTACGCAATAGTGAGATGTAAAGGAAATAATATTGTTACGGAAAACATTCAGCAAAAAGATCGTAGCAATACTTTGTACTAAATCAATCAAAAGTACGAAGCTTCTCATGTAGATATATATGTGTGAATGTACTTATAACGCGGGAGTTCTTAGTCTCTATATAGGGCTCCTTTCGATGACGAAAACAACCGCTAGTTTAGCATTGAATCGCCTTCAGCGAGATGGGCATACATTCCCCAAGTAGGTCTTTACTTTGATTGCAATTCCACCCACACTGATTGCCCGAGCTAAAGAGTTTGAGTTCTTGGTTCAAGGAAGATAAGAATTTCATATGTATATGGAGAGAAGATAGAAGAGGTCCATGGTCACAAAGGACCTACAGCCTTACTAAAATCTGGGGGACGTTCTAGATTGAAACATGACTTAATAAAAATTAAATTGTTTAGACTTTTATTCATTTAATTATAAAATAAAAACTATCCTTATTTCAATTTTGAGAAAGATTTTTGTCATGCCTTAGATGATGCGCATCTAGTCTAATTCTTGTTTTCCAAGGGAGAGGCATTCTTTCATTTCAGTAAAAGTTTCAGAAGCTATAGGGCTTTCCAGATCTTCCAAAATATGGAGAACCAGCGCTTGTGTGGTTCTTAAATTACACAAGCACTAGCATTTTAGATAGATGGAACTGTAGTCAGTAAGACTCATTGCCAAGGGAGAGGCATATAGACAGTAAGACTCATTTCCATCTATCTAAAATGCTAATGCTTGTGTAATTTAAGAACCACACAAGCGCTGGCTCTCCAACATAAATTATAGAAATCTTATATCTGTGATTGACAACTCAAGGTCATAATATCTGTGTATTTAAGATTTTACGTAAATTTATCTTTTGATTTTTTTGTTCTCTTTGTAGATTGAAGTTAAAGAAGAATTAATGATGATGATTGAGCTATGAAATTATTTTTAGAGATGTGTAAGCTACAAAATTATTTACAGTCATTTGGATCATATAAACCGTTGCAGTTTCAAATATTTAGTTAGAATTTTGTATAAATATATGGGATACCTTCTTTGAACTTCAATATTATATAGCAAGATTGCCAAGGTCGCATCCCTCACACATTTTAATTCTATAGTTTAATTTTCTGTAAAAAATTAGTACATAGATATAGAAAAGTACATAAATTGTTAGTTGTCAATAAAAAAATTAAAATTAAAATAGTCAAATTTGGAAAAAAAATATAATGGTTTTCGGCAAAACTCGAGGAAATGAACATTATTCTTAGAAATCAAAACTTTCAAGCTGCTGATTGATTCAAACCAACATCTTCCAAATAGAACACCGAAATGGCTTCCTCTTGGTGCAAGCAATAATTACCTCGGTTGGTGTATCAAACTTTTTCTAAGATTTATAATTTTCTGAGAATACTACATTACAAAGAAAACAATTTACATTCAAAAAATAAAAAGAATTAATATTTTTTCTTCAAAATGATGGGTGGCCTCAGATCGGACAGCGAATGGAGGCAGCCCTCGAAGTCAGGGGTATAGAAATATAGATGGACGAAGGCGACCGCGTAGGGAAAAGGAAGGATGGGAAGAACCCATCAAGGGAGAGACCAAAAAAAAGAAAAAAATAAAAAAAGGGTAACATGGGGCTAAGTTCTAATAAATAGAAGACTATATGAAAACATTAATTTTTGAATTGTAAATTATACTCGATATTATCAATTAAATTAATATGTTTATACTTAATATTTTCAATTTGATATTATACTTTGAGAAATAACCATATAAAATTTCAAATTTGGAATATGGAATTATTTTGGAGATACAAGAACTCCCGATACAATGCAAGTGGATACAACAGACAGAGTATTGTAGTGTGCTGACATTGAATCCGAGACCATGAGATTCCGCCTAGACCTTAAGTTGAGGACAGTCTACTAAGGAGAGGGGACCGGTGACCAGCCCCATGTCCAGTATAAGTCTTTTTGTCGTTTTCGGAGGTTCGCTTAGACGTCCCGTCGCAGGTGCTGGCAGTACGGCCCATCGGGACGTTTCCCGGCAAATAGTGGTTTCAATTGGCCTCGCCGGTTCCGGACACAGCGGTGTCTTCATCTCAAGGGACGATGTACATTGGTTGGACAAATCCCGGGAATGCACTTTCGCCATCCGCAGATTGTCTGCTGCTACGATAGTGGATGTGGGTTGATAAGAATATACGGATGGTAGTACTGAAGAGACGAGAAACCACCCTCGGTTTGAATTCCAGCGTCGAGGATGGAGGAGAGAAATACACGACACTGTATCGTGTGGTTGTAGATGGTGCCTCGTCAAGAGATCCAAACTATCAGCACAAGTGACAAATGCCAAATGTCATGATTTCCCGTCGGGGACATGAGAGTCAACGTCACCCGATAACAATATTCTTGTAATGTTCGATCACCTGAGGGGCATGACAGATAGGAGAGTTTGCCCTTCTTCGTTCCATCAGATTGCCTCGTGCTAACCACTATCTCAACTCAATATCACATCTGCGTGTCTGAACAACTTGCGAAGTCGGCTGGATAACCTTTAGACATGCGACATCATGGGTTTTAGATTATTCGTATTCGTGTCTCCAGGAAGCCATCGCAACTTAACATCACATCGTATCACCATTGAATCCCTCAAGAATGATTTAAACCTTTCCATTCAGAAGAAGTTCGAATGTCACATCCAAAAGTGATTGCGTAACCTCAAATTTGGACAATAATGATCCCCAAAAGCTGCATGATTCAACTTCGAGCAAAATTAGTGGAGTGACCGGGTTTCGTTGAGGGAGGATGGAGCCAAGCTTATGTCCCATTATTCAGTTCGTTTTCGATCTTCTAAATCCTCCTCGAACAAGTCCCTTGTCACCTACGGTTCTGTGGGGTTTTCAGACTAGGCTATAATTCTCCATCATAAAGGGCCCAATAAGAGAAGAGATAAGAGAAGCTCCCAATAAGAGAAGCTTGAAAGTGTTCGAACCGACAGACAATTTTTGTTCTGAAATAAAGCGATCGAGGATAGAAAAAGACTTGTTGTTTCGATGAATGACATATGATGGTATGTTGTCCAGTTCTCTAATTTAAAATTCATATTCAGATGGTCCCTGTTTGTTTAGCCGTTCTCTTCTATTGCGAGTATAAAATGGAATGATTCGTACCGCACTTGACTATCTCAACCGTCTTTACAGAAGGCAACTATATTTCTTATTTAGTAATTCACAGCCTAGCATAGCACCGAGGTTTTATTCTTCTCGTTGACGGTGAGCTTCAGTAGAAATCTTATCAAGCTTTGGATAATGCGAAAGGTCAATTTGTCAATCTCAAGGTGAGATGCAATGGCCACGAAGGCCGCTAGCATACATCAACCAATGATTTCAAGCATCAGATGTCGATATTGGAATATCGGTATCTGGTGAAGTGAGAATACCATTCTTCGATTCCTGCCCTACTCAAATTGAAGAATCGAGTCAACCTATACCATGAGACAAGATATTTTTGTAGATGTGGGACACATGAATCCCAACGTAACTTCGCACATCTTTTGCTCTTATGAGGTAGATTTTTATTCTACGAATCGTGATACAACCAAGTGGTATTTGCTTTGTATGAAAAACATCCCCGTTAAAAGCAAAGATACTCGAAATGAGAGTTTCTATATTTGCTAGGTTTTTGCTATCCAAAAAAAAACTTCAACCACTAGGTGAAGAACACGGCGTCTCCAAATGCAGAAATTTCTACGCTAGAATTGGTGAACGCGAAATTCAATCTTGTAATCATCTATTTGCAGGAAGAAAGGTGTGTCACGGAAATCCAACACAGCAGCTTTGCTGTGTGGAAAAACGAACAAGATTCAATATCTCATTATCGTTGACATTTAGCTCTCTAGAGCTTCGGCTACATTTGTCCATGGTATACCCGATCTCTGAACTGGGTTACGAATAATACTATGAAAATTTGGACCCCCATAGGTATCCGTTCAACAGTCCGTGGATCTTACCAGGATGTGTTTGCCTGTGTATAGGGCACTGTAGAGATGCGGGTCTACGGGTCTAGACTACGATAAGGATGCCTTCCTACTTCAAGTCAGATAATAAAGAGATTCTTACCCGGGAACTATATTTAGAGCCTAGTTGGGTACGATAAAAAGCGGCTCCTACTACCAAAATCAATACGACGACAGTAATGGGAGGGAGGGAAGAAAGTGCGAAATATATTAAGCTGTCGCCGGCATAGTACAGGAGTGGGAGGCGGGGGGCAATAGAGTGGAGGCTGGGGTACTGTAGCAGTACATGGAGCGGGGAAGCCTTAAGTGTAGAAGGGGGAGAGACTTTCCGTCTTGGTGGTGCTGTACTTGGGAAGTTGGGAGATCCTTAGTAGGCTTACTCCACTAGATTCATGTCTGTGGGTTGCTAACATCCGTTTGTTCTGTGTCCTTATAGTTCCACAAGAGAGAGGGTTCATTAACCAAGGTGCTGCTGCTGCTACTACGGTACTTCTGGTACTGCTAGTATCTTGATGAGGAGGTGATGTGGCGAGACTATCCTTTCGTAAGTTTCGTTTCTCTCTCTTGCTTTTCATCTTTCCGACTCCGTTGTCTCTTTGTCCGACTGCCTACTCGATAGCTTCCACTGACAGGTGCCTGATGCTTCTCGGGGAAGGAAAAATTTCAGGAACTCGAGTGGTGTTTATTTTGGGGTCACTACAGAAGTTTGCACACTTGTTCATTCACTTCGGTTTTCTGAGCTACTGCAGTACTCAGTTTCCAAGGCGTGAGGAACCGGAACCACTGGATGGAGATTGCTTCGGCCATAGATATGATGATGAGAGAGAGATTTGACGGGACACTGTCCATAATTTCCGGCCTCTCCTCAGTCCACCTATAAGAAAGTCTATCTAACTTCTAGCTCACATTAGATCAGCAAGCTTGCTTTACCCCGATCCCACAACCTTGTAACCAGCGAACCACGCCCACGATACATGCATCTAGGGATTCGGGAGGAGTTTACTGTTACATGAACGGACTGGCCTGTCCGAAAGCAAATCTTCTCTGCTCTTGGGTTTTCACTTTGGCACTGTTTTGAACTGATTTGGCGTCAAAAAGCTCTTGCTATGGCCGACTGATTTTTTGAGTTCTATCGATCGCATCATTCCTAGTGCACTAGTATAGTTGCACATAGACAAGCGTAGAGAGCGGAGAGTGTCTGGTCCTACTCGTTTGTGTCTCGTTTTCATAAACAAGTGCTGTTTCTTTGTTCCCTAGTTTATGGATATCTTCCTTCGAATATTTTTTCATGGATCTGTATCAGAAAGGATGTATGAGCGCTCCTTTTTGGCCGACAAAGTGGTACTGTTTTGGTAATATCAAAACCATGAATGCGATTTGAGTTCCTTGTGCTGCCCATCAATGATTCTGCTCCTTGCCCAAAGTATATTTCTCTTGAACAAAGACAGCTAATAAATTAGGAAACCGTCAAACTCTATAAGGTGATCTCGAGAATAAAATCGGTAAGGACTCGTGGAAGGAATCTCAACAAAGAGAGTACTAACCCCTAGGACGAGCTACAAGAAAGCAAAGAGAGTCTAGAGAACAGAACAGAACAGAACAGCAGCCGAAAATGCAAACTAACGTCTACCCTGGAGTAACATCCCGTGCCATGGCGGTTCATCAAGCTTCCTTTTTTGTTCTACTTTATGAGATGGCCGTCTGTACTCTCTCTCGTGCATACTGCCTGCATAGTCGCTTGGAGGGTATGGTACCGAGCCCTTTGCAACTACAAGACATTTCGCAACAGCTGCGGTTGGTTCTCTGTCATGGTAACTAGAGGAAGAAAAAGACTGTTCGTTCTGAATAACGGATTGGTTCCTGGTCCATGGGTTTCGAGTGACGATGCAAAATCTAAGATATACGATCGCCAATCCCGGTCCAAGGGGAGAACTGAGAAAGAAATGAGTAGCAGTAAAAGGCAGAAAACCTCATTCTCTGCAACTACCAAGTAAGACAATCATGGGCACTCTAAACCTACAATTATTCTCCACCCTGTCCTTCGGCTGATTCTTTCCAACTGATGAAAAGTAAGTCAGCAGAGCAATGGAGAAGTGGTGGAATGATTGGCCCGTTGCCAATAAGTTTAGCATGGAGTTGCTGGTACTTGATACTTTATGATAGCAGTAATTGACCCAGCACCCATAGTATGAATCTCCAAACCTCAAAGCTCAAATTACGTAATGAAATCGTCTGCGCACTTTTTCTAATGGATGCAAATGTGCCACGAGCTCATCTCAGATGGGGCTTACTAAAATAGAAGGCCAACTCTATTTATGCACTCTATTTTCCCTATGGCTGCAGGCCAAGGTCCGAAAAGTGGTTTCGACTTCAGCTAGTATCATTTGTGAGAAGAAACCCCCCCACCCCCTCCCCAGAGCATCACCTGATCCACATTTGCCTTTACCGATTTCCAATACAGAGAGCCCTCGGAACACTCATATATGATCTTATTTCCCGCGGACATGCAATGATATCAATCGCTTCGAATGCCACGTTGATCCTCATCTAGTCAAGGGGTGGTTCTGAACTCGTCTCTTTATCGTTTACTGCTTTTGCCTCACCTCGATAAGATTACTTCACTTCTCGTCCTCTTCCGCACTTTAGGCATGTGTTCTAGCTTAATCTATGGTATGCTGACTGTAATTCGAGTCGATAACAGCTTCCATTTCTAATGTCCAATCCCTCTCTGCCCCAGCTGCCCCGCTGCAGCAACTGGTTTTTCCCCTCCCTCGAGACTAGGAGCAGGAGGACACTCAGCACCCGCCTTCCTTTGTCGTCATCCAACTTCCGAGGCAATCATGGGTGAAGCCAAATAATTTGTTTTAATCTCAGACTGGATCTTGAGAATCTTCGTTTTACATTTACAACTACAAAGGAACTGATGAAGGAAGATGAGAGAGAAGAGAGAAAGAACACTACCCAACGCGCATGGTTTAGTAGTCCCCAATTTCCTACCCACAACCAATGACGAACCTGACGAAGTTAAAAAGCACCATAAAAGCCGAATTAGGCACTACTCACATGTACAGGATCATGCAAATTGGACTTATGTATACAGACCTACTTGGCATCAAAGATCCTCAAATATCCGAGAGCCCACATGTGATCACCTGGTTGGCTGAGCACCGAATTGGGGAGATGAAAGCCAGAAGCAGCGGGCACACCCATCAAGGTAGAAACAAAATGTCTGTCTCACATGTGACTGAACCTGCAGTGGTGCAGACTTGTCATCGCAACGCAATGACATGCCATGGCGATCCTATGCAAAATGGTGCAAGGGGTTACGCACTTATGAGAAAGTTCATTAGAAAACAATTTTTCTCTTTTCTCTTCAATGTGGCATGTTGTATGTCGTGGCGGTGTTTGTCAATACCATGCTCACGGAAAATCTCTGATTGGATGCTAGTAATTTCGGCAATTACATTGACTCTTGTGTTTTTCTCGCCTTTGTCCGGTTTGTAAAGTTCACTTGAGCTCTTAGATACAGTGGAATCCACTCTTACAGCTAGGTGCACCTCCCACCTCCCACAGATAACACTTTATCACAATACACATTAGGTCGAGTTCGCTCGCTTGCGCTTGATGTAGTCTGCAGACGAAAATGATCACATATGATCGCTACTGTTTGGGTTGATCCAGATGTTTAGTGCTTGAAAATGGCTATACGTTGAATTCATGTGTCAAATGTGATGATGAATTTTGGCAGAAATCTTGATTGCTTCTGCATGCCGGATCACGTTCTCTCTCAGTTAGTTGAGTACAATTGCACACATGATAAAGTTTGCTTCTGTCAAGTCCATTCATTACAAATTCACTTGTGATAACAGAATAATAAGAAATTCCCATTGACGACCTCTAAGTTGACAAAGTGGTACTGACTCCCACGCACATCAGTCTAAATACATGAACTGTTGAGTACTTAGACTAAGCCATCTTCATCACTGTAGTCATTAACACGCACTTAAAACTTAACTACGCCTACTGAAATTTGTCCTCTCATTAGTCCAGATACTCTACCAGCAGCCAGAAAAAACAAGTGGATGGTTATTATCTCCAGTAATGATATCTGTCTATGTGTTTACTCACGTCTTACCTTGGTGCCAGATTTGGATAGTGAGCCCATCGCAATATAAGAACATATAAGCTATGCAGAAAAGTAAGTTTTGTTTTGTTGTCTATGTCCCGGATTTCTTTAATCTGGGGCCTTCAGGATCCCACTCGAAAGAACATTAAGATATACAAATCCAGATACTAGTTCAAGGTACCTGCGATCAGACAAATATTATATAATAGTGAATAAGATATTTGTGGCAAGATATTCATAATTCTTTAGTGAGAGGTACCCTTGAACTCTCTTTAATTGAGCGATAGTTACTCGTTACTTGTTTATCCTGGAAATATATATTGGAGTAGGGAATAACTGTAACACTTGAGCTACTAATATAAGATGGAGATATTGATGTTTTCAATCATTACGGTGCTAAGTACACATTCTCCTACGCAAAATTTTAGTGGTTTGACCTCTGTTGCCTCAATGAGTGCCGAGGACTTACTGGCAGAGAGATCTACGCTTCAGGTGTATCTATATATCCACTGGAGGTTTTTAGACCTAAACCTTCTTTCTACTTTCTAGATGATCACGGATGGGATTTTTCAGTTTCGAGTGATGTCTGGTCATCCCTACTCATACAGTCGGTTATAAATCATCAACACACTTTGAGCTTCATGATACTCCCTCTACCCAAGATTTCACTAATAATAAGAAACACAGTAGTATAATAGTATGACAAGTTAGTCTATATGAGAAATATTACAAGGTGTGTCATCTAGATGTGCTCAAGTGCTTGTCGCCATCCTTTATGTGTGCTACAACCAAACCAATAGTCTTCGTGTCAATCTCGATAACTTACCTCTCTTTATCATTGCATTCAAAAAGTAATGATTCGCTTCACAAAAGAAGATGCAAGGAGGGGAGAGAAAACAAAGAAAAAGGTGGCAAATTGCTCTTTGGGGTGCACCAGTCCACTCTTACGGAAGGGAATTCTATACACGAGTATCTACAACCGACAATTATCTAATACTCAACCCAGTAAAATTTGTATATCTTTCTCTTTACTATGTTGGCTAGTGATAGTCTTATTCAAAAGAAATTTTGCCAACATACAGCTTTGAGAATCGATCAAACGAGTAATATAGAATGGATGGCACATGACCAAGTCGAGTTCTTTTATCATTGACTTCCTCGGGGATTGCAGCTGCAATGACCAACTGGAGTATCTAATTAAATGGTTGCATATACGCACACGCAACGCGTTGCATCTGCAAACGGGACAATCAGTTTAGAGGTGTGGGACGAACATTACACCGTACAATTCGAGAATTTTATTTTATTATACAACGACACCGGGACACACTATCTACGGGGTACATACTCGACGGATCCCTGAAAGCAAAACGTCGAAAGTAAGCTTTTTGAATGTTACTTTCCTGCAGGCCCGAGAGAGAGAGAGAGAGAGAGAGCTGCCCACAAGGAGCCGACGTGAAGAAACAAGAAAGTCCTGTGAGTAGCAAAGACTTCTTATCGGCTTATCAATGAACATCAGGAGATCATTAGGTTGCGTGTGGTTGTTTCATTCTGTGGTTACAGAAAGATCTGATTCTCCATCTGCCAAAAAGAACTAACAAACAAAACTAATGTACTCACCCGCGGGGTGCAGAAATAGATCGTTTTAACTGAAGCATCTCAAAGTTACGAATCACGAATTACTTATCTGCAAATCTAAGCTTTATATGATGCCCCACTCACCTCCTAGTCGAAGTGTGAGCCAAAGATTCTAATCTTAGTTTGAAGACCTGTGTTGCAGATGGACCTCGTGAAAGACTTGTGTCTTTGTTGATTGGTTATCTCGTGTGCTCATTCGTTTGGTGAAATGAACGTCCACCGACACATAAGCCCTCAATTTTAGCAGAAAAGGTTATGTTTGTTTGCACCTTGCCCTTGGAGCCAAGAAATAAGGCTAATGTTTTATTTTTCTATCATGTTTATGATGCTCGCAGTATTCTCTGGTTGCGGGTGTGATATGAGCATTAATGCAAGTTCTGAAAGCTATCAATTACCACCAGATAAAATTCATATCTGGAATCATATCCGATAACACAACGAGAGTCTTACCGTTAAAGATAGTAAAAATGACGCGTCGACAGACATCGATTAATCTTCCCCGAATGCTCAAATTTGGCGTAACAACGTTCTTTCTCAAAGCAATGTGATCATCCTCTTCCTAAATTCATGGAGAATTCTTTGCATCTTTTATGAGCCACGGAGGATCAGCTAAAAAGAGAACACCGGGACAGATTATGACTCTGAGTGGCCCAAGTCAATGGTAAAAGAAGCAAAGGCCCAAAGCTACGGAAGACCCCCAGACGAAAAAAGGACACGATAGAACTTTATAGCTAATCCATGTTTATCCGAGTAGCACCAAACCAAATTCCGAAATTCCAGTGTGGAGGGATTTTCAATCCGCAATTTTCAGTCCATCGGGTGAGAATTCAACGGGGGTTATCAACGTACCAAGAGAGAGAGGCTACAGTAGTGCGTGAGAGTAGTAAAACTTGTGGGATTCATGAATCCTCTTGTGTAACACCTGTTTGTTGACCTGAGAAGCACCCAAGTCGAAGTGAAGAAAGTCTCCTTCATCATTCCGTCCTCATTTTCTCCAGCCCCCATATGCGCCACCACTCGTCATTGCTTTGGAAGCAAAGGCTAGAAAAGCTCAAAGACGATCATCTCCAGATAGTCGCACGTATATAGAAAAGGCTGCGAAAAGTCGTTCTCTACAGAAATCTCTCTTAACTCAGTGGAAGCTCTGGAGAAAGTGGTAACGAGTTGGAATTTCCAAGGAAAGAAGACTCCACCGCAACCAACAACAACAGTGTGCGTGGCTGATGACACATGACATTTGCAATAGTCAGTATGGTGGCATTGAACTCATGCGAGCAGAATCAGCCTTTATCCATTGAGAGTGTGAATATTCAAATACTTTGAGGAGATTCCTCTTCGTCTCAGATAATACACAAACATCGTTTGGAGCAATCAATAGAGAGGGACAAAGTGAATCTGAACCACAACTTTCGAAGAACACAGCATGAGGCGAATTCTGATGGCGAGAAATTCACTTCGAGAAAAAGAAGTGCAGAGTTTACCGTTCTTGGCAGAATCGTAAAGAGGTAATACTTCCCAGAGCATGTTATGAATTAGGATGAGGATCGTGGATCCTGTACTCTCATGAAAAAATGTTTGCTGAACTACAAAAAGGACGAGTAGTCAAATATGGATGAGGAAATTGGTGTGCAGATTGCCTTGTTCGCTTCCAATGTGAACTCGTCTTTTTGTCTTAAAAGCTGTATACACTAAAAGTGGAACTAATTCTGAGTCACAAATGTGTTTGTACACTTAGTGACGTTATTGGCATTTATTTTTAAATCTAGCTAGAACACAATTTAAAGTACCTTCAGACTTATATATCTAATCTTCGGTGATCATCAGAGAACTTTACGTCACTAATGTGCAAACTTAAAACCATTGATTATTGATTCTATACAATTAGGTATGACAGCATTGAAAAGGTAGTGAAGATAGTGAAATGGATACAAGGTCCGAACAAGTTGCTCGTGATCACATAAGGATTTTGGACTACTCAGCAAAGGAAACAAAAGGATAAAATGATCAAATCAAATCAACCAAAGCTTAGATGTGCTTGGACAACCCTATAGAGAGCCATGCAACTCATCGACAGAAAGAAACTCATTCTCCTGGCTCTCGCAACTTCTCGTTGTCATGATAAATCGCTTATATCTGGAAGAATTTCAAGGATCATATTCAACGGCATCGTTAGAACAAATTTTACAAGAAAGAAACAGAAGAAGTATGGAAAGATTGTACAAGATTTCCCTTCATGCGGAAGTCAATGAGCACAAGACAAAAAGGTACTCATTATAGGCATGTAAAACATGTTTGAGATGAAGAAACGAATTTGGGAGCCACATGTCACAAACCAATATCAAACATGGAAAACAAAGAAGAAGAATATGTTTCTCCTGCATAGAATTGATTTGAAATTAGGATTTAGTTCATGAGATTCGACTACAAGTTACATCTTCAGTTCGCGTATAACGGTATCATATCATCTCAAGGAAAACCCATGTGATTGTAGGTAAACTATTTTATCAATCTGGACATAACGTGTTACAGATCCCTAGCGTGCTTGCATCTTGCTCCAATTGGGTCGAGCTTAACTTTATCGAACATGTTATAAATCATATGAATTAAGCATTACATTCTTCGACAAGCGATTGACAACGCTAACGGTCAAGAGTGGTGAAAATCAGAGTTCTATCTCTTCTCCATACCTAGTAACGCTTTGAAAATACCTGCAATGCTGACCTTGGTGTCGTGAGGAGCAGCTAGAAAATAAATAAATGCATAAAACACATTCCGGAGATACGTTTTATAACTCAAAATCGTGAATATTGAATATGGAAACTTTGTCTTCTCTATTTTTTCCATACGTATGTAAATCTATTCACGTTTCAAGAAAAAATATATCTTTGAATCTAGTTTTATAAATATAGAAATTTTCTGCATGATATTCAACTATATTATGGTCTACAGTAGAGAAATTCTCCCCATTATCACATGTTTTTAATTTATATCTCTACAGTGTACATGATCATTTGCCGATAAAATATAGTCAACTAATACATATATAATATATATTGAATGTTATCCTAACCATAATCTTCTCATATGATAAAACTTCTACCCAGACCTAGCACAATCAAAGAACTGTGCTTACCACAATTTGACACAAAGAAGTCCAGTATACGAGCCTAAGCCAATGATATCTCAACTCCTGATTCTTAGAAAATAAGACTCTATGGAAAGCTGGAACATTTTGATTCTAAATCTATGATCAAGAATCATGTAGTTCATGATATTCCCAAACTCAATTTTGAGAATGATAAATTTATCTCATTTAAATCTTTCTTCAAGATATCTAGTTATTTGGAGCAGGGGTGATTATAATCAAGGTTATATATTTCCAATTAAGCATGAAAAATACTTAACGGTTGCAACCTTAAGTGCAGTGATAAAATGAACTGCTTGCTTCAAGTTGAAACCTTATGAATTTAAGATGTTTTTATATGAACAATATATGCACAAATATCACGAAGATGTTTAGCCACCACCAAGTCAGTTAAAGAAAATAAGACTAAGTACTGTTATACACTCCGTAAGGCTTCTTGATAGCAAGCCCAACAAAGATGTGTAAAATTAATTAAGTTTTCTCGTATAATGTATCATTTTTATTGGGAAAGGAAGTAGTATATAATAAACTCATTGAAACAAACTGAAAAAATAGTTTTTTACCAAATTTTGCTTCATTGTGATTTGAATTCCTTGTATGATATTATAATATTGATGTTCGTAAATACTAGATCGGATATTTAAAGTTATGTCATTAACTCTACTTTGTAATTTTTGCTCTCCTCTAGGTGCTTTTTAGAAATCTTTGAAAATTTGTAGTAAGATAATACCATTGTCGGTGATAGTTTTGGTACAAGCCAAGAATATAGAGATATTCTTGAACATAAAATTGTAATATTATGAGGAACTGAATCCTCAACACTTCTATATTTAAGATGAAAATGCAAAAGAAAGAATAGTAGCCAATCCAAGTAACTGGTTCAGCTGCTGGAGAATATACCTTGTTGTGAAAGGTTATTCCCCTTTGTGCTGGTGGCTTGGGGGTCTAGGTTTTTCTTTGGTTTGTAGCCTGTCTTTCTTTGGTTTCATTGGGCTCCGTGCTCCTTTTCCCTCCAGCACTCCTTGGTGCTTTGTATTCTTCCTCCCTTTCCTTTGGGATATATATTTTTGTGTGTGGTTTATTACCCAAGCATGTGTTACAAGGAAAGGAAAGTATGTCTAGTAACATTAAGAAAAGTAATGGTCTATGCTATAATACTCATAAAGACCATGAAGTTTTGCTTCATAGTGATGAGACAGAATATTATTGTTTTTGCAAGAAGGTTCTCTACAATTTTTATTTCTTTATCTCGAAGTTCTTTATTATCAAAATGATTCTATGCAATAACCAGGCTAGAAAACCTCTCAGACCAACGTTGCATATCCTAACTATGGAAGTAATATTTGTACCAAAAAGAAATAAAGAAGCATAACAAATTTCCCACCTCACATGAAGCTTAACACAAATACAGATAATAATATATGTTATCTTTACGTAGTGATTTTGGCTTTCCTTCATTATCAATCCTATCATGGCTTAAATGTAAACGCTGCCACTTTGGAATTACCCACCAACAGTTATTCTTATCACTAGCTAAACCAACTGGGGTAACTCTCTTTGAGCTTGCAATAAAACAAAGTTCTTGTTATTCTCATCACCAAGAGTTGTCAAGCATAGCTCCAAGGCTCAAGCGATGAGTGACCTCCTACTGAACATACTATCCAGCAAATACTTTTGAATCGCTTCTTGTAGCCAAATCCCCTTACTTAGGTATTAATAAGAGTTGCTTACTTCCACTTGCTCGTACTCATAGCCTTCTTTTGTTCAATATCATTATTTCTTTGATACCCCATGCGTGCGCTCCCCATTAGTGTAGGTAAACCATTCGTTACATTAGCTATGATGTATTGAGCATGCTCGCCTCTCTCCTTAGATTTACTTGCTTTTCATTTTCTAAAGGCTTCATAACGATCCAAATATATTCCTAGTCCTCTCTTCAAAGTAAATTCTATCCACACTTGAGTTGTGAATAATTGGAAAACTATCAATGATTAGCACCAAGCAATTCATTTACTACAAAATCTTGAAATTCCTCGGCATATATATATAGCTCTCTCTCTCTCGTTCACTTAATAATAACTATCTCTTGAACAGCCATTCCATTGAAGATCTTGATATTTTTGAAACATCTAATCATATACCGATGATAGATTTGATTAAGATGGGATTCCACAATATTTGTCTTCCCAAGATTTTCATATTATCTCTGTCCGAGTACACATCATTTGCCTCGTTCTAAACATGGTAATCATTGGATTTATTTAACTTGGATGCACTCTAGTTTTTCATTATTACTCTCCTTTAAGTTATAGCACTATAACTAATTGGTTGGGATTGGGATTATGATTGATTGAAGCACGGTAAACTTGCTTATCAACATTAGGAAATAATAAGACTAATATTTAAGTTGCTTATTGACTTACTTTTACATTTTTGTTATTTAGATGAGAGAGAACTTTCTCTCCTATTGTATGTCCTCACACTTCTCAACCTCAATACTTTATCCATTGCTATCCTTCTAAGAGGTGGAGCCTTATTTTTTAATTGATGTATTTTAATCAAAAATAAAGAGGATTGATTTGGAGTGTCTTGTTTAGAATCTATCCATATTCTTGCACTATAAATAAATACAATTTCATGGTATGTTTAGCTACCTATAAAATTTCATTAGAATGAAATTTATAAAAACATCTAATTTGTAGATTATTCTTCTTTGAATTTGAATTTTCTTAAATTTTAAATATCACAAAGGGCTCAAATTCTTCTTCTGTTTAAAATATTACTTTTGTGAGATACTTGGATGATTATTATCTTGTTGAAATTTAAAAATATTAAAGACCTCAAGTTCTACTTATGTTTAGAAATGTTGCGTTTGTGAGATGCTTGCATGATCTATTATCTTATTGGATTCTAATATGCAAGAGCTTTCGATGCCACTGAAATTGCCAAAATAAAATATCATACATAAAAGTCACAAATTTTGAATTATTTTAGTGTTATTCTGAACACATTCTTCCACTTTTTTGAACTCTATCGTATCTTACATATATCAGATTATTTTATTTCACTATCTATTTGTTCGACCGAAATTCTAGAGTTTTTCGATGTAATCAACTACCAAATTTAAAGTCATATACAAGAATTAGAGAAGATAAACTATCTCTAAAAATTTGTAAAGATTGAATCAACCTTTTTAGAATCCATATTGAGAATTTTATCTATTTAGACCTAGTAATCCACCATCTTTAGATTCCAAAGCCTTGATCATGGTTTAGAGAGTAATTTGAGCATCCGTAATCTATTTGGAAGTAAAATTCAAAAACCATGATTGGAGCAGATCTTCTTGAGTTCTATTTGCCTAATAGTTTTGGCTTTTGTTTCGCTATATTCTCTCCAAACAAAAACTCCAAAATCTTAAGAGGGAACCTTAACGTATGTCTTTTATTGCTCCTTTGTTTTCCAGGAGAGTTTGACCTTTTAAAATTTTATTTGCAAAAAAGGGCGGATCGTCGATTAAAAGAATATCCATCCAGCTCGTTGTAACCTTGGAACCGCACCTATTCGGATTGCTAAACTCCACGTAAAAGGGAGGCTGCTGCTGCCCTCTGCATATCTGGCTGAACCGGAAGCACAATTCGTCCATTGTGTCGATCGTTTCGGATGCGTCAAATACATTCAGACATTGTGTCTGAACCGGAAGCACAATTCGTCCACTGTGTCGATCGTTTCGGATGCGTCAAATACATTCAGAGACATTGAGGTTCTGGGTTCCATAAGGAAGACAATGAGGTTCTGGGTTCCATAAGGGAGACAATGAGTGCAATGAAAGGTGGACGGGTGGCGTTCCGCGAAATCGCACAATCTTGCAAATAAAACTTAGGAATCATCCCATTTTTGCAAATAAAATCTAGAATTAGCCATTTTTACAAATGAAATTTTTAGATTGACCATTTTTTAAAATTCCCCTTGAACTTAATACCTCACCTTCCAAGGCCATTATACGGCCTTAGTTTAGTAGATTTCCACGATGAAATGTCATGGACGTTATTTCTTTGTTCTAAAGGGTTGCCCTGGATGGTTTCCTATCCATTTGTTCTAAGTTTAGGGTTTAGGGTTTAAGGTTTTGACCGCTTTCTTGGCAAAGTCACGTCAGTAAAGACTGACTGTATGATCCTAGCATTATACCGTCCTCATCACTTGAAACTCGTTCCTTTACTGGTTCCTTTGCTGCAGTAGATGCGTTCGTTACCTGATCCCTGTTTCCACGAGAGCGGTCGTCTCTAGACAACTACGACGAAGTTGGTCTGACGGAATCCCTTCACACGTCAGGTTTCACCATGTAGACTGAGTATTGTTGCTACTTTTGGGCTCTGCTGACGGTTCTACGGGACTCGCTTTGGAAACTTGAAGCCAGGTTTGCCAGGTTTCAGAGAGAGTCCTGCAAAGTTTTAGTTATCCAGTTCTTTTCCTGGAGTTCGAGTTCGTGACGACTGGCTTGAGAAGAGATAAGTGAGAGTGGATGGAAAACAGAATAACATGGACATCCATTCAAAGGAGTCACCTCTATGGTGATAATCAAGGTGTCTGCCTGTTCATTCCTACCGGATGCAAAGTGAACAGCAATGATCAGGAAACTATTTAGCCACGCCAATGTAGTTCCAAAGGAGAACTCTCCCACGCTCCGAGAGTGTGAATCTGGCTATCGAATGAATATTATCGTCTCTGTCCTGCCGCATAGCTGTCCTGCACTTGGTATCTGACTTCCGCACTCGGGAAGAATGATGATGACTCCCGTCTCTCTTGACCATAGCGATCTCAGTTTCTGGTGTAGACTTGTAGGCTCTTGCCAAGTCGCATTCACCAACCTCTGAAGGATGTGTGCTGGGAACCGTAAGGTTCCTGGGCTACTCTCGTGAAAGATGCAGATCGCTCATCCGACTCATAACTCAATCGTAAAACTATCCTCTAGATATTAAAAAATATCTGATCTGCTAGCCACTAAAGCTACGTCGCATATCAATATTGTCGAACACGAACATTAAAACAACCCGACGGGCATTTCACTTCCGGCTAAGAGGAGAATGCTGCTTTGACACTGCACCTTCAATGTTACGATACTTCGCAATCTGCGTGATAAAAAACATCTTCTTGTTTTCTTGGTTTCCATTACCTTTGCCGATTCAGAGTGCAAGAGGACCAATACAATCAGAGCTAGAAACTCATAGATCGTCAAGCATTCACAGCGTTGATTAGTCAAAATGTCAGAAAAACTTGCTCGGGAGAATGCGTGCGGCCAGAAGTACCCAACCAGAAGACGTGGGTGTAAACCTCCGAAGAAAGTGAACGAGTCCAGTGTGAGTGCGATCAAGGGCACACAGATACAAGCACAGATCTCCATTAACCACATTTACGACAAAAACGCATCAGTAGAATCAGGAAGTTGCACTCCCTGGAACATTTTTCATCAGAAGCTCGATCACAGACAAGTCCCTTCTATCAGACTGACGATTGGAAATAATACTTTGTACAAAGTAGCACATTCTAAATGAAAATGTTTCACAACCTTCCATCTGAATGTACAACGTAATGAATTCAAAAATGGATTTCTGCGTCCACCCACTAGTAATAGGCCTTTCGAGGGTTGTTCTGCAAGCACAAAGTCCAGAACACACACATGGCAAATAAGAACAAACAGTATCAACATCAGAACTGAGACCAAGAGATTAACAGCGTCCTAAAAAGTAGCCTTTCGTCTGCGTCGTAAGGACATTCTCCACTCGACTGACTAATTTCTAAACCACAAGCATGCGACTCGACAATTGCACCAACCATGAATCTTGAGCCAAAAAATTACCAGAGGATTCGGCCTAAAACGATAACCGAGCATCATCCGTTTCTTGTATTGTTCATATATATCATCGTCTGGTGTAACTTCACCAGGTTGCTCCGCACCAACACCAAGATTGTTCAGCTTCACAGCACCTGCTTGTACAGGATCTGATCGACCCCCTTTCCTACTTCCAAGACCCTCGCCTGCAGCAATTCACATTCCCAAAATCCCCCTCAATGACATCGACAGCCAAGTCAAGGCACCAGCTTGGTAATAACATGGTTTCAGTGATGTAAAAGAAACTGTCTATCTTGTACACAAGCCAGGTAAGATCGCTTCAAGTTCATAGAGAGATGAGTCAATAGAACTTGAAATACTTCTTTAGGATAGATCTATTGAAAAAGAGGTTCCGCTCGAGAAACATATGAGAATCCTCGTCTACTAAGCCTTCCAGAAATTCTTCAAACGAATCTTCTCCTGGACACAAAATTCACTAAAACACTAGTACACAAAATTCTAACAGCCCGCAAAATTGGTTCTCCTTAAATATTGTACATTTACTATCGTCCTAACGTAGCCTAAGTGCCCAGGAAATTTCCGGCTTTACAGAGCCAGAGCCCTCACCTTGGTTAAGTACTGCAACCAACTCGTGGCACTGGCCGAGTAAGGTCTTTGCATTTCTACAGGTTGGTCTCCCGCAGCACCCAACTTTCAAAAACTATTCAGCATCCCAGGACAAATTCATTCCAGTTCACGAAACTCACCTTCTTTCCAACCCATCTTGGATAGCAGGCGATGTCCGACATTATCAGCTTGGATTTTCGCACGGTCAGCAGCTGCCTTTGCTGCCTTTTGTGCCATGGCGTCATTGCACTTGGCCATGAACTTTTCAAGTTCTTCAGGAGGTATGTAGTCACCCATGTGATGCCCTTTCTTCGATGGACCTACAGAAAAGGAATGGGCAACAAATCTGGGGCAGTGAGTCCTCGGTTCCAACATCTACCTGTTACAGTCCATTTCGTCCAGCCTCGTCATTCCTATCAATAACAGAAACGATGTTTGGAGCAAATCAATGGACGAAATCCGGGTCCTCAAATACTCTGTCAGTGACTTGCATCAATGACACCTGAAGCCAAAGCAAACTAGGAACTTGGAGGGGTAAAGTCAAAGACGTCTATAAGGTCCGCAACACAGGTGGTTCAAATCAGAAATCCACGGCGGCTTAATGAAACGGTACATCAACATAATATTTTCGTTAGTAAGATGCGACATAGTTAGATGACAAATAACCTTGGGCAATGTCATCGACAACTTTGGTCGGTGGTGAATATGGGCGCGAAATCTCTACATGAGCCCACGGTACCAGTCAACACCATCACGGGCTCAATCACACCAAAACAAGGACACAAAATCCAACTACTTGAGGTGTACATAATGTCAACAACTCTTGCCAGCGTGAAAACCTTTCCGGAACCACTTCACAGATGTCCTTAGACCACCAGGTGGATCACTAGACAAAAGACCCCTCTACTATGGTTTACATGCACTTCACATGAACTTCTACGGACTATATAATCGTCAAATGGCTAGGACATGAAAGTATCGCACCTGCTGGAGTTTCCTCCGTAGGCCACATGACTGGAGAAAGCCGAGAGGTTCCTGCACGAAGTCAACTGTAAGCGTGAGCAACACAACCAACATGTCCAAGGCTGTGTGGGGCTACAAGCAGAATCTTTGTTCTCCTTTACTCATTGGCCAGAAGAAAAGCATCTATAAATCTAGCATCAAGTGAGTGCACTGCTCGCATCGTCAGCTCTACTTCACACGTCTCTGATGCCGACCGATTTTCCAGTACGTTGAGTAACGAGTGGGAACAAATCTTACTTTCTGCGGGAGGTGAAACGGATGCGGATGGAGGCATTTCATCATTGCTAAATTTGGTGGGTTTCCGGAGATCCTCCTGTGCAGCCTTTTTCATGTAGAACTCCATCATTGATACAGAGTCGGTAGCCCATGCTGATCGGCTTGCATGATCTGGTTCACAAAACACAACTGATAAAGGAAAAACAGTATCCGTTGCTTGTGCTACCTTCTCATTCCAACTAACACGACGTATGAGGCTCAGAAGCAAATTCTAGCAATTAGGAGATTCAAGATCATATGAGCTCCAGACCCACATGGGATATCTAACGCATTCCGCGTAGAACAGAGCGGCTCAACTTTTAAGCTGTAAAGAATTCGACATATATACATGCTGACTGAACAATCACTTCACAAAGCCAAGACTTGAAGTGCCAATCCAATCCACGTTTCCAATCCATACCAATCAGAACGCGTGCTTCCTGACTAGGAACCTGCCTACCATTAGCTGACTCTCGATGCTGCCTCCGTCTGTCACCATTTGATTCAGAATAGAGCGCTGATGCCGGCATTGAGTAATGCGAACGTTGATGATGATGTCCGTTACTCTTCTGGTGGCTGGATTGCTGTCTTGAGTACGTACTGCTACTACCTCCTGGAGGAAACAATATATTAGCCAAATAATTGGCATGGGGGTTGAACGAAGCAGAGGAGTGCTTCACGACGTCCAGTTTCTTCAACAGTCAAGAGCCTTTCGAGTTGCGGATTTTAATTTCCAAAGGATCGTTCAATAAGAATGATACCAACGATACATCGCTTTTGCTCCTACTAGGGTAAGATACGGAAAGCAGCTCATCATACTTAGAACTTGGAAAAAGAAGCATTGACATGATGTAATAACATGTATATGTATATGTATATGACAATAAGGTCAGACCTTCTTGTGATGATTTAGAGTCGTCGCCCGCAAGCGCTAAGGTTTCTTCCGCAACTCGAAACTCATAGTACTTGTAGTCGGGACAGTTTACATCGAAAAGAAACCTACAGATAAAGAAAAAGGGTTCGCATGGGTATCCAAGAATGGGACCATCAAGGATACCATTGTCCATTCATTAGACAGCCTACTTTCATTTCCATAAGGAATCAGAGAGACAGCAACACAACTCCTTTGTGATAACTAAAGACCTCAAAAAAAAAATTTACTATCGAGTGCTTTGACAGCCTAAAATAGACTAGGAACTCAAGCTTTTGTGTAATTATCCAGGGTTTCTTTGCCTCGGGCCCCAGGAATTGGTTTTTTATCCTTATCACAAGCATAGAAGGCATTGAGACGTAAAATAAATTGTTGACCTGAAAGGACTATCTCCAGGATTTCTTTGCCGGGTTATATTCTCAAACTGCCTTCCATTGACTGCAACAAAACTCGCCAGCTTATCAGCAACCTTCTTTACTTCAGGATCACTTGGAGGCGCACAAAAACCTGTATACACAGGAGTAGTTGCGAAGAGTAGTGAGCAGGTGAGGCAAGCAGGATTGGGGCATCCAAAGAACACTCGAAAGGTGGCAAGAGCCTAAGACCTGAGAAAAAAGGAGTAAATTCATTTAAAAAGGATTGACTATAACCTCTTTCTCTTTCGGGAGAAGCTCCAGAAAACCCAGATGTCTTCTCAGACTTTGGCCTCTTTGAACGCCTATCTGATAGCGCTTCCTCAACAGCATCGTCATCGTCGCCACCCAGCTTGAGAGCGTTCACTGCCAGCCTTGATTTCTGCTTCAGACTGAAAGCTAGCTTCCCGTTGGCAGATGCGGGCTTGCTGACTGATGTCGGTTTCATAGCAGGAGTATTCTCTTGGCTTTCAGAGGTGTTGGTATGATCATGGCTTTCAGATTTTGGGTTTGACTTTCCAGCTTCTTGCTCCTGCTGCAGTCTTTTGAATCTCTCCATAAATGACCCGTCGTTCGGAAAGACATAACCGGGCTCGCTAGGTTCAGACATATTTGTAATTCTAGGGCAAATGTACCGAAGTTTCTGGACAGGATTTTGGATGTTCTCAGTTGTGCAGTGATGCAAAGGGCATCCTGCTCCTCAATTCCATTCCTAGAAAAAGAATTTCACATACTTCAGAAGGTCAAAACTAAACCAGGGTGATCTCACGAGGATAACGTAACTTGGAAGGTTCACCTCAAAATAAATTCTTGCTCTTACGATGAGTTCACTCTACTGCACGTTTCATAACAGCTCTGGTGAAGGAAATGATCCAAATAGCCACAGTGGGACATGAGAATGAGGGCTGATGCGTCTCAATATGCACCTGAAGAATCAGCGACAGGAATTCTTGGTGTCTGTCGGAGAAGACTAGCGATACCGGGCCGTTCGAAGAATATGATTCATCAGGTCAACTGAGGTGAGTAATAATAGTCTGGCCTCACAAAAAGAGTACTGTACTTTGCAGCCTTCGCTGTGCCTAAAGTCGCTCCAGAATGCTAAGACTTCGTCGGTAATTATGAAGATCGAATGACCTCCGTAATGATAATCGACAATGTAGTAGATATTTCAAGCTCGATGCTAACACAGAACAGCTCCACAACTCGGGACTTTGTTCACAGTACAGGTCAGACTCTTTGAAAGCTTAACCCGATCGACCGTCAGGCAGGAGATCAGGTTGAGGAGAGGAGAGATCCAGGACGCTGAAACAGTTTCGACAGCTTCAACTTTGGGCAGTGAATGCACTTAAGGAAGGACAGATACAGGCCTGTGAGGAGAGAAAAATTATCTCCTCAAAACCAGACTGTGGTTTGGGAATGATTGATACAAAAGGGAGGAACAAGGTAGTGGGTCGAAGGCAAACAAACTGTAGAAGCCTAAAATATTCGCTCACGTTGCTCCTTTCAAATTCTTCTTTGATTCCTGCCAAACGGGTATCGCTGAAGAGGAGAAGATTGTCGGAGGAGAGCATACAATGTGATGAGTTTGAATAGTTCGCGTTCTTCCACCCCCTGCTCATACTGCTGGTCAGCAACCGCCAATTTGCTTCATTCTCTCCCTCCCCCCATTACTCTCTTTCCCAGTAACCCAAAAACGTATACCCTATATATTTCATGACTTTACCTCCTACCCTAATACCTATCTCCCTCCCCTCACTGACAAGCTCCTGCACCTCCCTCCCTTCCTCCCTCCCCTCAAGTCGACTAGTTAAACAGGAGTGATCGCTACACTTTCCCAACATCTATCTCCATTTTCTTTATCTTTTTTCACCGGGAGGAGTTACCCAATTCCTGTGTAGACGACGCGACTATGCCCACACTTCCTCAGAGGACCGTCACACGTCTGACATGCAGATGAAGAAACAAAGACGAGCAGAAGCAGAAGAAACCGGTACCGGCGGCCCATACCTTGTGATCGAATCTGTCACCACTCTTGTCCTCGGCCTCAGATAAACGAGGACACACGATCAATCCAATCTAACTAAAACAGGGATTGGATCAATCAAAACATCGACATCGATGACCAAGTCGCTGCTGTCATTACCCTCACAACAACATTCAACACGACCTGATAGGGAGATAAATCCTCTCTCGACAAGGAGCCCTAACCCTTCCCCTCGAATTATCACCACCACTACCACCGGCAGCCGTCGGGAAAAGCTTGACCAAGCTGCTCGTGCTGAGTCACTCAAATTGCCACTGACGGAAATTTCTGCCACCAGACCTTCCTTCCTCGATTGCTTCAGAAGCACGACTACCAACTTCGATGAATGACGAGAAGGTGTGAATGAAATCGAAGAGCAGATTTCCAAAACAAAATCTTTCACACTCCAGGAATCGGCTACCACTCAAGTGGCGAAAAAGACCACGGTACTACCAAAGAACGGAGAAGAGGCTCCTACCAAGCAAGCAACTAAGTGGGCCCGCCGGCGCAAGAACGTGTGGGCCGCCGCGGTCGAGCACTGCCATGATAAACTACCCCATAGTTGGAACGTAAACTTGTAGGCAGGCAAGAGGGAAAAATGATAAACATTCTCGAGATAATCTTTTGACTCTACAATAATATATAATACCAATATAATATTCTTGATCTCATTTTTTAAGTGTTTTGGTAATTTTGGTATAGATAAAATATTATTCTCTTCAAATTTTATATTTTAATTCAGACCTTAGTTAGTGTTTAAACATACCAATCTTCGAAGTAGACCACACTAATTACGCAAGAAAGTGTACTAGGCTTGCTTTGGAATTAGAAGGTTTTCCTCTGGTTTGGGACCATGAGTGCTGTACATTCCGATTTAAGTTGTAGGATCATACCACGGATTTCTTTCCATTATGAAAAACTAAATTTCTTAGAAAGTCGTTTAAATTTTATATGAATTTATATTCAACGATCCAAGAAAAAGGAAATGAATATTATTTGAATAAGTAACAGAAAGCGTCATTGGACCACATGTTTTGGTCTGACGATGCTGTCTCTCGATGTAATTCAGGAAACAATCAGATTTATAAATATTATTCTCACATGACCCAAATTTTTCTTTTCTTTCCTTGATAATTATTGCGGAATGATTAAATCCGGTTACCTGCCTTGGATCGTGAGTATCCGCATCGATATCCCGGGCAGAACAATAGATTCATGGTTTGGAAACAGTTATCTGGTACCTTGACTTTCAAGAATGCCCATTTAGAAAGAATATTGCACATTTCAACTATTTAAATGGCCTTTTTTTCTTTCTTAATAGTGGCGCCTCTGTCTGGAAATTAGCAAATGTAGATAATTGAAAGAAAGATATATCTCTTTGTTGCTAGAGGTACGTAATTAGGTTGCGTGCTTTATCCATCTCAGAATCCAGTTAGTGCAGTACACACTAATACATGCCCAAGAAAAGTCTATTATATACACTCTAATCAAGTTTATTCACTTGGGAATATAGAATGTATTGAAGTACCTCCAAGAAAGAAATATAATAAAGATCAAGACGCAATAATTCCAAAACGTAAAACCTCCTATACAACAATGAAAATGAATAATCAAACTGATTATTCGGATGAGATCCACTAATAGAAATAGAAGCTATTTCAAAAAATATTCTTAATTTGCAAAATACTTAATTCTTGTTAGTACAGTGTGGATTTTAGGATTATTAGTGTGGATTATCAACACGATGCTTGCAAAGAGTTTGTTGAGTATTGCAATTATACACAAGTAGTAAGTTTAGGTGTGGTCAATATCCAAAACAAAGCCATGGACTTTATTGTTATAAAGAAACTTGAAGAACATTTAATATATGTAGAAAAGTTGAGGTTAAATTTTATTCTTTGATTGTTAAAGTCCTTTGCAAAAACTAATTATAGATGAGACAAATCATCTCGTTTAATGCACATTACAACTCACTTTGATAAGCTTTGATCGAATTGTATGCATGTTTGTGGAGAAATATTACAATATTAATTAAGAGTAGTGTGATTAATTAAGAGTAGTATTAGTATGACAAGAATTGTGAGTTTTACAACTGTACCACAAGCAAATATTGTATACTCCCACTACAAATTACTATTATTTATACTTTGTGTTTGGTTTCCTTTTTTAAAAGTTGGGTTTTACCTTCTTAGCTAACCTAACTTCTAAACAAAGTTATTAAATCTTGCAGAATACCTCACAACTTCTTTTAATACCAATCTGTAAAGAGGGTTTGTTTTAGTTTATTAGCTTACTTTGCCCTTATAAAGGTTTGTGTTGATCTTCAAAATACTCTTTAATAAACTACTCAAGTACTTTCTAAAGTATAGTTTATTAAGTTTTAGTTTTAGTCTATATGGACAAAATTCTAAAGTCTACTATATTAATTCTACCTGTTTTCTTATTGTACAAAGTTATATTAATAAATATAAGACCATTTTTTCCTTGTGAAGAATTTACTTACCTTCTAAATATTAGTCTATCTCTATTTTCATGACATTTATAGCATCTAAGCTAGTTTGCTAGGATGTTTTGGTGATATTTTTGGCACTCAGAATGCTATCTCTAGTATAGAGAGGGCAACCGCATAGAAAACACAAACGATGGGAAGACTCCATCAAGGCATACAAGGGTGAGACAACATAGGTAAAATGGAGCTAAGCCCCAGTAAGAAGATATGAGAAATCTGCACTACTACAGCTAAGATATCCAAGCTATGCAAGCGTACACTGGACTAGAGCATTTGAAGAAGCATCACCTAGTGTGATTGCTCTCCTATGGATTGCACCAGCCAATGCACTCTATAGAGAAATAAACACACGTTGTCTAATATGCCACAAAGTATGAGAGTGAGAGTGGTACCCCTAGCACCTAACATGATAAGCTCTCATGCACTCCTTAACAAATTGTCAAATGCCATGTCCATCACTCCATATAACCATCTTTAGAGAGCTTAGGGAGGCTAATAGATCCTTGGCGAGGTAAAAGGTAAAAGGAACAAAGAGGTGACCTTGTTGCATACTCCTATACTTGGAGACCTTGCAAGCTATTGTTGCACTCATTGTCCATCCAAGGGATGGGTAATCACTCCTTCCAAAATTGTATTGTGTATAGGGTCTATAACTACAACATCCACTATTATCACCTGATCATCTTAGACCAAGTATAACTTTGCCTTGACACATATTGTCTGCAAAGCATACAAATGTTCCTTCCAAGCCAAGTTTCCACTCTCTTGTGCCATAGCAAACACTCTATCCCTAGTAGCATCATGGGTAGCTATCCTCTATCCTCCAAAAAAACATTATATTGTATGGACCATTGTTACATTTAATGTAGAACCACACTCACAAGTGAGTAATGAAGATATAGATGGGTGGACCAAACTTAGGCAAAACCTCATCATTGCAAAGAAAGTAGTTGGTGCAAGTCAAAATGCCCTAATGCATGGTCAAGCTAGAATCCAAGAGCCAACACCCTTGCTTGAGCAAGAGCAAAGATGTGCTCTAGTAGCTTGAGGAATGGACAAGTCAACTAAGAGAGAATGTAGTGTATGCTGGCATTGTCTTTGCATCAAGGAAGACTATAACCTCTAGTCCAATCTGACAATAGTGAATCAAAAGATGGAAGGTCCTCATGTGCCCATGGGAATAGACTACCTCACAAATGGTGCAATAACATCTGGAGAGAGCATGATCTATCCTCCACCTTTGTCACATAAGTCTCTAAAACCGGCCTATCAACCACTACAAAATGAGAGGAAAATAGGGATGTAGAGAGAGCCCAACTACCCAAAAATGTTATAGGTGCCATCTCCTCCATGTATAGCAAGCAAACCCCTCCACACAATATTGGTAAAGATGTTTGTCTATGCATTAAATCCCCTATCACACACTCAAATGTCCTTGGTCCAATAATATCACCAAAGATTCCGATAATCCTCCTATCAAAGGTTCTTAGACTTGATAAGAAGGTCAAGGAGGAGGGAACTATGTGGAGGAGGTAAGTCAATCAACAACCAATACTAGAAGAGAGTATACCAAATCTCACTTGCGGATCTCCTAGTAATGAAAGGTCATCCATATGGAGAACATCACTACAAGGGCAGTGTATAAGAAGGATGTGATAAAATCCTTGGATCCTACTAGCACTCCAAGAACATGTAGTTTATGTGTATGTGATACACTTTTCAAAAGCTATCTATAGTTGCTCAATGACTACTTAATAGTGGCTATATGTGATAAACTTTGTATATATTTTATAGTATGACTTATTATATCTTATAAAGAACTACACACTATATTTCTTCTTGATTAATATGGTAAGTTGCTATATTATTACAAAGGAGATATGGAGCACTATTAAGGATGAGTATGAGATGCACCAAACAATTAATAAATTTAGCGTGAGCTAGAAAGTAATAAAGTTGATATAAGTACCTAAAGTACATACACAACTCAAGCAAATACTTCTTAGTACTTGAGGCTAATTAAGCTTGTGTAGCATGTTGCATACTAAATTTTAAAGATCTATATTCTACAAGGAAATATGTGACTTATCATAGTTTCTATTTAATATCAATATACAGTGGGATGTCCGACAATTGCATCATGATCAATATCAACTAAAATAAAGCTCAATATGAAAGACTCTCATTTTATCCTTTGATGCTCTTGTAAGAAATTGTCATGACAATATATTATATAATGATTGCACCTATAGGATTTGAACTTAGTCCATCTTTCTTCTTTCCTTCAAATTGATTTAAAAGAAACATACTTTCTTTGTATTCAATGTGAAGCAAATTGACCTACTTCTTCTCATCAATTTGAACCAAAATAGGTACACTTAAGCTCTTCCATATGCCCATTAAAAAAATAGTATTTTGCTTTACTTTTGCATTGATAGGAAGTAAAAAATGGGTTTGAAACTAAACATCTTATTTTTCATATTTGCTTTACTTTTGTGTTTATAAGAAGTGAACAAATGGGTTTGAAACTATACATCTTGTGTTTCATATGGAAGCCATAATCTCAATTCTCATTGGATCCTTCCACCCCATTGAAATGTGTTCCCAATAAAACTAAACTTTTATTTGGCATGTATACAATTAATAGTCTTCTTTGTAGGAATCAAGTATGTATCAAATCATGTGAATCTGTCATAGTATGGATCGCTAACCAATGTGGATTAATATGACTCGCACTATTTAGTATGTCTAGCATAGAAGAATGACTTGAAATCAATTCACTGCAATAATATGATCCATAACACATACTATCAAGAGTGTAATTTATAGATAATATGAACTGTATTGTTCAAGTCTCCTTGAAGTGAAGTATTACATATTATATACATGTCATTGATTATCAATTGAAGTACACATATATAATTGCAATGGATTAGATAGCAATATATTTTGCTATTGTTGAGTCATATATGATAGATTATATTATTCTATTTCAGTTATAACTTGTAAACTTAATGTAATTAAATTATTCAAATTTAATTAATAAATTAAATTTTGGGATAGAATCTCTATTTAGTATCATAATCCATCAAGAAATTACAAAATGCGAATGAAATAATATGAATGATATTGTGTTAACTAGTCATTAGCTAGAAGGTATCTAATTATGCAAGGATTGAAATATTAAGAATTCCTATAAGAACTAAAACTATAACTAAAGCTTAAACTAAAGATGTAATTATTTCAATGAAACATTTAATTTATTGACTTGCATACAACATATAATTAAGTTATCACTAACATATAGGTGTTATTCAATATACTATATCTAGATTTAAAACATGATTGTATTTTAAACTAAGAATTAAAATGACATAATAGTGAGATGAATCTTTATGCTTCATGATATACTCAATTATCCTTAATATTGAGTTTGATTCATTCAATGATCCACAATAAACTATATTCAATCATTTACATCTCCTTTGTACATTAGTACAAAAAGGACATCATGCCTAGAATGCAAATATTTTTGTTTCAAGGCAAATTTGAGAATTATCCATATAGCTTCGTATACAAATTTTATTAAACAAGAATGATATATGAAAGGAAATTTGCTTTATTTTGCTTACTAATAAAGATTCTTTGAGAGGTCTCTTGCACTACTTAAAGTGAGATTGTACAATGTAAGATTGAATATCTTACTTCCAAATCCATAAATAATTTATATTTAAATTGACCAGTTATTTTAAGTTTACTTTTGTTTTATATATATTACCAAGTAATTAAACACCTATGCAAATTAAATGTTGATTTATTTTGGATAAGTATTCTTGAAAAACAATGATTCATGCATTAATAATACTCCTTTAATGTTGATGATAATAAGATGGTTTACAATTCATACCATTTTTGTAGATTGTTTCCTACTCTTATTGACATAATTAAATACAAACCATGTTTTAATTAGTAGACACCATGTTTTTATTTCATGAATATAAAAGGTTTAATCTCTTTAGTTTAGATCATGTATAGTACAAATTTCTATAAATATTATAATTATATTATTTTAAAGAATATGTTTATTTACAAGTAAAGTGATTGTTATCTTGCTACATCATATTTTTCTAAATGTGTGTAAATGTGTGTGTAAATGTGTGTATTTTTTCAATAATCTTAGGTAAGAATACAAGAGTGAGAATGATAAACAATTAACAAATGAAAAGAGATCAATACAAGTATGATGAAATTTTGGTTAATGAAATTGAACTCCTTCACTTCTTGGGACTACATTTGAAAGAAAACCTTTCATGCATTTTGATGAATAATTCAAAATATATGAATGATTTAACCAATATAAATACATATTCAAAGTTTATACAAAATAAATTTGAATGGAATAGATCATATTCTTTACAAAGTAGATTCTATATAAATATTTCTTCAATAAAATGTAAGATACATGTAAACTTACTATCATTTCTTATCAAATAACAAAAAAAGACTCACTATTATTAAATCTTACTTTCATCAACTTTAGGATTTTGTAATAAATAAAAAGTGAGAAACAAGCTAAAAACATCATTCACCATTATTTGATTACATACACAAAACTTTCCAAGTACAAATCAAATTTGTTTGTTCTTATGCACTTATCTCTTTAATTCCTACCATAGTCATCTTCACTTTATTCTTTTATTTCATGTTTGAATTGTCTTTTCTCATTGTCTTTAGTTATATTATCTTGCAACTTACCTATGGAAGTTTCATGTAGAATTGGTTCCAACCTATTTGCAATCTATTTTTTCCCTTTTTTTGGATAACTAGCATGTATATTAAACTTTAAAATCATTTTGATTGCCCAATATACAGTTTGTAATAAATCTCTTATTTATTTTCAATTTTGCTTACCACGGTCAATGATCATGCTACCTATTTATAGATATCATTGATTTGCAGAGGTAAATACTTTTTAAATATACAAATACCAATCTTAGAGGGAGATGTGTTTGATATGACTATGTATGCATTTAGCTTTCTTGATTAAATCTCCCACATTCATTGAAAATATTTTATTTATGAAGCTTTGAGGTAAGAAGGATAAATTATGAATAGATTATAATCATTATTGCTGTATATATTAAAATTCAAACTTAATAGTGGTTGTATATGATTTATAGAAAAACAAAAATAGTCCAATAAAAATCAACATTTAATTAACGCTTGTTATATCTTATTTGTTGGTTTACTATTTTTCATTTTTGACCATATGTTATTAGTAATTATATCCTTTTACTCAACTAATTTATTGATGCTTTTTTTACACTTTTCTTTAATAATATTTTCTCATAGGAATCTTTAGATACAAATTAAGAACAATATTTTTGATATCATTTTGTGTACTCTAATTTATCAATGTCTTTTATGGTGGAAAATAAATGTATTTTAAGTATAATTAGGACTCCTTACTTGTTGCACCGATTATATAAATTTAAATTCACATATTTAACCTATGATATATACATATTTCTTGATAATTTAATATGTCATTTGAATTGATAAAATAGAAATTTACTAGTTTAGCATTAGTAATTACAAGGGTCAATTAGAGAATCAATAAAACAATAACTTCAATGGGAGTACTTTTGAAACTTAAATTCTTACAAGTAGATTAAGGAATTTATAATAGCATAAAGGAGTGTTTAATTCATTAATTTGAAAATTGCAAGGATATATAAGAAACCTTATTTCAAATTATCAATAATTGAAGGTCCAATCCAATAATACACAAGAAATGCATGCACCATGGTCAATACAAGAAAATATGTTGTTCGCCTTATTGAGGCTACGTACACAAGAATACATCGGTAGGTTTATTGAGAATGAGACTATATGTGACACAAATAGCTCCTACTAGCACTCTTATATAGCAGTCTAGTCGTAATCTAACTAACCATAGTCAAACTAACTAAACTTACTTAAGACTTGAGTTAACTCCTAACAATCTCTCCCTTGACTCATGTCTTGGGCTCCTTAACCTTTATGCTACACAATTACTCTATGGGAAGTCATATAAGGAAACCTAATATAGGTCCCTTTGTAAACTATAGTTAACTAGAACTAAGCCATAGCCTAAATATGATAGAGTAGAATCATATGTAGAGATAACATCTTTGCTTGTCTACTCTACTTGGGCACATATATAACACTTGCAATTTGGCATGATGTCTCAAAAAACTCTCCAAATAAATCACTTTGGTAAAAGCATCAGCATGATTGAGTTTACAATCAATCTTGACTAGCTTAGTCATTTTGTCAAACACATTTTGTATGAAAAAATGATAATTGATGTTGATGTGCTTCACTTTCTTGTCCATCACCTTATTTATAGATAGATGTAAAGCACTCTGGCTATCATAAAGAAGATTCAAAATCTCTTGTATGAATCCAATCTGCATGACAAGCCTGACCAATCAAAGTGCTTCCTTTGTTGCTTCTGCTTCTGCTATATATTCAGCTTATGTACTAGATTGAGCTACACACTCATGCAATATGGATCTCTAACTTATCCATCCACATCCAAGTGTGAAAACATACCTAGTTGTAGATTTCTTCCCATCTAAATCTTGTCCATATTAGGGTCTACGTAGCCAATAAGTGGTTTGGCATTGTATAATTTAGCATCAAACACCATGCCAAAATCCAACATAACCTAGGGATATTTTAGGATCCACTTCACATCTTCAAATGTATCCACCCTAGAGTTGACATGTCTTTCACACAGCTAAAGCAATCTTAGGCTTAGTTCAAATCTTCAAAAACATATAGAGGCCTTCAACTTCCTTGTCATATAGGATCTTTGACATCAAACCTTTCCCATAGCATCTATTGGACAAAGAGTTAATGAAAGCTTGAAGTGAGGAGCTAAAGGAGTACTCATAGCCTTGTAATTATCCATGTTAAATATTGCAAGAACCTTTCTAGCATACTTCTCCTTAGTTAACCATAGCTTCCTATCCTCTAAGTTTCTTTGGACCTCCATCCCTAAAATCCTCCTTGTTATACCAGGATCTTTCATTTTAAACTCAAAACTCAAGAGAGCTTTGAGCTTATCAATATAAGATAGATTCTTAGTTGCAATAAGCATGTCATCTACATAAAGTACCAAAACAATGAAGCCAAATACTTTATTTCTTAATTTTTCATCTATACACAAGGATCAAACACACTCCATTTAAATCCTTGTGACCTCATGAAATCATCAAACTGCTTGTTCCAATATATAGGGGCTTGCTTCAATCCATATAAGGATTTTAGCAACCTACAAACCATATCCTCTTGGATTTTCTTCACAAAGCCCATAGGATATCTCATGAAGATCACCACATCTAAATTTCCATAGAAGAAAGTAGTGACAATATGCATTTGATTTAAGATAAGACCAAACAAAGTCACATGTACACATTATAAGCAAATAGTTGCATACTTTGCAACTAAAGAATAAACCTCATTGTAATCCACACCTTTTTTGTCTGTCAATCTCTTGGCCACAAACCTGGCCTTGTAGATCTTCTTGACTCCATCAATGGAGCTATATTTCAATTTTTAGACCCACTTACTATCCACCAATTGATGATGTTTTGGAAGCTTCACTAACTCCCAAAACTTGTTGTCAATCAATGATTACATCTCCCTTTGCATCAATACATTCCACTCAAGCTTGTCCATAGAAGCTTACGCCTCATTGTATAAAGAAGGTTCCCTTTCTTCCAAGATCAAAGCCATATTATCATCATCATCAGGAGATATATCCTCATATCCTAATTGTGTTGAATTAGCCCATTTTCCAAACTGTTCAAGAGCACAAATAGACTATCAAGACTTCTTCCTTGTTGATGACTCTGCTTGATCTTCATGTGCTGCCATGTGTCAAGGTTTGCTAGTTTCCTCGCACTCATGTAATTCCTCAATTTTAGGAACTTGCTCCTTTATAGGAGCACCTCCTTGTGAATCATCATGAAAACCATCATAATTAATCTCCTTGTTAACAATATTTAGAGGAGATTTTTCCTTACCAATATGAGGAGCTTGAGATTTCTTCCCTTTGGTTGCTGATCTAGACTCATTGAACAAAACATCTATATTGACAATCAATTTACAAGTGAATGATACCACAACCTATAACCATTCACACCACTCTTATATCCAAGAAAATATACATTTCCTGCAAGTAAGATCCAACTTAAATCTACTTTCCTTGGGTATGGGATGATATGCATTACATCCAAAGACTACTAAATTTTTTTAACTTACAAGCCATCCACACCTCATCTCAAACTGCATTGTGTAATTAATCACACAAGAAGGAGAATATTTACCAAATAAGCTACAATGTTGATAGCTTTAGCCCAAAATGCATGTAATAAACCAAATTGGCTTAACATACTCCTTGTTTGCTCCAATAATGTTTGATTGAGCAGCTTAGCAACACCATTATACTATGGAGTATATATTATAGTGAGATGGCAAGTTATCCTCTCTTGTTGACAATACATATCAAATTCTCTAGAACTATATTCCATGTTGTTATCTATTTGCAGAAATTTCACTCTCTTACCAATCCGAGTCTCAACTTAGGCTTTCAACTTCTTGAATGTAACAAAGACCTTAGACTTTTGATAAAGGAAATAAATCTCTACAAACCTCCAATAATCATTGATGAAAGATACAAAGTATAGCTTTCTAGAATACAAGGGAGTATGGGATGAGCCCCACACATTACTATGTATATATTCAATAATCTACTTGGCACTATGAGTTCCAATAGCAAAAGCAGTATAATGTTGCTTCCATGTTACACAATGCTCACAAAATTCTAAACTAATAGACTATAGTGTAGAAATAAAGCCTTCATTGTGAGGAATAGATGTGCTCTTCTCACTAATGTGACCGAGCCTTAAATGCCAAAAGTAGTCAATCATGTCATGAGATCTAACTAGATGAGATTCTACACAAACAAGCCCACAGGGCCCAAGCACTATAAGACAGTGTTGCACTCTAGCACATAGATTCTTGTGCTTATTTTCCTTCAAGATGACTTTTCTCCTAGCCACGACTTGAAGTACACCATCAACTATTTCCCATTGATGACATTTTTGTCTAACACACCAAGAGATATCAAGTTCTTACTCATGTTAGGGATATGCTTTTCATTAGGCAATATGCACACAAGACCATCAAATATTTGAATCTTAATATATCTAATACATACAATTTGAAAAGGGTGATCATTCCTCATCAAAATGGATATTTTGATATCAAGTAAGAACTAAAGAACTCTCATTTGTAACATATATGATATAAAAATGCACAATCTATAATCCATTCATCTCCTCTTTGCTCAGACAAAGTGCAAAGGGCATACCATTGGCATCATATAGCATAGTTGTCATCAAGCAGGCCTTTCTCTTCTTCTTCCTTGTTGTCTTTTGTCACATTGGTTGAAGAAGGCTCCCATGCTTTGCCATGATAGTCTCCTTTGAGGTGGCTAGCTTTGCCACACTTCCAATAGAGCATCTTAAAATTTTGGGATCTCTTTCTAGACCAAGATTTAGTCTTAAATCTCTTCTCCCCACCATTTCTTTGCTTTTAAGTTCTTCCATGATTCACATTGAATATTGTTCTTGAAGAAGTCAATGGTTGAAAAGATAACATCATCTTTTGCTAAAGATCATCTATCAACAAAGCACTCACCACCTTATTGTAGGTGATGGTCTTCCTATCACAATGCAATAATACTTGTGACAAGGACTAGTAGGATGTAGAGAGAGAACTCAACAAGTGGAGAGCATTTCTCTTATCACTCATGTCCTCTCCAAGATTTGCAAGTCCACAACAAGATCATTGAAGGCATCAATATAATTTTGTATCTTGGTCCTATTGTCCTTCAACTTGAAGTTCATTGGCTTCAAGGATATGTAGAGTCATTTTGATAATAATTTTTTATGGTACTTTTGTTATAGCTCATCAAAAAGAGTGATGTAGTCTTTGTACTCAACTAATTGCTTTATGACATGTGGCTATTGATATCAAACCATTGTGTGTAAGACCATCTCCTACATGTTGTTCCAATCATCCTTTAACACCAAATTGGTATTGAGCCTAAACAATTTCCCAAAATTGTTAGCCTTGAGCATAGCTTTCACTTGATACTCCATAGGAGATAATCATAACGTCCATCATACTTAGCAATGTAAAAGTTGGCACCTATAGTCTTAATGATTTCCATCTTGCTCTATCTCACCTCTTAACTTGTACTTTTTGTCGTTCAAGTAGATGGAGAATCCAAGCTTGTTTTGTTCCCACTCACATGAGAAAAAAATGGTTTTACTTTGAGTAAAGTACATTTTATGCCTTTCTTATGGTCCTCTATTTCTTGCCTCCCTTTCTATGGCTTCATCACAATCTAGTATGGCACTCAAAACATCAATAGAAGTCTTCTTAGACATGAAACTTGCTCCCATTGCAGTTTTAAACCCGCTCATGGACTTCTTTGCTATAACCTATATTGGTTGATTTTCTCAAAATCAATTTAGTACACCACCAAAGATCCTTTGATGTGAAGCTTGACTATTACTAAAGTTGACATTACAATTCAATACAAAAAGGACACCTCATAATGACCATGATGATGAAGATGAAACTTGCAAATACCACACCATTGTTGCTCTCACTACCTCACTATTGACGTTGCAATGCAAGGAACCAAAATTCTTTCTTTTATTAGTCTAAATGCTACTAAGGCTACCTATGGCATTTTAAATTCACTTGTTGTGTTGGAATTGCCCTTGCAAATTGACCTAATCAACATGTGTTTACTCCCTCTACCACGCTCTCTACATGGACTTCACAACAAGAATGTTTGTTCATTCCAATCATCAAAACTTTGAATGCAAAATTCAGTTTTGTGGAGTGTACATTTTGCTAAAAATATGGAAGTCTCATTGATGACCAATGTGTGGAGTGTAGTGACAGTTACAAAGACACAAATTGTGCAAACAATGGAAATTTTGACTTTTGTTATGCACTTGTCTTCCTCTTTTTGCATACTCCAATGTCACTCTTGCTTAGAATTTAGATTCCCATCAAGCTGTTGCACAAGCTTGAATACTACAAGCCTTCATTATTGGTGCCAGCCAAAAGCATTCCATGCTCACCGACATTTTTATAAATCCTAAATTATGGTAGACACTCACTAAAACTCTAGTATCAATTGAAGGTCCAATCCAATAATACACAGAAAATGCATGCTCCATGGTTGACACAAGAAAATATGTGGTTCACCTCATTGAGGCTATTGACACATGAAAACACATGTAACTTTATGGAGACTAAGACTAATATGTGTCACAAAGAGCTCCTACCAACCCTCTTATATAGTTATAGTAGTCCAACCTTAATCTAACTAACAATAATCAAACTAACTACAGTTACTCAAGACTTGAATTAACTCCTAATAATAAGATCATAAAGTATTGATTCAAATTTGTTTTAAATCCATTAGATTTTCCAAATTCAGAGTCAAATGCATTGCTAAGCTTGTAAAGCCTTTCCTAACATTAAATGGATTTTATGAGGCTAATTGATTTATTTTACTCAATAAAGTTAGACAAAGCTAAACTTATTATAATATGTGTGGATTTTAAGGATGATAAATCACGTCTAATATTTATATGCTTATATAAAAGGTCAAAAAACATGTCAATTGAGCTTTTAATTATATAAAAAATTTGCAATATCCCTAAGTTCAAATTATATAAGATTTAATTGTTAGTCTCAACCACTTGGTTAATTTACCATTGGCATATGACTAGCAAATTTTTAGAATATTTTCTTAAAAACTACTAATCATAAGAACATATTTAATGCATTTAATGTTAATGAAGATGATGTTTTTACAACGTATTTTTGTTATCTTATAATAGTTTAAAACTTTGCAAGTGAGAGAGTTGCAAATAGATTAGGAGGGTAATATTATCATGCTTTGCATTGTTCTCTTTAGGAACACATTGGATGCCTTGCTATGGAGGCTATGGACTAGAGGTTGTGTATAGACCTATTAGAAATGGTTGTGCAAACTTGTAGTGTAAACAATTATGAATTTCTACCCCAATTCCCAATCTTCCTTTTATTGGGTAATGAGAAAGTGCAACCTAACATGCCATCACAATATATACTCTTGGATTGCTAGTCATCACTTTCAACATTATCAAGGAGAAATAAACATGCCCAAACATGCAAGGAGAAACAAGATGCACAAAGAAAGAAACCTATATGTAGTCCATACAAACCAATTTAAACCAACTACGTGTACACTTATGTATCCAAAGCATAGAAAGTATCCAATCATAAATAAATAAACCACAATTCTCCATGGTTCTTGTATATAAGTGTCTTGCAACATCCTTTTTGTGTCCGAGAGCTACTTTTATCATGCTTTCTAGATGGGATGATTTTAAGGTTTTTGTTGTGTAAACAGCTTTGAGGCTTTAATCAAAATAACTTCTTCAATTTTGCTCCAAATTAAGCATTCTTTAACTCCTTTGATAGCCTTCAAGATTATATCTTATGACTTATAGAAAGTCTTAATTTTATTTCTATAGCTCTCTTGAAAATGTCCTAAAATTAGCATGTGGTTCAAACCCTAATTTGAAAAATTATTCAAGGTTCTACTCCTAGTTCTTGCCAAAACTTTACTAGACTTTAGGCTGAAAGGTTCAAAAATTATGAAGAACATTCTCACAAATTTAGATTATTTGAAACATGACACAAAATATAATTTTTTTAGCCAATTGTAGGTGTAATTAGAACAAAGCTGTTGGCACTTATGATAGTGCTTTGACTAGAGTTTTATGTACCACAACTCATTATAAATAATCTCTAATTTAAGAAAATTTGACAAAGGAGTTTGTCATGCACTTTGCATAACCTTTTTGAACTTTGGTTCATAAATTCTAAACTATTCTCTTTATATGGATCAATTCTCAAGTTAGGCTATATTTGAGCTATATAAACCCAAATTGCTTGATTCAAGACCTTGATGTTTCTATTACATTACACCAAATGTCAAAAAAAGGTACAAAATTATACAAGTAACATGGTTGCCAATCTTGATTTAAACCAAATCTTGGGATGTAATCAAAACTCCAAACCTTATCATACTCTTCACTTGGATCTCTTGGTTTCGTCATCAAACTTCAATGAGTCATATAAGGTTTGAAATTAATACAACTATAGTAGGTGCACCATGATCAACACGTTTTCTACTCATTTCCATACCATAGACAACTATTGTAGTTTTCCCAAAAATTTCCAAAGTGTTTGCTTGGGTATAGATAAGGCACTTCCTTGCTTCAATCCATCATATATCAAACATCATTCACTCAAATCTTGTATTTTTTGTCTTCACATTTTGGCCTATCTACTCTCTCCTCCGATGGTAATCATCTTGCTCCACATAGTTTTCTTGAACTCCCACAAATATCCAAAACATTGGACTTAATATGGAAAAAACCAACTTCTTGTACTTTGTACACTTTGCAACTCCTCCTTTTGATATATGGACCATCAAACTCTACACCCCAAATAATAAACATTCTTAATCACTCCTTTCTACAAGAGGATAACATGATCATGGTTTGCATCATCAATGCCATGGATGTAAGACCAAAATGAGCTTTTGTCCAAGCACAAAGACAATCATTGTATTGTAAATGATCTAAAGATTTATAAGAAACGTGTTTAAGAAAGGTAGATCATGAGTATGAAACATCTCTTGGTCAAACTCACCCTCTAATGCTCTAGCTCCCACTTTGAATTACCAATCTCAAACTTGCAAGACTTAAGCACAATACTCTCTTTTGAACTTCCATCACCTATATATATCAAAGCTTTAGATAATGAAAATATAAATATCATACAAAAAATCAATTGAATGTTCACATGGCAATTGATCACACAAAGATCACTATATTGTCCATTACATAACCTATTGTAGACCACATGACTTGCATAGCTTGGATATCCTATGTGCAGTGGGGCAGATTTCACATGTAGACTCTATTGGGGCTTAGCCCCATTTTACCTTTTTCATCTCTCCCTTGTATGGCTTGATGGGATCTTCCCATCCTTCATGTTTTCTATGTGGTTGTACTTTTCATTTAACCTATTATAAAAGTACATAGATAAAACCATTTAATTAATATTTCACTGACTAAGCAAACAATATCTTGATGAAGATGCATACATATTACCATTATTTAACTACCTTGATTATTATTTTAAATTTTATATAGCAAATAGGTACATGGTATTATTACACTAATCTAATAACAATAAATGAAGTCATTTGTAGTTATAAAACATGGATTTGATCTAGTTACTTTAATATATACTATTTGTACTCCAAAGTTAAAGGCAAGAAAATATTAACTTTTTTCTCATCATATCTCGATTAGAATTTAGTAATATATAGTTTTGATTTCATTAGGTTTCAAATTCAAAGGTTTTTAATATACAATTGCAATCAACTATAACACGCATAAGTGAGATAAAATTTTAATTATATATTTTTTATTAATCAAATAGGGATAGATTTTATTCCAAGAACTTCAATCCAAACTTATTTGAGTTATGCTGAAATTTATATAATTATAAATTTTATATATTAATTATAATTAGTAACTTTCTAAAATATAAAAAATATTATATTTTGGAAAGCTTGAATTTCAAGATTAAATATTATATATTTGTATTGTGATATAGAATTGAAATCTGAATCAGAATTTTATGATGTACTATCGTTGAATCAACAAATTTGGAGGTGCTTTTCAATGCAGCTTCAATAACTTGAAAATTTTAATACTTAAAAAAATTAGCAAAGTTTAAAAAATGATTTCTTTTGCAATATTTAATCATTCCAACATAAGACTTCTTATGTCATGAAATTTAACAAAGATAATCCATTGGAGTAATTTGTTATTTAGAATGGATACCATGCAAGAAATAATATTCTTCAATTGTTAATCAAATGTCTTTTTTCCTTTTTTATTGATTTTAATAATTAAATTTAAATATAATAAGATATAAATAGAATTATTAATTTCTATCTTAGTGTAACATCTTCATAAAGATCGGACTTCTTACTATATCTATCCCATTTGTTGTAGATTGAATGTTAGTTAAAAGTTAGTTAAAAGTACACCTTATAACTTATAGATGATAAACATGGTTTTGTAACTATTCGTACAAAATTTGGAATATTAAACACAAGTTCTTAAGATTTTGAATGTCATTGTTAAACTATCTTTATAACCTTGACCAAACATTAAATTTTGTAAATTTTAGAACTATAGATGTTACTCCTAAGTCCATAAAATGCTAGTTCTTGATAAATACATATAACTTGGTACTTGGCCACGCTTTTCTAGTTACTAATAGATTAAAGGTAATGTGCTTACTAAACAGCCACGTACTTGTAGTATAATGGGTAAGAAGTGATAGTTCATTTGAGGATACAAATTGGAACTTACTAAAAATGAAGCAAATGGGGTACACTATGATGACAATAAGTTATTTGCAATAACCTCTTGGACAATTTCATTCCTAATAGAGGATAATTTCACCAAAATTAGGGACATTACAAAACTCTAATCAATCTTTTTTCTTGTGTAGTAAAGGTCAAATCTAGAGGATTTCTAAACAAGGAGGGGTTCATTCATAACAAAGGTCACTTGATTTTGGTAGCTCTTATTTTCATAGTCATCAATCTAAGCCTCAAATTACCATAATATGGTTTGTATGTTACTCTTGCCAAGGGTTATACAAGACGCAACATGCTACCACCTTTCACAAATGGTGTTTGATGGCTTCACAAACTAAACCAAAGTAAGAGATTTCAGAAGTTTCATCACCTTGAAGACTACGATAGTAACATAATGTTTTATGCTTCCTAGAAGCCGCAATGTCACAAGCTCTTGTGACATTGCGGATTTTTGTAACATTATGACATTGCGGCTAAGGCATATTCTTGTATCATTCTTGACTTTGGCAAAGCTCCTAGTGTGATATGATCTAGTTCCACACAAATGAGACACTATACACCAATGCTTTGGCTCATACTTCATGATCATCATTCCTACATTTATTGAGCATGCCATCATTCATTCAACACGTAGACTAATGTACAAACACTTACTCATGAATCTTGAAGGCATAAACTTAATATTTACTACAAAAAAAGGATGCACCAATGGACCCCACAAACATCAGGCCTAACAAACATCAGACCTTTTATACATTTCCTATTTGGCCATAGAGAGATCCAATTGCTACAATAGATGGAAATTTCCTAAATACATGTAAGTTGCTCAATCTTCATCATATTATCTCCTAACCCTAAACCTATTGTTAAGTAGTTGCAAATTCTAATCACTTGAACTAGTGGTCATCTACCTCCAACAAACTAACATTACTTTTTGTACTAATCTGAGTATCTATGTTTGAAGTATGTACATCCAAGAAATTTCCAAGTCTTAAAAAATAAAAATAAAAACAATATATACAAAACAACATCCCATCATTTGGAAACAAAATTTCCACTGCTAATTTAATAAAAATAATACTCCATTTGTTATTCCTTGATATGAAAGGCAAGTGGTGTTTGGGATGAAATCTTAGCTCTCTTGCATATTTGAACAAGGTTTGTGAGCTCCTTCATATAGCCATCCAAAATTGTTCAAAGCTAGTTTGAGCCTCCTCAAACTAGGCATTAGTGTGGCCTTGGAGTTTGGTAGATAATGCCCTAAATTGCTTGTTTGTAAAGGTTTTCCTCTCCAATGCATCAATTTGAGAGCGTACATCCTTCCTTCAAACATTGGGAAGTTCTATTAGCTATGCATTGTAATTGGCCAAGTAGTTGAGTGGTTGTATGTCCAATAATTTCAAGATTGGCTCATTTGTTGTTCAGATTAGATCTCCTTTTCTTACTCCAACAACTTCTCATGTTGCCATTTTAGGTTGGTGGATAGGTTAGAGATGCCAAGGTCAATCAGCTGTTTCAAATCATTGTGTCTGGTATCCACTACCTTTATATCAACTTGGGCCATTTCTAGCTTGTTTTATAAAGCTGCAAGGTTGTCATCCTGATTTTGGATATCCTCTTTGTATTGAGTCCATTGGTGGAAGACTTGTAGGCTATAATTATCAACCTCTTTCTTTAACCCTTGGGTTAGAGTTTTGTATTCCTCTTGCTATTTTAGTTCCTCTCTCTATAACTCCTTTAGGTGCTCCTCATTTTCTTTGTCCTTCTTCTAAATTTGTCTTAGATTGGACTAGATGATGTAAGTGGCATATGAGGGCTGCTAGTTCTTTCATCTTTGGATATATCATATGGTACAATGGCAAAATCTCCTCCAATACTTCCATCATTAGTGTTATGGTATGGACTATATAGGCCACCATTAACCAAGGCAAATAGTTGCCATCTTGGCATAGTTCTTTTTTGTAGGGCCTTCTTTGTTTTGGGCGTGTTCACTTTTTCTTTTTTTTTTAGCAATAGATCCTTGTCTTGCCTTGAAATGACATTTTCCTTTGCTTTTTGAGTATGAGTTGATTCCAATGTTGTTGTTGGGTAGGGATTTTTCATTGGCAGTGGCATTGTTCTCATTTTTTTGTTCTTTTCATACCGTGGACATTGGAGTTTTTCATGCTAGTTTTGTTAGGCTCTGGCAAGACATCTTGCCTTTGCATCACTAGTCCCCTTGATAAAATCAGCCATTGTGCAAGTTTGTTTTGTATTACACTTTTTTTCATAATGCAAGACTTCTCCTTTGTTAGGAGCTAATTTGTGGACTTGACCCATGGTTGGGATGATGGATTCCATGGCCAACATCTTCTCATTGTCCATTGGATGTCCTTCCTCTACAAAAAGCAAGGGAGACGACTTGGCTTTGTTGTTTAGTGCCTCTCACTTGTTGTTTACAATGGGTGAAATAATTAACGTGAAAGAATTCTTGCCTCCCAACTTCATGGTTTGGGCTACTATGATGAGGTTTTTCTCAATAAGTTCTTATCCAAGTAATTGAGGCAAACCTTTCTCATAAACCAACTTATATGTCTTGGTCTTTCTCCTACTTTCTCTTGATGAAGATTCCACCACTTGATGTCTTTTTTTGTTTCTTGGAGGCTTGCACCTTGGCACATGCAATAGGAGTATTCCTACAAATTAAAATCAAGATGTAGGTTTCTACCACTTGTAGGAACATCCTCATTGGTACATATTCTTTGTTGTGTTGGTACTTCATAATTTTTGTAGGTAAGTCTAGGTCTTTGTTGAAGGAAGCCAAATGGTGCAGGTGGGACAAGGACTTCTACTTCTTCTTTTTTAGAGGGTTCTTATATAGAAATGTATGATGAACGAGCTACAATAGTGGCAAGACTATCTTGACTATCCTTAAAATATATCTTCAAGTAGCTCAATGATCCACTCTAAGACATCTTGGCCCAACTCATCATTTTTGCTTGTGTATGAGTTGAAAGAAGATGGCTTGGTTCTGGTTGACATAGTTTGTTCATTTTGTACAAAACAATCACACTATCATTTTGGTGATGGTCCAACAAGTAAGTTACTTCATGCATTCTATCTTGTATCTTTTTGTGGAATTCCTTACAAAGAATGAGTCTTTGATTCATCCTTTCATCCTTTTCAGCCTTTCATTTGAACAACCATGTAGGGTATGTATCCCCCAAATGGCAAGCAATTTTCATCCAACACTTGTTGCCCATGGTCCTCCATCCATATTAGATGGCAACCTTACAATGATTTCCTACTTAGATTCTCAAAATTTGCACAAATTCACTATAACATAACAACATCATCAAGGCACCAATCCCATAGTAGGGAGTCCTTTTTCCTCTTCTTGATGTAATTAGTTAGACAATATCAAACCCCAATTGGAAATTTTGAAAGATTTGTTCAAAATTTCTACTACATTGCCTTGCTTCAACTCAATTCCACTCTTCTCAATACGTCATATCATGACTTAATATTTGAATCCTCTCAAAAATATTACTCACAACTCCACTTACAAAGTTCTCCTTGATTATCTCTTAATAGACACAACAAAATTCCACAATGAAAGATGTCAATTCCTTAGATGATGTCACAAGAAATGTCAATTGTAGAGATATGAAATGCAAAAAATGGAAAGGTAAAAAGTGAAAAAAACAAAAAGATTTGATTTTTTGTTGGGTTGGGTTTTCTTTGTCTTTTTATAGTCTTGATAGGGTCTTCATCCATCGTAGCAATTGGTGAAAGGTCATGATCTATTGTCATACGCATGAGCTTGAGTGAGAAATGGTTGCAAATGGTTTTTTAGCAGCTTGTGCATCCTTTTGTGTGATTTTGAAATATAATAGCAATCACCAAAAATTCATCATGTCTCCCATAGTTATATACAATTTTGTTAAATCATGGCTTTCTTGTCGTAGAGGAGTTCATTTCAGTTGGTGGTCATGTTTGTAAGCTCCAACATACAAAATGAAATGGGTCAACCTATGAATAGGTTGCTCATCCTTCTTGTCCCATGATCTTATAGGTGCATTTTGTTGAAGAACCTTGTTCCTCAATATTGTGGAGGTATGACTCAACCAATTCATTATTCCCTACATATGATGCTTCTTGACATACTAATCTTATTGTTTACAAAAAAAAAAGGGAAATAAATAAGATTGGGGCCAAAGAAGAGGTGGGTCATGACAAGTACTTAAAATATAGTGGTTTATAAATCTTGATGCTTTTTTCCATCGTACAAATTTGGTATAAGAAGAAAAGAAATTTCCCAAAAATTCAACTAACCTTTGTACTATAAGTATGTAGTATATATATTATTAATATTCTTATCTTCAATTTTCTCTTTATTGAGTGTCTTGTGTAACTACATGTAACTTGCTTGATTTAACAAGTACTAAATTCTATGTATTTTATATTCTTTTTGAACTAAGAAAGTGCATACACTCATTTTATTAAGACTAATGTGATATAAACTAGTTCAAGAGTAATTTTAGGATTTTACTAACCACTTTAGCTAAGTTGTATAATCATCTTAAACTTCTAAACATCATTGTAATTCAGTCTTTTAGCTTGTTGAAAAGACCCCTTATGCTGACGTAGAAGAAGACTATATCTCTAGTACTCTATATTCTTACAAACTTCTTAGTGTAGTTTAAACACATTAGCATGTAAATCTCCATTGTCTGGTTTATAAAGATGATCAGAAAATTAACTAATTAAATTGAAATTATGAAAATATATAAATTAATAAACAACTATTTCTCAAAAAAGCAAATTTTAGATTTTTTTCAGTATTTCCTAAAAAAAAGTTTAGATTTTTTTATTCTTTACCTAAGCTAAAGTTATAGATGATTTCCTATTGGACATAAGATTTAACAATTATTTTCAATAGTTATACTTGTTAATCAATAAATTGATTTTTGATATAGTTATGAATATTATTAAATTTTATTTGTTTATGGATGTGTTTGCTCTTATGGAAGTTAATTAATTTCAAGCAAATTAATTATCAATACTATCATCTCATTCTTAATAATAGTTCTTTTTTACTGTTTTTATATATTTTATTATGGTATTTCAGTGCATAGTCATTTCAAAAATCATTCTTTAAATTTTAGTGCATAAATATTTCTGAAATGAATTTCTCTGTTTTATGCTAAATTCTATCTAAAATTATATTTTAAAGGTGTTTAATTTATCCATATCAAGTCCAATTTATCTTTTGTAACTTGACTTTCTTTGGAAACTTTATTCCAAATTTCTCTATCTACATTTGTATCTTTTGACAAATTTATAGATTCTATCTATAGTATTGAAGATCTAGGTTTTTTAATATACTCAACAGTTTAATTAATGGATAAGTATGTTTCAACCAACCTATATGATAACTCTCAAACTAATATTACTAATTTGAGTACTAAGAATTAATAGTTTTTCTTTGGTACTCCTTGTATGTATCAAAACATATATACTTTAGTTGTTTTGCATATTTCTATAACTAACTTTCAAATTTTTATTATTTAAAGATCACAAGCTACATTTTCTGTACTTTTGATATTAAAATTCATTTATACAAAGAAACTTTAGGATAAAGAGTTAGTATATACTACTTGCAAAATGAGCATCATATTGATAAAAGATTTGAAGTGGATTTATTTGCCATAATAAACATAAAAAGAACCAACATTTCTCAATTGCTTTGAGAAAGAGTGGTATAACAGTTTCTAAGTATACAAAGAAACTTTATGTTGAATAGTTATTTTACATTACTTGCAAAAGAGAATCATATTGATAACAATTGTCAACAATTTTAAAGTGGATTTAATTGCTATAATAAATGTAAAAGAGAACCAACATTTCTCAATTGCTTTGAGAACAAATTCTATATCTATTTCCAAGTATACAAAGAAACTTTATGTTAAAGAGTTAGTTTGTATTACTTGCAAAAAGAGCATCATATTGATAACAATTTTCAACAATTTTGAAGTGGATTTAATTGCTATAATGAACGTAAAAGACAACAAAAATTTCTCAATTGCTTTGAGAAAAAGTTGTATAACTATTTCTAAGTATACAAAGAAACTTTATGTTAAAAAGTAAGTTTGTATTACTTGCAAAAAGAGCATCATATTGATAACAATTTCAAAAAAAATTGATGTGAATTTAACTACTATATAAACATACATGAGACAAAATATTTCTCAATTGCTTTTAGAAAGTGTGGTATGACTATTTTATAGCTATCATGCTTATTGGACACAATATCATTTATATAAAAAATAAAATTTCAGTTTCACTAAATTTACTTGAAACTTTGCTAAACTTTTTTTAACTAGATGGCTAATGTTAATACTCTATATGAAGGCATTTAAAGTATCTTTTAGGATTAGCTAGCCTTGTAAAAGGATTTTTAGCTATAGTTAGATGTGTTTATATCACAAATTTTAGTATCTAAAAAAGTTGACGACTCTTTTTGACTACCACTATGGTCTTTTAAGAAGTTAGAAAATAGCCAGGGATAATAATATAAATAAAATTATTTATACCAATAAATAATATATATTATATATGTTATGTTTTTTATTAAAAATAAAATAGTCACAACATTTTATATTATTTAATAAGCCACTATAGATAGTAAAGTGAAGTTTTTTACATACAAAAACAAGTGTTGTCTATGAACAATACTCTATTTTATATCTATGATACATATTAAATAAAGTAAGATTTAAATATTTACTTTCATAATAAATTATAATTAATAGACACTTGAAATAAAAGATATAACATAAAATGTAGAAACTTAATGTGACCTTGTAATATCAAATCCAGATTTCAATTTGATATCTTAATTGTTTCAAGAAGGTTTCGGGTAACAATTAACATGCTAATTATTAAGACAATACTAGATTCTTAAGAAATTTTATTAACATACTAACCATCAATTTGGACTTGTCTTGTACGAGGAGTCTATAGTCTTATGTTTGGATTGGGGACAAATATAAGTTGCAAATATATAGACATATCTACAATCACTCATTGTAGTCACAAAATATTGAGTTTTAGTGCAAAGTATTTATATGAGAGAATTGTCACAATGATTATCATTTTCCTTAATCCTTTTAAGTATAATTGATCTTTGTATCTTTTATGCTGTTTGGTGTGTTATTTGTAATCTACAAGCTTACAAGATTAAGAAATTTAAGACAATGAAATTAAGGACAAGATTTGATAACATTCTTAATAATTGAGTAGATAAAGTCTATGGTTTTAATTTTTTGAATTCATTAGTTTTAGCATAGTTTTAGTTCATGCATAGATTACTACTCTCTCCATTTTATTTCATTATTTATCATATAAGAAAAAAACCTGAATTTTAGATTACTATAAACAAGTGGTATTAAAAGCTTAAGTAGAACTCTATTAAGTGTTAATAATATGATTTTTTATGGGATACTTTGATTCATTCATTATTATCAACTTCTAGTAAGTCATACATCTCCTTCAAGAATAATTCAAAAGAACTTATTGCATTTTATTTAAAAGACACTTCAATTTTTTTAAAGTAATTCAGACTAAAAATGATTATCATTTATGAAAAAATCCTTTTTGACTAAGAATCTGTTTTACATCAAGTTAGGTTTAAACTGCAATTTTATTTAACAACATGATATTTAAAATGGGTGTGAAGTCATTTATATCTCATACAATATGGAAGATGAAATTGTAATGAGCATAACTGAAGTTGGAACTACTTTATTTCCACAAAATTCTAAAGCATATCAAATCTTATTTTTGTAATTGGAGTTGTAATTAAGTCAATGACATGGATTTTAAAAGATTGAAGTGTCACTTTCCCCTTCTTATAAAGAAATTCTATCAATAAATCAAATAAGATAGAAGTGATACTAAATCAAGGAGATAGTAAGCTTTTTACTAATTTGGTAAGTTATTTCCTAATATTAAGAGAGCATCAGCTAAGTTTATAACCAAGCTAGGGATTTTTTTCACCATGTCAAACACTTTGCTTGCAATCAAAATTATTTTTAGCTATTTCATTGTATTAAATGGAATCTAGCTTTGCAACTCTATTGATATATTTTTTAATATCAACAGTGTGTGTTGCTATATTAGTTACACACATTGGAATTGAAAGTCCCTTATTTTAACAAAGTATTCAAACAATAATGCAAAACTTACATACTTACTCTTATCTTACATAAGTTTTTTAGTGAAAAGATGCAATATCTTCTTATCCCATCATAGTTCCATGCTATACTAGACCAGATTTTATTTAGTCTTACTTTAATACTTTATTTAGCCCTTATAGTCTAATTATTTGCATCTCAAACATACCATCTAAACTTAACATCTTTCAAATTATTACGCTTTCTTGTTTTGATTCAACCGAGACACGAAAGTGCAATCAGGACAAGTCCAAATATATAATTCACTAATTTAATTATACTTATATCAAACATTAATATTCCTATTTTTGGTCTGAATCAATGAAGCATTTAGTAATGATCATTTACCCAAAAAATAAAAGCATGCAAGCCAATTCATCTCAACAAATTGAAGTAAAAAGAAGAGGTTATCTACTGTAAGAGTTTCTTAGCAGTAAATATTGTCCAATTTATAGATGTAGATGGAAATCACTATTTTATTTAATGTAAGGTTTAAAGCTTATTATATTTAAAAACGTGTCTACACTCCTTTATAATTTACACTGGTTTATTTTACTTGTTGATATACCTTCTAATTACTATTTTAGTCAAAATATTATCATGGTAAAGGTGACTAAAGTATATTAATAAAGGTATTTTCTCATATATGTATGATTCAACCTAAAAGAATAATTCAGCAAGCTCTACAAAGTCTTCTTCAAAGAAAATCACAGTTAATCATGTTCACTGTATAAAACATAAGTAGAATAGAAAATATATAAATACACAAAAGCAGTCACAATTACGTTACTTTCATGGATGTCATTAGATAGTTAAAATGTTACCAATATCTACAAAGTAAACTAAAAGGCACTAACATAACAATCAATTAATAAGAGTAAATGACAAGTAAATAAATAAACCGACCAAGAATCTAGATATTGTGATTACTTCTTAACGTTAATATGATATTTCAGCCATTCATGTGAATCATAATTCATCAGAATTCTTGAAATATGCTAATGACCACCAATTTTGAACGCTAATAAGGATCTAACAAGTTTGATCCTCATGGGAGTTTCAGAAAACATACATCTTCTAAAAGGGAGGTTGTTCTTACCAGGGACATAGTTAGCTCAAAGAACCACAAAATCCGGATAAGTGTTTGTCCTCTGAAAAGTATTGCTATTCTTTCACTGAGTATAAATGTGGTATTTATGTTAAAGAAATAGACTTGTTACATAATTGTCATTGAACTCAAACCTCACACGCCGAATAAAAGAGAAAGGAGTAGAAAGCACCAAAGACTGAAGAGTGCAAGAGGGGAGCCGAGCAGGGAGCCCAATGAAAGCGAGGGGTTACAAATCGTAACTCCACCCAGTCCCACAATCCCAACCAAGGGGGTCTCACAAAGCAACCAGCTGAAAAGCAACAAGAAAACTACTGCCCAGATTGGGCGATGAAGGTCCTTTAGTCGTATTCGTCTTCTAGCTATAAGTAGTTGCTGGTGGAAAAGTATTACAGGAACATGAACAAAATGATATTTAGCTATATTCATTTCGAGATATACTTATACTTTGGAAATCCAGAACCGTTTAGTCAGAAATTTAAACACGAAAGACAAATTTAAACACAAAAACTCATAAGAGAATGTTCCTTTCGGTTCCAAATAGAGTGGTGATTAACAAAACCCCATTGTACTTGTTAGGTTACATTGTTGGGATCTTCCTATCCTGATTGTTACCCTATGCGTGTCTGTTTCTCCCAAATAGGAGAATAGCAGAACACATCAAATTCGTTATTATCCAAGCACAGTGATGAAAGTCTTGTCGGAAGTTGAGTCCTCATCAGAGGAAACTTGATTATTACTAGAAACATAAACTAGAAAGTAAAGATACTAGGAAATCGTTGACTCATTTCTTGATTTTGTTCTTTAGACCACTTTAGCACACCTACTTATCGCTTCTCCCCTTCACGCGTTTGGTCCAGTACCTTTTGAACCTTAGTTCCTAATGAGAGAAAGGAAATGCGATACTGCCTCCACCAATTGAGGTGTAAGCACTTTAAGGACAACATAATCATGACTTGTTTAGAAACCACCTTTATAAGTCGAAATGCATGATGCTGCCTTACCGTTCCCGCAGTAAGGGGGTCTCTTCTTGCACGTAGTCGTAAAGGAGGCACCGAGCAAGGAAGCAATCGCAACCTACTACAGTTGCAGTCACCGCGTGTCCATTCTAAACGCACGCATTGTGTCGGCTATCCGTCCGTCCTTCCAATATCCATCTTCCTGTCGCCGTTTTCGTCGCCCACAAATGCTTTCGTATAGTGCTCCTTTTGTTTTTTCCTCTCGAGAACTTGTGGAGTCCAAGCAGCGACGAAAAAGTGGAACTCGTCTCCTTCGGCGTATGGCTGCTGCTGCGTCGACTAATCGCTCACTGGCTGTACAGAATCTCTATCCCAATCCGATTCAGCGCAGAAAGGGTGTCGAGGCACCGCCCTAGATGCACCTCCACTTCTTCGGGCCCCTCTATTCACCCATCCTTCCCACACGCCTGTTTCATTCTCAGTGTGGCTCTGGCACTGGCAAAACCAACAGCGATTGATTTCCGCGATATATAACCAAGGACATGAGACGGTGTTACTGGCAACGAGCACACCGGACGGGTTGCAGGTTTTGAGCTCCTTTGTTGGTGTAGATCAGGGAGCGGAAGAATTAAAGGAAAAGAGAAAGCAGGAAGTGGCGAGGTGACTCCCGAGGAGAAAGGGAGTTAGAAGAAAGTTGATGGTGGAATTTGACGACGTTTAATAACGAGGCAGGTGCAACAGGAGGAGGAGGAGGAGGAGGAGCTACTGGAGTAAGGGATGAGCGGTCTGATTTGACGTTCTGCAGGAGAGGGGTGTTAATTGCGGGATTTTGAGCGTTTAGAGGTGCTAACTGTCATGGTTAAGGGCGGAGATTACTGTGCCTGAAGCGGAGTGTGAGTTGCAGATTCTCACGGGCTCGTTTGAGCGGAGGATGATAATATAGTTGGGAGTTTTCGAGGAGGAGGAACTTGTTTACCTTGAGAAGGAAAAATGAGTTCCGCGGGGATGCTAGGTGGAGGCTTCCGGGTCTCGAGTGGACGACCTTCTATAAATATAGGAGGACGGAGCGTTGGACAGAGTTTCTCTCAGTGCGCTTTACAATCTCTTGATCGGGATTCGGAGAGGGCTACCAGAGGCGCAGCTGTTCAGAGCTCTGATGCTTCTCCCTGCTACCTCCAGGGAGGCTTATCCTCTATTCAGCGTTCGTCGTCGGCCGGTGTCCATTGTTCTTCTTCTTCTGCGTCTCATGAATTCTCGAGCATGGCAAGCAGGTCTTCACCCCGTGTCTCCGCCTTTGGGAGTGGCCTGTTAATGCCGATGGGAGATAATTCGACCGGCGTGTCGAGCTCTTCAAGTGCCTTAAATTGTCGAAGCCGGGAAGGTCTAAGCATGGGAAGGGTGTTGAGTTCATCAAGTCTCGCTGGAGGGAATTTAAATTGCCTACAGGGCTTAGGATCGATTCCTCTCCGATCACCTCGCCGAAGTTCGGGTAGATCCGTAAGGGCTATGGGAGGAAGTCCAGACGAGAAAAAGGCGTTGAGCAGTAGTCCAGGATTTAGAGAGGCTGGCGATATGTTGTTGGATAAGGTTAGTGTTCAATCGCCGTGGGGAACACTTCTGACTATGCCTGCTTGTACGGGCACATCTGAATTAGAATTCTCTTCCACCAGAGCAGCTTGTTCCGTCGCACAATTTGTGTTTAATTGGACTACTTGATGCCGGTATTCAGTTTGGAATGAGATTCTTGCAATAGAAACAATAAGTCGCAGTCAGCTTAGATGTTAACCTTCATGTGTTTTTCCCTCGCAGGGTGTTTGGAATACCAATCAGTACCTGAGCAGTGCAAGAAGCGAGTCTGACGAAAGCTGGGAGCAAATCAATATGATTCTCAGAGTCGTTTACGCAATGGGTATGTACGCTCTGCGGATTGCTGGTCTTTGAACTGGGGCCAAAGATTACTTGAATTGTTAGGTTTCGTGTGACTAGCTTTGTAGGTATCATTTAATGAGTCAGCAAGATGCGTGCTTATCTTTCAAGTTTGCGCCATTGGCTTGAGAGCTGAGGTTACATAACTCCCTCCCTGCAATCCTCCCATCCTTTACCGATGATTTGGTTTTGATCTTCGTCTTCACAGCTATGTACGGAGGCTTAGCAGTCGCAGGGAGTGCCCTTTGTATTTTCACCGGAGTTGATTGTTCCGGTGGATTTGAACTATCAATTGATACTGTGGTCCAAGGGCTGGGATATGCTGTACCCCCTATGATGGCCCTGCTTTTCATCCTCGAGGTATGTCAAATGGGTGAAATGTTTCCCTTTCTGGTGCAATGACAAAGTACCGATTAGGAGCAGCTTCTTTACAGCTTATCTTCTGAACGAAGTGTATACAATGAGCATATTCACTTGGATTCATTTTTCTGATCTCTTACACCCCTGATGTTTGTGTGCTGGCAGGATGAGGTAGTCAAGGTTTGTCCACCTGCCAGAGCTATCCGTGACGTGGAGGATGAGGAGCTTATCGATTTCTTTGTAGGAATGAACAAATGGCAGGTAATTTTCAGCAATGACCTCTACCTTGGTACCGCAAGCTGCTTTTGTAGATAGCTTACATCAAAAGTTTTCCATGATATACCAGCTTCTGAAGACGTTCACATATGATTGTGCATGATCTGTCTCTCTGCCCTCTCTGAGCAAAGAAGAGTCTTTCCGCTTGATATCATCCGTCCTACTCATGCTAGTGCTGCCTGCCGGAGATCAAGTCATGGGATATTTGATAAGGAACCATCGTGGTGCAAGGTTCGAGTCATGGGTTTCAGCTTGATGCTTATGTCCGTTTCTCGCTGCTGTGCAGTTTATCTTTGTTGTGGCTGCTGGAGCTCTGTCAGAAGAAATGTTCTTTAGAGTCGCAATCCAGGGAGGGCTAGCTCACGCGTTACAGTACACTGCTAAAGATGTCAATTATTCTACGATCGGTATTTCCGCACTGGTATGGGCCCCTTTATTTCTCTTGGTCTTCGAGAAATGATCGTCAGTAGGCTGATTTTGAGTAGAGACGCTTTCGCAGTGCTCGATCCAAGAGGTACCTTGGTCGATTGTTCTAGTATTTTGCAGTCTGAAGGTTAAGTGAACTAATTTTCTCATCAAATGATTCGAAGAACGTGTCTGGTTGGAAGAGAATATGTCAAAAGGACATTTGTATTTCCAAAGACGAAGTGTGTCTGTAACTTGTCCAAACTTTCTCAAAGATGAAACACGTCAACGACTGCTTGTACAGAAACTGAGCTTGCTTGGCCTTTGATTTTTGTATGTTCAGACGAGCATCATTCCATTCGTCACGCCTTTCGCCCAAGCTTGCGCAGCTGTTCTCACTGCATCCATCACAGGCTCTATGTACTACATAATATCTGCTCCGAGTGGTATGTATGCATTGTATTTCTCTACTTGTTTTATCGCAATTGTTCTTCATGTTTGGACCGACTGAAACTCCATTTCGGACTGTGTTTCTCCAACAGATCCCACTTATGTTATCGCCCCAGTTTCTGGAAATAAATTTGGCCGCAACAATCGAAGGGATATAAAGAAGAGAATATCTGGTACTTTTCATCGCCTGTTACTTTAACCTATCGAGTTTGAGTTGTCCTCGTTTAACGGGTACAGAATTGTGCAAGTAATTAGGTTTCCACGAAGACTTTTTAAGTCAGTGTCTGTTTGCGAACAACATAGCAGGATAATCCTGCTATGTGGCTGTTCGCAGTGTATCGAGTATGGACAGCTCTGAGGGTACTCTCTGAGGCTAAGTACTACGAGTGCTTACCAAGGTCTGACATTTTGGGTGTTCATCTTTCCCAGCCTGGTATGAACGACGGCAATTGAAGAAAATATATTCTCCACTTATGGAGGCACTTTTGGCATTGTACCTCGGCTTTGAGTGGGTTCAGGTGAGTCTTTGAAACGCCCTTACGTGTCCATCAACCTGTGATGTTGGTCATTCTTCCAGTTCACTTTTGGACTTTAACCACAAATCAAAGCTATTGTAAAGTTCCGATCTGGCACTGGCGCAGTATGCTCTAACGGAGCTCGCTCGTTGTCTTTCTGTGCTGATCTTGACCAGACTGGAAATATCTTGGGACCAATGATTACGCATACACTTTACTCGTTGGTGGTTGTGGGAAATGGACTCCGGCGAATTCATGACAACAGAGAGAAACTCCGTCAAAGAGTTAGCGAAGTGACTCAAAATAAAGACGAAGTTGGTTCTGTCACTCTGGAGAACTCCAATCAGCCGAACTAATTCGTTGATAAGCCAGACAGGTGATAAAAGCCTTAGTCTAGTTTACGGTTTTGTCTCGCTCTTTTGGAGAGCGTTGTACTTTTACGGCTTTGATGCCTTGTATTGTTAGGTCGACTGCTTCTTTTATGTATTCTGAGTCGGTCTTGCAGGAGTAGGAGTGGATCATTATCCTTAACTGCATCACCGTCACGAGACTTTCATCTCTCCTTCTCCAGAAGTTGGATGGGAAGAGAAATGAAATCCCAATAGGTGGGAAAGAGATTTTACAATAGAGTATATATGTATCATGTTCAATACTTGGTTTCTACCTTTAGAGAGTAATAGTAGGGAAGTCACCTGTACAAATATAAAAGAAGGAATGGATATTCCCAAGTCTGTTAGACGCAGGCAGAGGGAAATTCTCTGATATGATAGTGCCTGAAACTTGTGAATTTCGTGGTATATTCTCAGTCGTACTCATTGAGAATCGAGGCAATTTTCCATTTTTTTCATTCCTTGTAAACGAGTGGCAAAGGTACTTGTGATTCCAAAGCGAAAGACTATTTTACGAGCGACTTTCTCGCTTTTACTAGTTTACTAGTTCACCAACTTATCACAAGTCAGCACACGGCTTGACCAGGATATTTGGGTTTGCGAAGACAGGCCAATATTCACAAACTATGTCACTATGACTAGTCACAAACTATGATCTAAAATAAAAGTTCATTTCACTACATCGGTTTTGTGTCTCATGAGTCTCGCACACTAGCAGATCAAATTCTCAAAACCGAGTGCGATTGGTATAATGCGAGCAGCTGGGTTACTGTATGTTTCCTCCTCAAACTACAATACTCTACTTATCCAGCCAACACTCACTGGAATGTGCAATGTAGTAACACAACACAATCAAGTGGTGCATTGACATCTTCGCAACGAGGAAGAGCAGCTGAGACACTGAATGCTTCCTCCTCAAACTACAATACGTCGATTATCCGGCCGTAAATTATTCGCAAGAAGGCAGTACGCCTATGCAGATCAGTACTACTGTATCATATCTTCGGTACAGTTACGTTTCTGCTTAGAAAATTATGTCTGGCAACTCAACCACTGACCCCTTTGAAACATATTGACCTAAACTCTGCAACGGTTTCATCATTATCAAACAACAGGAAACAGATCCTGTGCTGGAAATTAACTCCAATTCCTCCAAACAGGCCAACAACAATCTGTATAGCACCTATCTCCTAGGAAACTTTAAAACTGTTTCACAATTAACGACCTGGCTGAAAAAGGTAATGTCAACTAGGTGGCAAAGTACGGTGGCCCCACTTAAAGCGCCGAGAACCAGCAGCTTTAGGGTCAAAGATCCTGCTGAAGAGTGATACGCCGGTGATGCAACTTGTGCACTTCTTTACAACCATAAAAATGCAAAACTAGTATCTTTGGAACATTCGCTGCCACCTTACAGTCCCATCGCTCCAACTCCTCGGAATCTAACATTCCAACGAATTGCGGGCTTGCTTTATGCACAAACTACCTTCTTTTGTCGTCTTTTCAAAAGATGTACGTGTCTATCTGAAGCTGCTAGTTCGCGTAGGTCTCTCATCTTCCGCACGTCACCAAACACCCTACAACTACTGGGTTCTTCTTTCGTCAGTCCACAAATGACATATTGTATTGCTGCCCGCCATTCCCCGCACTTCGCTCCACATCTGACTATTATTACCCTATGACACTATTGCTACAGTTCCAGATATTCTCGGGACGAAAGTACTAGAGTGCAATGTGGCTGCAGTCATACTCTGACAAGGAAGCAAACACTCGAGGAGATTACCCAGTATTTTGGATGCTCTTTCCCACACAAGTTCACGACAGTGATTTGTTTCGGAGTTCATAAGTGCAGTACTTGTGATCGTCTGATCTGTGGACACGATGAGATCTCTACTCTAAAGGTTTTGTAGGTACTAGCCGTCATGAATTGAGCCCTTTAGACTAAAGAAAGTGCACTAACCACACAGTATAGTATACCTAGAGAATGGTCCCTTCCATTGACAATCCTTGATCAGACTACATGTCATCAATTCTCAAACAACGATTTTCTGGTCGATCAAACGTTGGGTACAAAGCCTGACTGCAATTCTAGAGCTACTAAAGATTATAGTTTTACTTTCTTCTCCCTTTTGGTGTTTGCAAAGATGTAAAGAACTTAAGGGGTTCATTACTAAATAATTTGGGTTGTGTACGAGAGGACCCTATACTATGCTTGAGAATGCAAGATCACATGACAAAGTTTCCATGACCTAGTGGATGATACAATAAGTGTATCCTATAGTAACTTTTTGGGTGGACATTACTGATTTTGGTATGATTTTGTGTGTGGAACATCATACAATTTATAAACTCTACATATTGATTTCAGAAAAGAATAATAGATTCTAATGATTTCCTCTACTTGTTTCTACGGAATATCTTAGTGAATTATGGTTTTTCTTCGAATAGAATTCTAGGGGGTTCGATTTTGATGTTATCGTCTCCTCCAAGATTTCATACCCCGTGTATTACTCTAAACTGTTAATCTAAATCCAAAAAATCCTCTGTTCAGATAGGATCTTTTTGATATGTGAATTGAATACGTGAAGAGAGAGAATAGACAGAATACAATGGTAATAATTGGCGAGTTGAAGTTAGAAAACAGACACCTAATAAGGGACGGAGGATGTATATGAAAAACAGGTCATGAAATTCAATGAAGTTTCTTATGGGGCGTTCTGAAAAGAAAGGTTGAAGTAATTCTGGATTCTTAACCCGCTAATTCAAATATCTATCAACACTAACAGTGCATCTTGGGAGTCACGATATTCCAGACAATCTACTAGGCAGGTCTGGAAACGCCTTAATACCCTTAACACGATGACTAATACAATCACGAATCGTAGATAAGTGTCTAAGTTTACACTCAGGTGTAACTTTATTATGGACAACAAAGTAGATTAAGGAAAAAAAATACAAAATATGATAATCTAGCTAAACATTTTGGAGAAACTAAAAACAAGGTGGTAAAACAAATGTTCAAAAGGGTTGGCAAGATTTTAAGCCATATAGCTGGTCTGCTAGTTTGAATGCATGTACACTTAAACTGTTTCTTTGTTATGCCTGATTGCCTCCAAACAGCTCTACGACATACTCCCACAAAACACGAGGATAGTTCGACAAATTTGGACGCCAGAACCAACACCCGATATTTAAGTCTAGCTTTTCCCATGTTTCCTTCCATGGGAAAAGCTTATCCAGAAACATAAAACATCTACTATTTGCCGAGTTTATCTGCTCTGAAAAGGTATTTTAAGAAAAAGCAAACAACAACAAGAACCTAAAAACAGCCAAAATACGTATATATAGCGGCACGGGCATGTTCATGAAACCATTGCTTGCACATTCGGAAGACCTTTCGGAAACGAGTGTGTTCTGTAGCATGGTCATGGTGCAAAAGAACTACACATCTTTTTGACTTGGTAGTACCGAGCACTTTCAGATCTATGTGCCCAAGATTATGATGAGCGTGTGAGAAAGAGACAAAAGGAAGCTGAAAAACGATGTGATGCAGACCTATAGGCGGTCTTGTAAGGGAGGGATGGATAGATAGTCAGAGGAAGCAGGTATGTAGTGTATTAAATTCTTGTTTGGATCTGGAGATGTGCTGGATAGCGTTTAGTTGATGATTATGCTCAAAAGGTGTCATAATATTAAGCGAGCATCTGGAGCCACAGCTTTTTCTATGGTAGTATGTAGTTGAGTGAGACTATATGCATAGGTGGCTGCTAGGTATCTAGCTTGTTGTATAGATTGTACCGAATATTGTACTATCATGGATGATTGTCTATTAACTTTGGGTGAATTTATTTCAGAGCACTGGGGTATTGAAGATGATAACTATAGATGGATGCTTTCCTTCGTTTTGAAAACTTTCACAGTCTGTTATAGGCATCTTTGAGGTGCCATTCTATCATGTGTAGTTAGACTATGCTAAAACTTGTAGAAAGTTATATGTACAAGGACTAATATTGAAATATACTACCTAAAAGAGAGCTGATGACAATGGAGATTCATTTTGCATCAGCCGGTGGGATCTGAGCCACATTTTATGGTGATCCAAGAGTAATATGGGGAATTCTATTTGTAATGATTAATTCAATTCGATTTACTCTATTGATATTTTTATGAGTATTTTGGTAAATCCAGTTTATAATTTCCGAGATCTTCGCAGCTTTAGAAGGTCCCAATATCAGTGGAATAAAGGACAATAAATGGAATTTCATAATTACCAAAATCCCTGTTTGCACTAAAGTGTTCAGATTTCTACAAGACATATCAGATGGCCCGGTTATTATCGTACTTTCTATATGCATAGATATTTACAGATGTCGAATATGTAAAATTTATGTAGTTTGTAATTAAATATGTACAATTTGAGGAGCAATGTTTCTTATTGCTTAGTTGTATATGAAGAAAAGTGATCATATTATCAAAAGTATTCAAACATCTATTTAGAGTAAAATTAATTTTATTCTATAAAGTAATTATATTTTTATGTCTAGAATTTTATATCTAACCACCCAAAGAAATTACATTTCTTTTACATCATATCATCTATAAAATTATTTTCTTGGAATCAATCACCAAAATGTTATCCACAACAGATATAATATAATAAAATAAATAAATCCATAAACTAAATTATACTCTTGGCTTCTCCTCAGTCTCTTTTATTATTATTTCTGGAATTTTCCTTTACTTTGATGAGCAAAGAATACCAAATTGTTCCTATAATAAAAATATGATTTATGCAGTAAGATCACTAAGAGTGGGAAAACGACGAAAGATAAAAAAATTAAGAGGATGTATAAAATGGGCAAATGATTAATCCTCAGCTAGAAAAAGAAAACACGATCAAATTAGTACAATGCACAGTTCATCAATACCCAGTTTGAAATATATCATCAATAGCCTATATTTTCATACGATGTTGCTTCAGGTCTTAAAACTATAAGTCATGAGTAAAGTAACATTGAACAGTATATATGTATTGGTCTAGTCTTGAACTCTTCCCCATTGCCTTTTCCCAATCTAGACTGGATGACTCATATTAAAGTGAGCAAACTTACAAGAGGATTCAATGAAATATGAATAAAAAAGAGTTCGAGTGGATGAGTGAGATACTCTATCAATGTAGTGGATAAGATATGAATTTCTTATTTGTTATAGTATCTTTACAGTAAATTTCATTTATAAGTACACAACATTCCTCTATTTAGTAGTAGCTATATTACTTGAGTGAAATTTTATGCTTAACTCTTGTTTTATTAACCAATTAAGAGGAAGAGTACAAATTGCACCCTTATAATGATAATGGAGGGAAGGAACTATAATATTTATATATAAAGTTTCATAATTTTAGTGTTAATAATAATTCCAAAGTATTAAATCATAAATCAAATTAGATAATTTATCAAGATAAATTAATTTTTGCTCATACCTTTAGCACTTTTCTTCCTACCTAGATTGCCATGACTTGCTCACAAATGTGTATCTCTCTAAAGAAATTGAGTAATGCTTTAAAATTAATTGTAGGGAAGTAATCTCTCTAATAAAGCCTAGTCTATCTATTTTCTCTTGGTGTACGTGCAAGACACTTAACTTGCATTTAGATAAGAAGTTGTGATGGATTCTTATCAAATCATATGATTATCCTTCAAAATCTTTCATCTCAATTCTAATATAAATAGTCAAAATTATTTTTACTTGGTATACTCAACAATTTATGAGAAAATATAAATTTTATCATAAAATAGAATGTTTTGAAAGTATCTAATAGTTTTAAATTTTTAAATATTAATTATGATTGATTTATTTGAAGGTGGACTTGTAGAAAACATTCATAGTACCTTCAGCTTAAACATATCTAATTAAACTAACCATCCAATCCTTTTATTTTTTTCTACTGAAATTTTTATTATAGAATTTTAATGTTATTTTTGACTAAATAAATCAAAGATAGTGGTATAATCATATAGTATTATGATTAGAGTTGTATAGCATTGCTCTTCATTCAATGAAATAACCTATATCAAATTACAAGGATCTAACTTTACCAAGGTTCACTTTATAATGCAATGTTCTTCATTCTATCTACTATCTATAAACCTTGCATTCTTTTATTTTAATGCCAAATTGCACCAAAACTTAGACCATTATATGATTTTTACCCATTTAGGTAACTGTAGATCCCAATCTCCTAAGTGGCCTCTCCGCAAACCATACTTTTGCAATCTTCTCTTCACTATATGAACGACTCTCTTTGCTAAGCCATTTGCCTAAGGGTGATATCTGGAGGTAGTACAATGATCAGTCAAAACCTCAGCTAGTACAACAAAATGATTGAGAACCCAATCCAAGAACAAGTAAGCCGTCCCTTCACTAGATTTGTAAGGAAGTGCCACCAACTCAATCCACTTGGAAAAGTACTCTACCATCACCAAAACATATTGATGATATCTCACAATCAACGATAAAGGTCCAACAAAGTCCAAACTCCAATGGTAACCCAATCCCATGATGGGTAATGGGTGTAACAATGGCATAGGAGCATTCAATGATGCTCTAACTTGGTCACAAACCACACATCTGGCAACAAACTGCTGCACATTGGTTTGCATACCGCACCACCAATAATGACTATGTACACTTTATGTAAACTATATGTACACTTTACTCCAAATGTCCTAGCTCCTCATGAGCATGACGGATCAACTGTAGTCTCTAAGATGGAGTGGTACTACTCTCACTCTACTATCTTCCCATACATGCAAAAGGTGTCTGCACTCCAATCTGAACCATTAGGCTTATGAAGAACACAATCTCTCTCCTTGGCACCAATTGTGCCACCCACAACACTAGTGCAAAGATAGTCCATCACTAATACATCATCACAAATGTCTTGTTGAACTATACCAATATCTTCCTTCTTTGGATCTGTGACCTCAATAACTCCTTTTGTATGCACTAGGAGAGATACCACCAAAGTCTCAAAAAATATACAAGAAAGGCAAATGCATGCCAACTTGGCACCATCTCCTCATCTGTCTCACCATGCCAACACGCTCCAGTCTGATCGTGTTGGCTGGGACATGGGTTCTACTTAACCCATTTGCATCACGGTTCACCACTCCAGGTCTGTGAATAACCATGAAATCATACTCCTATAAAATCAAAGCCCATTGTGCAAGCTTCCTAAAAGCTTTTTGGACTCCATCAATCACTTCAATGGATGATCAATGATGAGAGTGAAGGGATTACCAAATAGGTAACATCAGAAATGTGCTACTGCCCAAACTGCTACCAAGTACTCTCCCTCATATTAAATATACTTTGCCTCTACTGAATTGTTGGAGCGACTAGCCTAGGCCACCAGAAACTTCTACTCCTAATCATCATGCTAAGTGAGCACTACTCCAAGCCCCAACATACTCCAATCAATGTGAGCCTGAAATGGTTGTCCTCTAATTGGTCTCCTCAAAATAGGAGAAGATGTCAACGTCTCCTTGAACTCTACAAAAGCTCTCTCTTGCTCATCTCCCCAACACCACTCCTATGTAAGCTTGGTCAGCTTTGTCAAGGCCTTGGCAATAACACTAAATCCTCTAACATAGCGGTGATAAAATTTCCCCAACCCAAGGAATGCTCCCCTCTGCTCACATCCGTAGGTCAAGGAATGCGTGCAAAAGCCTTCACCTTGGTCAAATGAACACCAAGTCCTCCAGGGTAGATAGTGTGACCCAAATTCTCAACCTACTCATGGAAGAACCTACACTTCCCAGGATGTAATTTGAGTCCATGAGATCTCAACCTCTCAAACACTTCCAACAAATGTCTCTCATGCTCCTCCACAATAATGCTATAGACCAAAATGTCATCAATGTAGCACTAAGCAATATCCAATCCAGCTAGGATCTTGTCCATAACCCCTTTGGAACTCAACAAGAGCTTTATTCAACCCAAATGGTAAGAACCTCAACTCATATAACACATCCTTGCCGTGAGGATCAATAGCCAAAAATGCTATCTTGGACTTATCTTCCTTGATCAGCAATTGATGATATCCTGCTCAAAATCCAAAGTACTGAAGATCTTTGCAAGCCCAATTGCATCAAAGATCTCCTCCGGTGTAGGCATGGCATAACAATCAGCCCTAGTCTTTCGGTTGATAAAATGGTAATCTCCACACATCCACCTATCTGTGTTGTTTCCATGCATATCCTTCTTGGTTGGCATCATTGTCGCTGATGCATACTCGCCATGTGAAATCTCCACCAAACCAACCTCAAAAAGATCACTACTCCGGCTTTGAATCATTGTCCTCTCCATATCACTATATCAATAAGGACGTTTGAAAACTATTGTATTGCTAGTCAGCTCAATCCGCATACTAGGTCCTTTAGAGCACCCAAATCCTTCATACTGAAGGCAAAACAACTTGAGCTCCTCAAGAAGCTCCAAACCTTCCGTCTTTCCTCTCTTGTAAGCTTGGATCCAAGATCTAGCTCCCAAGTATCCTTTATAACTATAGAAGAAGTGGAAGATGTGCTGACTACACTAGCCCCTTAGGAGTTGCAATGTCATGCTCACAACCACTAGAGGTCCCAACCTCTGTGTGAAAAACTCACTCTGATCTAGCTGCAAGCTCCATATGTCCTCTAGCTCCATCCCAAGTAGACCATGTTCATCTGGATGGACTCCAAGTAGACTACTCTCCCTAGTAGCTATTGGTTGTGTCCTAAGAATACCATCTCCACTTGGTCCATCACTCCCAACATGTGCCTGAATCGTCTTGATAGGCATAGGGCTCACGAGTGCCCAAGTGGTGATGCCTATCAAGTGCATCTTACGCTGCTCTGCCAAGCCAAGGCTCACAATCCAGGTCCATACCCTAACCTAACACCTAATGCTTGGATGCCTCTGACACTGTTGGAACAATGGTAATACCGGTGCAAAAACCCATTGCCTGCTCTCTCTCATTGGCGTTGGGCTCCACCAACTATTGTAACTGTGAGTCCCAAACCAGTCCAAGACTTCCCTCTCAAAAAGCATGAGAACTTAGGAAACTCATAAGTGTGGGAAAAGCAGCTCGAGGCTGTCCAACTAGGTTCACCACTGCATAGGTGACTTAATAGCCACAACCACTATCAGAGACTGACGTCCAACATCCAAGATGTCATCAACAAGGATGTAGTCTAGTCATTGAATCCCATCATATGCATGTTGTAGAACCTCTTAGGGTAAGAGGTTTGTCCACAAAAGACAAAGACAATGAGCATGTGATCAGCAAGTCCCATCCAAGAATGGACCTGATGTGTACTTGCCACCACTATGGTGCAAGAATCACACATCAAAGGAATGTTTTCCAAAAGGTAAGATGGAGAAACGCACTGATGGACATATAGATGTCATAGTATCTATAACTTCTCCCAAAACACACCAAAATGGGGATCTTGAAGACCCAAACCTTGGCAAGCACATGTATGTCTTGGACATGGCCATCCAAAAATCACCAAGTGAACAAGCCTATGTCTCTCCAGATCATGCACCCCCAGGAAGGAAATGTCCATTGCTGAGGCCTCTTGGTAACCTTGACTGCTGACATTGGTAATAACTCAAGATATCGGTAGGCCAAGTGTACCACATGATGAAGAGAGACTTGCCTAGCAGTCTCATCTCTCTCCACATACAATTACCTCTGTACTTGTATACCCGCCTATAGTACCGTAGCTAGTCCAATGCTAATCCCACCGAACAACTCTAATAGACATACTCCCTCTATTGGATATTGCTAAGCAATGAGTGTGGTATCTAGAGGTGTCAAGGTAATTGACTTTGGAGGCTCATCCTCACACTCATCTCTTGGTGGTACAAAGGCTCCATTCTAAGCTTATTGCACCAACCAACCTGCATGCTGTTGCAATGCCTCCAAACTCCACAATGTAACATCCAAGGTGGATGGAACAATCCCACTTGTACTCCAAATTTGAGTGATCTCCTGTGGTACTGGAGTATCCTCTACATGGGCGTTCCTCTCCAATAAGTCACCAGGCCAAGTAACAACAACACTAAAAGTTGAAAATGATGCTACTATGGTCCAGGACTATGGTGAACCAAGACTGCCACTATTGAAGCAGCAGTAGTAGTAGCAATAGAAGCACTAGTAGGCAACATACTCGTCCCTCACCTAACTGCCAACCTGGTCTATAGGAGGTTTTCTCCTCCCAATAGTCAATACTAAAACCCAAGGGGTATAGCACTGCTCTACCGACTAGCACATCCTATGACTCAGCTATGGTTGCAATAGCCTGAGCTCTCACCACAGAGCTATCAGTCGGATGACCAGGCTGAACTTGGACAACAAGCTCTCCACTATAATGTAGTGGAAATACTCTTTTGGTGATACCTCTATCTGATCTTCTTTCATCATCATATATAACATCCCTCCAAATATTGCCAAGCTAATTTCCACCTCTAGATAATATGTCTAGCTAATGGTATTACAATTATCCTCTCAAGCTAGACCCTCTTCACAAATTGGTCAATTTATCTCCTCACTCAAGAAAATCCACAACTATTCTCCATTACACTATTAACTATATCACCTCAATCTTCTACACTTACCCCATCATGATCTCAAGTTTTGCAGTGCAATTCACAACCTAATACTTAGATGCCTACCTCATCCATTAATCATGATGATTTTCCATCCATGGGTAGTACTGAGATTGAGGAACATGGTTCCTCACTATCATCACAACTCTATATTATGACACTAAGTCTGGCCTTGAATTAATGGGCCATCTAAGGAGCCACTCAAGGTCCCCTAGGACTTCAAGAACTTCAGCTTGTTTTGAGAGATTTACTTCCATATGCTTTTCCCTCATAACCTAGGTTTAGAAAATATCTAATACATTTGTGCAAAGAAGTGACTCCAATTTGTCTCCCATGTCTCAAGATGACTTGGAAGAGGAAGAGAACAACCCTATAGAGTTCTTGAAAACAACTCATCCAACCATAACACCCAAGCAATGTGATTGCCTCACCAATGGAGTATATAACAATATGGAGTTTAAAAACAAGGTAGTTGAGACTAATGAACTAGCAAATAGACCAAATTAGCCAATAATTATGAGAATGTTCTACAAGCATCTAGGAAGCTACTTGGTACCTTGCAAATATTGGGTTATATGTATGCCAAGTGGTGACTTCTAGGAGAAAACTTCTTGGGAACCTTCTCGTTTAGCTTAGCTTGCATGCCAAGTAGGTAGCTTTTAGAAGGAAGCTTCTTAGAAAGTTCTCAACTAGCTTAGCTTGCACGCCAAGTAGGCAGTTTCTAGAAGCGAGCTTCTTGAGAAGCTTCTTGGCTACTTAGCTTGCACTCTAAGAAGGTAAATTTTAGAGAACTTCTTGAAAAGCTTCTAAGAGCCTTGTATGTTCCTTATAAATACCAAAGCCCAAGCTAATGCTAGGCATTTGGAGTTTCTCTCATTCAAGAGTTCTAATGTGATCTTGCATTCTACTATTTCTCTCCTTAGTCTTTTATAGAGTACCTCCACAAAGGGAAATTGATGAAGGATATAATTCCTAGACAACAAAAGAATAAGGAAAAAACAGCTTTACAAACAAAATTAAGCCATTGCTTAAGCCTACAAGTCATCCAATCCGTACAAGATGTTGGGATCAGAATTACTCAAAGTCTTTAAGTGCAGCAAAAGCTTGTAGAGTTTGGTTTTTAATCTTGTTGACCATTTTTCACTCCCATGATCCCATAAAGCTAAGTGTGCACAATTATCCTTTTGCTAATGCTGTGTGTTCACTCCTTTGTAAATCTAGCTATTCTTTGCCTAATTTGTCCTTTATTCTAAGTATGCTTGCTCAATTTATGGCAAATTCAAGCCCTCTTCATGTCAAAGCTATTAAGCATATATTTTTCCTACTATTTGGAGTATCAAAGATCTGATAACCCATGATCTCCTTTTGGCTATAGTGATGCAGATTGGGCAGGTGAGGGTGACCAATGATATTTTTTTGTTGGGCTATTGTTTTATTCTTTTGCAAGGAGCAAGAAATTGGAGCTCCACCAGACGAAAAACTCTGTCTGATGTCTGATGAAGCCAAATGTATTGCATTGGTGACTATCTCTTCTAAAGCTGTGTGGCTACGTGAGTTCTTGGAGAGCTTCAAGATTAATACTTCAGATCCCATACTTATACTTTGTAACAATCAGAGTGCACTTGGTCTGGATAGCACTACTAAGCACTAAATGTATATAAGTGCATTATCACTTTCTCAAACAACTAGCTGAAAACATGGTATGTTTTCAGTCTGTCCTACTTTTGTCATGGTAGCAGATTTTCTCAATAAAGGACTTTTGGGCCCAAAATTAATCTTACATTTGCCCATGCTAGGCTTATTAGGAGGAGGAAAGTAAGTGAATCTAAATTTATCACTTGTGAAAGAATGTTGAAACTAGCTAACTAGTTATTATAACACCTCTTCACAATACATTTCCAAAACTAGTGCTTTTCATAGTGCCCTTTATGTATTACATTTGACTCCACTAGCTCTTATAATTTCTATCCTCTACCAACAACATATTTTTTTACATTTTTTCAATTCTCACTTTCTGTCAATTCTCACAATTGGAACCCAAATGTAACTAGAGATATAGAGGTCAAAGAATGATTTGTGATACTTTTTTGGATTCAAACTTTGAACATGCATAAGATGTCAATGCTTGAAGTAGCCATAGAAAGCCACTTTCAAAGTGAAATGATTAGAGTTTGAGGTATCTTTGAGTGCTCTCCCCATCAATGTATGCATTAGCTGATTAGAGTTCAATGTCTTCAAGTGGCACAAAATAAAAAGTAGGTGTGTTCTAATGGGAAGAAATAATTATGCATGTAGGAAAGATTGGTTAAATATCATGCTAGGATTTTTAGTTGTATTTCAGAGCAAGAGAGTTTGAAAATTCAGTTTCAAGCAAAGCTTGTCTCATGAATAGTTTATTAAGTTCTTTGACTCTCTTTCCCATAATCTTTGGCTACCATGGTAATGTATACGCATGATTTCTCAGATTGATGAGGACAAACAAGAAAAATAATATCAAGAAGCCTTGTTGGGAAATGAGAAGATGAACCTCTTGTAGTACATAACCATGCCCAAGAATTAGCATAACTTTTTCAAGCTTGAAGGGAACAGAAGGGCTAAGATTTTCCTCACCTTTTTAGGATCAACTGCTATCCATCCTTGGAGATGATGTGCACCAAAATTAGACCTTCTTCACAACCAAAACTGCATTTCTCTAGGTTGAGTGATGCATTTTTTTCATCCAAGCATTGCAAGACCTTGATAAAGACCTTGATCAGGTGCTCAAAGTGCTACTCCTTGTTCACATAGACACAAAAGTCATCAATGAAATATGTCACAAATTTCCTCATGAAAGGTTCAAACACCTTATTCATAAACCATTGGAATGTGGCTAGAGCATTGCAAAGCCCAAAAGGCATGACCTTGAAAGCAGTCCCCCAAGGTGTGGTAAATGTGGTGAGTTGTTGATGCTCTTGTACAATCTTGATTTCATTATACTCACTTTAACCATCTCCAAGATTGTACCTCTCATGACTTGCAACCCTTTCCAAGATCTCAACATCTGAATTTTACACCTCAAATAAATCCAGACTCCTTGAGCTTCTCAATCTCCTTCACAACCAAAGCTATTGGTGGGCTAATGCAACATTGCTTTGTTATTAATATTACATCATATTAGTTATCACTATATTATCCTTAATAGCTTTTAATACAAAAATATTTATATATTTATTAGCTCATATTTATAAAGATATTATTAATATAATAGCAAGCAGTTGATGTGAAAAATTATTCTACTGACATCAATAGTTCTTGGATTAAAAATGACCGATATCAGAAACACATTGTCAAGCATAAGAACTATTATCTAATAGATTAATACTCCATAGGATAAACTATAAGAAGGTCAGGATTTAAGGATTTGTATATAGGCAATACTTTTCTTCAAGTGAGAAAGGAGAGATAGCTTTTAGTGGTGATGATTTTTGCCATATAAAGCCAATGTATAAAAGCAGAACTTTTGTAGTACATCACCTTTGGCACAACAATGCAATCTGAGTTTTCTTTCCTTTTGAACATCTTTCTCTTTGATCATGTAGTAGTAAAATGGAAGTATAGAATCTACAGAATAAAATTTTAACAATTCAATTGATATAAAAAATCATGTATTATTTAGGTGTCTTTTCTTGATTTCACTCTTAATACATATAAGACAACATTAGCTTCTTTGCATATAAGATAGAATCAACTTCTTCACTCTTGCTTTGTCAATTTTTATCTAGGGCTCAATGGCCAACTTGATTCCTAAACTTGAATCTTAAGTTGATAGTGCTCATTCCACTTAATTTATTCTATTATTGATAGAAATCTCCTTTTCATTTTACAAGTGATTTATAGAGTTTTAAAATAAATTTAACATGTTCAAGATCTTGTGATCCTTTTGATCAAAGGCACCCATAGGTCATTCAAACTCTAAATGAATATGCTCAAAGAGAACCCATACAACTCATAAAAGGATTTGATTCCTAAACTTGACTTGTAAGAAGCTATGGCTCATAAATTTAATGTATTCCATCTATTAATTGAAATATCTCTTCATTCAACCAAATATTTATTCAGTTTTTTAAATAATTTAAACATGGTATCAAAATATTAATCTATGTTCAAGGTCTTGTTGTTCCCTTTATTAAAGACACACAAATTTCAGTCATGCAACCTCTGATTTGTATGATCCAAGAGGAATCCATCAACTCATGAAAAGCCTTACAAGGTAGTGTTTGCTCCAATACAATAATACAATAGTCTAGGAAGGATTATGGTTATGGAAGAATAATACCCTACATATTCAAAATCATGCAAAAATGTTACTAGGAAGAGAATCACCAAGCCAAATGCTTAAGGAAAGTGCAATGGTTGAAGAAGAACTCAACCTACACATATGCAAATGAAAAAAATCTTGAGAATAGGAGGATTAATAAACTTATGTCTACATTGGACTACCACAATTGAAATTCGGAATCTTTTCAACCTTGCTAACATTGAAAAAATCCAAATCATTAAGCCCTTGATCATGATGTGAGAGCACTTAAGAGAGAAATACATGACATGAAAATCACAATATAATGAGTTGAGAAGAGTAAAATTTCTTAGATCAATTTATTGAAGTCATGACTAGTGATCTTGAGTATTATGGTCTAGGAGAACCTCAAGTTGAATACACTGATTTAGGTTAATTAAATTGATTGTGATTATCAACCTAGTCTAAAATGGTTATTTTCTTGAATACTATGGTCTAGAAGAAGCTCAAGTTGAATACAATGGTTAAGGCTGATTGAGTGTAATTATCAACAAAGTCCAAAATGGTTTATTGGTTTAAATGTTGATACTCATCTTCTTGGCCAAAAAAGATGTTGCTAAAGGGGTTTTGCTAGCTTAAACCATAATATTGTAAATTTTTTGTGACCAAGGTTAGAACATATACTTACCTATAGCTGAGAAAAGAACACTAATTCTTAGACCTTAACAAATTTGTGCATGTTAAGGGAAAAGAAAACCTACTCTATTGGAAAACTCATATATTGAAGTCATATTGTGCTACTTAATTCCAAATGTTTTTGTTATTCTTATAAAGAAAACAAAAAGATTTTCCTTCTTAGAGGTCAACATGATCATTGCAACCATTTGTATCTATCAAAGGAAAACTAGTATATGATTAGATATGAAATAAAATCTTATAGATAAATTAGAGATATCTTAGAGATAAATTATTTTTAGATAGAAATACTTCTCATCTATCTAGTGGTGGATTGAAGATTTTCATTAATTAAGGCAAACTAGTACATGATTAGATATGAAATAAAATCTTAGAGATAAATTATTTTAGTTAGAAATACTTCTCATCTATCTGGTGGTGGATAGAAGATTTTCATTCATTAACATAACGATAACCCATAATATAACTCAGCTGATTTGAAAACTAGTGGTTAAACATCTCACACAATCATTCAAAGTTCATGTGAGTTATTACCTCATTGGGTGATTTATTCATACTCATAAAAAAATTTACATCCTATGTTTGATATAAGCAAGCTATGCTTTGGTGCCAATATCATTTTAGAACTGCATAAAAGCTCCCATAAGAAAAAAGTAGAGGGAAATTTAAGAATATCAAGTAATTACTCTTTGTATCAAATGTGTATTCTTTCCAAGCACCATACAAGGAAGATTTCTAAAACATATTTGTCAAATTTTCTATATCCTATTACACTTGATTCACTTGGAGTAATAGCACATTATACATCACATCTACATAAGGCTTTAAAAATTTCTTGATCTATATTTTTGACTTCACAGAGTTTATATGGACACATTGTCTTTGATTGAACAATGACTTAGCTCTTAGAATCAAGATTAGCAACTATTTAAAACAACAGTCAAAGTTGCAAAACATGGAGGAACATAACAAGACTTTATTGAACTATATTCTAAATACTATTTAAAAAATAATTTACTGATGCTATATTTCCCATCAAAACTTATACTCAAAATTGTAAGAAAAAGCATAAAGGATGTTGATTGGAAAAAATTGCCCATAAAATTTGAAAGAAGCAACACCAAAAGCTAGATTACAACATAAAATAATATGAGCGCTTTCATGCATTATTCCATTTGAGAAGCTCATAATAACTAAAAAATATCTTATTAGATGGTTGTAAGATCTTTGTGATGATGTTAAATTAGGAAATTTAACCAAAAGTCTATTCATACAATACTCACCATAAAGATATGATGAGCAATCAAAAGCTTAACTTGTTATGATAGTGAGAAGTAAAAATTGATAATTTCCAAGGATGATAGATTTTATGAATAGATGTTAGAATTATCAAACCAATACTACAAATGTGAAAAAACTCTTTACATACTTTATTCATTGCTCACATTTTTTTTCATTTAACTTGATTGATTCCTTATTGTGATTTTATTCTTGACTTTAGAGACACTACATTTCATCATGATAAAATACTCCACCAAGATGATCCACACTATAAAGATGATACTCCATGTCCTTTAAGCAACTTATATACAATATTTCAAATCCTTATAAGTCTATTTGCTTGGTTCTCTCTGCACATGATGAGAAAAAGCTCACAAAGAGTAACTTGGAAAGGGTAAACAAACATTTTATGCTATCAATGTTAGTCTTGTTAGCTTTGATAAAAAAGATTTGAAGTCTAAGATCATACATATGATATCTTAACTTTGTATACTGATTATACCCACCATAAAAAGAATACTACTTGGGAATTGGTCTCATTGCTAGATGTGAAGAAAAACTATCACCTTAGGTTAGTATATAGAGTCAAAGATAACATTGAATAAATCAGATTGAATTCTAGTCATGTTTGTAAAGGGTTGGAATAATCAAGTTATGACTTACAAGATATATTTGCATATGTTATGAAATGATATACATTTGTGCACTTGCAACACTTGCTAAATTAATGGATTAGAAAATCCACCAACTTGAGTTTTAAAGTGCTTTCCTCGATAGAAACTAAAGGGTAGCTAGTGTATCAATTGTAAGGCTACAAGCTTTGAGTAAAGAAAGTTAGGTTTCTAGATTCAAATGGTCTGTTTATAGTTCAAGAATAAGGTATGGATGAGAAGGCTTATTTTTTTTCTATATGTAGTACTTAGTGAAATCAAAGAGAAAAGGTTTATTAGATAAAAATTATTCAGCACACTCTTTCATAAGGAAGATTTAATAATTTTCTATGAATCTCTTTTACAGCTAAGCCATATATTCATAAATTGTATGAAGGATCCTTTTGTGAAGCTAAATAGTGTTAAGATAACTTCTTTTTTCTCCAAGTTTCTAGATAACTTTCTTGGTCTTTAAACAAAGAAGACTATTGATTTTTCTCAAAAAGTGAATTATTCTATAAACTATGAAATAGGATCAAAGAAGTTTATTATCAAGGATTTTGAATAGAAATAATGGAATTTGGATGTAGATTTTACCATAGGCTTGTTTAGAAGGTATATTATTTATTTCCAACAGAAATATATTAAATTCCCATTTTTCTATTAAATATTATCTTCTTGATAAATTTGGCATTGGATGTCAATATACTTTTTACAGCCATGAACATCAGAGCATGAGCAAGCTTGATTACACTTTGATTACAATATTTCATGAATGACTAATGACAAAGTGTATTGTTTGGAGACTATCTCAATATGAGAACAACCAATCATGATATGTTTATAAGAAATTCTCATACCTTCTACTAACCTTCCAACTAAATTGCTTCCTGAGCTCCACTTTGCAAAGCATTATACTTTAATTTTGTAAATGAATTAGAAAATTTAGTTCATTGCTTACTAATGTATTCAATGGACCTTCTACCAATATAGAATAAAAAGAAAAAATACAATGTAAATAGTCAAAGAATATCAAAGAATCTATTACTTAAACATAACAAAAGACTTTTGTTATGTTTAAGTAGTAGAGTCATAAGAGGATGATAGATTTTATGAATAGATGTTAGAATTATCAAACCAATACTACAAATGTGAAGGAACTCTTTACATACTTTATTCATTGCTCATGTTTTCATTCATTTAACTTGATTTATTCCTTATTGTGATTTATTCTTGACTTTAGAGACACCACATTTCATCATGATAAAATACTCCACCAAGATGATCCACACTATAAAGATGATACTCCATGTCCTTTAAGCAACTTATATACACTATTTCAAATCCTTATAAGTCTATTTGCTTGGTTCTAAATACATAAAATGTGTCAAGTACAAAGAATGGACTGAGCCAAAGAGGGGAGGTATGAAGACTCTTTGCCAAAGAGTTTTGAGTCTAAAGATTGTAGTAAAAAATTAACTTTCATGCTACGTGCAAGTGAAGAACCTCCACCAAGGACAATTGGAGGCTACAAAGGAGTTATCGCATGGAAAGAAACCATACACCAACTATCCTTGATCCTTGACTATAAAATTGAGAATATGGAGCAAGTAATTCTTTCTTCTTCAAGAACTTTCCTACAAGTAAGTCAATCTTTGGCAAAGAAATCTCTTGAGTATTACCAAAAGAGAGAGTAGATACATAGAATTCTTTGGATTGGACAATCTTCAATCTAGTTTATTCCATCAAGAATCAATATGCTAAAGTGGAAGAGAGTGATGAGGACATTCCAAGCAATGACCCTTTGCTAACCAATGATAGGCAAATGGATGAAGTATGTTAGAAGTGAATTCCTTTAGAGCAAGCATGTAACCTTCTTTCTTTGGAACTGTGATCTTAGTTGAACATCAATGGTCCATGAAATGAGAATTGCAAACCATGAGATTAGCAACCTAAGAGGAAATCATAAAGAAAGTGAGAAACACTAGTCCTCATACCAAAAGCAAGTACTTTAGAGAGGATGACCTTAGATATAAATTTTGGCACTATGGGAAACAAAGACAACTCCAAAATTACTAATTCCTTTGCATAAGCAAGAAATACTGATAAATGGTTGGTTGGTTGCCAATTACAAGGACCCAACCCAAAGAGAGCCTATGTCTTTGCTCATGAAGCTATTCCAACCTAAGAATGACCTACTTGACAATCAATGAAGCAACATTCTTTGATCAAGTGTATGAGTAATAAATGGAAAATTAGATGTTTATATTCTATCAACATACCCATTCAATGATTCAAGAATTTAAGGAAGATGGGGAGCTATTTACGTGTCTTTTTTTGCCATCTACTTTAACATAGGTGTCAACTTATTGATAAGGACAAAATGAGGAAATTTGCCAATCAATTTCACTTTGAGGACTACTTCAACTCACAACCTAGAGATAAAAGAGTGATAAAGAGGATTCAAGAAGCAAACAAGGAGTTTTCTATGTAAGACAAATTTGTGGAGGTGAAGGAGGACATAGCTCTTGGCAAGAAGATGGCCACACCTTCATCAAGATTACAACATTTTGCCAAGCCCATAAGAAAGAATCCATATGTGGTAGATATCTCTTTGGATGAGTGTAGAGCCAAAGAGAGGGATGATGAACTAACACTATAAGAGTCCGTAACCAAGACCAAGGAAGAGGATAAGTAGTGAGAGGCAAAATCTTCTTTACAAGGTGAGAGCAATCATCAAATCAAAGATAAAAAGATCTTTGGGATGAAGAGCCAAGTAATAAAGTGCAACCAAGATTGCATGTGGAGTTAGAAGTGACGGAGATTGAGGAACGGATGGTTGAAGAAGAAATCAAAATCCAAGAAGAGAATGTTCATGGAGTTGTTCAACACAAAGAAAGTACAATACTTGAAGCATGGAAAAAATTATCATTTGATGGAGCTTCATTCTTGATTAATCTATTGGTTCTTTACTTCCATACTTGCATATGAGTTTCCCATAGTACTAAGAGGATTTTCCCAAGGTGAAGGACTAAGCTTTGTTGGTTAGGAGACTTCATGCAAATGATTTTGTAGTGAAGGTGAGGAAATACCATTGGCAAGGAGAAGCCAAGAAGTACAAATTTCTTTACAAGGAGGAGTGCAAGAGAGGATACATGCTCCTACAAGATGCATAAGATCTAAAGTGGGAGAAGACTTTGTTGGAGAATGTGAAGAAGAGTCAAGACCTAGAGGTCCAAATACTACAAGAGGAGATGGTTTCTTTTTGGATTGCTGGAAATATCCAGCAAAAATGTGTTAAGGTAGAGTTACAAGATCAAAGTGCAGAGGTCTTGAAAATCAAACAAGATGTAGAAGCTGATCATAGTAAACAAGCCACCTTGCAAACTATGTTTGAGGAGTATACAAAGGAAATAGGCTTTAGTTAGAGTCACTACAAGCAAAGTTAGAAAAGGAGAAAGCAGACCAAGTTGCAACAAGACCAAAGACCTTGGAGGAAGTAAATGTCAAACTTTGAAATATGTATCTTACTCCAAAGGAAGCAAAAACAAAGAGATGGAAGGAGTCAACAATCTTTGGGACCAATTAGTGGCCATAAAAGAAGAAGTAGGAATGGGTAGGATGAGCAAGACAAAGCTATAGAAGCTCAAGCTGCAAGTGTAGATGATGGAAAGGAAAACATATGAGGACCCAAAGATGGATAGATTAGTTATTAAGTTTAGACATCATGTAGATAGGAAGGTCATAAAATCTTGTGATACTTTTGTATTAGAGGTAGCAGATTACAAGGAGAGAATAGATCTTCTCCTCATGAATGTTAGAGGTGAAGGAAGTTCTTTGCATTAGGTTAGTGCTAAAGATCCTTCATTGAAAAATTTCTTCTTAGTTATAAAACCTTTGTAGTTGTTGTCTTTGGAGTAGGAAGAAGTACAAAGAAGACAAGATAGATTATGTCTTGGGAGAGGGACTAGTAACTCCCCTAGATATGTGGAATATGTACTCTACAAAACATTAGGATAAGGTAGATAAGGGTTGTACAATCAAGAATAGACTAAGAAGATGCTTGGATTACCTCCATTGGTGGATTTCTTTAGCTCTAACTAGGAAAGATTATTTAAAGATTCATTTCAATGTAAATATCTATTCAATCCTTTGAACACAAAGAAAGCAAAAGGGCCAAAATCACTTTGTTGCTTTTGCTTAGTTTTAAGTATTTGTGGTGTGTTTTTGATTCAGTAGCGGGGAGGAATATTTGTAGTAGGAACCCAAGTAGTTGAGTGTGTGTGATCACTAGTACTTGTGGCTAGGGTTTGAGATCCATGATAGTTTTGAAAGAACAAAGCAATGCCTTGACGAATCTTAAGTGAGTTCTAGCGTTGAGAGTAGCAAGGAATCAAAAGACAAAGACCTACTACCAACGTAAAGATCCTTCAGAGTCATGTCTTCTTGGAACGTAAAACATAGTCTTTGGTGTTGATGTCTTTGTAGTAAAAGTATCCACTTTGGAGTGATTGGATCATCATCTTCATGAAACAGTTGGAACTTAACATAAGTGAGAGTGATGTGGTTGTTTTCTATTTGCCATAGTGTGTCGTAGTTTGTGACACTACCCTTTTTGGGAGTGGTTCCTACCCAAGAGGTTAAACAAGTAACAATAAAGAATTGCAAGTTGCGATACTTCTTTTCAAATCTATTCATTTGTGACCTATGTCTCCTTGGGAATGACATGTTCCTTGCTATTTTACTATAAACTGGATGACAATGGAATGTCATAATGAAGATGAATTATATTAATTCTACATGGATATGAGATGAGTTCCTATTCCTTCCCCTTTCTAAATCAACTAAGTAATGATATATGTTGTTACAACTTTAGTTCTATTAAGTAAAGCTTTTTTGTGAAAATATGCATATGAAGAATCTCATATTTTAGATTATATACAGAACCTCTAATATTTAATCATATTCCTAGCTATACAAAAGTTGCAATTTGACATTGAAAGAGACCTGAAGTTCACAAAAGCTTGGGTGATAATCATATTCACATAAAAGGAATGATTTGTTTAGGGAATCAAATAAAATCTGATAAGAATGATTTGGTTAGGGAAAGGAATGATTTGTTTGGGGAATCAAATGAAATACTTAAGAATCAAATGAAATCTGACTATAAGCCAGATTCATAATATAATCTCCTTTACTCTAAGCTGTATAGCATATAATGGATTGCTTTATTAGCATCAAGAATTAAGTTCCTTTCTTCTTCTTCTTCTTCTTCTTCTTTTGCTATGAGCACCGTATGGCCTCCAAATTTAATGGTTCCATTCCTAGCAAGGTATATAGTATGCCTCCAACCATAATCGCTCCCATGGCTGTATCAATAGACACTTATAACAATGACTTTCTTGTAGTCAGAAAGCTGAGTACTAGAACTAATGTACCATTTTGTGCTAGGCTCAAGCTAAAGTTTCCTAAATCAAGTCTTCAACTAGAGCTCCTTCATAAACATTTGGAACGTTTAGTCTCCACCTCATTAGTGTTTATGTGTTCATATGTCTCTTTCTCAACTCTTCATGCTTAAATTCCATATCACATATGTCTCTCTCAATGCTTTCTTGACACGTTCAAAATTATCTTTTCTTCACTATTCATGTTTAAATTCCACATCGCATATATTTTTCTCAAGTGCTTTCTTGTCACAATTAAGGGCCTTGTGAGTTGGGTTTCCACCACGGTGCAAATGCCGGGAGCCCAACGAGAGCTACCCATGTACAAAAAAATAGTGGAAACATAGCAGAGGCTGATCGATATATAAGGGAGAGAAACTGGTATTATCCAGGATGGGGGCGGAATATCGACTCATGAGAAGAGACTTTCAAGACTTGGACTCTTGATGCTGTAAGGGGATAAATGAAAGGAAAAGAAGCTGATCATTCCATCTAGAATGGAGGGAGGTTCGCAACGACCAAGAAGAGACTTCAAGTGCTTGGGTTCTTAAGGTTATAAGATCATGACGCTCTTCAGTGATTGGACTCCTGAGGCTGTAAGCTAAATGAGTGAGATCTCGTATGTACAGGAATTCGACCTTTGTCCTTACGACCTTCTCATCTCTCTCAATTCGATTGGAACTAACTGCCAATCTGTAAAGTACCACGATGTACTGCAAACTACTACATTCAATGCTCTGCAGTTTCCCCGAAAAGGTTTTCGCACGCGTGAGTTCGTTCCTTGCTGCTGTTTTGTGAAACGAAAGAATCACAGATATAGAAGTAAGTTAATGCGAGGAAGAAATCACACCTTTCTCCTTGGCAGTGTTTGACAATCTGTCACTTCCAATCTGCTTCTACTACCAACAACAACTATCTTCCACTCGCTGAGTTTCTGCTTCTCCAGAATGCTTGAGAAGAACAACCAGACATATGCTATGCCCGGACGGAAGTTCTCCAAGAATAAAAGCATACTTTAGGTCATTACCTCCTGCTACTATTATGGGTGCCTTGTGCCTAAGCCTTGTGCCTACTATTCAGAGTCCCATGCTCCTCTAACCAGTCTCCGACCCTTCGGATCCACTTGTAGCGCATTGTTTCTAAAACCTTGTGTCCATTTTATAGTGCTCATCATAGGCATTGCGATTGCAACAAAGCGAGCGGAGAATGTAGCAGTGCTTAAATAGTGATTCATGCGAACGACAAGTACAAACGCGCCAATTGATACGAACTTCAGACACAACCTTTTAGAAAATTCACAAGGAAGATCATATAAAAGTGCGACTGCCGATCATCAAGGGAATCACATACCTTGCCAAGAAGATTTTCCGTAGAACCTCAAACCCCCTTCCCCCGTTCCCCGGTTCATCCGCTGTTTCAAGCTCATCTAATGAAGTATATTACACTTGTCCTACTCAAACAAAGAACAAAGAAGAATCAAGCTCGACTCATATGTGAGGAGGTTATCTTTTGGTGTAACTATCTCTAGAGCGGTATTCTTTACCTCCTCGCCTTTCATCTCTTGAACTTCTTCCACCATCCCGTTCGCCACTGTGACCACTTCTACCTCCCGCTCCTTCATCTCTCCTACCGTTTCTATCCTCTCTATATTGGACATCCCGTTCCCCGTTACCATCCTTCTCCTGTCTAAAACCTCTTCCATCCCCCCTTTCATCTCTGGAGCTTCGTCCACCATCCCCTCCACTCCTTGAATCCATCTCCCTACCATAAGTTCCACGTGAATTGCCTCTTCCTCTGCCCCTGTCATTCTCAATTCTAGGCCGGACATCCCGTCCTCTACCACTTTCATCTTCCATCGATCTTTTAAAACCAATGTCGGGTCCTCTGTTACTTTCTCTTTCAATGGCACTTCTATCTTTGTTGGCCCTCTCGAAAACTTGTACCCCTGGTCTCGATGGTGGGGGATCGTCATTTCTCTTTTCACGTCTCCAAGGGGGTGGTGGTATTCCATCATCCTTCCTCCCATTACCATCTTTCTTACCCCAAGTTGGTCCATCCTCTTTCTTGCCCCATCCAGTATTTGCATTCCTCTGAAACACCAATCAGTAATTTTCAGCGATTTCAGTAAGAGGTGAAAAGCGATCTATGTCTCTGGTAAACTCTGAGAGTCTTTCAAACGTTCCTCTCATACAAAACTAGAGATTGCACTCTGCGGAGTAGAACTGACTAATGATCAGTAAGCAAAGAGATAGGAAGCCCTGGCCACTACCGAGAAGGAAAAGAGCATAATTCACCTCCAATATTCAATGAATGTATTGGCTTCTTAGATTTGAGGGTTTTACTGCTACGTGAATAATGGACTAAAGACCCGTTGTAAACAAGCTAGTACCATACCCACGTCTGCCCGGACTTCACTCTAACAATCGAAAGAGAAGAGACATCTTTTACTACTATGTGCACAGGGGGACTCAAATGTCTGAACGGGACGGTTGCATGTTGCTGCTGTTTATGTGAGACAAGGATTCTCGTAGTCACAAACCCTACTTACTGGCGATTAATACCGAAACATGTCAAACATGTCAAATATTGACAGAAAAATGTAGAAAAAGTTGCTGGAAGATGTACCTGTTCATCGTGTGAAAATTTACAGCCGGCTCCACGGTTGCATTCTCCACGTTGGAATGCATAGCAAACACCCCTTTCTTCTCTCTTGCGTGCTTCTTCCTCCTCGTCTTCTTCCTTCTTCTTCTTGTAATCGGCTACATGGTCCACTCGAATGATGCGGCCAATAACTTTTGCACCATTCAAATTATCTGCGAGCAGTATGTGGATCAAATGCCCCATAAGTATGCATAAGAGTCTCTCAAACCTAGGCCTGACTCTAAATTACTCTAAGCAGAAAAGATGACTAGATATCCAAACGTTTCAAAATGTCAGCTTCGGAAGTAGAAAGACGTGCTGAAAACAATCAAGGAACTTACCAACTGCAAGCACAGTGCTCTTTTGGTTCTCATACGCTACAAATGCAAACCCTTTAGACTTGCCTGTGCCCTTGTCTCTCACCAGATTCACGTCGACAACTTCACCATACCTACACCATAATTGTAAAACAACGCTAAGTTTATGAACAGCAAATGCTTCCTCAGAATCAGCAATGCAAACCCACGCCGGAAATTACTGGAAATTCGAGCTAACGTCCAATGCAATTTAACAATCATAGGAGTTACTTTACATAATTCGTCCCCCGTCCAGTAAGCCAAGGAATTTCACTACTGCTTGTCACAATGCTATACAGAAACAGAAGCAAGTTTCAGGCAACTTCAGCAAAAGAACAGCTCCATGACTTACTGAGCAAAAACAGCAAGGAGGTCACCCTCAGTGAGATCAAAAGGCAAGCCACCAATGTAGATATACGCTGAATCCTTATATCTCTCATGCCAAGAACCATGCTCCGATATTCCTGCGGCCGCCTCCCTCGCAGTGATCTTCTGAGTATTCTTAACCTGCGTAAGCGGATTCATTCTTACTCAAATCTCGCTCCACGCAAGGCTTTCCCCCCACCAGCTATCAGACAATCCCCCTTAGTACCATCCCTGTCCTCCACTTCTCCTCCCCGCTGTGCCAACTTTACAACCGAGGACATCCAGAACATTGAGCTCAGTGCCTCCCTCCGGCCTGGATCACAGTCTTCTCGAAACAACCACAGGACCTGCTTTTCCCCGATGAATGTAGAAACTTGACTACTCTTGCCGCAAATGTCGTATGGAACTTGATGTCACTCGACCGGACTCCACAAGCATACTTGATTCTCAGTTCAGCTTCACGTTTTAAATTGATTACAAGGAATTCGACGAAGAGTGCCATACACTCACGCGCGTATGGCAACTGCGTACAATTGCTCGGAACAGAACCAGATGGCACAATCCGGGAGCAACGGCGTAGAATAACACGAAGGGTGGGAAGACTCCATCAAGCTGTACAAGGACGAGACAGAAGAGGCAAAACGGGGCTAAGCCCCACATAAACTAGGGTTGAGGGGATTCTGGCTATGTTACGGTATTAATTAAACGAGGGTGGTCCGGATATCTGTGACATCATTCAAATGTGCGAGATACGTACATGGATGTATATAATAATTTCAATGTTAATTAATATTAGTTTCTGAAATCAGTATTGATCAATTTCAGATTTCAAACCCTCTAAGAAATTTGTGATCTCGTTGAAGTTCTCTCCAGCTAGTTTCAATTGAACTTAGACACGATTTCAGAAGTTTCTCGAGCTCTGTATTATGCAAATTTTCTAGGTCCCTTCTATTGAACCAAGAAGAGCAGATCTCCTTTTTGTACGGATTCCTCGTTGACGTTGACGACAACATACATTATAAAAGAATATACCACATATACTCCAAGGACTCGTAATTAAATAAACATCCTGCTGTAGGGCCTCGCCAACTCGAAAACCCAACTCTTTTACTGACTCTGTTGGAGATGTGGAACTAAGAGAAAGGTTTACGTAGAGACACTCACAGTATAAATATGAACTTTTAAAAACGAGCCCAAGATGAGATGAACCATTGCATGAACTAGCATGATTGTGAGTCTTGCTTGAACTTGATGCTCGTTTCATACAGAAGTTCATCTGACTTGTGGTCGAAAACTGACACACTTTAGCATAGCTGGACGTTCGTTCAAGGTGTAACGAAGGGCTTTGTCTGTACAAAGGTTTCTAGGATGCTTTAGTTGCCCCTTTCACCTTGTCTTTTAAAACAAAAGTCACCCCTACACGAAAGACTTATGTATGTATAAAGACATTCCGGAAGTTTCCAATTTTCTCTTTTCACCGTGTCATTTCAAGCATGCCTCTATAGATGAAGGACAGACAGGGTTCCGCGACAAAAGACCTATCTGCATTCCGTTGGAAGGGAATTCCCGTACACTCAGTACTTGGCCGGAACGTAGATTCAAAACAATCTACGCGACCTCTCTGAAATGTTGTTTTGTTCGTGAGAATTGCACTATGTGAAAGACTGTAGAGTAGTATTGGATGGTCGACTCAATGAGGAATGACCTCCTGGGCTCAGTAAGGTATTTGGTGTTCTATCTGGAAAATCTTAAGGTTCATGGTCTCATCGTCTGTACACTACGGTTCCCCCCGAGAAAATCCTGGTCCGTTAATTTTATATCCTAGAGGGAAAATTCCCAACCCATAAAGGGTAGTCCCTTCCTGCTGACAATTCCATTTCTCCCTTTGGCGTTTTGCTCCCGCTTCCATTAGTTCCTGCCTTGATCCGTTCGTCAACCCTTACACATGAAATTAGCGCTCTTTCCCCTTTCCGTTCACCATCTCTCACTCATTTCTCGTGTCTCCTCCTCCTCCCCTCTCTCCCTTCTTCCCTCTTTCATTGGCAATCCTCTTCTCAGACGGCCTATCCCTGATTCTGCGAGAGGGGTATTCCCGGTAGTTTCTATTGTACCATACCAAAGGTTGAATTGCACACGACACCAGACCATCCTGTACCCGCTTTCGTTGTGAAAGGACAGTCAACACGTTACGCGCAGGTATTTACATTGTGGAGAAGACTCGTTTCATGAGATTTAAACAAGGACATTTGAGGGCACTGGTCTAGATATAGTTTTCATTTGAGGGCACTGGTCTAGATATAGTTTTCACACTACTATTGCCACAGTTGTTCCTAAATTCGGAGTTTGTGGCCGGCTTCTTCTACTGTTTTTAAAATGCTTCTTCCGAAGTGTTAACGTAGAGAAAGGTTTGTATACAAGCATATTTACTTTATCTGTCGCTACGCGTAAAACTCTGGAATATTTATCAAGCAGTGCCCGTGACATGTTCATATGCATTTCCCTTAGTTTTCTTTTAATCGAATATAAAGGGTAGTTCGTCAGATGACTGAACTACCCTTCGTCAACCTTGTGGAAGGCGGAGGACTGCTAGAACACATCGTCATTCTGAATTTTGATGTACTAGACACCCAAATAGAATAACAGATGAGAATTTTGGCAAAACTCGCAAACCAAAATCCCTCCCAAGTCAAAATCATCACACTCAACTCTTCGTATGGGGTAAGAGTAAAGAGAGGAGCTACCGTAATAAACGACGGCAAGCATGTATGCAAGCAGTCGCAATGATTTTCCCGTTCGAGGATCGTCGTCCAAACCAGGTTTTCTACGGTAAACCGATGTGTTCGGGCGTACCAAGAGTCGAAACAAAGCTACCAATAGATTTGTGTCGCGTCTCGCATAGACTAAATGTGCCACCTGTAGTTCAGACACTATACGACGAGCGTCAGTCAGAACCCTAAACTTAATCCTTCCTTGCACATCTGGGAATGAGAAGTATATTTTGGAGACAAGAGTATCAACATAAGTAAAGTGAGCAACTCAACATAGTAGATCTGGGGATGAGAAATATATTTTGGAGGCAGGCGTATCCACATAGTAAAGTAAGAGCAACTCAACATATACAACTAGACATAGATCATATAGGCTACAAATGAAGCTAGCAGCTCCCAAAAGCTGCTCCAGCTACAGAAGAAATAAGACCCAGTAAAATGACCACGGGATATATGGGACAAGCAGGACGAGTTGGTCACCAATGGTATCAATTTCTATTTTCAACTTATTGTTCGTCTGCTAATACCTACATAGAACAACAATTGTATGGTCCTCATTTACTGTGGTCAATCGTGATTACCAGGCCCACCCGCTTCACGGGTAAAATAATCATGAGCGAGAGATTGCCCTTCCACTAATGCACTCCATTGCCTTCAACTAAAGCACTCCAGCCAGACTACAGCTGTAGACAAACGTAAAGTCTATAATATCACATTTGCACCTGCAGCTCACCGCAACATTTATCCTACTACTAAACAAATGGCTGCAACACTGTACCGGTATCTGGTTGAGTGACAGATTTGAACCGTGCTGCAACAATCTCTTCCCCTGTGAAGATGCCAGAAAGGAGGGGAAGATAGAAGATTGGATGGGAGGGGCTGTGGATAATAACAAGAAAGAAGAGTTGTGGAAGGGGTAAGATCTGTGACTCCATAATGATGCCCAAAATCAAATCTTAATCCCCAACCCAAGCTAAATGAAGTCTGCTTTGACGAATTCCGTAACACTCATGTCTCCCGGGTACTGCTGTGAGACTCCTCATTCCGTCTGCATGGTCTCCGGTTCAGGGCCTGGTGCGCTGTTCTCCGTGTCCATGGCTTCAGCTGCGGGTGCCTCTCCTCCTGACGGACCATTTGATGCGCCGTCCTTGGCCTCTGTCGGTTTAGCTTCAGGTTGAGTGGGAGCAGGCTTAGGTGGTGCTGGCCTCGACTTGGTCATGATTGGTTTGCAGAACCTGGAAAGGCAGCAAGAACTTAGAAGAAAGAAAGCAGGAACCACAAATAATTCAGCATACCACGTCAACTCTCACCTTGTGATTCATCACAGTTAATAAACCACACCACTCCTTTCTCTTAAAGTTCGTACAGACGACGTTTACAACCAATCCTCCCACACAATTAGTGCAGAGGGGCTAAGTCGGATTGGCTGCTGTACTTTCCTCCGTCGTCAAAACAAGGACGGTCGAGGATTTCACGGAATCATGACTTAGGATATACACGTTACTTTAGTGACATAAGTGCAAAATCACATATTCGATTGCCTGTAGAATTAGTGTATGATTGTCTATATCCACGAGTTCATCATGCTCAAAGCAATTTTACTTCGGTAGATATATTGTTGATCACTAAATTCGGCGAAATCTTTCACATATAGAATCAACCAAGATCTGAAGATAACAAGAAAGCGTAGCTCACCGATCCAGGACCTCCGTTTTCTTCTTAACATCACCAGACAATAGGACTGGATTTGCAGCTTTGGGGAGACTATCTTGCTGTTGTTTCTTCTCCTTCAGCCAATCCTCTGCTTTCGTACACTCGGCAATCACCTGATGAATTCCCGCATTAAAATCAGTAGTGACGAAAGAGCATCCTAAATGACGCTCCGACTTTAAATGGGAAACCATAGAGGATAGGCAGTTAGAAATTAAAAGGCAACGACTGATAGACGGAAACTAATATGGGGACCCACCTTGGCCTTGTCTGCTGCGTCGATGTGGTCGTACTTGACCTCCTTTGACTGGGCTGCCGTGCGGAAGCTGTTGATGCAATACATCAACTCCATGACAGCTGGAGCTCTGAGCTCTTCTTCCTTCTGTCTTTCAACGATGGGATCCCCAAGCTGGTAGAAGAAATTTAAGGCAAAAAGTTAGAGAGTAGACAGATAGAGGCGAGACAAATGTTGCTTCCGTCTCGACTACGGTTGTTCACCTCAACAAGAGATTTCTACGTGTAGCAGTAACGCCCAATAACTTGAAACAGCTATACGGTGTCCAGGGGTCATTCTCGCTGAAAGGGAAGCGTAGCTGGCACCTTCTTGAGTTCGGCGAGCTTGGCAACGTAGACGCTCTTGATCTCGTCTTCGCCGTCCTCATAGAGCCAATCCTCTGTCTGCTGCAGCTTCGCGGACAATTCTTCGCGTTCATGCTCAGTCACATAGTCCGCCAACTTCTCGTAAAGCTGAGATCCATGGCAATACAACCGACATACTTAAGAGTGGGAGCAGAAGCCGTTCGAAGACAGGGGGATGAAGGCCCACTGAATATGAAACCGAGAAAGCGCATATGAAATCCATGCATAACCGCATGCAAATCGAACAGAATCTAAGCCCACAGAATGTAAGTGGATGTAACATTACGAAGATAAGCAAGGTAAAAGCGTAATTAAATACATTTCATAAGAAGCATCTGAAGAGAACTAGAATACATCATCGAAAAACAACCCAGATACAACCGATTAAGCATCTGAAATTGACAGTAGGGGAGGGCCCTCAAACAGAGAAACACCGCGCAAGGAGCACAGACAGCTTCAGTTGAGAATGGGTAGGGTGGAGCGAAGTGGAAGAGTGGATGGTGTCTTGGCTGTGTCTGACCGTAGCGTGGGAGAACTGGGAGAGCCGGAACTCATTAAGCAGATGGACCGGAAATATGATACATATACAAGTCGAAATGATAGTAAATGCGGAAAGGAGATGAAGTGAATCTAACAAATCGAATGTAGTGCCAAGCACAGACATAATCTAATTAACTCATAACCACATGTAGAGAACTCTTATACATCATGTAATCGAGAAGCGCTAACCAACGCATGTAAAGAAAAAGTATGCATCGAGTAATCGAAGACCGATAAGCAGTCTGAAATCGGAAGTCGGGCCGGAATCATAAAGTCGAAAGACATGTAGGAACCATGAAACAGAGAGTGTAGGTCGCTGCATGACCCATGAATGCACCAGTCCTAGAACACTGAACACTGAAGGAAGCAGACAGGTGGTCACAGTAAGCCTTCACGAAAGCACTAACGTCTTCATTAGTGCCCGACGCAGTGCAGAAGTAACTGGAGGAATGCCAGTACCCTAGTACCGAGTTCCTGTTCAAAAGCTCATGCGTGGCAAGACAAACTCGATTGCTTCCAAAAGTGCCATCCAGGAACGAGTGAGCCGTGAAGGAAAGGCGGGAAGTTGTACAAACCCGCAAGGCCATCTAGGAGCATCCCTAGAGCAAAAAGAATGCGAGGAGATGGGGGCAGAAGTCGTTCGAGGAACGGGGGATCCAGAACTCATTAAATGCATATACAGTGCAGATGAGATGCAGAATAGAACGTTTCCTCGAATAAAAATGGAAGACTAGGAGAAAAGGGCCGTTGAAATGCTGAACAGAAACCATGCACAAGGAAAGGATGCAGAACAGGAAGCATGAGCAAAGAAAGGATTCGAGACCCCCCAAGGCAATACTTGAAAGAAAACATCGGTTAGTACAGAAGCAACAGAGAAGAATAGCAACATGCGGGAGAGAAAAATAGCATGAGCGAGAGAGATGCAGAGGAAAGGATGTGAAGAGTAGGAAGAAGAGAGGAAAAAGATCGTGACCAATAGGCAGAGGCGAGATATAGCTATAGATGAGAGTGAAAAGAACGGAGTATTGCCTGGCGAGGTGATGTGCGGGAGGCTGTAAAACCGAGTAAGCCTCGTTCAGGTAAACAGCAAGTATCCGTACGATATGAACACAGTATATACACGTCCACAATAGCTCCGTATTGTACGAGAAGCGAGCGTTTCGAGGGCTGTTGGTGTAACTACCGGCGGGCTCGGACAGAAGCTCCCGGCCTAGTTGAGTGAACAGAAATTCTCAAACCTCTGTAGACACTATAACCCGTATAACCGTGCATATCCTTTTCGCTATGGAGAACTAGGCGAAAACTACGGCCAACAAGGCGAAGAGGGTAGTTCTCAGGCATACCGAGATATTGTCTAGAAAGCTAGATGGTTCACAACGAGTGTAGCTGAAGTATAAAGCAGGATCTTACACCTAACATCTCCCTTCATTCCAAGGCTTCCCACGAGAGCAAGTAAAAGGGAAGGAACAGGGAGTTGCCTCGAGATTATGTCGCGAGGTAAGAACCGAGAGGAAACCGTCAACTATCGTCTCTTATACGGGGTGGCCATTCGAGATAAATAATAAAATTAGCACTAGCACAGTTTCGACGAGTACCTTGTTCCTCATGTCATACACGTATGCTTCCACGGCGTTCTTCTTGTCTTTCGTCTCCTCCATCACACGATCTTGCAAAGCCATCTCGTACTCTTTTTCCTGAGCTTTCTGGAGATCAGAACTTAGAAGCCCTCCGGGAACCATCTCAAGAACAGGAACCTCCGTCCTCTTGGTCTTCTTCTTCTTGGCAACCTCCGGCTACAAATACATTAGTTTAAAAGGACATCAGTGAAATGTCCACAACTAAAATGGGCTCAGAAAGTAGAACCAACCAACTACAACATTCCTCTTCTAACCAATTAGCCGCGTTAAGTTCAGGTTCGAGGCAGTGACTACCCCGAAACCTATAACAGATCCTTAGACTCAAGGAACATGGGATACATTGAACACAAGTTTCTACAAAATAGTTTCCAGGTGAGCATACCTCTCCTTAAATATCGAGGTATAGGCGACCTTTTCCTGATCTAATCAATTTGTTTAATTTACCTGGAATAGCCAAACTGATTTGTTGGAAGTGACTATCGAGAACATGTCATACCATTGTCAGTAAAGACAGATCCTTAAAGCACAGAACTTGCAAGACTTCAGGTAACCAGATAACATGTGCACTACCTTCGGCTCCGTCTCCATCTTGGTAGGCTTCTCATCGGCCGTAGTGCCGTTTTCGGCCCCAGTTCCATCTGCTGGCTGGCTCTCGGCATCATCCATCTTGATATCGGCTGGCTTGTCCCCTTCAGTCTCCATGGTTGCTTCCTTCGAATCTTGGACAGCTTCTTTCACCTTAGGGACGTCTACTTCTTCCTCTTCGATGAGCTGGGAAAACCGGATACAACAAGTTAGCTCTAACTGTACACGTTGTCAAACCTGCAAGGTGTAATTCTAGTCCAAGGAGTCAATTATAAAAGAAAAACGAGTAAAAGAGCCCGTAGCTCACTATGGGTACAAGAATACGGGTCAATGGAGAAAGAGGTGCTTACAGTGCTGGACTCTACGGAAACAACTCCATGCAAATTCAGCCGGATCTTAACCTTCAGCTTGCCCTTCTCGTTGGGTTTCGAAGGAGAAAAGGGGCCAATCTGGTGGGGCAAAAGAATAGGTCAAACATCGAAACCCTCACTGAGAATTACGGCCATTGACCTCCGAAAGTTCCATCCAAGTACACTAACTGCTTCCAAGGATCTAAGCACGACGACGAGCACTCCAGTTACATCTGAACTCGATTGATCTCAGTTGGTCTGACAACTATCTGGACGGGAACCAGAACTCCGGAATTCATCTACCAAATAAACAGATCCGCTAGACCTATAATCTTCGAGGCGCAATGTTTCCAAGTACTCAAATGTATCTACTGTTGTGTATCAAAATTACACCCCGCCTCAAATTGTTGGTGTCACGAAATGCATACCTGAAACGTGCTGATTTTGGGAGATGTACCGGGCGGCAACTCAGATGTATCAGCATACAAAGCGTCTATTGTGAAGGTTCCCGATCTGAAGAAAGTAAGCATTTTGGTGCAAGGTACAGGGTTGCCTTTCACAAAAACAATGCTATTTGATGAAGTTTCGTCTCCTGTATCCGATTCTGGAGCTGACCCCTTCCACGATAAAGCGATGGGAAACGGAAAACTGTCTTGTACCTGATCATGTAGCAAAGCAATTTAGATTATCAGCAGATGTACGTCGGAGACTCAGATAATCCAGGACAATACAATCTAACTACGTTCTATTTACACAGCTGCTCTGCAGCGAGTCATAAAATAATAGCAATCGAGACAAGGAGTGAGTGAGTAAACGCGAATTTCTTACCTCAAACTCCCTCACTCGGAAGGTAGGGCTGAGCATGGCACACTGGAGGGCACATCCACGGGCGATGCATTCACTAGCATTCAAAGTACGGCCGGGTTCCTTGCCGAAAACGGAGGACAAAATTCTGAGAATAGCGGGTACTCGGGAACCGGATCCCACTACCTCGACTGCGCTGATCTTATCAATCGTTAATTTAGATTCCGCTAAAGCTCTCTCGCATGGTCCTTTGACACGTTCAAGAATTGAAGCTGACAAAACCTCGAACTCGTCCCTCTTCATATGTCCTCTCACATCCTTCTCGTCCATCAGGCACTCAATGTTGAGGGGAACCTCGGCATTTGCACTAAGCATTTTCTTCAACTTCTCGCAAGCCGCACGCAGTCTCAGACACGCTCGCGCGTTAGATCTAACATCCATTTTGTACTCATCCTTGAACTTATCCGCAAAGTGACTGAAGAGAACCTCATCGAAATCTCGTCCGCCCAGACAACGATCAAAAGAATGTCCCAAAATCTTGAGCTGGCCTTTCTTGAAGGCTGCAACACAGACTTGCATACTGGCGTGTCCAACATCCACAAAAACCACATTGATTGGATCTGTGTCAGGTAAGTCGGTCTTGTATATACCATATGCAAGGGCAGTAGCCGTAGTCTCGTGCATGAGACGAAGGGGGTGAAGACCCGCGATAGTTGCGGCGTCGAGGTAGGCACGCCTCTGAAGCTCAGTAAAGAACACAGGAATACCAATTACACAGTCAACGACTGAAGTTCCAAGGTTCTTTTCGGCTATGCCCTTCAAATTCGACAGTATTATGGCAAGAATCTGAGTGGGAGTGAACGATCTGGGTTCGTTAAGGTACATCACGTCGATCTGTGGACCACCATCAGGACCCTCGGTGACACTAAACGGGAAAAGATGCAAGTCCCTCTGCACCTCAGGATCCTGAAATTTCCTCCCAATCAGACGCTTGATCTGGCTCAAAGTATTCTTCGGGTTCATCGTCGCTGCCCCAGCTGCTGCAGTTCCGATGAACCTCTGTTTCTCTCCGAACGACACCATAGCTGGTGTCTCCCTCTTGCTCTCATCGTTGAGAACCACATCGATTCCCCGTTGCCTTGCAACTCCTACAATGCAGCTCTCATTACCTACATCCAAACCTACAACACTCATGTTGCCTCCTTTTTGCTCCTCCTCCTCGTCGTTATCCTCCTCCTTGGCCCCCAATCTCACACCGAAACACCTCCTCTTCTCGAACTTGCTCTCGTGCTACTCGTCCCTGCTTGCCCGCCCGCCTGCGCTTCTTCTACCACGAGCAAGCTCTCCGCGCTCTCCCTGCGCCTCTCGAGAACGCACAGTCTTCTCAGATCCTCCACAATCTGTAACCCTGTCTCTCCCTCGTGCACCAGCAAAACAAAAAGGCCCTTTGGTAGCGAAGCAAACAAACTCCTGCTGCTTCAGCTGCCCTCCCTTCCTTCCTGCCTGCCTGCCTGTCTGTCTTGGCCCTCCTGCACCACTTCGCGTCTTACTTTCTTCCTCTCTTTCTTCGACACACCGGCACAATACAAGACCCGCTCCTCTAACCTCTGTGGGCCTGTCTTCCAAGCGCCAAAGCAAAAACCCGCGCTGCCAACCAAACATTCCGGTTCACATAATCCGTCCGTCCTTCCCATCCACACCACTTCTGGAAACCCCAGGTTCTGCCTGGGAACCCAAACGGAATTGCAATACGACCAATCTATGCCATCCGTCCATGACCCTGTGTGCCATGGTCATGGAAGATGCATGCCATCTCCCGGCACGCACTTCTGGGCAGCCTCTGCTGTAACCCTAACCGAGCTGCGATCTCTGCGGCTTCTTATTAGCGTAAAGGCGGCTATGTGTCCCCGATTAATTCAAATTAGCCCCTCGTAATGCGCCTCCTCATTGGTTGTTAGAGATCTGTTTTGGGTTCGAAGCACGGCATTAGTACTGAATCATTGTATGGACCATCACCGGTATCAATTTACATCGTTACCGTAATACTCGGCAAAGTTCGTGGTAGCTCCTAAGAAGAGTTACCAACCAACTGAATTTTCAAATGCTCTTTGCCAACGATCTTTCATTTTAGTATCATTACTATTAAAAGTACTTCACCAGCTTTTAGTAAATAGCGAGGGTAACGTACAGTAACCAACATCTTAAACCACTTACATAATTCTGTACAGAAGCCTAAATACAGTTTTGTTCTCTTCCCGAACTGTCGAACTAAAGTGACATGTAAGATATGAACACTTAAATTCCTCAGCAATGTCAGGATGTAAAATCAAGCTCGGCAAAAGAAGACTAGAAGAGCCTGAAAACTGAATCGATAGCAACTTGTAATCGATAGTTTTCCAAAATAAAATTTGAGTGCCTAGTTTCTTATGGGTAAAGATATTTAACCCTTCACCGCTACATAATACACAACAACTAAAGAGTAAGTCCTTCACACAGGGAGAGATACTCCTTGTCATGGTCAGTCCCTTTAGATCATGCTACAAAACTCCAGACTTGGGTTCCGGAGTGACCACAGGTGACAGGTTACATATGTTCTCGAAGTTTCGAGTTACAGGACCAAACATTCTTGTCCCTTCCAGCAGTCCTTCCTGTACAGTACGACCAAGCAAAAAGACGGTGTATAGCCGACAATAGATACGGAGTAGCAAGGAGTTGAAGTACGTAAGAGTATCCTGCTTGGCTATGAAGGGGAAGATTCTAGTGAAGGTTGAGTAACTGTAACTGACGATGGGACGGAAACGACTGCCAATGAGCTTTCGCTCTCACCGGTTGACACGCGTTGCCGGCAGAGAAGGATCCAGAAAGCCTACACTGGAGAACCCGGTGAAGCGCGTTCCGACGAAAGCCCGGTCATTTCCACCAAACCGACTCTAGAGGCATCTAGAAGAGGAGATCGAGGAGCCGAAATGGTGGCTTGGCGCCGACCATCATGCCTATGTATGGGGTGCAAATGACTTAGAGATGCCCATGTATTACACAAATGATGGACATGGGGATAGCTAATTGAGCTTTCTAGAAACACGTCTATTTCCTTTCCAAGGAAATGTTTAGGGTTCCGATCTTGACCCGAGACCCGAAAGATATTCCACATAGTAGTAGCATATTCCTCGAATCAGTGTCCGCGAAAACCATCAACACGTGTAAGAAGCACAGGACTTACGCGGGAACTACGTGGCAACTACAGAGGAAAAGAAAATGACAGCGTACCACTTAGTAGCCGTAAGTTCTCCGTAAGTTCTCCTTTTTTGTTCCGTGGGTAGTGTAGGGCCGTGGGTTAAGTTTCTTTCAATTCTTGTTATCTGGAAGCCTTTCTATTCTTCTTCCCATCTTCCGTGTTGGTTTAAAGATCCTTGTAAAATGGGGCTTATCCCCATTTTACCTTTTTCGTCTCTCCCTTATACGGCTTTACGGGGTCTTCCCATCCTTCATATTTTTTACACGATCGCCCTTTCACTTTTGTGTTGGTTGGGAGGTTGTCTTTTCAATTTCCTCTTTATATTTTATTAAAGCATCATTTTCAAATACATTTGATTACCAAATCTTTGACCATATCAAACTATTATGATTGAAATAATATTTCAAGCAATCGATATTTTGCATTGAATTTTATTTTATAATTAAAGTTGTTTTATTTTGATCATTTTTTGTAAAAAAGAGACACTCGGATATCAGGATGTTCATTCATTTCTGTTCATTAATATAATTATTAATATCTTGTATGCAAATGATTGTCATTTAAAAAAGATTAGTTTGATATATCTTATTTGCTGTATATTATTATGATATTTATTTTGATTATTTCAGTTCATAGTAATGAATCTTTGGACTCTTTTGGAAGAATTGTAATGACCTTGGATGAACCATCATTGAGGACTTTATATATACTCAATATTAATAGGCTAAATTTAGATATCTATTCATTCAACATCTAGATATAATTATGAATATTAGACTATAAAATTAATTAATTTTTTATTATTAGATATAAATATTAAACTGTGATTAAAATCAAACTGAAAATATTTGTAATTTTCTACACTAATTAGTAAACATTTGTGTCAGTTGCTAATGTAGTTATAAAGATCATTCGTATTGGTTTATAAAAAATTAGAAGGTCAAATAAAATGAAGATATAAAAATAGAAGATAGGTATGTTATATATATAGGACTTATTATTCTATGTATTTACAATCAAGATAAAATATTATATAAGTAATTATAAAGAAATTCATTCATTATTGAGAGAAAGATCAGATAACTATGATTTTGTATTGTTTTGTTTGTGTACAACTAGTTAACTTAAATGACTTGTGTATACAATTTTATTGAAACTTTATTTACCACGAGTATATTACATTTTGTAAATGTAATACTTATGTGATTATAAACATCAGAAATAAGCTAAATATCTAAACCTATTAAGAAAGTGAATAACCTTTGTGAATTACCTATTCAGAAAGTGTGAGGAATATATTATGATTGTGATTTGTTTTTATTTAAGATTTCAGAAATTTTAAAACAAAATATGTAAAGAAATACATAAATTCTTATCATCTATGTGAAGAATAATAAGTTATAATGATCAATTTAAAATAAAATGAAAACAATTTGTTGGTATACCAAAGATATATTGATATTACAAGGTTTCAATAATAAATTCAATCATGATTCAATAAAGTAGAATACAATACATATATTACAATGTCATGATATTTGCAATGTTTAAACTACTTTGCTTGGATGTTGGTGTGTTAGTCTTGACAATCATCAATATACTAATAGTTGCTCAATGATTGCTTGGTACCGGCCAAATTTTGTGTTAAGCTATTGATCATATCGGTTAGAGCTACCATTTGCACTGTTAGTTGGGTCATTAGAATGTTGTTAGGGTTGGAGTTCAAAGCAAGTCAAAGAGATAAACTTTCAAAATGCAATTCTAAAGAGCTAATTTCTTTGATATTGAGCATTTGAGTTCAAGGTTCACAAGATTAACTAGCATCATCTAGAATTCCTTAGTCAAAGTGGATGTTGCTTGATGATGTAATCAGAGTTTGTTGTTGATGGTACATTGAGTTGCATATCGAGGCTTTGATCTAACTCAAGTTTGTGACCTATTGCATTTTGGCACTTTAGAGTTTGTGATGGATATTATATGAATTATTGATAACAATGTATGTTGTAAAGTGTTATATGTATGTACAACAAAGATCTAGACTTATTCAGACTTTAGATAGCTTGTTACTTAACTTTTAAATCCTCAAATTTTTGATATTGACATAAGGTTGACCTAAGATTGACATAAAATGATTTTTTAGCACATGACTTTCATTAAAAATGAGCTTTTTTGCAAACATAAAAAGATAAGAAGGGTAGAAATATAAATGAGAGAACTTTTATTTAGGCTTAACCTGATAACCCATATACTTAGATGTAAGTTCATAATGCAAATTGCAAAGTTTTTTATTTGTTGTAATATTAGACAATGATGTGGGAGATGAGAAAGCAGCTAGATAGTTTGTAACATGGGAAGAAGAAAATTCTACAACATTCTTTCCAAAGTTGTCTCCACATGATCACAAATAAATGTGTTCCTCTTATTTCCTTGTACACTCACCAAAATTCAAACACCAAGTACACAATGAATCCAATCTTTACCTAAATTATCCTAATCATAGTGCTCTTAGGTCAATGGGTCTTCATGTGAGCTTTTGCCTCACATACTTATATTTCAAAGATTCTAAGCATTTTTCTTACAATCTAGTACCTTATACTAGTTAAACCATATGACAATATTTTAAATATTATCTAACTTTACTTTCCTCCATAAGCAAAAATCACCTAATTAGTTGTCCTTTTATAAATTTACAAAAGGATCCTATTTTAGGATATGCATATCATTTTTTAAATACTAGGTCTTAAGTTGCTAAGAGTATCAAATAATACTTTAGTAAGATGCATAAGAAGCTTCTTAAACAAGAAATATGCAGAGTTTATAAAAGAAGCAATTCATAATAAATAGAAGGTATGCATTCAAACCATGTAAGCCAGAGGGATGAGCTATGAAAGTAATTTATAAAGTATCCAGAAATAGATAGGTTTCCACATAAGTCAAACACTTGTATTAAGAAAATAATCTAAAAAGCTTTGAATAGTAGGTAGATTTTCTAGATAAATAAGAAGGCTAGAAAGAGACAAGGAAGCAACACCTTGTCACAATGAGGTATGTAATAAGATTTATGTAAGTAACACTCTTCACTCCTTAGTGATTCATAGTAGATTATGGGTTGTGTATAATATAGAGATTACAATAATATAAGAGTTAAGTTATTGCATAAACATTGAACACAATGATGCACAAAATAACTAGAGTATATTATAGCCATTAGAATTTATGAATCTATTACTTATCAAGTTACTTTGCTCAAATAAAAATCTGATGTGCAATATATGATCTATTAATCTAGGATTGAGGTACCCAACCTTGTTACGATTCCAATACACTTTTAATCTATCCTACCGTCACATATTGGAGTGGAATGGATTTGTAAAATTTATATTTGTTAGTAGATGAAGGGATTTGAATCCACCTTGTAATGAGATCCATGAGAGTAGGTCTCTCACCAATTTGAAAACAGTGGTCAATAGAAAAATTAATAGTAGAGAATTTCTTATTCAAGTTTGGAGAGTAGCAATTCTCTTCAATCTTGCATTGATGAAACCTCCATAATTATGGTGTTTGAAGAGTAAAGAGCTCATATTTACACATTCATATAAGTCAAAACAATATAAATGGCATACAAAAGGAAAGAGTGGATTCAAAATTGTGGATAGAACAATGGATTGCACAACAAGAGAGCAATGTGAATGACATTCTCCAAAAAAATAATCTATTAATGGTAGAGACCATATAACTTGGACTGACATGAAGGCTTAATATTGTAGAACATGATCAAGCAATGTAAAGTATAAGCATTCAAACATGATCAATCCATATGTAAGTTTAGAAAACATGAATATATTTGTAATACCAAGGGTTAGCCATGTGATCTAGATGTGAAATTCGGTTTGGTAACATCTAGAATGATGTTATACATGATGGTCAAAATAGATCAGATAGAAGTATCACCAAAAGAGTACTTCTACTAATAGGGCAGAAACCGAAATATACTTGAGAACCTTAGAACCAATAGCTAGACATATGATTTAAAGGTGAGAATTGGTTTGGTAACATCTGGAAGGATGTTACACATGATGGACTAAACAGATCAGAAAGAGGTATCACCAAAAGGAGACTTCTACTAATAGAGTAGGAACCAAAATATGCCTGAAAACTTTGAAGGCAATTTCGGAGGCCTAAATGGATGAATTAGGCCTTGAAAATGTGCAGATTCCCCCCCCCCAATGGAGGAAAAGTTGGCCTTCCCTCCCCCCAGTTTGTCTCGTCAAGAGCTTTCCAACGGTACCTTATGTGATTCTGAGATTCCTACAGGAAGATTCCCTAAAAGATTCCCTCCGGTCAAAGCTCGTTTGACCAACCAGATAGGACCTAGACCAGACAGGTCACCCATCCAAGTAAGTAATCCAAGGGTGGAGCTTGCTGACATGTCACCTATATGTGTCCCTAATCCTATGGTGGAGCTTCCTTAGAGGAGATCCTCTTTGTCTATATAATAAAGAGAAGGTGCTCCCTTGGGGCATCGAATGTTTGAGTGTGCAATCTGTGTTTTATCTCTTCTCTTGTTGTGATAAAGGAAAGTTTCTTTGATCATGGGTCCAAACATAAGAGCAAAGTCAACATCTAAGATTGCTAATATTATGAGGCAATTAAAATAAAGCTTGCTTCAATAATTAGTTATTTATATTTCCTAGTGAATACCGATATGGGATTATAAGTGTTGATAAATTTTTAGGATATCCAACAATATATTGATATTGCAAGCTATAAGTTCAAAATATAAGCACGAGCTTGATTGAAGCTTTTGATTGTTTTAAAAGATGACCCACAAAGAAAGTGCAAGAAGAAATCATCAATTGTAATCCCAAGGATGTGAATGAGTGTATTGCAAAAGCCTGACAAGATTAAAAGTGCAGTTGCCATTATTGAGTACATGCAAGCTCTACCTCAACCTAATTATGTGCCAATACAAATAGAGCTAAGCATTATCCATCAAAATTAATTACACATGTATCCATGTCAACAAGATTTGTAAGGAAATTTTGGAGAGAAGACAAGTTAACCACAAGGAAATCAACTTCCTCTTAGTTTGAAGCTTGCCAATATTATCAATGTGGTTGTTTGGATATATTAAAGAAAATTGTCAATATATGAGCAATAATTAACCCAACGAATAGAGTTTGATGAAGTGTATATAATTTTTAAAGCTAGATGATAAACTAAGAGACTAGTAAGACAACCTAGTGATCTTACTAGTTCAACCAAATGAAGAAAAGATGAGGGGGCACGATAAGAAGTATCTCAAATATGAAGATAGAACAAATGTTAATGATGGAAGGATGGGTTGAAGCAAACAACTATGCATGCTAATAAACTCAACACACATGCAAATTTCATGTTTGAATTGCTTATTTTGGAATTTGGTCTTTATTTGGAAATCAATCTTGATGTTGAGGTTGAACTACAAAATGGAGAAACTATAGAATCTGATATGTAACTAAGGAGCATGGAGTTGAAGATGGGACAATAATATCACTAGAGAATGGAATGGAAGTTGATCCATCTAGCCTCATATGATATGATAATATACATACATGGTTGAAAAAATATAGAACAATGATAAACTAGAGGAGAAGACTTCAATATCTAGATGTGGAAGATATGAGGAGATTCTATCAAATCTTAAGAAACAAAATATAGAATATTACTTAATCCTCATTTTAACTCCTCTAACACCAAAGATCATCAATGACCATGTCTAAAATGAAATAGAGCACAAACTTCAAAAATGTGTGTTTCATCTTGCCTAAGATTAATACTTAGTTCTTTGAAAAGGATATCACCAATAAGAATACATTTGGAAACATACATATAACTTAACCAATCTATACAAATATGGTGTTAATAAAATCTTTTGTGGAGTAAGCAAGAGCTAATGTAGCTAAAAGGACTAACATGTATTTAGGAGATCCAAAGAATTTTTTTGAACCATCCAAGGAGCTTCTCATAGTATTCAAAGGATTGAATAAATTGCATGGTAAGTTGATAGCTAGCATACCTTCATGCAAATCAATTGACTAGCTTGGCTTGCACTCCATGAAAGGTGGCTCCTAGAAGGAATGTTCCTTCGAAACTTTTTATGAACCTTGTACCTAATTTGCATATAGATACCAAAACCCAAACTCAAGCTAGTCTTTTATAGTTTCACTCATTTTATAGTTCAAGTGTGATATTCTATTCTCTGATTTCTCTCCTTAGACTTCTATATTGATTTTAGAGTGAGAAATGGGATGGATGGCTCAAGGGATAATAAAATCTATTTATTCCAAACCATTGAGACTTATATATACATATATTACTAAAGCATCATATTATTATTTTATACCTTTGTCAAATTGTTGAATGCAATCATCTTGTTTGATGAAGTATAACCTTTTTGATGTTGTAACACATGGAGAGTGATGGATGTGTTGTATTAAAATGTTAACTTATACATTTGGAAGAAAATGGTTTGCTAGAGTAATAATAGCTATGGAAGTAATGCACAAATTCATCATTAGTAAGAAAAAACACAGTTAATACCTTACTCAATTATTAGAAAAGACAAATGATGAGTATCAACAACAATAGCAAATGGATAGTGCAACTTTCCACAAAGAAGAAGATTGAGTGAAATTTCCAAAGGCTAAGCCATTTGATGGCAACAATTTATCATATGAAGTATAGAATTTTGTATTTCATTTTGAGTGGGACTTTCAAGCAACAAATATTTTGGATGAACAAAGATAGATCCTCTAAGCTTTGAGCCAATAAGACAAAATGATACAAATATGGTGGAAATTTTAGGTAGAGCAACCTCAATGACAATTTATTGCTTCAATCTTGATAGGGAAATAATCCAAGTGTGCATTAATTTAGATATTCCAAGTGGTGGATAATGCACAAGATAGATTTGGTGGAATTGGGGCACACTATTTCTATGAGAAGTTACATCCTTTGATTCCAAAACACAACAATATAAGTTCCAAAGATATGAGAAGACAAAGATTTGGATTGGTTGGTGAGAGACTTGAAATCATGCACCAAATTGGAGATAACCATGCACAAGCCCAAGCATTTAGAAGAAGATGTAGTTGGCCAAGCATTTTGATTCCTTGATTATCACACCTTGGTCTTGACCTAAACCTTCAAAGAACCTACAAATACACTACACATAGATGGAGGAAATAACACCAATGGAGATTTGACAAACACACTACACACAAGGAGAGGACATAACTCTAATGGAGATTGACGTCATCCAACATAGACCACTTAGCATTATAGATAGAAAATGGTTGAAACAAAATAGAGGATAATTTTATTGTTGTCAAATTAAACATTACATTGTTGATTGTCAAAGTAAAAATAAATGACATCAAATAGAGTTCCCATTACCCAAATAAAGTTCTTAGAGTGCAAGGATCAAGGAAACAAAGAGTCTTAGTGAGAGATATAAAGTCACTTACTCAAACTTGATTTGGAATATTGAAGGCTTGGACTATGCAAGGTTGCCCTTGCATAGTTCAGGCCTTCAAGCATACACACTTGTAAGGTATGATATCCAATTATGGTTTGAGGATTTTGGGAGATTGTATAAGTTTTGAGAAGTGAATTTCCATGCAATTAGCAAAGAAATTATATATTTCATTCAAACTAATGTGAGGTAATAAACTGATGATGATAGATAGTAGAAAGGGTTATATATTTAATACCTCATAGCTGTTGCATTCAAAATTGGGAAGGTAAATTCAAAATAAATGAGGCTCTTAGTAGCTCACTAATACTACAAAATATTTATAAATCTTCCTATGCTTCAACATCATAAATTCAATTTGATTGAAACAAATTACAAATTTGAGGACAATAGCAAGGTAAGATTAAATAATGTTGTCTAACACCTTTGAAGATGACACTTAAGATTTAGCCAAAAGAAAAGCATGTTAGTATACATTTGTAGAAGGAGCTCTAGAGGAAGATATTCCTATTTTTGGTGTGTGGATCAAGCAATTGTGCAAGGATAATATAATGAGGATAAGAAGCCTACAAAATTATTAGTTGATTATATAGTTCATAAGCTTACACACATGTTTCTTGATGAAATTCCAATTTTTTTTACCTTTTGATCTATGCATGCACTTCAAGATTGAGTTGTTGCTAGTGTAACATACTATAGACCAAAAGAACATAAGAGAAGTCCCTTGTACTCCAATGCATTGAAGGAACACTTTGACTTTATTATATATTGGAGAAGATAATCTACAAGAGAGCTACATCCTTAGATTAGATAAATAGATTGATGACATGTCAGCCCTAATTCCATTTGGTTAGGCAAACAAGTTTGACAAAAGTGAATCTTGTGGAAATCTTTTTTGTAGAAAGCTCATAACAAAATGGAAATGGTATCATTGGAAAGATATCTATAAGACACACTATGGAGGTGTTACAGGTATAACATTTTCTTCCAAAGGAGGATATGATTCCCTTTTCTGGAGGCCTAATTCTTTTGTTTAGGTCTCCAAATTTTACTTTGAATTTTCAATGAGTTTTTTGCCTCTACCTTACTAATGGAAGTTCTCTTTTTGTATCTTTTATCTACTCAACTTAGATCATCATATTTAATATCTCAAAAGATATAACCAAGTTTATCTTCACCTTTAGCTAATTTCTATAGGTAATAGTTAATAAACCTCCCATCATCTAAAATGCAATATCTTTGTTGTAAAGTTGCTGGTTAAAAGATTGCACAAACATTGGTGCATTAGTCAAGTTAGCTATAGGATCATAGTTTCCCTCATACAAGGGGTACACTTTTCATTGCACAAAATACTCTACATGTTGATGGCGGGTACACTATATATGTTTCTTGAGAATGTGCTCTAATTTTTATTCCTTCATTCCATCAATGAATCCTAGACAAAGACAAGCTTCTTGTAAGGCAAGAAAGCATGGAAGGTATAGTGAATATTTTCATAGCAAAGAAACATGGAACATTGGATGGATCTTCATGTATGGGAGGAGCTCAAGGTGATATGCCATTGCTCTAACTTGATGGATGATGAGAAAAGGGAAAATAAAGTGAAGGTTGAACATACAAGGACAACCCAAAATAATGTTGGTTGTGGATAGCTACACTTGATCCCCAGTTTAAAACTCCATGTGATAGTGAATTGCATTTGCATATTATTTTTTCCAGTTTTGGGCTATCCGCAAGCTATTCTTGGTATCCTCTATGCTTTGGTGGATCCTTCAACCAAAAACATTGATACTATCAACTTTTGTAACCATTAGGCTAACTTTTACCAACATCAAAGGTGTGAAAAGATATTATACATACACAAGGAAGAACAAAATATCTTTGTTTATGCATTCACCTAATTTTTATAGACAAATTCAACCAATAGAATTAATATAATCCCACCTTTCTTGCTCCTTAAGGGTGAATCCTTGTAGCATGTGCTTAATAGTATGAAGGGCTCACTTTGTTTGTCCATTGAATTGTGGATGGTATATTATGAACATTGTAGGTTTGGTTTTGATGATTGTGAAGAGTGTTCACCAAAACAAACTTTTGAATCAAGTGCCATAATCTATGATGGGCATTAAAGACAATCCATGTTGAGAATAGACCATAACTAAGACAATTGAGCCAATTGTGGCACAATCACATCCTTGGTCATATGACAAAAATGAATCATTTTGTTAAGTTGATCTACAAGCACTACAATGGACTCGAATTCTAAGATGGTACTATGTAAAAAAGTGAGACTGAGGATAGAAATAAGGGAACGGAAACTCATATTGAGACACTTGAATGTGGGAAAACTCCAAATGCCTTGCATGAGATATGGCTTTGGTATTTATCGGTAGCATACAAGGCTCTTGAGAAGCTTCTCAAGAAGCTTCTTTGAGTCATTTTCTTAGAGTGCAAGCCAAGTTAACTATGAATTTTCTCAAGAAGCTTCCTTCTAGAAGTAGTCTACTTGGCGTGTAACCTAAGCTAGTTGGAAGCTTCTAGAAGCTTCTTTAAGCTTCTTTCTAGAAGCTACTTGCTTGGGGTGCCCGTTAAGCTAGTCAAGAAGCTTCCCAAGAAGCTTTCTAGATGCTTCTAGAATATGTTGGACTAATTTGGCTTACTCTCTACTTTTTTGGACTTACTAACTATGTTGTTGAACTCCCTTTTGTTACATATTCCTCCACTGCTAGTTGGTGATGTCATCATTTCCATTGAAGCTTCAAACTTCTAGAAGAAAAAGGTCCTCATGTGACATCATGGAGGGGATACCCTTTCCAAATGACCTTGTACTCCATGTGTTGTTGACATCCTTGGTCAATGTGGCAATGTGCAAGGATACAATCAACTTTATACTCCTCATGATCATTGATAAAGATGGGAGTAGGAGAAGGTTGGACATAAGAGGAAACAGAAGATGGGTTAGGAATAAAGGGTATCAACTTGGAAATGTGAAAGATAGGGTAGATATGCATATGACAAGGTAAGGCAAGTCGATAAGCAACAAGAGAGATGATTTAGGTGACGTTAAAGGGCCCTATCTAATTAGGTGCAAGTTTACAAACTTGGGTATCAAGTAAGAGTGGTAGGTTCCTAGAGGATAGCATGACTATATCATCAAATTCAAAGGTGAGATCATGACAATGGTGGTCTCCATATTGTTTCTAACAATTTTGAGCAACAAGGAGGTGAGATTTGGCTTGTTGGAAAGATTAGGATATGGTGCTCAAGAAGGTTGACTTATGAGGGACTTGAGGTGGAGGAGGAGCAAGAAAAGAATTTGGAACAAGCGGATCTTGGCCAAAATTGAGAAAGAAAGGAGAAAATCTAGTGCTTGCATATTTGGAATTATTGTAGGCAAATTTTATAACTGCAAGACATTCATCCCAATTGGTATGGTGGACATTGAGAAAGGCATGCACCATATCTTCCAAGGTACAATTTGCATGTTTGGTTTGTCCATTTGTTTGAGGATGATAGGCCATGGACAAAGCAAGCTTAGTTTCAAGAATCTAGAAGAGGGCTTGCCAAAACTTCTCGATGAATCAAGGATCATGGTCAAAGATGAGCACACATGGCATCCCATGATGCTTGAAGACATTGAAGTAGATTTGCGCTAAGGTTAGAGCATCCATGGTATCAAAGATTGGTGCCAAGTGGATTTGCTTACAAAGCTTGTCCACAAACACCACAATTACTATGTGTCCTTGCTTTGTCTTGGGCAAGGATGTGATGAGATCTAAGCTCACGTGTTCCCACGGATGGAATGAAGAGTGGTTGAAGGAGTCCACTTGGCTTTTGGTTGTTGGCCTTGTTACATTGGCAACTCTCACAAGATTGGACAAACTCTTGAACATCATGTGTCATGTTGGGCCACCACCATTGACATTGGAGGGTACCAAAGGTCTTTTCCACACCCATGTGATCAGCTATTGGTAAATCATGGGCTTCTTGAAGGTGCACAAGTCAAAGATCACCTTTGCATGGAACATAGATCCGGTCCTCATGGAATAGAAGACCTTCCTTGAAGAAGAAGGTATTTACTTCTTGTTGCATGCTATAAGATGACCATGTACCATTTGGATGAAGGGATCTTGTGTAGAGCTGATCAAAACTCATTTTGGACCTTGAAGTCAAGTGACACTATCATAATTATTACCATGATGAGAGGAAGAGACTTCAAACTAGGTCATCATGATACAACATCAAGGATGACATAAAACCAACCTGGTTTGTATTCAAATTTGATGTCAAACAATCGGAGTTGCTCCTCCAATTGATGATGTTGATTCTTCATGTGTTCAAAGTGTAAGGTATGCAACAATGTTTTGTGATTGGTTTGCGTGATTACTTGCTTCCCTAAGAGATAATACCTCCATACCTTAGTGGCATATACCACTGCAAGTTATTCCCAATCTTGAGCAGAGTAATTTCTTTCAATTGTATTTAGTTGGTGAGACACAAAGGCAATGGGATGTAATCTATCTAAGAATTCTTGTTGCAACACTGCTCCAATTGAAAAGTTAGAAGCTTAAAAATCAACCACACAAGGTAGTTGAGGATCGCATGGTTGAAGGATAGGTCTTGAACCCACCATATGTTTCAACTTTTGGAATGTTTCTTCGTGTTTGGTGGTCCATTGGAAGCTCAAGTTTTTCAAGAGGTTAGTAAATGGTGCAGCCACATGAGCATAATAATACATGAACCATCAATAAAAATTGGACAATCCATTAAATGCTCGTGCTTCTATAGCATCCATTGGAGTGGGCCAATCAATAAAGGCCTTGATTTTCTTGTCTTCTATCTTGATCCATTCTGATGAGATCTTGTGACCCAAGAAGGTGACCTCCTTCTACCAAAAGGCACACTTCAATTTCTTGCAATAAAATTTCCATTGGGACTTCTCACACATGATTCACGTGTTCTACCTTTGTCTTGCTACAGATTGATATATCATCCAAGAACACCACCATGTATCAATCCAATAACCCATCCAACACCCAATGTATTTGATTCTACAAAGATAGCCAAAGCATTAGTGAGCCCAAAAGGTAGAACTCTCCACTCAAAATGTCCATACCTTATAGCAAAGTCATAATTTTGCACATCCTCTCTATCCATAAGGATATGCCAATAGCCGTTACAAAGGTCCAACTTGGAAAAGTATCTAGCTCCTCTTAGTTGATCAAGAAAGTCATTGATCCGAGGCAATAGATATGCATTTTTCATTGTTTCTTTATTGAACCCACAATAATCAATATAGAAATAAAGTCCTCCATCTTTCTTTGGAACAAAAAGTACCGGTGCTCCCCAAGGAGAGGTACTATGTTGTATGAAGTCCTTCTCCAACAACTCCGTAAGTGTTGTTTACAACTCCTCCAACTCCTTTGGTGAGAGCTAATAGATTGGTCTACTCATTGGAGTACTATCAGGCAATAACTTGATCTTGAAGTGCATACAATGATGAGAGGGTAATCTCTTTGGTAGGTCATCTAGAAACACGTTTGAAAACTCCTAAACTATCTTATCAACCATTGCTTGATGAGGCTCTTGGCCCTCCTCAAATTATCCTTGTGCAATTGACTTGATCCACATCGTCAATACAGACTTATCTTCCTCCAAATCTTGCTCTATGGTTGTTTCACTAACAAACTTCTCCTCTAGAGACTCATCTCTCTTCAAAGCTTTCTCCATGATTGACTTCTTTGCAAACATCCCATCTTAGGACTCATCTCCCTTAAAAGCTTACTCTGTGGCTACCTTCTTGACAAACTTCCCATCCTAGGATTGACTATTCTTAGATGTCTTACTCAAAGGTGCCAAACAACCTAATTGGAAATTCCTACCTTGGTGTTGTACTTGAATTTGTCGTCGGGTCCAATCAAATTGAACCCTATGACGTTGAAGTCAAGGTAGACCTAAAATGATATCATAGTATAGAGGTGCCACTATAAATCTCATACACTCCAAATACTCCTTCCAAATCTTGAAGGTAACAAGATGTAAGGTACAGAATGCAGAACCTTTTCTACTATTCACCATCATCAATCTACTTCCAATTACTAGCTTGATAGGAGTACCTCATTCCTTTGTTACTTGCATAGACATGAAATTCTTTGGACTTTTAGAATCAACCAAAATCCTACAATCCCGATTAGATATTGTACCTTGCAAGTGAAGCAAACTTGCATAGGTAGAGCCTTCAATCCCATTAGAATTAATCAAGTTTCTAGTAGGTGGCTCAAAATCTCTTATTTGGATTCCTTGTTTCCCTCATCATTCCACTCCACAAACTCCATCTGGGCAACTTATTGAGGTCGCCCATTCTTCAATGGTCATTCAGCAATGCGATATCCCAATTGGCAACAATAAAAACAACCACCATTTTTTTGCAATCTCTCTCTATTCATAATGCCAAGTGTTCTTTGTTGAATAGCATCAATCTCCATTGGTGCCGGCTCGTCGACCTGTGTGAAGTGTATCGATAGGTTCTGTTATAGTCAAGGTCAAGACTAAGTTGTTGCAACTAAACCATTTGACCAACCACATGGCTTCCTCTATGTGTTATGGCTCTTACATGGTCCCTCTAATTTGGATCTTGAATTCAAGCCCCTCACAAATTGATTAAGAGCTTTACCTTCTAGTATATCTGGAATTTGCATGACAATGTTCTGGAATTGTGTGATGTAACTTCTTATAGAGCCAATATCTTTCAATTTTGCCAACCTATCTCATGTAGCTCTTGTGGCATTTATAGCTTGGAAACAATTATATTATTGCACTCTTGAATCCTACCCGTGTCAAGATTGGTATGAAAATTTGTCGTTCAACTCCCTCCACTCAGAATCTCCACCATAGCTTTGCTACTCCAAATTGGCTAGAAGCCAAGAGAATCTATTTTTGCTCACCTATAGATTGGTAGCTTCAAAATAATGTTCACATTCAAACACAAAATTTTCCACAAGAGATTCCTACCTTCAAATACCTTGGGTTTGGGGAATTGGATTTAACCTTCTCCTTCTCAAATTGGTACTCTCTCTACGTGCTCTTGTTGTCAAAGATCTTGCTCATCCAACAATCAAGTAAGATGCTCAATTTGTTGTTGCATAGCAAAGATAACATCAAGCATTGCCACCATGGTTGCTAGTCTATCATGCAACTCTTAATCTATCTAATTTGACACATAGAAGTACCATATCCATTATTCTTCATAAGTTACCACCGGAAGCACCAAAGGTTCCTCATATATGGTGATTATATGTGGAAAATCTTGTCCGAAGTGTGAGGTGATGAATTGCATGAAATGATGCATGGGTAATACTTAGACACAAAAATCCCACTGGTTTGGTGGTCCATAAATTCCATCCATCCCATTCTTGCTCTGATACCAATGTAAAAGATTGAGACAGATAAGAGAAATATGAGAATGGAAACTCACATTGGGACACTTGACTGTCAGAAAACTCTGAATGCCTAACATAAGCTTCAGCTTTGGTATTTAGAGGTAGCATACAAGGACCTTGAGAAGCTTCTCAAGAAGCTTCCTTGAGCCATTTTCTTAGAGTGCAATCCAAGTTAACTAGGAAGTTTCTCAAGAAGCTTCATTCAAGAAACACTCTACTTGGCATGCAAGCTAAGCTAGTTGGAAGCTTCTAGAATCTTCCTTTTAGAAGCTACCTACTTCGGGTGCAAGTTAAGCTAGTCAAGAAGCTTCCCAAGAAGCTTCCTAGATGCTTCTAGAATATTTTGGGTTAATTTGGCTTATTCTCTTCTTTGTTAGCCTTACTAACTACATTGATAAACTCCATATTGTTACATAATAGGTACTTTACAAATAATATCCATGTTAACCTACTCCCAATATTATGTATGAGTAGGAAGGGGTTGAACAATATATGCAACAACATGATTAAGGGCTTTGTATCATTGATAGATATGTAGCTTTGAACATACTCTATCACATCTCTGCCCGTCTTGGGGTAATATGAATGGCATTTGATTACATTGAAGGTCTTGTCAATCTAACACGATGTAATACCAATAACTGGACATGTCATCTAGAGTTGAAAATCCGCGTGGTAATATCTAGAAGGATTTTATGTATGATGGGCTAGGTAGATCAGACACAGGTGTTAGCAAAGAGTTCTTTTACCTATAAGGCAAGAGTCAAAAAAAGCTTGAATTGGTGATACCAAAAGCTTGACATACTATCTAAAGGTGGAAATTGGCTTGGTAACATCTAAAAGGTTGCTATGCATGATGGGCTAGGTCGTTCAAATAGAGGTGTAAAAAAAGAGGACTGCTACTAATAGGGCAAGAGCCAAAAATAGCCTAGAAACTTCAAAGCCAACTTTGGAGGACTAAACGAATGAATTAGCCCTAAAAAATGTGGAAAATCTCCCCCCTCCTTATTAAGAGGAAAGGATTCCCTCTCACCAAGTTTGTCTCATCAAGAGCTTTCTAATGGTACCTCATCTACACAATTTAGAGATTCATACAACAAGATTCCCTTCAATCAAAGATGGTTTGACCAACCAACATATCACCCATGCATGCAATTGATATAAGAGCAAAGCTCACTTAGAGGTCAGCAATCCATGTATCTGATCCAAGGGTGGAGCTTCCTTTAATGGTGTCCCCTTTGCTATATAATACAAACAAGGTGCTCCTTTGGGGCATTGGAGACTGAATGTGAAATTGTGTGTTTCTTCTTTTATGTTTCTCTTCAAGTCTCCAATCCTTAAGATTACACATGATTAGTGAAAAAAAAATCATGACATTCAACTAAAATGGTAGTTTGTAGATCTAGAGTATTAAAGATCTATAAGTTGCCACCAAGAACGATGAGTCCTTGGGTATTGGTTATGTCTTTGGATGATTGAACTCTTACTATATGCAAGTCAATCTTTGTAGCATCAAGAATCCTCATTAAGAAGTTTAGGTTCATCATGACTTCTACAACCATATTGTTCACTATATACATTTGAGTAAATGCATAGACAAATTGCTTCTTGCTCCATGCATACTTGATAGTCATGTTGAACCATTTGCTCCATTTTGCCCAATGAATTTATCTGCAAGAGAGATCTTTTTGTGTTTCTAGGTAGACAAGTGTTTTATGATTTGTCTCCACTAAAACAGCCTTGTTGCAAAGGTGGTGGTTTTAATGCTTAATAGCAAGGAAATATGACAACTTTTCTTGTTTGGTGGTGTGATAATTCTACTCATCCAATAATAAATTTTGAGTGAAATATACAACAAGGTGCTATACACCGTCCCATTCTTGTTGTATGATTGCTTATATTGCAATGTTTGATGCATCTATAGCCAACTTGATTGGAAGTTTGGGATTATTTTATTTCAAGATTATTGCATGTAGTAATGCATCTTTTGATGCTTGAATGGCAAGTTCTTGTGTAGTTTGTTACATCCATTTCTTTTGTTTGCAAATTCATGACAAGTCAATAATAGATTCTAAATAATCCCAAAAAACTCTAAAAGTTTATAAAATTGAGTTAAGTTTGATCCTTTGGAGCACCTAAGTTTTGAATGACTTCTATTTTATCTATTAAACCTTGGATACTTTGTATCTTTACTCTATTTCCTTTGTTTATTATAGACTAGGATATCATCTTGAAAATGATAATAAACTTATTCAAGTATGGATGAAATAAATCATCCATCAAACTAATGAAAAAGGCAGATGTTTTTTTGATACCACACTACATCACCATGTACTTAAAGTGGTAATCTTTCTTCTTCACAAACACAAAAAGACCCCCATATAGTTATATATTGAGTTTGATGAACCCTTTTTGAACTATCTCTTTCATTTGAGGCTTGCACTCCTCCAATTAATAAGGTACTAGTTGATAAGGGCTTAACAAGGAGATGTACTCCCATAAAATATATTGATTTGATGATCTAATCTCCTTTTAGATGTTAGTCCCAATGGTAGATCATTAAGAAATACATCCTTAAATTTGCTTACAAAATCTTTTGGATTTTTTGAAATTTTTCTATTGAGTTGTCCACTTTAGGCTTCTCTTATTAAGCCCAAGAAACACCTATTTATCTTAATGATAGAAACTTTCCCTATAAAATCATGAGGTCATGCTTGCCTCGGAGATCTCATTGTATCTCTAAATATTTTCAGTTGGTTATTTTTTGTTACTTTCCTTTGCAAATCTACTATGGTGTTGTAGTGATCCATCATAGCATACTAAATATCATATGATAATGAGCTAGTTGTATCACTCACAACTCAATTTCTTCCTTGTATTCTCTAATAAAGAATGTTATCTTTCTAAGTATTAACTCAATTACTATTTTTTATATATAAGGTAACTCTACTTCTCTCTTTTGACCAATAAGAAAGCAAAGTAAATTTATTGGTAATCTTTATTTTTAGATTTGATTTTAAAGTCCTGATCTTTGATTCATCCGTTTGTGTTGTTCAAAAGGTTCCTATGGGAAGCCAAGTGCAACCAAAGAATTGAAAGCAATGTCCTCAAACCATTTGCAATATAACAACATCATTATTTTTCTTGAGCCCCTTCACCTTTAGAGACTCCATCTTTCTCTTTTTGATAATCCCCATTCTTATTAGAATGGTCAAGCCATGTGATCTAGAAAATGAATGATATATAATTCCATAGGAATTGGTCCACCAAAGTGTGGTTTTTTAGCTTGATGGTGTTGTGTAAGGACTGCCACTTCACTTCCTCCAAGTGCTCCTACCATTCTTTGAGACACACACTGGCTTTAAGAACTATGTGAATATTTTGTATCGTTGCTTTTTGTCAAAATTGCTCTTTTAAACTCCGATTTGAACTTTTCAAGAGCTTTTTCTTCACTCATATCAATAAGTACAACTTGTAGATCAAGAAATATCTCTTGTTATTCTTGGATGTTATTCTTCTGCTTTAATCTTTGTAGTCAAGTTTGAACTATTTGCATAAAATTTATAGATTTTAAATTCTTCACTAAACCTTCTTGCATGAATTTCCATGTGATCTCCCTTTCTTGTACCAACATTCCTCATTCCCAAGCATTATATAAAGTAAGAGCTTTATTAATCAAATATTTATGTGCAAACACACTTTTAGAATGATTGGTGATCTCTTTTATGAATGATCAAAAGTATTGATTTATGATCAATATTTAATTCTCTAATACTCCAAACAAGCATTGCCCCTTATAAAGCTCAATGTTGCATATCTTCATCATCTAAATAAACAATGTGCCTTCATTATTGACGAGGTCTATGTCTATTGTAGTGGGTGACTCTTTATGTTCTTTGGCCATTGTCACTGGATTTTAGGAGAACCCTCTTACTTGAACTACATTATCAATCCTAAATGTATATACTTGTTTTTGGAATCCATCCATTATCATATTAATCTCCTCGAACTTCTTTTACAGACCCTAAATTTCTTGCATCAAATCATAGAACTATGCCTCCATGATTTGTAAACATGATGTACTATAAATAGATACTTCCTACTTTAATAAAGAGTTAACATATATCACTCAAAAAAGATCACAAATAATTGTGATACCGTTGGGACCTCAAAGGCTATTACTTTTTAATAATATTCCTCACTAAAACCACAAATTCCCCTAAACATTATTTTGAGCTCTAAATACATATCAAACCACAAAATCCCTAAACATTAATTTTGGCTCTAAATACATTATTGATTCTTACTTGATTTTTGAAATGGAGTTGATTACGCATATTCATATCCATTACATCATAACAGGATTTACATTTTTAAATCCTTATCTTTATCATATATCCTAAAATATTATATCATAAGTTTTTGGTGAATTTAGTACTAAATTTATGAAATCCATTCCAAAATGATAATTGAGGTGCAGTTTCATTTTCTTGCATCTAATATACATAAGCTTGTTGTGGAAAGGATTTGGGAGGTGGAAATTAGGTACTAAGAATCATCCTCCATCACAATTCATCCTATCCTCTCTCCAAAACACCCGACTTCTAAATTTGCACTACTTTATTTATTATAATAGTAATCTAAAGACAAAAGAGTACAACATTGAAAACCATAATACTTTAATGCTCCAAACAAGAAATTTTGACGTTATTATATAATGGTGAATATCCACTCTAAGGAAGTTACAATTTTAGATTAGATATATGGATTGGTGACATGTCAACCCTAGTTCCATTTGGTTTGATGAAATGGGAATTTTGATGAGTCAAGTAAGTTTGATGAAATTGGAATTTTTTAGGAATCTTTCTAGAGATAGATCTAAAAAAAATAGAAGTGTTACCATTAGGATTATCTTAATGACACAAGCTAAGGTGGGAGTGGCAAGGCATTCTCTCTTAAATGGAGGTAAGATTCAAAATTTCAAGGCTTAATTCCTTTTTTGAGTGCTCCAAAATTGACTTTGAAGGTTTGTGTGTTTTTGAACTTTGCACTTTTAGTGGGAGCCCTCTTGGAAACTCTTATATCAACTCAAATTAGAAAATCATGTTTATCATCTCAAAAGATGGTACTAAGATAGTTTTCAATTTTAGCTAATTTGTTTAAGTAATGGTGTTCTACAAAGTAGTTATACGATGAGCAAACCAATCTACCAACTCTCACCAAAGGTATGAAAAGAACTCCAAACATTGGCATAATGCATCCTCATGGAAGATATAGTAAGGCATAGTAAATCCCCTTGGGAGCCATAAGTACTATTTATACTAAAAGAGGAAAGAAGTCTTTGAATTTGTATTGACTACCATAGCCTTAATAAATAAATTGTGGATAATGTGTACCTCTTACCTTGATTTGATATCTTGTTTGATCAATTGAGTTAAGCATAATACTTCTCTAAGTTGGATCTTTGAATTGACTATTATCAACTTCTAATTGATGGAGACTACATATAGAAGATTGCCTTTTGTATAAGATATGGGCATTTTAAGTAGGAAGCTTTACCTTTTTTGCTCACAACTGCTTTCATAATCTTCATGCATCTAGATAGAAGTATCACCAAAAGAGTACTTCTACAAATAGAGCAAAAACCAAAATAGACTTGAGAACCTTAGAACCAATAGATAGACATATGATTCAATGGTGAGAATTGGTTCGGTAACATCCGGAAGGATTTTACACATGAATGGACTAAACAGATCAGAAAGAGGTATCACCAAATAGGAACTTCTACTAATAGAGTAGGAACCGAAATATGCCTAAAATCTTTGAAGACAATTTTGGAGGCCTAAATGGATGAATTAAGCCTAAAAAATGTGTCAGTTCTCCCCCCAATGGAGGAGAGGTCGGCCTTCCCTCCCCCTGGTTTGTTTTGTTGAGAGCTTTCCAAAAATACCTTACATGATTTTGAGACTCCTACAAGAAGATTCCCTAAAAGATTCCCTTTGGTCAAAGCTTGTTTGACCAACCAGATAGGACCTAGACCAACATGTCACCCGTCCAAGTAAGTAATCCAAGGGTGGAGTTTGCTGACTTGTCACCTATATGTGTGCCTAATCCTATGTTGGAGCTTCCTTGGAGGAGATGCTCTTTGTCTATATAATAAAGAGAAGGTGCTTCTTTCGGGCACCAAATGTTGAGTGTGTAATTTGTGTTTTGTCTCTTCTCTTATTCTCGGAGTATTTCACTTCTTTAATTTTGTATAAAATCATCTTGTAACACAACAAGGAGTATAATACCTTTTCATTCAAAGATAATATTCTATTTTGCAAGAACCAAATCTATGTTTTTACTATTGAAGATCTACAACTTGCATGACTTCAAGAGGTTTGTTTGATCTTATGAGAGCTTCCTATGCAACAAGACAAACAATCAAACCCGATGAACTATTCTAGCCACTTCTCAATACATCTACATATTAGAACATGTAATTCTAGACCTCCTAAGTCACATCCTTGCCTAAGATATATAATAAGATATATAAGACCATATAATAATTATGGTGTATGTTTATAAGCTTACCAAAAAAACTCACTTGGCACCCACTAACCAAGGATGCTCTCACATTGACCCATATCCACTTCAATAAGGTCTTGAAATATAATTGGATACCAAGGGTTCTCATCTCTAATCATGATCCTTGATTTAATGGAAAATTTTACTAAGGCTTTTCAAACTATAGGCAACAAGCTAGCCTTGTCTATAACATATCATTCTCAATTTGATAAGTAAATCAAACAAGCAAATTGCACTTTGGAAGATGTGTGTATTTTCCAATGTTAAACACACTAAATGAGATATTTTTCTTGCAACAAACCATAATCTATCATTCTTAAATTGATGGGTAGACAAAAAAAGAAAATTGCATTTCAAAAGATATTTTATATGCCCTTGTCAATGCCCTTGTCAATGTTAAACATATTGATTGAGATACTCGTCTTGCAACTCCCTATAGCCTAGCATTCTCAAATTGATGGGTAGACAAAATAAGAAAATTGCACTTTGAAAGATATTTTACATGCCTCTGTCAATGTTCACCACAATGATTGAGATACTTGTCTCACAACAACCAAGTGGGTCTTAAATAATTTCAAGCCTACAAGTACAAGCTTTTCTCACTTCTTCTTAAGTGACCAGCAAGATCTTCCTGTTCTTAATTCTCTTCTTTCTCTACCACCATCTTATGTCCCTCATACTTCCACCTTTTTGTTAAAGCTATCTATGTCCTTACACCAAGTATAGTTTTCTTGTAGCTCAAAATTGGAAAAATTATCATGTTTATAGCCATCATCATGATCTCATTTTTCAAATTGGTGATAAGGTTAGGCTTTCTACAAGAAACCTCCCTTTGCCACTCAACACTAAGTTCTTAAACTTGCTCCTAATTTGGTAGGTCACTTTTTTCAAATTATTTCTCATGTTGCATACAAACTTGCACTTCTTAGTCACATAAAGATCCATCTTATCTTTATGTCTTAAAGTGCTTTTTGTCTAGCCTATCTCCTTTTCTTACATGTACTCCAATTCCTCTTACGCCAATTTATTTTAATGATCTTGCAAATATGAAGTTGAACATATATTTCTACATCACAACATCAAATGTGACCATCATTAAATTATTGAACATAAGATCTTTTAGAAAGAGTATCCTCTTCACAATACCACAAAAGAGCCTATTTCTCATCTCTAAAATGCACAAAAACTACTTGTTAGCTTGAAGGTTCCATGATAATTTGGACATCAACAAATGGACACACTGGTATATGTTATATTAAAAAGTGAGCAAAAGTGTCATACAAATAGTTAGACATATGATCTAGAGATGAAATTTGGTTTAGTTATATCAAGGAGTATGTTATACATAATGGATTTAGTAGATCAGATAGAAGTTAGACCAAAAGTACTACTAAAAGGCTAGAAACCAAAATATGTTTGAAAACTTTAGAATCAATAGCCAGACATATGATCTAAAAGTAGAATTTTGGTTGGTGACATCTTGAAGGATTCTACACATAATGGAAAAAGTAGATCATCTAAAGATATCATTAAAAGAGCACTTCTACTAATAGGGCAAAAACCAAATATGCCTGAAACCTTTGACAATTTTGGAGGCCTAAATGGATAAATTAGGTCTCAAAACTATGCATATTCCCCCCTAACATAGAAAAATATGGCCTTCCCTCCCTCCTCCTTAGTTGTCTCACCGAGAGATTTCCAATGGTACTTGAGCCATACAATTTGGAGATTCCTATTGGAATATTCCCTAAAGATTCCTTTTGGTCAAAGAAGGTTTGAGCCACCAGATAGCCACCAAAATATACATAACACCCATGCATCCAGCTTATCTAAGGGTGGAACTTGCTAACATGTCACCTATCCAAGTGCCTAATCCAATGGTGGAGCTTTTGTGGAGTAGATCCTCTTTTACTATATAATAAAAAGAAGGTGCTCCTTTAGGACACCAAAATTTGAGTGTGAAACTTGTGTTTTCTCTTCTTTATTTCTGTATTATCCTTGAAATATAACAAAAATTTAATATAAAGTAAGAAGGAGCTAATTAAAGCTTTAAGGAGATAGAACTACTAGAGAATTATTTAAATGATGTGCAAGCATTCAAGAAGCTTCCTTGTGAAAAGGATTAAACTATATGTCAAATTTAGTGTTAGCTTCTTGGATGCCTGTAGATCATTAACTAAAATTCTATAATACTCCAAGGACAAGAGAACTCTACAAGAGAGATACAATAGAGAAACCACAAGCTTCACATTCAATACTCCAATGGTCCAAATGAGCACATTCTCTTGATTATATAGCAAACATGATCCACTCAAAGGGAGCTCTACTCTTGGTTCAAATACATGGATTGGTAATATATTAGGGAGTTCCACCTTTCAATTAGTTGCCTCAATGGGTGGCATGTCTCTCCTTGTACTATCTCATTGGTCAAACATGTTTGGTTGAATAGAATCTTTAGGGAATCTTCATATAGGAATCTAAAAATTACATGGATGAGGTACTATTCGAAACCTCTCAATGAGACAAACAGTAGTGGGGAGAAGGCAAGCTTTTTCCCTGAAGGAATAGGAAGCCTGACTATTTTCATGCCCTAATTCGTCCATTTAGGCCTTGTGAATTGGCTCTGAAGTTTTTAGACTATTTTTGACTTCTATCCTATTAATAGAAGTATTATTTTGGTTAGACCTATATCTGATCTACCTAGCTCATCATAAAAAACGTCCTTTAAGATGTTACCAAGCCAATTTTCACCTTTAGATAATATGTCTAACTATTTGTATTATACATTCTTAGAAAATGAACTTTCCTTGAAACTTTATGTGAACCATGTACATAAATTGCTTATAAATACCAAAACCCATGCCCAAGTTAGCCATTACAATTTTCCCTCATTTGAGAGTTATTAGATGCATGTTATATACTAAAAAGAATGAATGATAATAAAATAAAGGTTGATATGGAAGCAAAGTAAGCCAAAAGAGTGAGTTAAGCACATATTTAGAAAAATCCAAAAAGTGTTTAGTTTTTCTTAGAAGTATAATTAATAAAGTTTCATAGAGTAGGTTACCTCTTCAATTAGAAATTGGGAATGTATAAATCTAAAGAGTCCAACAACTCCTACGCATTTTCAAATTTGCACCAAGACTCTTGTAAGCAACTTATTTATTGCTTTGTGATAAATAGTAATTATGTTTATATCCAATATGGATGTAATATTTTTCAAACCATGACAAGTTTGATATCTCTTAAATATATATAAAGTTAATTTTGACATAAAGAGGCCAAGATAAAGATCTCACTCCCGTATTATCCAATAAGCACTTGATAACTTCTCTTCTCAATGATTGTAAACAAGCTTGCCTTGCTTAGATAGGCACAAACTTTGGTTGGGTAACTATGAAATTGAAACTTTAATCTCTTTTATGAAAATCAGAAGAGGTTGATAAGAGTACTTTTCATGATTTGGAGACAGTGTCTATGATTTGTTCCATGATTGAGGTATTGGGCACACAATTTTTTCAAATGTGATCACATAGATATTTCATATGATAAGGAGAAACAAGGTCCATGATTTTTTTCAAGATCGCGTACCTTGACTTCAAGCTTTTAGCTTCAACAATCTTACCAAAGTCTCAACAAAATCATTCATACAAGTCAAACCCATCTACAAACCAATCCAATTGGTGTTCATAACTATATAAAACTTTCTCTTATTGTCTTTTTATATATTTCCATTTGAAACAAATTTGTTGATGAATATGGTAGTCAACCTCCTCCAAAATTCCTTATTTTCTTTTTCTTTTCTCATACTATGTAAGACTTTGAAGTAGTTATCATATCTAGTCATTTTTGCTCTTATTTTGCTTATATAAGTGATTTTTTAGGCTCTCATCAAGAGCTACAATAAGGTACATGCATTTGCTAGTGTGATACTTAGTTTGGTATTCCATGAAATTGAAATAACTTGTTTATAGAGATTTTACCAAGCTTGCTTTACTCTGATTGGTAAATGACTTCTACATCAGCCCTTTATTGCATACTAGATAAATTAATTGAGAGAATAACATACTCTCACTTTACAAGATGAGAAGTTCTTCCCATCTCATGTTTATATGCTAGTATATTGCATACACAAACAAGTTACCAACTCATAGTAGTAATTCTCATAATCGTATGTCCAAAATCTTAGTCAAGTAGTTTACATGTGCTATCATGGGATAGTCAGAAATAAATCACCAAAAAGTTTTACATATGCCCAAGAATTCAATTATGTTTGCAAAGCTAGATATTTATGAAAATACAAGCCTTATAGACCCGAGAGTTCAAATGATCTATGTAAAGTAGAGTATATATGAAAAAATACAAGCTAGTTTACTACAGTCTAAAATAAACTTACTAGATTTTAAATATTAATCAATTATAACTATTCCTATCTTTAATATTACTAATTATGATTGATTAAGAAACTAAGTTCAACTCTCCAAATTAATTTACTTTTTAATAACTCATAATACCTTACTATATTTCATACATAGCATATATGCACATATAGTTAGAAAGCATGAGGAACATGAAGGAAAATAGTTTTCTATCAAAATATCAAAATTTAGGTTGCTATCAAATTTAGGTACTATCAAAATCATATATTTAATAGAGATTTGAGACTGATTGAAGATAGAACATGCAAAGAAAATATAAACATACAATTTTCACAACAATTATCAACTTAGTTATATCAGGTTGACAAGAGCACCGTAGAATGATGTAATTGTTATACTTGTCATCATTGGTTATTCTATCAAAACATGAGATAAAAGGTATACTTTGATGAAAGTTATTATAGATATGGAAACAAGCTTAAGAATTTTATTGTTACGAGGAACAAGTCCAAAGTTAAAATGATGTGCATCTTCATGAAAGACAAATAGAGTTTCATCTCATTTGGACATATATATTATCAATTTATCACATATCTAGTCATCTTAGTAATATAGACTACACAAATGTAAACTCCAACCACTTTGACAATGTCTTCAATTGCATTGTCCTACTTTAACCAATTACTTTGTGTGGCTAGCTCTTTCTCATCAAGCTCAAACAATTTGTAAGTGAAGATAGGATAACATGTTAACAATTGTGAACAAGTATTTAACTAGTTTGTATGTTGATTTTGTGTTGTTTTCCATGTCATCAATTCAAGTGAATGTTTGTAGTCCTCCAAGGATAGGAGACCTTAAGAGAAACACACCATGAGAAACACACAATTTCACACTCAAACCTCCGATGCCCCGAAGGAGCACCTTCTCTTTAAATATAGACAAAGAAGATCTCATCCAAGGAAGCTCCACCATAGGATTACGCACATAGATAGGTGACATGCCAACAAGCTCCATCCTTGAATTACTTACTTGGATAGGTGACATGTCGGTCCTGGTCCTATCTGGCTGGTCAAACAAGCTTTGACTAGAGGGAATCTCATAGAGAATCTTCCTATAGGAATCTCACAATCACATAAATAAGGTACCATTCAAAATCTCTCAACAAGAAAAACCAGGGGGGAGGGAAAGGTCAGCCTTTACTCCATTTGGGTGGAGAATATGTGCACATCTTGGAGGCTTGATTCATCAATTTAGGCCTCCAAAATAGCCTTCAAAGATTTCAAGCATAGTTTTGTACCTACTTTATTTGTAGAAGTCCCCTTTTGGTGATACCTCTTTTTGATCTATTCAGTCTATCATGTGTAATATCCTTCTAGATGTTACCAAACCAATTCTCACATTTAAATCATATGTCTAGCTATAGGTTATGAGGTTTTCAAGTCTATTTCAATTTTTTCCTTATTAGTAGAAGTACTATATTGGTGATACTTCTATCTGATCTATATTAACCATCATTTAAAACATAATTCCTTATGTTACTAAACCAAATTTCACATCTAGATCATATAGCTAGCCCTTGGTATTACAAACCTCCTTCCTTTTAAGACACAACATCCTCGTTATGCAACTGTTGCTCAAATGCTTGCACCGACACCGGTGCATGTGTCAAATTGGCAGCTTGCTCATAGGTTGCTTCATAGAGGAGATAACCTTCCCACTTTACTAGATAGTCCACCGGTGGATGGCAAATACCACGCATGCATTTTTAGAGAAGATATTCCACTTCATATTCCTCCATGCCATCAATGAGTGTTGGACAAAGTCAAATGTCTTGTGTGGAATGACACTAGCCGGATTGGAGAGCATATCTATGTAGTAGGGAAACATGGAATACTAGATAGATCTTCATATGTGGTGGTTGCTCAAGGTGATAGGCCATAGAGCCGACTCAACAAAGAATAGAAAAAGGCCTAATAAAACAAGGTTTGAGCTTACGAGGTCCAACTTATGTGAGGTTGGTTGTTGACAACCACACATAATCCCTAACATTGAAATCCATTTGCCTAAAGTGTGCATTAGCATATTGCTTCTATCAATTTTGTGCAATTTGTAATATGTGCTTGGCGCTCTCCACACCTTGTTGGATTTTAGAAACAAATGAGTGTATTGACCTTGGTAGCCATCAGATGGATCTTCATCAAGCTAGAAGGTGTAAAGGGATGCTCTCCATACATGAGGAATAATGGAGTGACATGGGAGGATGCATTCACCAAGTTGTTGTAAACAAATTCCACCAAGGCAAGTAAGGTGTCCCACCTTTCCTGCTCTTCTAAGGTGAAGCCATATAACATGTCTTCAATAGTTCAATTAGCTTGCTTTTTTTGTCCATCTATTTGTGGGTGGTAAATTGTGGACAAGGCAAACTTGGTTTTGAAGAAACTAAAGATTGTTTGCCAAAACGAACTAGTGAATTGAGTGCTTCTATTGCTGATGAGCACTCAAGACAAGCCATGGTGACACAAGACTACATCTAAATGTAATTGAGTTAGTTGTGGAGCGGTCACATCCTTGGTGGTAGGGCGTACATGAATCATTTTGTTGAACCGGTCCACAAGTCCAGGATGGAGTCAAACCCTAAGGTGGTCTTGGGTAATTCACCAATAAGATCCATACTCACTTGTTCCCAGCATTGGGTACAAGTGGGGAGAGGTTGAAAAAACCCTATAGGGGCTTGATTAGAATTTTTGTTCTGTTGACAAAGAAGGCAGTTGTGCATGTAGTCCATCATGCCATTGCTTATGTTGGGCCAATAGTAATGTTGCTAGACTACATCCAAGGTCTTGTCCAACATGAGCTACAATGGCTGAATCATGATATTTTACCAGAATGGTGGTGCATAGGTCAGGGATATTTGGGATCCATAATCTACCATCATAGAAGGTTAGTCCTTGGATTCTGGTAGCGCCTTTGGAAGATTGCGCTCCTACAATTTGTGGATCAGTTTTTGTAATATCCAAAATTCAAGGTTAATCTTAACATCTACCACCAACTTGTTTGCCATTGGGATGCAAGTGAATGCATATGCAAGTTGCTTCTTACCTTCCATGTAGGTGATTGTCATGTCAAAGCGTTTTTGCCATTGTGTCCACCAAATCTGGCGAGGAGATAGATCTTTTTGCGTCTCAAGGTAGACTAGAGGTTTGTGATCTCTCTCTACTACAAATGCCTCCTCGCCCATATAGTGCTTCCAATGCTTGGTTGCAAGGATGATGACCAACTCTTCTCATTTTGTGGTGTGGCAATTGCACTCTAATGGTAACAACTTTTGAGACAAACATGCAATAGGATGCCATGTTATTCTCTGCACACAAGCTATGGCTTCAAATATCGTGTAAGGATTTTGTACTATGACTTATTGGCAAATCCGCTACTTCAACCCTCATTTGAAATTATCAAAAGCCTCTTCTAGACTCATGTTGGTTATTGCAACTTGTAGATCCAAAAATTCCTCCACATACTCTTTCACACTATTCTTCTATTTCAATCCCCATAGTCGGATCCAGACCATCTGCACATAATCCATTGACTAGAAATTCTTCAGCAATCCTTCTTGCATTGTTGTCCATGTGACCTCCCTTCTCTCTGCCAACATGGATTGTTCCCAAGAAAGATACCATGTGAGGGCTTTGTTGGTCAAGTACCCACATGCAAGCACGCCTGCCACATGCTTGGTGATCTTTATTGAGAACAACCGGAATATCAATTCATTCTCGAGATCTAGTTCTCCACTACTCTAATTCTATGCTACCCCTTGTAAGGCTCAATGTTGCAGGTCTTCTTTATTTGGGGTAGTAATGTGGATTCATTGTTGATAGGGTTTGTAAGCACAGGTGCCTCTCCAAGTACTTCAATTGCAAGTATAGGGTTTTGAGACGACTCTTCTTCTTGCATTGCTTGATCATTCTTGAGGGTATGCACTTAACTTTGTAACTCCTCCATGGTCATCTTAATCTCTCAAAAAAATTTCAACATCCACTACATTTGCTACATCAACTCATGGTTTTTGTGACACTAAATTGCTTTTGTCTACTCCAATGGAGAGTTAATGTGATCATGCTCAAAGGTGCACAAACTATTGGAACTTCCATCGACACTTCAGAAGTTATCATGTGTTAATGATATTCCTCACCAAATTCTTGACAACAAAATCTAAACATCACTTTTGGTCTCACTACATAAAGAATTTTTACTTGAGTGCTAAAAGAGAAAGGATTTGGGACATTTGAATCCATCATAAAAGATATAGATTGTCAAATCCTACTCTCTATTGTTAATCACTATAGGTAGAATCATTAGGTTTGGCAAATTCATCACTATATCCATGAACTCTTCTCCAAAGTGAAAAATCAAATACACTCTCACTTCCTCACGTTGAATATATAGAATATTGATGTGGAATGGATTCAAAAATGGAAAGCAAGGTGCTGGATATTGTCCTCCTCGCCTCCAATCCATCCTCCTTCTAGCACTCCTAATCTACCAATTACACCAGGATGTCTCTCCTCAAAATTACTCAATCTTAGTAGCACATGTTTGTCCAAGAGGGATGATCTGCCCTCTTGGATGACAACTACTGCTTTGATACCATTGAAATACTCCCAGGATAGGAGAGTTGAAGAGAAACACACCATGAGAAACACACAATTTCACACTCAAACATTTGATGCCCCAAAGGAGGACCTTCTCTTTATTAAATAGACAAAGAGGATCTCCTCCAAGGAAGCTCCACCATAGGATTAAGCATGTAGATAGGTGACATTCCAACAAGCTCCACCCTTGGATTACCTACTTGAATAGGTCACATGTCGGTCCTGGTCCTATCTAGTTGGTCAAACAATCTTTGACCAAAGGAAATCTTTTAGAGAATCTTCTTGTAGGAATCTCACAATCACAAAAATAAGGTACCATTGGAAAGCTTTCAACAAGAAAAACCAAGGGGGAGGGAAAGGTTAACTTCCCTTCTTAGGGATGGAGAATCGACATATTATGGAGGCCTAATTCATCCGTTTAGGCCTCCAAAATAGCCTTCAAAGATTTCAAGCATATTTCGATACCTGCTCTATAAGAAGAATCTTAGGGTTGAAGTCTCATGGTGATACCTCTTTTTGCTCTATCAATTCCATCATGTGTAACATCCTTCTAGATATTACTAACCAATTCTCACCTTTAAATTATATGTCTAGCTATTGGTTCTAAGGCTTTTAATTCTATTTTGGTTTTTGCACTATTTGTAGAAGTACTATTTTGGTGATATTTCTATTTGATCTATTTTGACCATCATGTAAAACATAATTTTGATGTAACCAAACCAAATTTCACATCTAGCTCATATGTCTAGCTCTTGGTATTACAAGGTTGAAAGACGATGATTGGTCTTTGTGGTCGCAAACTCTTGCCAAATTATATGTAGTGGTTTTTATTATATTGCTTATATTCAAACATTTTGAATGTGAAGAGAAGACCTCTTATTATTATCTGATTTGTGTTTTCTAACTCTATCATAAAGACACCATCAAATTAAAAGAGGTTATGTGTCATCAAGGGGTGTTAATTTAAACATTTCAAGTGTGAAAATGAAGCACTCCAATTAAATTTAATTTGCACTTTCAAGCTCTACTTACATTGGTCCTTTACTCTATAATTGTGAAAATCTTCAAACCTTGTGATGTGCCTATATATATAGTAAATAAAGCCAGGAATAGATGGTAAGTTTCCAAAAAATATATATAATGATGATAAATTGTAGAAGAGAGTCTCATAAGAAACAAACCTATGAGTGTTTAATCCATCCAACAAAGATAAATGCATATATATAAATCTATGAATTTACATATAAATGCATACATCCTTCTTTTTTGGTATCACTACATTGGGAGCAGACTCTCTATGTGAAATCTCTACCAAACCAATCTCAAACAAGTCTATAATCTCAAGGTTCTATGTTTATCACTATATTTTAAGTGGTAAAATTTATGCATTTACAAGTCAACTCACCCAAGTGCCAAGCTTTTTTCAAAGCACTCACATCTTTAACATTGAGTGCAAACAATTCTATACCTCCTCAAAAGCCATCAAAACCTCCATCTTTCCCTTTGTGTATACTTAGGTTCAATATTTTAGTTCCTAATTGTTATTTATAACCATATTTGAGTTAGAAAAAAACATGATTGATTGCTACATAAGAACCTAAGGACAAGTCCACCCTTTTTTGCTCCTGAAAAAGTCCACAAAATTAGAGCAACCAACTCCTTCTCTCTAGCAACAATGTTACACATCTTCTAGCTACCTCCCTAAAAGAACAAGAGTGTATCTCAAGTTAACCATGCTCACTTGGATGTACTCCAAGTATACCATTCTTACTAGTAGTTCCTAGTTGTGTATAAAGAATAACACGCATACTTGGTATTGAATTCACAACATGTGCTTGTATTGTTTTGGTAGAAACAAAACTTATAAGTTACTGAGCAACAATGCTTGCATTATATGCTTCTCAATGAATCAAAGACTCGTAATCTATGTCAAGCAATTTAGATCCTAAGCCTAACCTTAAACCTAACACTTAGATGCCTTTTATATACTAGTACAAGAATCCATTATCCTCCCTCTCACATCAAGAATAGGCTTAGCTAACTATAATTATGAGTACCAAACAAGTACAAGACCTCCATCTTGATAAGCATGGGAAGTTAGGAAATCATATATAGATAAAAGTGCTCTAGTCTATCTACAAGGTTCACAATTATCATGGATTAACAATCAAACACCTCTACTATCCAAGCCTTATGCTAATCATCCAAAAAACTTTGAATGGTAAGATGCGTTGATCCATGAGAAACATCATAAGTTCATTGTATCATACTTTTTTTTGAAAGAGGCTTATTCTTTTAAAGGAAAGCAATGAAGAGGTTGAGATCTAACTTTAGCCACATTTATCAACATGGTAAAACCAATTCAAGATTGTACTTAAATGTGTTTTTGTCATCATCCATGTATGATTGTAACATCAAACTGTTATTCTCAAATGGATATTCTCCAAAATGCATGTTGAAGAAACCAAATAATGAACTTGGATCTCTTATCAAAACCTTCAAAGTTTTATTGACTTAGTATACTTATAGTCATTTGGAATCCATCCACTTTATGAGTCTATACTTCCACTTCCACTCATATAACCTCTTGGTCCTAGATGTTTCTTCTCCCAATCTAAGTGAGGAAAGTCAAACATGGAATGTGAAGTAAAGTCAGTTTCTCTTGTCCTTCAATCACTTGCTATGAAAGCCTAATCTACATAATAGCACTATTTTACTTCTCTCCATGTAGAAAGAAACTTATAATCAACATGTCACTAAGATGCAAAAGGTTTTAGAGTCTTTTTGATAGTCACTTCAAGATATACTCTAAACTCTCTTATCTTTGAATCAGCTAAGAAAATCACATTATCTCATTCTAGAACATTGTAGAACCTTTATTTCCATACTAGGTAGCTCTATATGCTTTGGAAATGAGTATTAAGACTCTAATACACTTTGGGCCATCTATATATATGTTAATTAAGTACCTAAGCTCATATGTATGAAAAAAGCCTCTACACAAATCTATACCTTCTGATAATTTTAACCATTGATCCCAAATAGTAACTTTCGGTCCTCGCAAATTTTGCACACATTTTGCAAAAATTGAATAAGTTATCCTTTGTAAAAATAAGCCATTTTAATCAAGCCATTTGTTCTAAACACCTCTATGTTCAACACATCCCTTTTCAGGCCTAGTTTTAAACTGCCTCTTTCATTTAAAATCTTATAACAATCTCTCCACAAATTAAGGCCAAAAGTAGTACATTTGTCATTGAATTTCCCTACCCCATTTAGGGGATATAAATTTGAAGAAATGGTGAACTTTGAATCAAACATGCAATTTTTGGAGTAATTTACCTATCAACTTTTAAACATTCTAGCTAGGTGCATAAAAGAAGTCACATTGAGGTCACAAGAGTGTCAATTATAGGATTACACATAAATATTTCTCTGAAATTATCAATTGTGTATCTCCAACTTTAAAATTTTAGCAAAATTAGTGCAATCTAAAAAACCTTAGGTACACTTTATTAAATGTATCTAATTTTTCTTATTTATAAAAAAATTGTAAAAATATCCTTTCATAAATAATATTATGATTCATAAGATGTACAAATGGCTTTAGGTTTGCTAGCATAAGTTGAACCCTCTCCTCCCTCAATCTTATTTTAAAGTAAGCTCTCATACACTCTTCCTTAATTCTCTTTTAGGTGAGCTCTTATACATTCCTTTTGTTTAATATAGAACTCTATGAAGAATATTCTCTTACCTTCTAAAGAGGTTCTAACAACACACAAAAATGAGCTAACCTATCCATCACCTTAATTGAACCTTTGAGCTATTAAGCTAATACACGACTGACTTACTAAAAAAAATGGCAAAAACTTCATTACACTCTTTCAAGTCTAAAATTACAAAGAATCTCTAGCAATCAAGCGTTTGCTCACTAAAGAACATAACGTGAGAGAGACAATTGAAAAAAATGATAATCAAGAACTCCTTATCCCTGGTTTATATACTTGTAAAGTACTTCTATACCAGAGTTCCTATTTAAAAAAGTTCTTCAATTTAAGACATTGAATCTTGAGTACAGGAAATAAAATTGTTAGAGTTTGAATAATCTCTTATGAGCTATAGTTGTAGTTGCCATTGCTTGCTAAAGATGTTTTATCCAACTAAACATTGTTGGATCAAAAGCAAGATCAAATTAAGGCTAATATCCAATGGAGGTCCTAAATCATTACCTTAACTACCTTGTTCTCCCTAAATTATGGCTCCTTGACCCTCAACCATAAGAACAATATCATACTATTACTCTAGTTGAAGCAATAGTAGCTAATGTGAAAATTGTATGGTGGACATATGTTCCTCACCAATTTGCCTTACTTTGAGATAATGGTCATAATAATTCTTAGTTGGCCAAGATGTTCTTGATGTCTCATGCACATTACTACCTTGAGTGCACTCTCTCTTGCATTTAGCACTACGGTGAGTAAGAACAAATAACACCAACTCTCGCTCAATATCACAAAACTACTTATGATTCATATTTGCTCATGGTGAATATCAATCATTAGAATTTTATTTCATTAGAAGTTATTTTGTGATATTGAGCTAAAATTGGTTTTTTTGTTCTACTAAAGGAAGAAGAGATATATTCTTAGTCAAGGATATATCCAAGAGAAGAGAGATGCATCCTAAGCTATCTTATAAGTTAGTTCATGCTAATTTTGGCACTTTGTGCAATAACATTGTTTGTAGCATAATTCAAGATGACTTTAACAACTTTATCTCCATCTATGATAAAAAAGAACTGCCTTATTTTGCTAACATTAAGACCACCTCATAATCTCTCTAATAGTTCCTCTACTTGCAAATAAGGCATCATCAAATTGGAATGTGTATGATATAGGAGAGTCTATATTAACAAAAAAATGTTATCTTGTAGCTTGTAAGACGCTCATTTGTAAATTTGTAGGAGAAAAATTCACTCTCCACCTTAATGTTGATAGCCATTGTGTTGAAAGACCGGATTGATCTGTAATTTTAATAATAGCTCACAAATTTGTAATGATCTTCTTTGTGCTTATGCAAGCACTTTGCTTATGTTTATGAGCTTAATGATTTCTTGACAAGGGCACAAGAGGATGTAGCAGAAAAAAAATCTTTGTTTTCATGGTTGATTATCTATCATATCAATCCCTCCTTGAGGCTTTAGCTCTTCATAGGCCCATAGTGGATACAAGGCTTTCTGATTTCATGGCCCTCTAGTCTTACATCCAAAAGGCCATCCCATGGGAGAGAGAGAACAAAATATATTTCTTTTCATCCAGTTCTTGTTCAATATATTTTAATAGCTTAATCATCCATTGATACTATAAATAATTGGTAGATGGCCAAGAAGAAGTTTTGCATAGTTCTTCAATAAGAAATGAATATTCATGGTTATCATGGTCTCATCATATATAAAGAAATGAGAAACTCAATATTCTCTACAAAGCAAGGAGTTAAAGTCCAAGCACACTAGTAGTTACTTACATACTTGTGTATTTTACACACTCATGCACTCTACATTTGGTTGAGATAAAATTTCACAATGTTTATGGTTACAACAAAACTATAATTACAAGAAACATTCCAAGCTATCATGGTTCTAACTCATGGTCCCACTCTTAAGGCTCCCTCACTTCTTCCAAGGCTAACATCCTGACTTTCTCTTATGTTTTTGGTTTATCACTTGTTTCCTTTCTCATTTTTGTTCTTTGCTCATTTGGAGTTGCCTCGCACTCTTTCCTTACGCTCATGTTGTTTGAATCTCAAACCCCATATTTTGATTTAGCTTCTCCTTGTGAAATTTTTCTTTGTGGAATTATGCCTTGTGATGCATATTTCTCTTATAATATTTGTTCTTTTTAAGGCTTCTGAAAGAATGTTTTCATTACTCCTCCTTTGTTTTTTGCTCACAATTGATCATTTCTTTGCACATGCTTTATCAATTGATCATTTCATTTTGATTCCTTTCATTTGTATGGTCCTCCAATTGTGAGTTTGTTACCTCTTTCCACTTGCTAACTATTCTTGACAAATTCCACTAGCCATTTCTTGTTCACATTGCCCCACATGAATCTTAGCCATTTTTCTTCCACAAAATTTGTTTTCACTTTGAGAGGCACTGAATGGGGCAACCTAAATTGTTGTGGCACTCATGAATTTTTGTTTGAAAACTCAATGCAAGTATTATTGGCATTCACCCAAGTAGTTTTTGCTTTAATGGAGGAGTACCATGACCACTTTTTGCTTCCCTTTGTGTTTTTGGTTCAAGGATTCATGTGTTCATAACAAATATTGTGATATCATCGATATCCAATCTTATAATGCCTTGCTTTCTTTCCCTTTTTCTTTGAATGAGCTCATTTGATTTTTACATTTTTTCATACACTTAGATTATCTCACATATCTTTCTTGATTTCCCCTCCTTCATCGTCTATGTAATCTCAAATTTTATTGTTTTCATTTGTTTAGGTTGACTCTAGGTTCATCAAATTGCATTTTACTTGCTAATACATGGTTTTTTCTCTTGAGTATGTATTAAGCTGTTGCTTATGGCTCTTCATGTTGATTTCATTTCTGTTCTTGCACTTTTTTAATGATTTTGCTATTTTAATGCACATCTTTGGTATAAAGGTATTACTCTCTACATGTTTCCATATAAGGTTTATATTTGCTATCATTGGATCAATGGATTGACATATTGCTCACTCCACATATCTTGCATCTCATTGGCACTAAATGAGTTATTGATCCTTCATTCTACGAATGGCTTCTGCCCTCATTTCTGTATATCCTCTTTAGACTTAACTTATTAGTACCCATTCCCTTATACAATGCCAGAACAGTCTTCTTTTATTCCAAATAAGTACACATATGAACTCCAACAAATACTCATAAAGGAGGTTTCTTCCTATTAACATAAAATTTATCTACTCTTCTCTCAAAATAAGAAGTAAAATAAATAAAAGCTACAAATTTTGCAAATATATGTACACCAAATAGGCAATATTTCATACATTTTGTAGTTTCCTCCTCAAATGAAATTCAAAGAAGGTGCACAATTTTTAAAGTCAATAAGCATACACAAATATTTAGGAAAAATCTAGCTTTATGGAGCAATCATCAATATTATAAAAAACATGAAATGCCTTGTTATAAGTAGAAGATTAAAAAGATGATTAATATCAATGAAAACAACATCAAGTCCATTAACTTAATTCCAAGAGTATAAAATATAACTAAGCCTTCATGTCATAGGTATGAAAATTTCAACCTCTTGCGCCTAAAATACCAATTATGTAAGTCATGTTATAAACCAAAAAATGATCCAAATATCAGTCACAAACAATGATAATAGAATTATAAGAGTAGAAGAAAAGGAAAATGAAATTGAATCAATGAAAGCAATTGAGTAAGTCTTTAAAGACCTTGTTCTTCCAACATAAACAAATTATTTTTTTCAAGAACATGAAAGATTCTAACATTGTATTTTGGAATCATTTAGGTAAAAGACCGAGACAAAGTAGAGAAATAGGAGAATGAAATATCACATTGGGACACTTGAGTGTGGGAAAATCCAAATTCCCAACATGAGCTTTGGCTTTGGTATTGATAGGGAGCAAACAAGGCTCTTAAAATGCTTCTCAAGAAGCTTCATTGAGCCACTTTGTTGGAGTGCAAGCCAAGTAAACCAAGAAGCTTTCTTCAAGAAATTATCCTCTTGGCATGCAAGCTAAGCTTGTTGGAAGCTTCTTGAAGCTTCCTTCTAGAAGCTACCTACTTAAGGTGCAAGCTTAATTAGTTGGGAAGCTTTTAGATACTTATAGAATATTTAAGGCTTATTTGGCCTATTTGCTACTTTGATAGCCCTAACTAACTTCATTGCTAAACTCCATATTTATACATATTCCTCCACCAGTAGTTGGTGACGTCTTCTTTGCCATTAGCCAGGTATCCGGAAGAGTGCTTGCAAAAAATTCCTGGTAAATTCACGGTCAGAGATGAGTACATATGGCATCCCATGATGCTTGAAGACATTTTTGACGTAGATTTGCATTAAGGTTAGAGTATCCATGGTATCACATGTTGGTGCAAGTGGATTTGCTTACTAAGCTTATCCACAAACACCACAATTGCGGTGTGTCCTTGATTTGTCTTTGGCAAGGATGTGCAAAGGAGATGCAAGCTCACATGCTCCCAGTGAGCGGATGGAAGAGCAAGTGGTTGAAAGAGTCCACTTGGCTTTTGGTTGTTGGCTTGGTTACATTGGCAGCTCTCACACGATCAGACAAATTCTTGAACATTTCGTGTCATGTTGGGCCACCATCATTGAGGTTGGAGGGTACCCAAGGTCTTGTCCACTTGCATGTGACAAGTGATGGGTAAATCATGGGCTTCTTGAACGCGCACAAGTCGAAGGTCCCCTTTAGTTGGAACATAGATCCGGTCCTCATGGAATAAAAGGCCCTCCTTGATGGAGAAGGTGTTGTACTCTTTATCGCATGTCGTAAGGCAACCATGTACCATTTGGAAGAAGGGATCTTGGTGTAGAGCTAACTGAAACTCATTTTGGACCTTGAAGTCAACTAATACTGTTGAAATTACCGTTGTGATGAGAGGAAGAGACTTCAAATTAGGTCCTCGTGATAAAGCATCATGGATGACATGGAACCGACCTAGTTTGATGTCATACCATTCAAGTTTACTCAAGTTTGATGTCATACAATTCAAGTTGTTCTTCCCATTGATGATGTCGACTCTTCATGTGTTCCAAGTGTAAGGTCTGCAACAATGGTTCATGATCAGTTTGCATAATCATTTGTTTCCCCAAGAGATAATGCCTCCATACCTTGGTGGCGTATACCATTGCAAGTTGTTCTTGGTCTCAAGTAGAGTAGGTTCATTCAGCCGTATTGAGTTGGTGAGACACAAAGGCAATGGGATGGAGTCCATCTAGGAATTCTTGTTGCAGCACGGCTCCAATTGCAAAGTCAAAAGCATCAAAATCAACCACACATGGTGGTTGAGGATCATATGGTTGAAGAATGGGTCTTGAAGACACCATATGATTGAACTTCTAGAATGCTTCTTCATGCTTCGTGGTCTGCAAGAAACTCAAGGTCCCAAGAGGTCAGTCAATGGTGCAGCTACATGAGCATAATAATGGATGAACAGTTGGTAAAAACATGCCAATCCATTGAATGCCCATACTTTTGTAGCATCCTTCGGGGTAGGTCAATCAATAAAAGGCCTTGATTTTCTCTTCTTCCATCTTGATCCCCTCTAATGAGATCTTATAACCCAAGATGGTAACCTCCTTCTGCCAAAAGGTACACTTCAACTTCTTGTAGTAAAATTTCCATTGTCTTAGATCTCTTAGGACTTCTTGCACATGATTGACGTGTTTTGCCTTTGTCTTACTATAAATTAAGATATCATCCAAGAACACCACAAAAAACCAGTCCAAAAGTCCATCCAACACCCAATGCATATGATCCATGAAGACTACTAGAGCATTAATGAGTCCAAAAGGTAGAAGTCTCCACTTAAAATGCCCATACCTTGTACAAAAGGCAGTCTTTTGCACATCCTCTCTATCAATAGGAATTTGCCAATAGCCGCTGTGAAAATCCAACTTGGAAAAGTAGCGTCCTCCACTAAGTTGATCAAGCAAGTTATCGATCCAAAGCAATGGATATTCATTCTTCACGGTTTGCTTATTGAGCCCACGGTAATCAATACAAAAATGAAGTCCTCCATGCTTCTTCGGAACAAATAGTTCTGGTTCTCCCCAAGTAGAGGTACTATGTTGTATGAAGTCCTTCTCCAACAAATCTGTTAGTGTTGTTTGTAATTCCTCCAACTCCTTTGGGGAGAGCCAATAGATTGGTCTATTCACAAGAGTACTCCCTGGCAATAACTCAATCTTGAAGGGCATACCTCCATCAAAGGGTAATCTCTTTGGCAAATCATCCCAGAACACGTCTACAATCTCTTGAACTATCCAATCAACCATTGCTTGATGAGTCTATTGGCACTCCTATGATTGTTCTTGTGTAATCGGCTTGATCCACACTATCAATACAAACTTATCTTCCTCCAAAGCTTGCTCTATGGCCGCTTTACTAACCAACTTCCTTTCTAGGGACTCATCTCTCTTCCAAGCTTGCTCTATGGTTGCCTTCTTGGCAAACTTTCCATCTTAGGACTCCACTCCCTTCAAGGTTTGCCCTATGGCTACCTTCTCAACAAAATTGTCATCTTGGACTGACTATTCTTAGGTGTGTTACTCAAAGGTGTCAAACAATCTAATCGTAAATCCCTACTTTGGTGTTGTACTTGAATTTGGCGTTGGGTCCAATTGAATTGAACCTTATGACGTTCAAGCCAAGGTAGACCCAAAATGATATCATACTATAGAGGTGCCACTACAAACCTCATACGCTCCAAATACTCCTTCCCAATCTTGAAGGTAACAGGATGGGAGGCGCATAATGCAGAACCCTTTCTACTATCCGCCATCATCAAACTACTTCCAATCATTGGCTCAATAGGAATACCCAATTCCTTTGCTACTTGCATAGACATGCAGTTCTGAACTTCCAAAATCAACTAAAATCCTACAACCACAATAAGATATGGTACCTTACAAATGAAGCAAACTTGTTTAGGTCAAGCCTTCAATCCCATTGGAACTAATCAAGCTCCCAATAGTTGGCTCAAAATCTCCTATTGTAATTCTTTGTTTCCCTAATCATTTGGTTTCACAAACTCCATCCAAGCAACTTGTCGAGGTCGCCTATTCCTAAGTTTACATTCAATAATGCGATGTCTAGCTTGACAACAAAAAAACAACCTCCATTTTGTTGCAATCTTTCTCTATCTATTGCACCAAGTGGCCTCCGTTGTATAACATCAATCTCCATTGGTGCTTGTTCTTCTACCCGTGTGTATTGTACTGGTAAGCATGGTGTAAGTTGAGGTCAAGACCAAGTTGTCATAACCAAGGAATCAAAGCGCTCAGCCAATTGCATGGCTTCTTCTATGTTTTATAATTCTCACATGGTCACTTCCAATTTGGTTCGTGACTTCAATCCTTGCACAAATCGATCCCGAATCTAGAATCTTGTATATCTAGAATTTACATGATGATGTTCTGAAATTGTGTGATGTAGCCTTGTACGGAGCAAATTTGCTTCAACTCCACCAATTTATCTTGTGCGGCTCGGGTGGTATTTATAGTTTGAAAACAACCAAGAATTACATTCTTGAATTCTATTCATGTCAAGATTAGTGCAACAATTTGTCATTCAGCTTGCTCCACTCGGAATCACCACCAAAGTTTTGCCACACCATCTTACTGGCTAGTAGCTAAGAGAATCTATTTTGATTCATCATGAAGATTGGTGGCTTTGAAGTAACATTTACAATAAAACACAAAATTCTCCATTGTGCCCAAAAGATTCTTACCTTCAAACACCTTGGGTTTTGAAAATTGAATACAATCTTCTCCATCTTGGATTGGCCCTTTCTCTATAAGTTCTTGTTGTTGTTGGTCTTGTTCATCCAACAATCAAGATAAGGTGCTCGATTTGTTGTTGCATTGCAAGGATAACATCCGGTATTACTGCCATAACTACTACTCTATCCTACTACTCCCAATTTCTCTTGTTGATTGACACATACACGTCCATCTTTCTCCATAAGTGACAACCAAAAGTATCAAGGGTTCCTCAAACACGGTGATCATATGTAGAAAATCTTGCCCAAAGCGTGAAGTGATGAATTGTATGAAGCGGTGCTTGTGTAATATCTGGACATGAAAATCCCAATGGTTTGGCAGAAGTGGATTTGGTGGTCAATAAATTCCATCCATCCCATTCCAGCTCTGATACCAATGTAAAAGACCAAGACCAAGGAGAGAAATAGGAGAATGGAAATTCACATTGGGACACTTGAATGAGTGAAAAATCCAAATGCCTAGCATGAGCTCTGGCTTTGGTATTTATAGGTAGCATACAAGGCCCTTGAGAAGCTTCTCAAGAAGCTTCCTCAAGCCGCTTTCTTAGAGTGCAAGCCAATCTAGTTGGAAGCTTCTAGAAGCTCCCTTTTAGAAGCTACTTACATGAGGTGCAAGCTACGCTAGCCGGGAAGCTTCCTAAGAAGCTTCTTAGATACTTCTAGAATATTCTAGGCTAATTTGTCTTATGTGCTGCTTTGTAAGCCCGACCAACTTTGTTGCTAAACTCCATATTGTTACAAAAGCATTCCTTATGGTTGCCTTCACGATAGCCTATCCCTCTTGGGATTGACTATTCTTAGGTGTCTTACTGATAGGTGCCAAACAACCTAATAGGAAATTTCTACCTTGGTGTTGTATTTGAATTTCTTGTGGATTCCAATCAAATTGAACCTTATGATGTTTAAGTCAAGGTAGATCTTGAATAACATCATATCGTAGAAGTGCCACTACAAACCTCATACACTCCAAATACTCTTTCTTAATCTTAAAGGTAATTAGATGCAAGGTATAAAATGCAAAACACTTCCTTCCATCATCAATCTACTTCTTATTAATAGCTTGATAAAAATATGTAATTCCTTTGCATATTCCATGGACAAGTAATTTTATGAACTTCAAGAATCAACTAAAATTCTACAACCATGATCAACTATCACACCTTGCAAGTGAAGCAAACTTGCATAAGTTGAGCCTTTGATCCCATTGGAACTAATCAAGTTCCCTAAAGATGGCTCAAAATCTCTTATTGGGATTCCTTGTTTTCTTGATCATTTTTCTCCACAAACTCCATCTAAAGTTAGATGGCGACTTGTCAAGGTTGCCAATTCTTGAGTGGACATTCAATGATACAAGTTGTTGTAACCACAAAATCAAAGTGTTTGGTTAACTGCATGGCTTCTTCCAAGTTGAGGCTCTTGTATAGTTACCTCTTATTTGGTTTGTGACTTCAAGTATTTTAGAATTTGCATAATGGTGTCCTGGAATTAAGTGATATAACTTCTTACAAAGCCAATCTACTTCAACTCTACAACCTTTCTTGTATAGCTTGTGTGCCATTTATTGTCTAGAATCAACTTGTATTATACTATTGAATTTTGCCCATGTCAAGATTGGTGCAAAAATTTCCCATTCAACTTGCTTCACTCAAGATCAACACCATTACTTTGTTACTCCATTTAATTGGTTGGAAGTAAAGAGAATTTGTTTCCATTCATCTTGAAGATTGATAGCTTCAAAATAACATTTGTATTCAGAAACAAAATTCTCCACGTCACCCAGGAGACTCTTGCCTTCTAAAACCTTGGGTCTTGGAAATCAGATTTGGTCTTCTCATTCTCAAAAAGATAGTCTCTTTATGTGCTCAGGTAGTTGATGATATTGTTCATCCAACAATCGAGTAAGGTGTTCAATTTGTTGTTTCATAGCAATTATAACCTTGAGCATTGCTGCCATGGTTACTTCTTGATTGCACCACCTACAATCTATCTTATTTCTTAACACATGTTTGCAACACGTCTATTGTTCTTCATAAGTTATAACTATAAGTACTGAGGGTTACTCAAATAAAATGATTATATTGAGAAAATCCTACCCAAAGCATGAGGTGATGAAGTGTATGAAATAATGCTTAGCTATTACCTTGATGTAAAAATCCCAATAGTTTGGTGAAATTGGATTTGGTGGTCCATAAATTCCATCCATCCAATTCTTGTTTTGATACCAATGTAAAAGACCAAGATCCAAGAGAGAAATAGGAAAATAGATGATCACATCGAGACACTTGAGTGTGGTAAACTACAAATGCTAGCATGAGCTTTGGCTTTGGTATTTATATGGAGCATTCAAGGATCATGAGAAGCTTCTCAAGAAGCTTGATTGAGCCATTTTTTTGGAATGCAAGCCAAGTTAACCAGGAAGCTTCTCAAGAAGCTTGTTTCAAGAAACCATCTACTAGGCGTGCAAGCTAAACTAGTTGGAAGCTTCTAAAAGCTTCCTTCTAGAAGCTACACACTTGGGGTGCAAGCTAATCTAGTCAAATTCCAAAAAGCTTCCTTATGGTTGTTCCAATCATTTGTGCTTCCTCTTGAGTGACCACATTAACCCCCTTGTGAGGGAGGAAGAACAAACTAGGTGTTTACCATGTGTATGAATCATGAACATACAATTGTAAGATCTAATGCAAGAAAGGAGTGTTGAACAAGTTTTGGGAGATGAAGATGACAATGGAGGCATTTCAAACTCAAATACATACCTTCAAGAATGATCATGTAATGCAAGAAGGGAAATTGTCCCAAAACATAGTAGTAATAGCTAAAGTTGTCACGCCATTTGTAGTTCCGCATCTAGATGCTCGGACACTAGAGTTCCAGTGATGGTAGTTAGAGTTATTCTAGCTGTTTCTCAGGGACTACTTTCCGACGGTTAGATTTCGTGTTCGGGGTACTGACTTCACGGTGGGGCCCACCGTCACTTTGCACCGTTTGCACCGTCGAGTGTGCCGTCAGCGGGACCGTTAGGGTTTCAGGGCTAGCTCGAGTCCAGGGGGTATAGTTTCGAAGTGAGCTCCAGAGAGCTCACTTCTCTGATGTTGAGCCTTCGAGTTCCTGGCTATGGTGGACAGAGGCCGGCGAGCGTCACCTGGATTCTCTATGCTTGAGTGGGTGTGGCTTGACTGTAATCAGTGCCCAGTTGTTGGCAGTTTATAGAGTGACAGATCAAGTACTGATCTGAGTTGAGTTGAGTTGAGTTGAGAATGTTAAGCAATCTGATTACATCACAGAAGTGAAGTCAGGGGGAAATCGGGTGCAGGAACGTTGAGTGTTGGTGGTATCTCCAAGTTCGGTGGATCGTGGTAGCTCGATTCAGGTTCTGTGTTTCCCTAGTGTGCAGAACTCGTGTAGTTGATGCAAATTTGGCAGTTAGGCGGACGGTGTGTGGAACCGCTGGCCAAATTTTGAGCAAAGAAGGAGCAATTTTCGAGCAGTGTTGTGATTTTGAGCTCAAGAGGTGAAGGCAGGACCAATTTGCTGCGAGTTGGGCTCAGAAAGTGAAATTGAAGGTGGAGTTGGAAAGCTCTTCTCATGAAATTGTGATTTGGAAAAACCCGTTTTGTCAATTTGGCTCGAGTGGAAAGTTAGCGGGGGATTTGGCGGACATCCATCTTTAGGGTTTACGTCAGATTTTGGGCCAGAATTGGAGGAGTTTCGCTGTTTGGCCAGATTTGGAGAAGTTTCGCTAGTTTGGAGGAGTTTCACAGATTTGGAGAAGTTTTGCCAATTTTGGAGGAGGTTCGAAGTGGCAACAAGAAAGGCCTCATTTGGGCATTTAGAGGCTTCGAGGCATAGGGCTGTGGGCTATGAGAGGCTACGAAGGCCTAGAAGGGCCAGCAAGCCAGCTTGCTGGCGTGAGGCTAGCTAGTTTAGTGTAGATCTTGGTCATTGGTTGGCAAAATCTGCCTTTCTTGCTAGATTGTGCGCAACAGGGTTTGACCCCTAGATCTCTTGTTCTTAGACTGGTGCCCTAGCCAACTGGTCCACCCTCACTTGTTGTCATAGTGACTGTGCCACTGTTATCTATACACATGTAGCTTTGGCTAGGAGAGGCAGTTTGATCCCATTCTTGGTGATCCTGGTAGCTTAGGACTTAGATACGAACTACTCTTATGTCAAATGCCAAATGGTGGCAGAGTCAGTCCCATGTTGTGTTATGAGATGGAGGGTTTTCGTTTAGATTTCCTGTGATTGGATCCCCTCCATTCTCTGCTTCCTGTTTGTGCACCACGTTTGTGTGAGGTGCCTTGACTTTTGAGCGTTGGTGCTCTGGTGTGCTCTCGGTGGTGAGGCTGGAGTGATGACCAGTCAGACTACCTTTGTTTCTCTCCGGTGAGGTAGGAAGTGATGACCTGCAGACCGTGAGAGTGCGTGTTATGATGGCAGGTTACAGGTTGCCCTTCCCCTAGTGTAGTTATCTCGGTTAGAGTTACATTAGTGGGTGGTGTTTTAGTTGGTGTTGGCACTTGGTGGGGCACTTGCGGTTGCGACTTGCTGTTGCAGTTGGTGGTTCGGGTTTGTTGGTGTGGTTACTTTGTCACGACGGAGTTCTTTGGAGATTCTAGAGGAGTTAGCCCTGCAGTACGCAGTGGGTTTACTCGGAGTGGTGCTCGGTATCAGCCTGTATCTCAGGTCCCAGTGAGGGAGGAGATTGACTCTGAGTTGGAGTTCGACACAGGAGCTGATTCAGTTGAGAGTGCACTTGGTGTGTCCGCACCGTTGTTGTGGGACATGAACGAGATTTATGGGGCCTCCAAAGGCCCTAGGCGTTACTCTGGTACAGTGGGTACCATTGAGTTGGATGACTTCATCCAGGAGTTCGATAGTTGGTGTGATCTGCAGCAGATGCGGAACCCGACTTTGTTCACACCCTTCATGGCATGGAAGGGGTTGTTTCAGCACTTGGAGGGTCCACCGATGGACGACTACCATGAGTTCAGGAGAGCTCATTTGGAGGAGATTGAGTTATGGAGACAGTATTGGTCTCCACACTATGTCTCCATCACTTCAGGTTCGGTGGCCAGGAGTAGGTCGGCTGTACCTACGAGTTCTAGCTCGAGTAGTGTTGGTGGAGCTAGTGGAGGTGCACTAGCTGGAGATAGTGCTACTACGAGTGGAGGTACCGCTGCAGGAGGTGGTGTGGTACCGGGGTTTAACCCCATGGTTGAGTTCTTCCTATGTTTGAGGCAGAACTACCAGGGAGTGCGGACTGACAAGCTGAGGAGCTTGCAGGAGTTCCAGCGGAAGGCTGGAGAGAGCCTACGCGAGGCATACACTCGCATGAGGCGGCTGATCAGTTTCACTCAGGGAGTTACTGAGGCCCAGGCAGTCCAGTTTTGGTATGGGATATTGGACAGGGAGTTGCGACGTAGAGTTCGTGATGCTACGTTGTTGCAGGCTACTTCGCCCACTTTGGCAGTAGTCTTTGGTTTGGCTGAGCGTATTGAGCTCAACATGGTGGAGGAGAGAGTGGTGACATCTGGATTTGGTAGAGAGACCTCATCCACGGTTGTGACTTCTTCTAGAGTGCAGCAGAGTGCACCACGCCCAGTTGGGTTTCGAGGACAGGGTGGACAGCCCAGATCCTATGGAGCGAGTGGAGGGCCTAGTGGAGTTAGACCCTTACCCTCATTTTCGGGTCAGCAGCAGCCAGTGAGTGGTGGTGTTGCTTGTTGGACTTGTGGTGGACCTCACCATAGGCGAGAGTGTACTCAGGGCAACGGACTTGATACCTCTGGTGCATCACAGCCAGCACAGAGGCAGTGTGAGCACTGCCATAGATTTGGTCATACTAGTGACCGGTGTTTTGACCTACACCCGGAGTTACGGAGTGGTAGGGCTGCTATGGCAGGTAGTAGAGGAGCTCCAGTTCATGGAGGACGAGGTGGTAGAGGTGGTGGTAGAGGATCTACACCTAGTAGGGGTGCAGTACCTGCCCTTACTTCTGACACAGCTATGGCTACTCGGATTGAGCAGTTGGAGCAGAGATTGGCTAGTATGGCTATTGCTCATAGGAGATCAGATTCGGGTGCTGAGGCTTCCACCTCATATGCTGGTGAAAGAGATGCTTTGGACTTCATGTGCGGAGCAGCACAGGTGGATGCATCTGCAGCAGTGACTAGGAGTGCAGTACGTGCTCCAGAGCCTAGAGGAGCATCAGTGGAGTTGGACCCACAGAGAGGAGAGGTTGGGAGACAGGTCAGACTTCCCCTATCTTTCACGTTATCTGAGGCATTGCAGACGACATCCATGGTTCCTAGACGTCCCAGTGCAGGTGTGGTAGGTGGTGATGGAGTACTTGATGGAGTACCTGCTAGTCAGCCACCTACTACTACACAGATTGAGTCTAGCATGATGTTGGGGGCGGCTCAGCTGATTATGCGGCATCCTTTATTTTCAGCCAGTGACATGTTTACATTGGGAGTGGACCCAGCCCCAGTGTTCCAGTTGGCTGCCATGTTGTGTGAGAGTAGGGATGGTGCAGTTCCTACTACTAGAGCAGAGGTGGTTGGTAGTGGAGCTGACTTGGTTGAGGAGCATGGGATCCGTTTAGCGACTAGTGGTTTATGGCAGGCAGCAGCGGCTAGACTGGAGGAGTTGCCAGCTAGATCGGCCTTTGAGAGAGCGCGGTTTACACCTAGTGTTGTCCTATTGGATAACCAGAGGGGGATCTTTCGTTTGGTAGGACCTTCAGGGAAGGTCTATACACCACATAGAGTCTTGTTAGACTCTGGTGCGCAGCCCCTTATGTTGGGGAAGGCTGCAGTTGTTGGTCTGGAGTTACGGAAGACCGATGTGGAGAGATGTCCATTTCAGATCCAGACATCTCTTGGTGGTGGTTCGACACAGTACATCACACGTGGAGAGCTTGTTGTCCAGGTTCAGCCTGGTCATCCGACTGATAGCTCGGTGGTGAGAGCTCAGGCTATTGCGACGATAGCTGAGTCATATGATGTGCTAGTTGGGGGAGCAGTGTTATACCCTATGGGTTTCAGTATTGACTATTGGGAGGAGACAGCCTCTTATAGACCTGGTTGGCAGTCTGGTGAGGGACGGGTATGTCGCCTACCAGTACGCTTCAGTAGTGGCAGTCTTGGCTCACTACAGTCCGGGACCATGGCAGCATCAGTTTTGGCTTTCAGCGGTGCAGTTACTTGGCCTGGTGACTTGTTGGAGGGGAACGCCCATGCAGAGGATACTCCAATACCAGAGGAGATCACTCGGCTATGGAGTACGAGTGGGATTGTTCCATCCACCTTGGATGTTCCATTGTGGAGTTCAGAGGAGGCATTGCAGCAGCATGCAGATCAGTTGGTGCAGCAGGCTTGGAGTGGAGCCTTCGTACCATCAGGGGATGAGTGTGAGGATGAGCCTCCAGAGGCGATTGCTTTGACACCTCTGGATACCATACTCATTGCTTGGCAGTATCCAGTAGAGGGGATATGCCTATTGGAGTTGTTTGGTGGGATCAGCACCGGACTAGCTGCGGTATTACAGGCGGGTATCCGAGTACAGAGGTACTTGTATGTAGAGAGAGATGAGACTGCTAGGCGAGTCTCTCTACATCATGTGGCACACTTGGCCTATCGGTATCCGGAGTTATTACCGATGTCAGCAGTCAGAGGTTACCAGAAGGCCTTACCAGGGGACATTTCCTTACTGGGGGCGCATGACCTAGAGAGACATGGGCCTGTTCACTTGGTGATTTCTAGATGGCCATGTCAGGGACATACACGTGCGGGCCACGGTTTGGGTCTTCAGGATCCTCGTTCTGGTGTGTTTTGGGAGATGTTACGGATACTACGACATCTCCAGGTTCATCAGTCTGTTTCTCCAGCTTACCTTTTGGAGAACGTTCCATTGATGGGTGATTCTCGCACTAGAGTGGTGGCGAGTACACATCAGGTCCATTCATGGATGGGACCTGCTGTATTGTTAGATGCAGCCAGAGTGGGATCACGGGCTCATCGTCTTCGTCTTTGGTGGACAAACCTCTTACCCAGAGAGGTTCTACAGCGTGCTTATGATGGGATTCAGCGACTGGACCACATTCTTGTTGATGATATCTTGGATGTTGGGCGTCAGTCTCAGACAGTGGTAGTGGCTGATAGGTCACCCATGGCAGTGGTGAACCTAGTTGGACAGCCTAGAGCTGCATTTCCCACACTCATGAGTTTCCCAGGCTCTCATGCTTTTCGAGAGGGAGGACTTGGACTTGTTTGGGACTCACAGTTACAGCAGTTGGTGGAGCCCAATGCTGATGAGAGAGAGCGGGCGATGGGTTTTCGCACCGGTATTACCGCTGTTCCAGCAGTGTCAGAGGCATCTAGGCGTCAGGTGTTAGGTCAGGCTATGGACCTGAACTGTTTGACCTGGATTGTGAGCCTTGGTTTGGCAGAGCAGCGTAGGATGCGCTTGATAGGCATCACCACTCGGACACTTGTGAGCCCTGTGCCTATCGAGACGATTCAGGCACATGCTGGGGGCGATGGACCAAGTGGACATGGTATTCTTGGGACACATCCAGTAGCTACTAGGGAGAGTGGTCTACTTGGAGTCCATCCAGGTGAGCGTGGGCTACTTGGATTACACCCTTGGTCCACATGGGATGCAGCCAGAGGACGTATGGAGCTTGCAGCCAGAGTGGAGGGAGTTTTTCACACAGAGGTTGGGACCTCTAGTGGTCGGGAGCATGACACCATTGCTCCCAAGGGCCCAGTATAGCAGCCAGTCAGTACGTCTTCCACTCCTACTACAGTTACAGAGGATACTTGGGAGCCAGATCTTGGACCCAAGCTTACTGGAGAGGAAAGACGGAGGGTTTGGAGGTTCTTGAGGAGTCACACGAGTTGTTTTGCCTTCAGTATGAAGGATTTGGGTGCTCTGAAGGGACCTGGTATACGGATTGAGCTGACTAGCAACACACCTGTTTTCCGACGTCCTTATCGATATAGTGAGATGGAGAGGACATTGATTCAGAGCCGGAGTAGTGACCTTTTTGAGGCTGGTTTGGTGGAGATTTCACATGGAGAGTATGCATCAGCGACAGTGATGCCAGCCAAGAAGGATATGCATGGCAACTATACAGATAGGCGGATGTGTGGAGATTACCGTCCTATCAACCGACAGACCAGGGCTGATCGGTATGCCATGCCTACACCGGAGGAGATTTTTGATGCGATTGGGCATGCAAAGGTCTTCAGTACTTTGGATCTTCGAGCGGGATATCATCAGTTGCCGATCAGGGAGGAAGATAAGTCCAAGACAGCATTTTGGGCTATTGATCCTCACGGCAAGGATGTGTTATATCAGTGGAGATTCTTACCATTTGGGTTGAAGAATGCTCCTGCTGAGTTCCAGAGGGTCATGGATAGGATCCTAGCTGGACTGGATTTTGCTCGGTGCTATATTGATGACATTTTGGTGTATAGCACTACTGTGGAGGAGCATGAGAGACAGTTGTTGGAGGTGTTTGAGAGGTTGAGATCTAATGGACTCAAATTACATCCTGGGAAGTGTAGGTTCTTCCATGAGCAGGTTGAGTATTTGGGTCACACTATCTACCCCGGAGGACTTGGTGTTCAGCAGACCAAGGTGGAGGCTATTGCACGTATTCCTCGGCCTACGGATGTGAGCAGAGTGCGAGCATTCCTTGGGTTGGCAAACTTCTATCGCCGCTATGTTAGAGGATTTAGTGCCATTGCCAAGGCCTTGACGAAGCTGACCAAGCTTACACAGGAGTGGTGTTGGGGAGATGAGCAGGAGAGAGCTTTTGTAGAGCTCAAGGAGAGGTTGACATCTACTCCTATTTTGAGGAGACCGATCAGGGGACGACCATTTCAGGTTCACACTGATTGGAGTATGTTGGGGCTTGGAGCGGTGCTCACCCAGCATGATGATGAGGAGAAGGAGTTTGTGGTGGCCTATGCTAGTCGCTCCAACAATTCAGCGGAGGCGAAGTATAGTTCATATGAGGGAGAGTGCTTGGCAGCAGTTTGGGCAGTAGCACATTTCCGATGTTACCTATTTGGTAACCCCTTCACTCTCATCACTGATCATCAGCCGCTGAAGTGGTTGATGGAGTCCGACAAGCTTTCAGGGAAGCTTGCACGATGGGCTCTGATTTTACAAGAGTATGATTTCACGGTTGTTCACAGACCTGGAGTGGTGAACCGTGATGCAGATGGGTTGAGTAGAAACCCATGTCCCAGCCAGCAGGATCAGACCGGAGCACGTTGGCATGGTGAGACAGATGAGGAGATGGTGCCAGGTTGGCATGCATCGGCCTTTCTGTGTATATTTGCAGAGACTTTGGTGGTATCTCTCTCAGCGCATACAGGAGGAGTTATTGAGGTGACAGATCCAGAGAGTGAAGATATTGGTACAGTTCAGCGAGACATTCAGGATGATGTCTTAGTGATGGACTATCTTCGCACTGGTGTTGTGGGTGGCACAGTTGGGGCCAAGGAGAGAGACCGTGTTCTTCAGCGGGCCAGACGGTTCAGATTGGAGGGTAGACACCTTTTGCGTGTATGGGAGGATGGTAGAGTGCGAGTAGTACCACTTCCATCACAGAGACCACAGTTGGTCCGTCATGCTCATGAGGAGCTAGGACATTTTGGAGTAAAGCGTACATATAGCTTACTCCAGAGTCATTATTGGTGGTGCGGTATGCAGACCGAGGTACAGCAGTTTGTTGCCAGATGTGTGGTTTGTGACCGAGTTAGAGCATCATTCAATGCTCCTACGCCACAGTTACACCCATTACCTATCATGGGATTGGGTTACCGTTGGAGTTTGGACTTCGCCGGACCTTTACCGCTGACTATGAGACATCATCGGTATGTTTTGGTGATGGTGGAGCACTTCTCCAAGTGGATTGAGTTGGTGGCACTTCCTGACAAGTCTAGTGAAGGGACAGCTTACTCGTTCCTGGATCGAGTTCTTAGTCATTTTGGTGCACCAGCTGAGGTTTTGACTGATCAGGGTACAGAGTTCTTGGGAGAGTTTCAGGTCTTGTGTGACAAGGCTTTGATTGATCATCGTACTACATCCCGAGATCACCTTGAGGCAGATGGCTTAGCAGAGAGAGTGGTTCAGACGGTGAAGAGAGGATTGCGAAAGTATGGTTTGCAGAGAGGCCACTTGGGAGATTGGGATCTCCAGTTACCTTGGTTGGCCATGGGCTATCGGTTCAGCCGGCAAGCCTCCTTAGCATCCTTCTCTCCATACTTTCTACTCTATGGACGAGATCCAGATTTACCTGCAGCCATTCGTCAAGATGCTACTATAGTTTTGGACTTGGATGACCCTGATGTATGGATGAGCGCATGTTCTCAGCGGGCAGAGATCTTTCAGAGAGTGATGCCGATGGCCTTCGAGAACTTGGCGATTGCTCAGCATAGAGATACTTTACGCTATGCTACCATTCAAGGAGGAGGTTATAGACCCTCGATCCGTCGATTTCATCCAGGCGGCTATGTATATCTACAGCAGACAGCACCGACGACACTTGATGTTTCTACAGGCCGCACTATCTTGAGAGTGCGTGAGGTTTTGCCATCTGGAGTCCTTGTGTTAGAAGGACGTGATGGTGTTGTTTGGAAGGATCATGTGCACAATTGTGCGCCATGCCACCTTCCAAACATTGATGGTACTATGGACCCAAGCTTGGCACTTGTACGTGCAGGCTTGAGGTGTATGTTATGTGGCTCTTCTGGTGGAGCTGCTACTATGTTAGTGTGTGATAGCTGTTCGAGAGGATGGCATATGGCATGTATGACTCCTCCCCTCACGGTGGTTCCTCAGGGACAGTGGTTATGTCCTAGATGTACTTGATCTATAGCTAGTTCATTCTTTATATGGTATAGATTGCAGACAGGCGACTAACGATGGGGCTCCATAGCACCCGGCCTCCTGATCTTTGCCCATTAGAGGGTATACCATATACTTAGAGTAGATGGCTATCTGGAGTTAGAGGGACCTAACCGCCAGCTAGGGGGGCGATTGTGGCACTTTAGAGTCTATGTATGACTTATGTGTGAGTTGTGCTTTTATAGTGTATGATGTTGACAGCGATGTATGTTGTGTAGCGATGTACATACGCACGACAGTTGTCACGCCATTTGTAGTTCCGCATCTAGATGCTCGGACACTGGAGTTCCAGTGATGGTAGTTAGAGTTATTCTAGCTGTTTCTCAGGGACTACTTTCCGATAGTTAGATTTTGTGTTCGGGGTACTGACTTCACGGTGGGGCCCACCGTCACTTTGCACCGTTTGCACCGTCGAGTGTGCCATCAGCGGGGCCGTTAGGGTTTCAGGGCTAGCTCGAGTCCAGGGGGTATAGTTTCGAAGTGAGCTCCAGAGAGCTCACTTCTCTGATGTTGAGCCTTCGAGTTCCTGGCTATGGTGGACAGAGGCCGGCGAGCGTCACCTGGATTCTCTATGCTTGAGTGGCTATGGCTTGACTGTAATCAGTGCCCAGTTGTTGGCATTTTATAGAGTGAGAGATCAAGTACTGATCTGAGTTGAGTTGAGTTGAGTTGAGAATGTTAAGCAATCTGATTATTGTGGCACTTTAGAGTCTATGTATGACTTATGTGTGAGTTGTGCTTTTATAGTGTATGATGTTGACAGCGATGTATGTTGTGTAGCGATGTATATACGCACGACAAAGTACCTAGAGAAACAATCATGTAGATGGCACTTAGCTTATCAACAAGTAAGCAACATCATTACTATTGATGAAGGAGACGTGCACCATTGAGCCTCAAAAGAAGTAATGTTCCATGGGAGTATTGGAAAATTGGATATCAAGAATACATAGATACTTTTGATTAATCACAACCAAGATCAATGATCATTAGGTCATCTACCAACAATCTATAGGTGTGTTTGCATGTATGTACCTAAATGAAAAAGCTCTCACATTGTAAGATGCTTTGGAATAATTGGTGTTGGCAAAAAGAAGAGAGATCATTTTGATTGCAATGCAAGTAGGGTTGCCCTAAAATTTATAATGCATGGATTTTGCATAGATGGCTCAACCTCCACTATGGAAGTTGGAGTAGAATAACAACAAACAATATTATATGGATGCATTTCTTTGATCTATAGATCATGATAACCAACACGAGCCTAATAAAGGTTCTTGACAATTTAAAATGGGAGTTAAAAGAGTAAATTTAGCAAGAACTAATGGTATTAATCCTTGCACTATTTTTTAAGATATTTTGTGTGTTCAGAAAATAGCAAGATTTTTTGGAGGAGGTGAAAAGGTAATCCTAACACAACAATATCAGTTTAAAACACCACACTTTGGTGCACCAGCTCTTATGAAATTTGGCAACATTTATTTTCAAGACCAAGAAGCACAACTACTCCAAGGAGAACATAGAGATGTCAAAGAAAGAAGAGATGAAGTCCTATGAGAGGAAGTGGCTTGAGCAAAAATAATGATGTTTTTCCAATTTCAGCCCTCAAGATTAGCACCAAAAAGGATAATAGATCATAATATTGAGATACTTTTTGGGACAACATATCTAATATCACCTCATGAGTCGGAGGAGTGCAAGGTCCAATTTAGAATATGCTGCAAATAAGTTTATCCAACTCAAATTATCACCATATGGGGCTCTTCTCTTGTTTTAAAAAAAAAAATATTGTACAATGCAAATATGCATTGACCACTACAGCCTAAATCAACAAATTGTGAAGAACAAATACTGATAACCTTGCATGGATGACCTATTTGATCAACCCAATGGGGAAAAACACTTTGCCAAACTTTATTTTCAAAATGATTACAACCAAACCAAGATCGAAGAGGAAGACATATTGTACCAATGTGGAGTTTACAAATGATACAGTTGAGATTAACAAAGGAGAAAATAAAATAAATTAGCCCTAGTATTAAATTAGCAAGTATTTTGAAAATATTCTAAAAGCATCTACAAAGTTACTTGGAACCTTCCATGTATTATGGAATATGCATACCAAGTGGTGACTTCTAAGAGAAAGCTTCTTTGTAAGCTTCATGACTAGCTTAATTTGCACGCCAAGTAGGTGGTTTATAGAAGGAACCTTCTTGTGAAGTTTCACAACTAGTTAAGCTTGCATGCCAAGTAGGTAATTTCTAAAAGGAAGCTTCTTCAAAAGGTTCATAGTAAGCTTAGCTTGCACTCTAACAATGCAACTTTTAGAAAGCTTCTCAAGAGTCTTGTATGTTCCTTGTAAATACCAAAGCCCAAGCTAATTATAGGCATTGGGAGTTTCCTTGATCAAGAGTCCCTATGTGATCTTTCACTATTATTTCCCATTCTCTTCTTTCTCTCCTTGGACTTGTACACATACACATAATTCTTATCACTTTTAGTGATAAGAATTTGACCTTACCAATGCATCAACCACTTTCAAGAGTTTAATGAATGACATTTTTTGTCCAGACTTGCACAAGTTTATTATCATTTTCCTTGCTGACTTTTTATTTTATGATAGGACAATCAAGGAGCACAAGCAACATGTGCAATTAGTCATATAGATTCTATAATAGAACCAGTTATATGCCAAAGTCTCAAAGTGTAAGTTTGGCAAGTCTGAAGTAGATTGATTACTTGAGACACAGTAAGTGTAGAAGGTATCCAAGTTTTAATAGAGAAAATAAATGTCATTCAAAAAAAGAGTACCTCTAAAAGATCAAATTAAACTAAAGAGTTTAATGGGATTGATTGGGTTCTATTTTTAATTTATCAAAGACTTCTCCAAGGTTACACAATCACTAATTGCATTACTTGGCAAGGGAAAGAAGCAAATAGATTGAATTGCACAACATATAACCTTTTAAGAATTTAAATATGCATAATATACGCACCAATATTGAAATAATATGACCTAACACATCCAATCAAGCTAGCTTAAGATACATTAAGTGTTGTAATAGGAACAATCTTACGATAAGAATGGAGTGAAAACTGGTACCAAATTGCATATTTATCTCAAAATTGGATTATATTACAAGTATAGTATAATTATCACACCATTTAACAAGAAGAGTTAGTTATTGTCCTTGCAACCAAGCATTAGAAGCACTATCTTGGCAAGAATGCATTTGTAGTGGAAAAAAACTACAAACCACTTCTCTTTGTTGAGACATAAAATGATATATCTTGTTGATAGATTCATTGGGTAGAGGAGAGATAATTATTCAACATGACAACCATATATGTTGAATGCATGAAGTTACTTGAAAGTGCATTCACCCAAATACCTATGGTGGACAATCTGCTTGTAGAAGACAAGATGAACCCAGATTTCTGGCCAAGGATTCTTATTGCTATATAGATTGACCTACATCTTGTATGAGCTCCATCATCTATATGCATTAGCAATACCCAAGGACTCACCTTTCATGATGGAAATTTATGGATCTCAGATGCTCTAGATCTAAGAACCACCATCCTTGCAAAATGTCATGATTTTGCCATTACAAGTCACATTGGAGTGGACAAGACCATAGATATAGTCAAATGAAATTACTATTCCCAAGATGAGCAACAATGTGGTGTAGTATGTTCCAAGCTATCTACTTTTTCAACAAAATAAAGTCTCTAATCATGTTATCACATGAGTTCTTTGACCACTCCATACTCTTACGCATATTGTGAGCAAGTAGGTACCAATTTGGTTTATGAATTGCCCAAGACCTCCTCCCATTTTGACTCCATTGTTGTCTTTGTAGACCAATTGAGAAAAATGATTCATTTGTGTCCTATAACCAAGGATATAACTACTCCACAATTAGCTCAATTGTACTTAGTTGTGGTCTTTTCTCACCATGGCTAGTCTTGAGTGCTCATCACAAATCAGGATTCAATTCCCTAGTTTGTTTCGGAGAAAACTATTAAGCATTTTCAAAACTAAACTTGCCATGTCTCTTGCATGCCATGTCCATTGCGTTGCATGTCCACAACATACCATCCACAAAGCAATGGACAAAAAAGTAGCCTAGTTGCACAATTAAAACATGCTCCAAAGCTTCACCTTAGAAGACCAAAAAACGTGTGATGCCTTCCTTCCATTGGTAAAATTTGCCTAAAATAATTCAATGAATGCATCTATATATGTCACACCATTCTTTCTTGCGTATAAAAAACACCTTTTAATACCTTTGAAGTTGGTAAAGATCCACCCAATGGCTACAAAAATTGATATTATCAACACTTTTGTTTCCAAAATAAAACAAGGTGTAGAGAATTGTAACAATATGGAGATTACAAACAAATTAGTTGAGACTAGTAAACTTGAAAATAGGCCAAATTAGCCAAGAATTATAAGAACATTCTAAAAGCATCTAAGAAGCTAAAGTGTATCATCCAAGTATTAGGTAATGTGTTTGCTATGTGATGACTTCTAAGAGGAAGCTTCTTGTGAAACTTCCCAACTAGCTAAGCTTGCATGCCAAGTATGTAGCTTCTAGAAAGAAGCTTCTTGGGAAACTTCCAAACTAGTTTAGCTTGGATCACCAAATAGACAATTTCTAGAAGGAAGCTTCTTAAGAAATTTTCTTGTTAGCTTGGCTTGCATTCTAAGAAGCTTCTCAAGAGCCTTGCATGATCCTTATAAAACCAAAGCCTAAGCTCATGTTAGGCATTTGGAGTTTCCCTCGTTCAAGAGTCCCAATCTGATCTTTCAGTTTGGTCTTCCATTCTCCTATTATCTCTTGTATCTTTTACATTTGTATCAGAGTAGAAATGAGATAGATATGATTTATGGACCAACAAGTCCATTTCCACCAAACTAGTAGGACTTTTGTGTCCATATTATCCAAACATTATTTCACATAATCCATCATCTAATGCTTTGGATATAGTTTCTTGAATATGATCACCTTGTGAGATGGTAGTTCCAATTGTAATTTATGGAGAACGGTGGATGTGTTGCATTTATGAATTGAAAGAATTTAAGGTAGTTTGATACAATATTGGCTATGGTGGCAACACCTATAGTTATCATTGCTATGAAACAACAATTGAATACCTTACTTGATTATTGGATGAACAAGACCACCGACAACAAGAGCATGTAGAGAAAGCATCATTTCAAACAGGAGAAAAGAGAATCTAATTTCCAAAGCCTAAGGTATTTGAAGGTCAAAATTTTTCAAGTGTAATAGAGAATTTTATGTTTGATTACAAATGTTATTTTGAAGATACAAATCTTCAAGATGCTTGAAGACAAATACTCTTGGCTCAAGTCAATTGATGGAGTGGAAAACTATGGTGGTGATTTTGAGTAGAGAAAGCTGGAAGACATTTTGTTGCTCCAATCTCAACATGACAAGAATGCAAGAGTGAAATTATTGGGCAGTTTCAAGCTATAAATCCCATACAAGCCACATGAGATATTGAATGAAATGAAGTAGATTGTTTGTATAAGAAGGAACATCACTCAATTTTAGAACACTATAATGCAAGTTCAAGATATACAAGAATATGAAACTTTGGATTGATTTGTGAGAGGTTTAAAGTGAGGCACCAAGTTGGAAGTGACCATGCAAGAGTCCAAATATTTGGAGGAAGCCATGCAATTTGCTAAGCACTTTGATTGCTTTGTTGTAACAACTTGGTCTTGATCTTGACCACAAAACTTGTTGACACCCTACACATGAGTAGAGAAACTGGAACCAATGAAGATTGATGCCTTCCAAAGGAGATCACTTGGCATTATAGATAGAGAAAGATTGCAATAAAATTATTTTTGCTTTTATTGTTGCCAAATTGGATATCATATTGCTAAATTTCCACTCAAGAATAAAAAACCCAAAAAGTTACCCAAATGAAGTTTGAGAGCAATATGATCAGGGATACAAAGAATTCAAGAAGGAGAATTTGAGCCATCTACTCAAAATTTGATTAGTTCCAATGGGTTGGAGACTTGATCAATTCAAGTTTATTTCACTTGCAAGGTATGATATCTTGTCACGGTTGTAAGATTTTGGTTAATTTAAGAAGTTCACAAATTTGCATGTCTATATAATTAGCAAAGGAATTAATTATTTTTATCAATCCCATAATTAAAAGTAAATTGATAAAAGCGGATAGTAGAAAGGGTTTTGAGTTCCATAACAAGACAAGACCTCTAATTTCAATGCTATAAGGTTGTCTTGCAGCACATGATAGGGAATAAAACACTTCTACAAAGAAGGCCTTGTATTCTTTGAGAAATGGATTTATGTTTTAGTGAAGGATGATCTTCAACTTATGCCCATGACTTACCAATCATTGTTCCCATGAAGGTAGACAAGACCTTGGGTACCCACAACATAAATAGTGGTGGCCCAACATGGCACAAGATGTTCAAGAGTTTGTCTAATCATAAGAGTTCTCCCAATGCAACAAGGCTAGCAACCAAAAAATGAATGGACTCCTTCAACCACTCCTAATCTCATCTGCTCTATAAGACCACGTGAGGTTAGATCTCATCACATTCTTGCCCAAAATAAAGTAAGATCACATAACAATCATGGTGTTTGTCAATAATCTTAGTAAGAAAATCCATTTGGCACCAACCTTGATACAACGGATGCTCTGACAAAAACCTAAATCTAATTTGACAATGTCTTCACACATCATATGGTGCCTTGTGTACTCATCTTTGATCATGATCCCTGATTAATCAAAAAGAATTGCCAAGCACTCTTCCAACTACTCAACATAGACCTTGCAATTTTCATGGCCTATCATCTTGAAACTAATGGACAAACCAAATACTCAAATTGCACCTTGGAGAATATGCTTTATAACTTTGTTACCATTCACTATATCAACCAAGATTAATGTATTGCAAATGCTCAATTCTTTATAAAAAATCCAAATGTGCAAGCACCAAATTCTCTTCATTCTATCTTAATTTTTGCCAAGACCCACTTGTTCTTAATTCTCGTTTTGCTCCTCCTCTATCTCACATCCCTCGTACTTCCACCTTCTTGACCACAATACCGTGATCCTTACAACAAGCCAAATCTCATCTCCTTATTCCCCAAATTTTAAAATCAATACATGGACTAACATCATCATGATCTCACCTTTCAACTTGGTGATAAAGTCATAATTTCTTCTAGTAACCTACTCCTCTCGCTTGATACCCAAGTTTTAACTTGCACCCAATTGGATAGGTCCATTTGATATTATTTAAATCAATTTTGTTGTAAATTATCAACTTACCTTGCCTTATCATATGCAAATCTAACCTAATTTTCATATTTCCAAATTGAACTCTTTTATTTCTAATCTATTTTCCTTTTCTACTTGTGTCCAACATCCTCTTTGTCTTGTCTCTATCACTGATTATGAGGTATGAGGTTGATCATAGCCTTGCATGTCAACTCATTTAACATGACTGCTAATAACATATTGAATACAAAGTCCTTTGGAAAGTGTATCCTTTCATGATACCACTTGGGAGCCTCTTTCTCATTTCCAAAATGCACAAATATCCATCCAAGAGTTTGAAGCTTCCATGGTGATGATGATCTCACTAACTAGCAATGGGAGAACATGGAAGAACATGGAGTTTATATATGAGTTAGTCAAGACTAACAAAGTAGCAAATATGCAAACTTAGCTAATAATGATAAGAATATTCTATATAAATCTAGAAAGCTACTAAGTACCTTCTAAATATCTCAAAATATGCATACCAAGTGGTGACTTTTAGAAGGAAATTTCTTGGGAAGCTTCTTGGCAAACTTAGTTTGTATGCCAATTATGTAGATTTTAGAAAGAAGCTTTTTGGGATGTTTCCCAATTAGCTTAACTTGCATGTCAAATAGACAACTTCTAGAAGGAAGCTTCTTGAGAAGCTTCATGGTTAGCTTGACTTGCACTTTAAGAATGAAGCTTTTAGGAAGCTTCTTGAGAAACTTCTCAAGAGCCTTGTATGATCCTTATAAAAACCAAAGCCTAAGCTAATGATAGGCATGAGAAGTCTCCTTCATTTAAGAGTCCCAATATGATCTTTCATTCTGGTCTTCTTTTCTCTCCTTCCTCTTCTTGGTCTTTTATAAGAATGCCAAGCACAAGTTGCATATCGCCCAAAATCAGCACACACAGTATGTAGATGCGCATCATAAGCATATAAGATTCAATGTTGGGGATCAAGTGTGGATATCCACAACCAACCTCACATAAGTTATCACTTGTAAGCTGAGCTTGATTTGATTGGTCCTTTTCCCATCATCCATTGAATCTACATAGTGGTCTTTCACCTTGAGTTACCGCCACACATAAATATCCTTCTAATGTTCCATGTTTACTTTATACAAAAATATGCACGTTGACCACCCTACTTTCTTCCATACAAGAAATTAGATCTTGTCCAACACTCATTGATGGCACCAAGGAATACGAAGTTGAATGTATTTTCCAAAAATTCATTTGTAGTGTCCGCCATTTGTGTGTGGAATATCTTGTACATTGGAAAGAGTACCTATTATATGAGATAACATAGAAGCCTGTAGCTAACTTGACCAGTGCATCTATGTTACAAAAGTCTTTTGAGCAAAAGCTTTACAAAAAGGATATTGCATCATAAAAGGGATGAGGTTTGTAATACTATTAGTTGGATACACTATATAGAGGTGTTAATTGGCTTGGTGATATCTTTAAGGATATTTATATACAATGGTCTAAGTATATGATATAGAGATGTCATCAAGAAAATATTTTCCACTAATAAAGGCATAGGCCAAAAACACCCTAAAAAACCTTAGAGTTAGTTTTGAAGGCCTAAAATCATAAATTTAGCCTCCAAAAATGGAAAGCATCTCTCACAAAAAGAAAATATATTACCTTCTCCCCCTATTTATCTTGTATATATCTTTCTAACAATACTTCACCCATGCTTTCCAACTGTACCTCATCAATCCATGAAATTAATCTAAGGCTGGAGCTTGCTACCATGTCACCAATCCATGTATTTGATCCAAGTGTATAGCTCCTTTTGAGTGGATCCTCTTTGTTATACAACAAAGACAAGGTGCTCCTTTAAGACACCAAAGTATTGAGAAATGAAACATTTTGTTCCTCTTGTGTTTCTCTTGTCCTCAAACCATTACACACAATCAAAAGATTGTATGATCCTTCTAAAATTGAAGTATAAGAATGCTTTAATTTAAGTAAACAAGATGAATATATAGAATGTGCAATTAATAATAATAATATCATTTGCATGAGATAACTTACAAATTATTCTTTCATGTAGATGTCATGTGAATCAACTCATTAATTTTTCTTTTTCTTTTATTCTATATAAGAATTGTCTTGAAATGTCATTTTACATTACACTAACTTTTTTATCTTTTATTCTATAAGAGCTAAAGAGAATGTAGAAAATGCATTAAGATAACAACATTTATATACAAAATATAAATACATTATCAAATCCATATATATATCATAAATTTTTATTTAAGCTACAAATAAATTGGAAATAGACCTCAAAGAAAAGGAACCAAGTTTGCATATAATCTTAATTATTGATTGATACATCCACTTTCTCTTGCAATCTACTAAGTCTCGCCTTTTCTTTCTATACATAGTCTATTGGGTAATTTAGGAAAATATTTAAAGGAAAATTATTCTAGCTAAGAAACACATATAAACAAAAACAAACTTGAATTAGTAGAGAGACTACTTCATTATACTGCAAAAAGGGAAAAAGGGACAATCAACTTGATGAGGGTAAGTATGCCATGACTATTGACCAGGAAATTGGAGTCTTGGTTGTAGTTATTTAAATAAAAATATCTAGCAAATTATCATGAAGGGTGAAATTCAAAGTTTTTACTTATCTTTGCTTCTTTGAAGGGGGAAATAAAGTCAAACATATAATTTTTATAAGATTAATTTGTTGATTATTTGTTCAAGATTGTAATGTAATAGCTTTCATTATGTTCAGCATGTCCCTTGCAATGGTTGCATTGATTGGTTAATGTTATAACTATGTAGAGGATAAATTAAATTTTCAAGTTGCTTCTATACAAGCAAACGAATTGCTTGATAATTCTTGAGAATCAAATCAAGGCTTTCTTAATAAATGAGCCTTAAATCATGCTTGAGGATGGTTATCTTTAAACCATAATGTAAAGCATTTTAACATATTTAAATATTTGTTATAGTCTATAATAATTCAATGAAATTATAGGAGCTATTGGGAACTATTGTTGAACCATTCTCTTGTTTGCAAATTGCTCACAATTTTCTCACAAGCCTCCTTGAATCTTTACTTAAACCATTATTCATTGCTGGGAATCATTATTCATTTGTGATGGCATTTGTGCTTATACTAGTAAAAGAAAATGATACTCTTCCAAGCAATGACTTATGCTATAAACTGAATGAGTGAAAGTAATTTTCATTTGTAGATATTCATTTGCACTAACAAGCCTTGATGGAGCATTATTACAAGTTTTTTTATTAGTAAACTTTGAAGAATCATCAGATTGGATTATAAGGTCAACCAATATGGAAGGTTATAGGCTTGATAATCCATTAAAACGGATAGAGAAGTATAAAAACCTCTGTCTTTGCTGTACTTTCTATTACAAACAATTTTTACTATGCAACACAATACGTCCAAAGTAATGTCTACTTGTAAAATATCTTTCTGTCCCTCCTGTATTGCACACTACTTCGTAATGTTGAGAAAATACAATTAAGATAGCATAAGATAGAGTGAAACATTAAGCTCAAGGATTGCATTTAGTTGCTTGTTTGGGACTTATTTATTGTATCTCTTTGGATCCATTCCACTTGCAAAGTTGCCATGATTTTCATTCTAGTGTTTATCAATATAAGCAAGCTTAAGTATTGCTGTCTTACTCCTTACGTAGAGTTGTCTTGATCTCGAGTGTATCTCCTTTTTTTATAACACATATTGTTGAAGGACTACAATTAAACATTACAATACCTCCTCACATGGTGGGTGCATCTTCTGTATTATGAAATATTAATGAATAAGTGATTCCATGTGTAAATATGGTACTAGTATCCTTATAATCTTATATTCCATTGACAATAAACAAGTAATAGGGTTAACCAGGTTAGAACAACAAATAATATTCATTTTGAATTCATGAATAATTAACGTAAAAGATAGCAGGATGAAAGGAATCAATGTTTTCACACATACACTCAATAATAACAATAAAGAAACTATAAAATAGTATGAAAAGAAGAAACTAATAAGGCAATGGCATGATGCAATTTATATACAAATGTGATAAATTAATGTAAAAGTTTTAAAAGTGTTGGATCATACTTTGGTCAAGAATTTTCTTATATTTCTTGTATTTTCATCTCTTTATTTCTTTGCAAATTTTTGTTGATAATTGCTCACTAGAATATTGGAAAAAATAAATTTATGTCATGAATTTTGGAATTTACCCTTGCAAATAAATAGAATGTTACTTGAAAATATTTCTTATTTTCTACCTCTAGTTCACCTTACTCACAAGGGAAGTTTGAGTGAAATTTTCAGTTGGTTTTCAGTTGACCATATCAAATCAATGAACTTAAGTAGTTTATAATTTCCAAGGTTGTTATAAGAGGTTTTCTAAGCCAGAATGTTAGTTATTTGAATGTTACTCTATATGGTTAACATAACTATGGGTCTAATAAATAATTTTTGTATAAAGGCAAATGTTACTCTTACTATATAACATAGTATACATCAATAATCTACAGAGTATAATATGTGTAGATTACTGATGATAATCATGTGTGATATGAATGCGCATTCCTATCACATAGCCAAAGTGCAATAATGTTTCACTCATGTCTTAATAATATGGATATTTTTCCACATTAACACAAAGGGACTTTATGCAAACATGACAGCAAATGGAATATGTATCGATGTTATATTTGATATATCCTAATATGTTCATATATGAAACTTTTTTAGCATTATTTACACTTTATTTATTTATTTTAGATATTTTGTTGAGAAGACATGAGTGTTGAATTGAACCAAATTTCATTCTTAGTTTTACATATTATCATTAAGTAGCATAGAACATAGAGCTAAGTTTGCATTTCCAAAAAGGCTTATAATATGTAACCAAAAGTTCCAATAGAAGTATGCTTTATATCTTAGTTATTATTGTCTTTAAGACTACAAATTCTTATATAAGAATATCTCTTTACATTATAATCATGTATGTGTAACAACATATGTCATATGTTACATTAAATATCATAAAATAATCAACAGCCTATATAAATAATTAAATAATTAATTAAATAATTAAATAATTAAATATAAATATAAATATAAATATATATATATATATATGCGCACACACACAAATCTAAGAACAATGTGCTACCCACAAAGGAGGGTAAGCCAAGAACCCAATGCACCATGTAGGCGGCGGATTTTTTAATGTTTTTGTAACAAGTGTACTAAGCGTGATCACATTACTGTACAAGTTGAGTCTAACTAGAAACTAGTTCACACATATAAAGGAGCTTGGAGTCTCAACACTCCTCCTCGAGCTCCAATCAATGCATGTACACCTAATTGATATTGGAACACCTCACATGTATCTTTATGTAATGCCTTTGTCAAGATGTCAACTCCTTGGTTAGTTGTACTTAGAAATACAAGATCTACCTCTCCTACTAGTACCTTCTCTCTAATGAAGTGATGTTGCACCTTAATGTGTTTAGTCATAGCATGAAACATGAGATTACTAGCAAGTCCAATACTACTCTTGTTATTTGCATAGATAAAAATCACATTGGAGACACATACAACAATGTCAACAACTAACTTCCAAAGCCAAATTTCCTCATATGTAGTGTTGGATGCACCTTTGTACTTTGCCTCACAAGAAGATGTAGATATCGTAGCTTGCTTCTTTGAGGACCAACTACTTGGACTCTCCAAGATGAAAGCATAACCACATAGTAGACCACCTGTCCAAAGTACTCCTTGCCCAATCTACACCTATAAATCCACACAATTGCACACTCTCTATGGCTACATAATGAAGTCCAAAAGGTATAGTGAACTTCACATACCACACGATTCTCCAAAGTGCATCAAGATGTGACTTCCAAGTTTGCATGAATTGGCTTACAAGTACCACATGGTAGCTCAAATCAGGCCTAATGATAATAAGGTAGATCAAACTTCCATCCATCAATCTATATATAGCAAGATCTTCAAGCAACTTCCACTCAATATGACTCAACTTTAAATTACGTTATAAAGGGTGTGGAGATTGGCTTGCACACTATCATACAATACTTGGCAAGCATGTGGATAGCATACAATCATTGTAACAACCACATAGACAATGGAACAACTTGATGTGCTTAGCACTTAGAGTGAGGAATCTGAATTGCACACTCTAAATGCAAGTTCCTACAAAACACCAATGATTTTACTCTATCAAGCTCTAGGAGCTTGCTTGAGTCCATATAAGGCCTTTTGCAACATGCAAACATGAGTTGACAAATTTGGGTCTTCATACCTAAGTGGCTGCACCATATACACGTCTTCTTGAAGATCTTTATTCAAGAAGGCATTCTTCACATCCATCTAATACAACTTCTAATTCTTACTAGTTGTTACTGCTACTTTTGTTTAAATAGTAGTCTTCACAATATGATTGAACATCTTATCAAAATCAATTCTATGCTCTTGTGCATAACCCGTAAGTATCAACCTAGCCTTGTACCTACTCACAAAACCATCATAGTTTAACTTGATCTTATACACCAACCTGCAACCAATTGCCTTCTTACCAAGTGGTAGGTCCACTAAATTTTAAGTTCATTGTTGGCATAGGGTAGCAATCTCCTCATCCATAGTTGCCACCCATTGCTTGTTCCGCAATGCATCTTGTACGGTATAGGGCTCTTGTTTTTGGAGTATATTCAACATATGTGCATGATGAGAGGCAAGGAAACCTTCATGCATGAACCTTTGAATCAAATGTATGACTTTGTTTGAATGTCAAGGCAATTAGTCCACTAGAAAATCATCAATGTTATCTTTTGCATGTGCTACTACACTTGTTGCACATTTAGAAGAATCTAAAGTGTGACTATTAAAATCTCCACTACTTCTAGGTTGTGGGTTAGATTTTGGTCCATAGTACACTCTACTAGACCATGGACATTTGACATCTAAAGCTTTTATCACTCCACTACCTTCAATAGTAGATTCTATCTACTGATCAACATGGTCCGTCAATAGGTAATTGAGGAGCAGGAATATGCTTGGGTGGTACATATCAAGCACTTTGCTCATAAAATACAACATCCCAAGACACATAAAATTCTATACCGAGAGATCATGATATTTATAGCCCTTTGCCTAGATAGCATAGCCTACAAATACACAATGCATAACTTTGTGATCAAGCTTGCTATGCTCATCATTTGAAATGTTCACAAAAACATACACAACCAAGAATTGTAAGATGGAAATGTCAGACTTATTGCCTATTAACACCTTTATTAGGGTGTAAGAAGGAACTAATATGGAAAGACATTTGTTCATTGTGTAAACTGCACATGAAAAAACTTTTACCTAGAAGATTTTAGGCACTTGAGTTTCATTAAGCATAGTGTGTGTGGCCTTGGCTTTATAACAATTCTTGCACTTGGCAACTCTATTCTAGTGTGGATTTTAACTACAACTCTGTTGGTATTGGATACCATGGTGTTGCAAAATTTTTGTGAATTCTATGGATAGATATTCACCACCTTCATTTGACTTGAATTGAAATATATGGTCTTATGTTAATTCTCTACAAGGATCTTAAAGTTTTGAAAAATTGAAAACAACTCAAATTTCTACTTCAAGAAATACACCCAAGGTGAATTTGGAAAAATCATTGATGAAGGACACAAAGTAATGAGAACAATTGAATTTGGATGTCAAATTTGTTGATACATCACTATGTTACAACTCAAGGCATTTGGTGGCATGTTTCCCTTGTTGATCAAAGGGCTGCTTAGCATGTTACTTGAACTTACAAGCCGGGCAAATCTTTACATGATCACTACTTGTTAACTACAAAAGACTTATAACTACAATAATGTTTGGCAGATTCTTGAGCTTGTGGTCATTCATGTGGCCAAGGCACTTGTTTTCCGCTCTGTCCATACATTGATACTTGAATCTAAGGCATTTTGATGTCTTGGTTGAACAACATCTAGTCCCTATAGCTTTCACTATTTGCATAGTAATACTTTGAATCACACAACCATTTGGATTAAACAAAACCTAATAATTAGACTCTACCAATTGGCAGACATAGACAAGATTACAAGTGATATTGGGTTCAAAGATAACATCATCTAATGTATAAATATTGGACTTTGAGGCAACACTAGGCTCTTTACCCTTATAAGTGATCTAATGTAGATCATCATTGCCTATAACAACCACAATGGGATGTTGAACTGGTTCAATTTCATTGAACCAATCTTGATGGAATATCATGTGATTAATTGCTCTAAAAGCAATGTACCACTCGTCAATAGGCTGTATCATAGTTCCTATGACATAAGTCATTGTCAATAGACTCTATTCTTCAAGATCATTGTAGTTGTCAAAGTCACAAGTTGCAAAATTCTATTGAGCAATGTAGCCTCAACCAATACTATGGTGTTGTTGTTGTTGTAGCTTTTGATGGTCACAAGCATAGTGGCTATTTCCACCACTTTGGTTATAATGCTCAAGAAGAATGTAGCATATTCTCTTGTTCAAATCCATGGATCTGGTAGCAATCAGGAGGTTGATTTTTATGTCCATGAATACCTCCACCATAACCATTATGTTGAAACTTCCACATCTAAAAACAAATCTATGACCTTGACATGTAACAATATAGAGTTTAGCAATGTATTTAGTAAAGCTAACAAAGTAGAGAATAAGCAAAATTAGCCTAAAATATTCCAAAAGCATCTAGGAAGCTTCTTGAGATGCTTTCTGACTAGTTTAACTTGCATCCCAAGCAATTAACTTCTAGGAGCTTTAAACTAGCTTAGCTTGCACGCCAAGTAGGCAACTTCTAGAAGGAAGCTTCTTGGTTAGCTTGACTTGGAGTCTAAGAAAGCGTCACAAGGAAGCTTCTTGAGAAGTTTCTCAAAGGCCTTGTATACAACCTATAAATGCCAAAGCCAAAGCTCATACTAGGCATTTGGAGTTTTCCTATATTCAAGTATCTCAATGTGAGTTTCCATTCTCTTTTTTCTCTCCTTGGTCTTTATCTTTAAAATTTGTATTAGAGCAAGAATGGGATGGATGGAATTTATAGACAACCAAATCCACTTCCACAAAACCATTGGGATTTTGTGTTTAAGTACAACCCAAGCATCATTTCATGCAATTCATCACCTCACACTTTGGACAAGATTTTCTACATATGATCACCATATATGAAGAACCCTTGGTGCTTCCGGTGGTAACTTATGGAGAATGGTGGACGTGTTGTTTATATGTGTTAATAACTTAGATAGATTAGGAGTGGAATGATAGAGTAGCAACCATGGCAGCAATGCATGATGCTATCCTTGCTATGCAGCAAAAAATCAAGCACCTTACTCAATTGTTGGATAAACAAGATCTTTGACGACAAGAGCACATAGAAAGAGTACCAGTTTGCAAAGGAGAAGATCAAATCTGATTCCCTAAACCCAAAACTTTTGAAGGCAAGAATTTAGGGTGCAATGGAGTATTTTGTGTTTGACTATGAATGTTATTTTGAAGGTACTAATGTACAAGACAAGCAAAAATAGATTCTCTTGGCTTCTAGCCAATTGGATAGAATAGCAAAGCTATGGTGGAGGTCCCAAGTGGAGAGAGCGGAACAACAAATTATTGCACTAATCTTGACGTGGGCAAAATTCAAGAGTGCAATAATTAATTGGTTCTAAGCTATAAATGCCATACAAGTTACATGGAGTAGATTAGCAGAATTGAAACAAATTATTGTGTAATTAGTTACATCACACAATTCTAGAACACCTTTATGCAAATTCTAAATATATTGGACGGTGAAACTCTAGATCAATTTGTGAGGGGCTTGAAGTCAAGAACCAAATTAGAGATAACCATGCAAGAGCCACAACACTTGGAGGAAGCCATGCGGTTGGCCAAACATTTTGATTCCTTGGTTGCAACAACTTGGTCTTGACCTCGACCTCCACAGAAACTACTGGTGCACTACACACAAGTGGAAAAGCTAATACCAATGGAGATTGATGCCATTCAATGGAGACCACTTGGCAATGTAGATAGAGAGATATTGTGAAAAAATGGTGATTTTTTTTATTATCACCAATTGGGACATTGCATTGGTGAATGTCCACTCAAGAATGGGCGACCTCCACAAGTTGCCCAAATGGAGTTTGTGGAATGGAATGATCAGGGTAACAAGGAATCCCAAAAGGAGATTTTGAGCCACCTTTTGGGAGCTTGATTAGTTCAAATGGGATTGAAAGCTTGACCTATGCAAGTTTGCTTCACTTGCAAGGTACGATATCTAATTGAGGTTGTAGGATTTTGGTTGATTCCGGAAGTTTAGAGAATTGCATGTGTATGCAAATAGCAAAGGGATTGGGTATTCCTATCAAGCCCGTAATTGAAAGTAGATCGATGATGGCGTATGGTAGAAAGGGTTTTTCATTCTGTACCTCGCATTTTGTTACCTTCAAGATTGGGAAGGAGTATTTGGAGTGTATGAGGTTTGTAGTGGCACCTCTACACTATGATATCATTCTAGGTCTAACTTGGCTTGAACATCATAAGGTTCAATTTGATTGGACCTGACAAAAATTCAAGTACAAAACCAAGGTAGGAATTTCTGATTAGGTTGTGTGGCACCCTTGAGTAAGACATCTAAGAATAGTCAATCCCAAGATATGAAGTTTGTCGAGAAGGTAGCCACAGAGTAAGCTTTTAAGGGAGATGAGTCCTAAGATGGGAAGTTTGCCAAGGGGTCAAACATGGAGAAAGCTTTGAAGAGAGATGAGTCCTTAGATGGGAAGTTTGTTAGTGAAGCAGCCATAGAGCAAGCTTTGGAGGAAGATAAGTTTGTATTTGCAAAGTGGATCAAGCCAATTGCACAAGGACAATTTGAGGAGTGCCAAGAGCCTCATCAAGCAATGGTTGATCAAATAGTTAAGGAGTTTGCGGACGTGTTTCTGGATAATCTACCAAAGGGATTACCCTCCGATCGTGGTATGCCCTCCAAGATCAAGTTATTGCCAAAGAGTACTCTAATGAGTAGACCAATCTAAAAGCTCTCACCAAAGGAGTTGGAAGAGTTGCAAAAAACACTTATGAAGTTGTTGGAGAAAGATTTCACATGACATAGTACCTCTCCTTGGGGAGCACCGGTACTATTTGTTCCAAAGAAGGATGGAGGACTTTGTTTTTGTATTGATTACCATGGACTCAATAAGCAAACAGTGAAGAATGCATATCCCTTGCCTTGGATCAATGACTTGCTTGATCAATTGAGTGGAGCACGATACTTTTCCAAGTTGGATCTTAGTAGCGGCTATTGACAAATCCCAATTGATAGGAAAGATGTGCAAAAGATTACCTTTCACACAAGGTATGGACATTACGAGTGGAGAGTACTACCTTTTGGGCTCACTAATGCTCCAACAGTCCTTGTGGATCAAATACATCGGGTGTTGGATGGACTATTGGATTGGTACATGATGGTGTTCTTGGATGATATCTTAATCTATAGCAAGACAAAGGCAGAACACCTGAATCATGTGGAAGAAGTCCTAAGATGACTATAATAATGGAAATTTTATTGCAAAAAATTGAAGTGTACCTTTTAGCATAAGGAGGTCACCTTCTTGGGTCACAAGATCTCATGAAAAGAGATCAAGATGGAAAAGGAGAAAATCAAGCCCATTACAGATGGGCCTACTCCAAAGGATGCTATAGAAGTACATGCATTTAATGGATTGGCCAATTTTTACTAATGGTTCATCTATTATTATGCTCATGTGGCAGCACCATTGATTGACCTCTTGAAGAAGAACTCAAGCTTCCAATGGGCCACCAAGCATGAAGAAGCATTCCAAAAGTTGAAATATATGGTGTCTTCAAGACCAATCCTTCAACCATATGATCCTCAACTACCTTGTGTGGTTGATTTTGATGCTTCTAACTTTGGAATCAGAGTAGTGTTGCAACAAGAATTCCCAAATGGATTACATCCCATTGCCTTTGTGTCTCATTGACTAAATACAGCTAAAAGAAATTACTTTGCTCAAGAGCATAAACAACTTGCAATGGTATATGCTAGTAAGGTATGGAAGCATTATTGCTTAGGGAAACAAGTGATCATACAAACCAATCACAAACCATTATTGCAAACCTTACACTTGGAACACTTGAAGAGTAGATATCATTGATGGGAGGAGAAATTCCAATTATTTGACATCAAACTTGAATACAAACCAGGTTGGTTTGATGTCATCCATGATATTATATCACGACAACCTGATTTGAAGTCTCTTCCTCTCATCACGATGGCAATTATGATGGTTGCAATTGACTCCAAGGTCCAAAATGAGTTTTGGTAAGCTCTACAACAAGATCCCTTCTTCCAAATGGTACATGGTTGTCTTACAACATGTGACAAGGAGTAGAACACATTCTCCTTCAAGGAATGCCTTTTAGTCCATGAACACCAAATATTTGTTCCAACCAAAGATGATCTCCGACTTGTGTGTCTTCAAGAAGCCCATGATTTACCAATAGCTGGTCACATGGGTGTGGACAAGACCTTGGGTACCCTCCAATGCCAATAGTGGTGGACCAACATTACACGAGATGTTTGAGAGTTTATCTGATTGTGTGAAAGTTGCCAATGCAACAAGGTTAACAACCAAAAGCCAAATGGACTCCTTCAACCACTCCCCATTCCATCCACTCAATGGGAAAACATGAGCTTGGATCTCATCACATCCTTGCCCAAGACAAAGCAATGATACACAACAATTGTGGTGTTTGTGGATAAGCTTAGTAAATAAATCCACTTGGCACAAACCGTTGATACCATAGATGCTTGTAATACCAAGAGCTAGCCATATGATCTAGATGTGAAATTAAGTTTGGTAACATCTACAATGATGTTATGCATGATGGTCAAAATAGATTAGATAGAGGTATCACCAAAAAAGTACTTCTACAAATAGAGCAAAAACTGAAATAGACTTGAGAACCTTAGAACCAATAGTTAGACATATGATTTAAATGTGAGAATTGGTTTTGTAACATCTAGAAGGATGTTACACATGATGGACTAAACAGATCAAAAAGTGGTGTCACCAAAAGTGGACTTCTACAAATAGAGTAGGAATCAAAATATGCCTAAAATCTTTGAAGGCAATTTCAGAGGCCTAAATGGATGAATTAGGCCTCAAAAATGTGCAACTTCTCCCCCCTATAGAGAAAAGGCTGGCTTTTCCTCCCTCTCATTTTGTCTCTTTGAGAGCTTTCCAACGGTACCTTACGTGATTCAAAGACTCTTACAGGAAGATTCCCTAAAAGATTCCCTCTAGTCAAAGGTTGTTTGACCAACCAGATAGGACCTAGACCAACATGTCACCCATCCAAGTAAGTATTCCAAGGGTGGAGCTTGTTGACATGTCACCTATATGTGTACCTAATCCTATGGTGGAGCTTCTTTGGAGGAGATCGTCTTTGTCTATATAATAAAGAGGTGTTCCTTTAGGGCACCAAATGTTGAGTGTGTAATATGTGTTTTCTCTCTTCTCTTGTCCTCAGAGTATTACAATGATATCTAAGCCAATGTCTTAGTCCAAGAGAGTGGATCACCCCTCTTGGAAGAGCACAAACTATTGAAACTGAGTAATTTGAAATGGAGAACATAAAGTAATTGCTAGACTTAGGAAGGACTTTAGAGAGCGGATGGGATGGATGCACCATGAGGACAATTTCTTGCACCTAGCTTTCCATTCCCAAATCCATTCCACATCAAGGTTATATAAATCCAATGTGAGAAAATGAAGGTATTGTTAGTTTATCACTTTGGGGCAGAATTCATGGATAAGATGATGAACTCACCAAACCCAATGCTTCTACTTGTGGTGATATATGACAGAGAATGGGATTTGAAAATCTATATTCTTTTATGATAATATGGATGTGAATATCCCAAATCCTCTCCCTTTCAACATTCAAGTAGAAATATATTATGTAGTGAGACCAAAAGTGATGTTTAGAGATTTTGTGGTTAGGGATTTTTGGGAGGAGTATTATCAACAAGTGATAGCTTCTAAGGTCCCAATGGTAGTTCCGATAGTTTGTGCACCTTCTAGAGTGATCATATTGACTATGTATTGAAGTAGACATTAGCAATTGAGTGTTGCAAGAACCAAGGATCCGCAATTGCAAGAGCTAGTGCAAGGAATGCAAGGGATGTTGAATGAATTTTGAGAGATTAAGATGACCATGGAGACATTACAAAGTCAAGTGGAAATCCTCAAGAACGATCAAGCCATGCAAGAAGAAGAGTCATCTCAAGACCCAATACTTCCGACTAAAGTACTTGGAGAGGCACCTATGCCTACAAACCCTATCAATGATGAAGTCACATTGCTACTCTGGATGAAGAAGACCTGCAACATCGAGACTTACAAGGGGTAACTTATGATGGGAGTAGTGGAAAATTGGATCTTGAGAATCAATTGATATTTTGGATTGTTCTCAACAGAGATCACAAAGCATGCTACAAGCGTGTTTGCATGTGGGTACTTGACCGATAAAGCCCTCACATGGTATGATGCTTGGGAATGATCCATGTTGGTAGAGAAAAGAGAGGTCACGTGGACAACAATGCAAGAAGGATTGCTAAAGAATTTCCAATTGGTGGATTTTATGCAGATGTCTTGAACCCAACTATGGGGATTGAGATAGAAGAATAACATACAAGAGTATGTGTAGGTATTTTTGCATCTACATGTCGCAATAACCAACATGAGTCCAACAAAGGTTCTTGACAATTTAAAGCAAGGATTAAAGGAGCAGATTTGCCAAGAAGTCATGGTGCAAAATCCTCGTATGGTATTTGAAGCCATTGCTTGTGCGCACAAAATAGCAAGAGCATTGGGTGGAGGCAAAGGAGTAGTTCCACCCAACATTATTGGGCAAAAATGCCACACATGGGTGGACTAGTACCAATGGAATTGCACAACCTTTGATTTCAAGATCGAGGAGCATGACCGCTTCAAGGGGATCGTGGACGAGTAGAAGAACAAAGAGATGGAGTCCCACAAGGAGAAGAAACTTGAGGAGAACAATGCCATTGTTACAATTGTGGCCGTATTGGGCACATATCTACCAACTGTCGCACTCGTTTCCCTAGAGGCCCTCAGCCTTTGTACAAGCAATCTTTGAACAACATGGAGAAGCGGATTGAAGAAGAAGAGGTGGAAATCACTTTGGAAAACAAAGATCACCAATAAATGTACCTTGCGGCCTTACTTGCTCAATTAGGAAGAAGAGAAGCAAGAGAAGGAAGAAGACTTATGAGCAAAGATCCCAAAAGGCAACCTCACAATTGATTTTTGTGAATGGAGTCCTAGAAGGCAATCAAGTGAGAATATTAATCGATCCGAGAGCAACAAAGAATTTCTTATCTCACTTTGTTGCAATAAGATTGAGAATGGATCTAGAGAGAGATAGGAGTGAAGAAGTAGAGTTGCCTAACGGGAAAATAAAGAGGATTGAATCATTACCTAGACGGGTAACACTCTCTTTAGGAGAATATCAGGAAGCAATTGAGTGGCAAGTGATACTATAAGCTTGTTTTGATGCAATCTTAGGCATGCCATGGATGGAGCATTACAACCCAATGGTAGATTGGTGGAAGAAAGTAGTGAGAACCGACCAATGGTCAATCATTAGGGTTAAAGAAAAATCACCTAGGGAGGATCTGCCTCTACATGTCATAGGGACGGCAACTATCTATAAGACCGATAGATGTTTCGTGGGTCTAATAAGAGCAGTCCAAAGTGGACAACTTCATGGACAAGTTCTTGAGAAATTGAAGGCTGTGGTGGATGAATTTCAAGATGTCTTTCCCAATGATCTACTCTCTAGATAACCACCGAAGAGGAGAGTAGATCATAAAGTTGAGACACTCCCGAGGAAGACACCTCCTTGTCAGGTCCCATATTGCCTATCACCTCATGAGTTGGAGGAGTGTAAGACTCAAATTGAGGAAATGCTGCACAAGGGGTTTATCCAACCTAACGTATCACCATATGGGGTTTTTGTCTTGTTTGTGAAGAAGAAGGATGGTACAATGCACATGTGCATTGCATATGAAGGTCTCAATCAACAAACAATGAAGAACAAATACCCCTTACCTTGCATGGATGACCTATTTGATCAACTCCATGGAGCAAGATACTTCACCAAATTGGACTTGCGGAGTAATAACTATCAAATCTGAATTGGAGAGGAGGATGTGTACAAAACTGCCTTTCAAACCAAGTATGACCACTTCAAGTATCTAATGATACCTTTTGGCCTCACCAATGCATCTACCACTTTCATGAGTCTAATGAATGACATATTTTGTCCATACTTGGATAAGTCTATAATTTTCTTCTTGGACGATATCTTAGTATACAATAGCACAATGACGGAACACAAACAACATCTACAAGAGGTCCTCCAAATTCTAACACAAAATTGATTGTATGCCAAAATCTCAAAGTGTGAGTTTGTGTAATACTCCGAGGACCAGAGAAGAGAGAAAACACAGATTGCACACTCAAACATTCGATGCCCCAAGGGAGCACCTTCTCTTTATTATATAGACAAAGAGGATCTCCTCCAAGGAAGCTCCACCATAGGATTAGGGACACAGATAGGTGACATGTCAACAAGCTCCACCCTTGGATTACTTACTTGGATGGGTGACCTGTCTGGTCTAGGTCCTATCTGGTTGGTCAAACAAGCTTTGACCGGAGGGAATCTTTTAGGCAATCTTCATGTAGGAATCTCGGAATCACGTAAGGTACCATTGGAAAGCTCTTGACGAGACAAAGTAGGGGGGAGGGAAGGCCAGCCTCTCGTCCGTTCGGGGGGCAATCAACACATTTTCGAGGCCTAATTCATCCGTTTAGGCCTCCAAAATTGCCTTCAAAGATTTCAGGTATATTTTGGTTCCTACTCTATTAGTAGAAGTCCCCTTTTGGTGATACCTCTTTCTGATCTGTTTATTCCATCATGTGTAACATCCTTCCAGATGTTACCAAACCAATTCTCACCTTTAAATCATATGTCTAGCTATTGGTTCTAAGGTCCTCAAGTCTATTTTGGTTTCTGCCCTCTTAGTAGAAGTACTCTTTTGGTGATATTTCTATCTGATCTATTTTGAACATCATGTATAACATCATTCTAGATGTTACCAAACCAAATTTCACATCTAGATCATATAGCTAACCCTTGGTATTACAGACCTCCTTCCTTTTAAGACGCAACATCCTTGTTGTGCAATTGTTGCTCAAATGCTTGCACCAACACCGGTGCATGTGCCAAATTGGCAGCGGGTTCCCAGGTTGCTTCATAGAGGGGGTAACCTTTCCATTGTACTAGATATTCCACCCATGGATGGCGAGTACCACGCATGCGCTTTTGGAGAATCTGCTCCACTTCATATTCCTCTATGCCATCAATGAGTGTTGGACAAGGTCAAATGTCCTATGTGGAAGGACCTTGGCCTGATCGGGGAGCAAATCTGCGTAGTAGGGAGACATAGAACACTGGATGGATCTTCATGTGTGGTGGTAGCTCAAGGTGATAGGCCACAACGCCGATGCGACGAAGAATCAAGAAAGGCCCAATAAAACGAGGTCTGAGCTTACGAGATCCAACTAATGTGAGGTTGGTTGTCGATAGCCACACTTGATCCCCAACATTGAACTCCATGTGCCTCTGGTGTGCATCAACATACTCCTTTTGTCGATTTTGCGCAATCTGTAACCTGTGCTTAGTGCTCTCCACACCTTGTTGGATTCTAGAAACAAATGTGTTGACTGCATCAACCTTGGTTGTCACAGGACGGATCTTCATCAAGCTAGAAGGTGTGAAGGGATGCTCACCATACATGAGGAAGAACGGAGTGAACTGAGTGGACGCATTCACTGAATTGTTGTAAGCGAATTCCACCAACGGTAATAGGGTGTCCCACCTCTCTTGCTCTTCTAAGGTGAAGCCGCGTAACATGTCTTCAATCATATGATTCGCCCACTCTGTTTGGCCATCTGTTTGTGGGTGGTAAGCTGTGGACATGGCCAACTTGGTTTTGAAGAAACCAAAGAGTGTTCGCCAAAACAAACTGGTGAATTGGGTACCTCTATCGGTGACGAGTACTCTAGACAAGCCATGGTGAGCAAAGACTGCATCTAAGTATAGTTGAGCTAATTGTGGAGCGGTCACCTCCTTGGTGGTAGGGCGTACATGAATCATTTTGCTGAGCCGGTCTTCAAAGACCACAATGGAGTCAAACCCTAAGGTGGTCTTGGGTAATTCACAGACGAGATCCATACTCACTTGTTCCCAATGTTGGGTAGGAGTGGGGAGAGGTTGAAGGAGCCCTGCAGGAGCTTGATTAGAAGCTTTGTTCTGTTGACAAAGTAGGTAGCTACGCGCAAAGTCCATCACATCATTGCTCATCTTGGGCCAATAGTTATGGTGCTTGACTGCATCCAAGGTCTTGTCCACTCTGGCATGAGCTGCAATGGCCGAATCATGACATTCCGCTAGAATGGTGGTGTGTAATTTTGGGACATTTGGGATCCATAATCTGCCATCCCGAAAAGTGAGTCCTTGGGTGCTGGTGACGCCTTTGGACGATTGTGCTTCGACAATCTGTGGATCAGTTTTTGTAGCAGCTAGAATCTCTTGCCAGAATTCAGGGTTAATCTTAACCTCTGCCACCAAGTTGTTGGCCATTGGCATGCGGGTGAATGCATCTGCAAGTTGCTTCTTACCTTCCACGTAGGTGATTGTCATATTGAAGCGTTGTCGCCACTCTGCCCACCAAATTTGGCGACGAGATAGATCCTTTTGTGTCTCAAGGTAGACTAGAGGTTTGTGGTCTGTCTCTACTACAAATGCCTTCTCGCCTAGGTAGTGCTTCCAATGCTTGGTTGCTAGAACAATGGCCCGCTCTTCTTGTTCTATGGTGTGGTAGTTGCGCTCTGCCGGTAACAACTTTCAAGAGAAATATGCAATTGGATGCCATCCGTCATGCCATTCTTGTTGTAGGACTGCTCCTATGGCTATGCCTGATGCATCTGTAGCCAACTTGATTGGACGTTTTGGGTCATACCACTTCAAGATTGGTGCATGTAGCAAGGCAGCCTTCGATTCTTGAAAGGCCAACTCTTGTGCAGTTCCCTATGTCCACTTCTTCCCCTTGCCAAGTAGTGCCGTTAAAGGTTGTGCAACCTTGGAGAAGTCCTTGACAAATCTACAATAGAATCCCGTCAACCCCAAGAAGCTCTTAAGTTGAGTCTGATCTTCTGGAGCACTCCATTTTTGAATGACCTCTATTTTATCTGTCAATACTTGAATGCCCTCTGCACTTACTCTATGCCCTAAGTAGTCTACTTCAGACTTGCCAAACTCACACTTTGAGATTTTGGCGTACAATTGATTCTATCTTAGAATCTGGAGGACCTCTCATAGATGTTGTTTATGTTCTGTCATTGTGCTACTATATACTAAGATATCATCCAAGAAGATGATAATAGACTTATCCAAGTATGGACGAAATAGGTCATTCATTAGGCTCATGAAAGTGGCAGGCGCATTGGTGAGGCCAAAAGGCATCACAAGATACTCAAAGTGGCCATACTTGGTTCGAAAGGCAATTTTGTATACATCCTCCTCTACAATTTGGATTTGATTGTAACCACTCCGCAAGTCCAGTTTGGTGAAGTATCTCGCTCCATGGAGTTGATCAAACAAGTCATCCATGCGAGGTAAGGGGTATTTGTTCTTCACTGTTTGCTGATTGAGACCCCGATAGTCAATGCACATGCGCATTGTACCATCCTTCTTCTTCACAAACAAGACAGGGGCCCCATATGGTGATATGCTAGGTTGGATGAACCCTTTTTGTAGCATCTCCTCAATTTGAGTCTTACACTCCTCCAACTCATGAGGTGATAGGCGATATGGGGCCGTACAAGGAGGTGTCTTCCCCGGGAGTGTCTCTATTTTGTGATCTACTTGCCTTGTAGGTGGTAATCCTGAGGGTAGATCATCGGGAAAGACATCTTGAAACTCATCCACCACATCCTTCAATTTCTCCGGAATTTGTCCAATAAGTTGTGCACTTTGGACTTCTCTTATTAGACCCATAAAACATCTATTGGTCTTACAGACAGTTGTTGTCCCTACGACATATAGAGGCAGTTTTTGCCTGTATGATTTTTCTTTAACCCCAATGATTGACCATTGGTGGGTTCTCACTACTTTCTTCCTCCAATCCACCATTAGGTTGTACTGCTCCATCCATGGGATGCCTAAAATTGCATCATAACGGGCTAACTGTATCACTTGCCACTCAATTGCTTCTTGATATTCTCCTACAGAGAGGGTTACCAATCTAGGTAATGATTCAATCCTCTCTGTTTGCCCATTTGGCAACTCTACTTCTTCATTTCCATCTCTCTCTAGATCCATTCCCAATCTTATTGCGACAGAGCGAGACAAGAAATTCTCTATTGCTCCTGGATCTATTAATACTCTCACTTGATTACCTTCTAGGATTCCATTCACAACAATCAGTTGAGAGGTTGCCTTTTGGGCTCTTTGCGCATTATTCTTCTTCCTTCCCTCGCTTCTTTGCTTCCTTATTGAGCCAATAAGGCCGCGAGGTACATTTATTGGCAATCTTTGTTTTCCGAAATGGTTTCCACCTCTACCTCTTCAATGTGCCTCTCCATGTTGTTCAAAGCTCGCCTGTACAAAGGCCAAGGGCCTCTAGGGAAACGAGTGCAACAATTGGTAGATATGTGCCCAATACGGTCACAATTGTAACAACGGTGTTGTTCTCCTCGAGTCCCTTCTCCTTGTGGGGCTCCATCTCTTCGTTCTTCTACCCGTCCCCGCTCTTCTTGAAGTGGTCGTGCTCCTTGATCCCGGAATCAAAGGTTGCCCAATTCTATTGGTACTGGTCCACCCATGTGTGGCATTTCTGCGCGATAATGTTGAGGTGGAACTACTCCTTCACCTCCACCTAATGCTCTTGCTATTCTCTGCGCACAAGCAATGGCTTCAAATACCGTGTGAGGGTTTTGCACCATGACTTCTTGGCAAATCCGCTCTTTCAACCCTCGTTTGAAATTGTCGAGAGCCTCTACTAGACTCATGTCGGTAATTGCGACTTGTAGATCCAGAAATGCCTCCACATACTCTTGTATGCTATTCTTTTGTCTCAATCCCCATAGTCGGGTTCGAGCCATCTGCACAGAATCCACCAATCGGAAATTCTTCAGTAATCCTTCTTGCATTGCTATCCATGTGACCTCCTTTCTCTCTGCCAGCATGGATCGTTCCCAAGCATCATACCATGTGAGGGCTTTATCCGTCAAGTACCCACATGCAAACACGCCTACAACATGCTCAGTGATCTCTGTTGAGAACAATTGGAAATATCGATTCATTCTCGAGATCCAATTTTCCACTACTCCCATCGTATGTTGCCCCTTGTAAGGCTCAATGTTGCAGGTCTTCTTCATCCGGAGTAGCAATGTGGCTTCACCGTTGATAGGGTTTGTAGGCACGGGTGCCTCTCCAAGCACTTCAATCGTAGGTACAGGGTTTTGAGGTGGCTCTTCTTCTTGCATTGCTTGATTGTTCCTCAGGATTTGCACTTGACTTTGTAATGTCTCCATGGTCATCTTAATCTCTCGAAATTCATTCAACATCCCTTGCATTCCTTGCACCAACTCTTGCAACTACGGATCCATGGTTCCTGCAACATCCAATTGCTAATGTCTTCTTCAATACAGAGTCAATATAATCACTCTGGAAGGCCCACAAACTATTGGAACTACCATTGGGACCTCAGAAGCTATCACTCGTTGATAATACTCCTCACCAAAATTCCTAACCACAAAATCTCTAAACATCACTTTCGGCCTCACTACATAATGGATTTCTACTTGAGTGTTGAAAGGGAGAGGATTTGGGACATTCATATCCATTTTATCATATTAGAATGTAGATCGTCAAATCCCACTCTTTGTCATATATCACCACAGGTAGAATCACCGGGTTTGGTGAGTTCATCACTCTGTCCATGAATTCCGCACCAAAGTGATAAACTAGCGATACCCTCATCTGCTCACGCTGGATGTACATAACCTTGATGTGAAAGAGGTTTGAGAATGGAAAGCTAGGTGCTAGAAATTGTCCCCCCGGCGTATCCATCCCATCCGCTCTCTAAAGTCCTTCTTGAGTCTAGCGATTACTCTATGTTCTCCACCTCACATTACTCAGTTTTAGTAGTTTGTGCTATTCCGAGAGGGATGATCCACTCTCTTGGACTAGAACACTTGCTCTGATACCATTGTAATACTCCGAGGACCAAAGAAGAGAGAAAACACAGATTGCACACTCAAATATTTGATGCCCCAAGGGAGCACCTTCTCTTTATTATATAGACAAAGAGGATCTCCTCCAAGGAAGCTCAACCATAGGATTAGGGACACATATAGGTGACATGTCAGCAAGCTCCACCCTTAGATTACTTACTTGGATGGGTGACCTATCTGGTCTTGGTCCTATCTGGTTGGTCAAACAAGCTTTGACCGGAGGGAATCTTTTAGGGAATCTTCTTGTAGGAATCTCAGAATCACGTAAGGTACCATTGGAAAGCTCTTGACAAGACAAAGCAAAGGGGGAGGGAAGGCCAACCTTTCCTCCATTGGTGAGGGAATCTACACATTTTTAAGGCCTAATTCATCCGTTTAGGCCTCCGAAATTGCCTTCAAAGATTTCAGGCATATTTTGGTTCCTACTCTATTAGTAGAAGTCCCCTTTTGGTGATACCTCTTTCTGATCTGTTTATTTCATCATGTGTAACATCCTTCCAGATGTTACCAAACCAATTCTCACCTTTAAATCATATGTCTAGCTATTGGTTCTAAGGTCCTCAAGTCTATTTCGGTTTCTGCCCTATTAGTAGAAGTACTCTTTTGGTGATACTTCTATTTGATCTATTTTGACCATCATGTACAACTTCATTCTAGATGTTACCAAACCAAATTTCACATCTAGATCATATGGCTAACCCTTGGTATTATAGTTTGGCACGTCTGAAGTAGACTACTTGGGGCATAGGTAAGTGAAAAGTGCATTCAAGTATTGACAAATAAAATAGAGGTCATTCAAAATATGGCGTGCCCCATAAGATCTATGAGCCGGCATGTCTCTCACTCAGGATGAACCTTTGATGGCTATTATGGTAGCGCACCATGGACTAAGAAGGCAAGGAATCCCAACTCCATCATACTCCTTCAAGGCTAACACTCCAAGACTCAAGACATTGCTCACTAGAGAACTCAATGAGAGAGAGATAATTGCAAATGAAAGGATGATGAGTACCTCATCACCCCTTTTTTATATACTTGTGAAATAGTTACATACCAAAGTTACCAATTACCGTAGTAACTCAAGTTACTAGACTAAAAGTCAAGTAAAGTCAAAAAGTAGAAAGGAATATCCATTCACATGGGCATATTTCCCTAAGCATGTGGTCTTATCTTGACCCAACCACTAAGTCAAGGATTCCTTCACATGGGCTATCCTTGGACTAAAGAAGAATCCAAAACAAAAAGGCTTGCGGGCCCAAGAGTTCTCAACTCTTTCCTCAAAGCCAAACACCTAGGAATAGTACCAAGTCAACACACTTAAATCCAAAATAGTGGTGCTCATCTTTTCTACTTCCTCTAAAGTAAGGTCCCTTCTATCTTAGCTATGACTTACTTTAGCTAAACATGACTAATATAGAACCATCCTTTATCTTTATATAAATAATATCTCTTAAGTACTTGTAATACCAAGCTAAATATCACAATACCACACACATGCACAAATGGGTGTTACAGATCAAACACAACTCAAGAGCTTCTTGGGGTTGACGGAATTTTATTGTAGATTTGTCAAGAATGTCTCCAAGGTTGCATAGCCTTTAACGACACTACTTGGCAAGGGGAAGAAGTGGACATGGGGAACCACACAAGAGTTGGCCTTTCAAGAATTGAAAGCCGTCTTGCTACATGCACCAATCTTGAAGTGGTATGACCCAAAATGACCAATCAAGTTGCCTATAGATGCATCAGGCGTAGCAATAGGAGCAGTCCTACAACAAGAGTGGCATGATGGATGGCATCCAATTGTATGTTTCTCTCAAAAGTTGTTACTAGTAGAGCGCAACTACCACATCATAGAATGAGAAGAGCTGGCCATTATTCTGGCAACCAAGCATTAGAAGCACTATCTAGGTGCAAAGGCATTTGTAATAGAGACAAACCACAAACCTCTAGTCTACCTCAAGATGCAGAAGGATCTATCTCATCGCTAGATTTGGTATGAAGAGTGACGACAATGCTTCAACATGTCAATCACCTACGTGGAAGGTAAGAAACAACTTGCAGATGCATTCACCCGTATGCCAATGGCAAACAACTTGGTGGCAGAGGTTAAGATTAACTCCAAATTCTGGCCAGAGATTCTGGCTACTACAAAAATTGATTGGCAGATTGTAGAAGCGCAATCATCCAAAGGTGTCACTAGCACCCAAGGGCTCACCTTTTGTAATAGAAGATTATAGATCCCAAATGTCCTAGAATTACGCACCACTATTCTAGCAGAATATCATGATTTGGCCATTGTAGGTCGTGTCAGAGTGGACAAGACCTTGGATGCAGTCTCGTGCCATTACTATTGGCCCAAGATGAGCAATGATGTGGTGGACTACGTGCGTAGTTGCCTACTTTGTCAACCAAATAAAGCTTCTAATCAAGCTTTTGTAGGGCTCCTTCAACCTCTCTCCACGCCTACCTAACATTGGGACCGCATGAGTATGGATCTCGTTTGTGAATTACCCAAGACTACCTTAGGGTTTGACTCCATCATGGTCTTTGTGGACCGGCTCAGCAAAATGATTCATGTATGCCCTACCACCAAGGATGTGACCGTTCCACAACTAACTCAATTATACTTAGATGTAGTCTTCTCTCACCATGGCTTGTTTGGAGTACTTATCATTGATAGAGACATTCAATTCACCAGTTTGTTTTGGCAAACACTCTTTTGTTTCTTCAGAACCAAGTTGGCCGTGTCCACAACTTACCACCCACAAACAGATGGCCAAATAGAGCAGGCTTATTGCACGATTGAAGACATGTTACGCGGCTTCACCTTAGAAGAGCAAGAGAGGTGAGACACCCTACTCCCATTGGTGGAATTTGCTTACAACAATTTTGTGAATGCATCCACCTAGGTCACTCTATTCTTCCTCATGTATGGTGAGCATCCCTTCACACCTTCTAGCTTGATGAAGATCCGTCCAGTGGCTACCAAGGTTGATGTAGTTAACACATTCGTTTCTAGAATCAAACACGGTGTGGAGAGCGCCAAGCACAGATTACAGATTGCACAAAATTGATAGAAGCAATATATTGATGCACACTGTAGGCACATGGAGTTCAATGTTGGGGATCAAGTGTGGCTATCGACAACCAACCTCACATTAGTTGGACCTTGTAAGCTTAGACCTTGTTTTATTGGACCTTTCTTGATTCTTCGTCTCGTCAGCACTATGGCCTATCACCTTGAGCTACCACCACACTTGAAGATCCATCCATTGTTCCATGTTTCTCTACTATGTAGATATGCTCCCTGATCAGGCCAGGGTCATTCCACACAAGACATTTGACCTTGTCAGACACTCATTGATGACATAGAGGAATATAAAGTGGAGCATATTCTCCAAAAATGCATGCATGGTACTCGCTATCCACAAGTGGACTATCTAGTATAGTGGAAAGGTTACCTCCTCTATGAAGCAACATGGGAGCCCGCTGCCAATTTGACATATGCACCGGTGTTGGTGCAAGCATTTGAGCAATAATTGCACAACAAGGACATTGCATCTTAAAAGGAGGGAGGTCTATAATACCAAGAGCTAACCATATGATCTAGATATGAAATTTGGTTTGGTAATATCTAGAATGATGTTATACATGATGGTAAAAATAGATTAGATAGAAATATCACCAAAAGAGTACTTCTACTTATAAAGAAAAAACTGAAATAGACTTGAGAACCTTAGAACCAATAGCTAGACATATGATTTAAAGGTGAGAATTGGTTTGGTAACATCTAGAAGGATGTTACACATGATGGAATAAATAGATCAAAAAGTGGTGTCACCAAAAGTGGACTTCTACTAATAGAGTAGGAATCGAAATATGCCTGAAATCTTTGAAGGCAATTTTGGAGGCCTAAACAGATGAATTAGGCCTCCAAAATGTGCAACTTTTCCCTCTTATAGAGAAAAGGTTGGCTTTCCCTCCCTCTTATTTTGTCTCTTTGAGAGCTTTCCAATGGTACCTTACGTGATTCAAAGACTCTTACAAGAAGATTCCCTAAAAGATTCCCTCTAGTCAAAGGTTGTTTGACCAACCAGATAGGACCTAGACCGACATGTCACCCATCCAAATAAGTAATCCAAGGGTGGAGCTTGCTGACATGTCACCTATATGTGTGCCTAATCCTATGGTGGAGCGTCCTTGGAGAAGATACTCTTTGTCTATATAATAAAGAGAAGGTGTTCCTTTGGGGCACCAAATGTTGAGTGTGTAATATGTGTTTTCTCTCTTCTCTTGTCCTTAGAGTATTACAATGCTCCAACCTTAGCACAAATCTACTTCGGCAATGTCTTCAAACATCATTGGATGTCATGTGTACTTTTCTCCAACCGTGATCCTTGATTCATTGGGAAGTTTGGGCAAGCACTCGGCACCAAGCTTTTAGATACTCGGCACCAAGCTTTCTTTGTCCACAACCTATTATACTCAAATTGATAGACAAACTAAATATTAAAATTGTACCTTGGAGGATATGCTACGTGCCTTTGTTAATGTCTACCATACCAATGGGAATGAATGTCTTTGTAGTGGCTGAATTTGCCTACAACAATTCCAAACAGGCAAGCATCGGATTTTCTCCTTTCTTTTTCAATTCTGGCCAATATCTACTTGTTGTAGATTATATTCTTGCTCCTCCTCCATCTCAGATCCCTCATACTTCAACCCTCTTGACCACCATCTCTGAATCTCTTCAACAAGGCCAATCTCACCTCCTTGTTGCTGAGAATCATCAGAAACAATATGCGGACCACCATCGTCTTGATCTCACCTTTGAAGTCGATGATAAAGTTATGCTATCCTCTAGTAATGTACCCCTCCCACTTGATACCAAAGTTAGTAAACTTACCCCTAATTGGATAGGAACCGTTTGATGTCATTCAAATTGTCTCTCTTGTTGCTTATCGACTTGCCTTGCCTTGTCATATGCGCATCCATCTTGTCTTTCATATTTCCAAGTTGAAACTCTTTGTTCCAAACCCCTCTTCTTTTTTCCTCTCAAGTCCAAGTCCCTCCTCCTCATGTCCCTATCAATGATGATGAGGAGTACAAAGTTGATTGTATCCTTGCACGTTGCCTCATTTAGTGAAGATTTTGACAACATATGGAGTACAAGGTCCTTTGGAAAGGGTATCTCCTTCATGATGCCACATGGGAACCTCTTTCTCACCTCTAGAATACACAAATAGCCATCCAAGAGTTTGAAGCTTCAATGGCAACGAGGATATCACTAACTAGCGGTGGGGGAATATGTAACAATATGGAGTTAAGCAATGTAGTTTGTAAGGCTAACAAAGTAGAGAATAAGCCAAATTAACCTAGAATATTCCAAAAGCATCTTGGAAGCTTCTCATCTAGCTTAACTTGCACCCCAAGTAGGTAGCTTCTAGAAGGAAGCTTCTAGAAGCTTCTTGACTAGCTTAACTTGTACCCCAAGCAGGTAGCTTCTAAAAGCTTTTAACTACCTTAGCTTGCACACCAAGTAAGCGGTTTCTAGAAGGAAGCTTCTTGAGAAGCTTCTCAAGGGCTTTGTATGCTACATATAAATACCAAAGCCAAAGCTCATGCTAGACATTTGGAGTTTTCCCACATTCAAGCATCCCAAAGTGAGTTTCTATTCTCCTATTTCTCTCCTTAGTCTTGATGTTTTACACAACCTTTGCTCCCACCTACATACAAAGCTTGATCTTGTTGCTACAAATTAGAGGAGGATTGTTGGTTTCTTATCAAGCGCATCTCTTCATGTACTAATGAGGATGTTAGATCTTGAAGTAAAGGAAAAGTCTCATGCACAACAATAGATGTTTGAGAAGATTGGTACTCATGACCTAGACCTTGTAGGCTGATCATGCTCAAATTATCATCATCTACTATGACTCCAATATTACCTAGTTGGTCAATAATACTCCTAATGGACAAAATGTACTCTTTCATGGATTGCGACATCTTCTTGATAACAATGAGCTTCTATTTCAACTCCAACTTGTGTACCTTGGTGTAATGCAAGGAACTAAACATATTATCTAGAGGTGAAAATTGGCTTGGTAATATCTAGAAGGATTTTGTGTATAATGGGCTAGGTAGATCAGATTGAGATGTCACCAAAAGACTACTTCTACTACTAGGGCTGAAGTTGAAAATAGCCTAAAAACTTTAGAGGCAATTTTGGAGGCCTAAACGGATGAACTAGGCCTAAAAAATGGAATGATTACTCCCACAAGAAAAATTTGGCTTGCTTTGTCTCCCATATGATTTGTCTCATTGAGAGCTTTCCAACGATACCTCACCCACTTGATTTTGAGCTCCATATAGGAAGATTCCCTAAAGATTCCCTTTAATCAAACTAGTTTGACCAACTAGATAAGACAAGCATTAACATGTCACCCATCCAAACAACTAATCCAAGGATGGAGCTTGCTGAGAGGTCACCAATCCATGTATTTGATCCAAGGGTGGAGCTTCTTTTGAGGGGATCCTCTTTGCTATATAATAAAGAGAAGGTGATCACTTGGGGTATGGGAGGATTGAGTGTGAAATCTATGTTTTCTCTTTTGTATCTCTCTTGAAGAGTTCTCTTGTCCTCGGAGTATTACACTTGGTAGATGTCTTGAACACCTTGCCAATCATCTCCCAAGCACCTTGTGTTGTGTTTGCATCTTGACATAGCCACACATTTAGGCATAAATGGAAATTGTAAGGTAGTTCAAGACTTGGTTGGCTTGCTTCTTCCATTTTCTCACCTTTGAACTCTTAAAATCTCCTTTTGGTTTTATTTCCTCCCCAATGACACACTCCCATAGTTCTTGTCCTATAAGGAAGGATTTCATGTGCAATTTCCATATTGCATAGTTGCAATTGTCAAGCTTCTAGCCTATGATGGAGCTTGCACTAAATTAAGCCATGGTTAAAAATGATGTAGTGATCTACTCATATTGAGCATAGCCTCTCCACACACAATATCAACTCTACATTGCTCTGCATGTGCACATTTGTTGACACCAAAAGAAGACAAGAAAGTAAAGAATCTGTCAAACAAAGAAACACCCATTCAAACAACAGTGGACTGAAAGGAGATATTTGTGATGGTGATCAAAGGCAAACACACAAGACATGTCAAGAAAACAATAGATTCCATAGTTTGAAGCAAAAATCAAACTGACCGCTCAAAATGTAACTTCTTTTGCACACCCTTATTGATACCCTTATTGCTAGTTATATTTCCTACACATGGGATCTAGGAAGGTTGTATTTGGAAGATATTGGACTTCAAAGAATCAGTAGAGAAAAGCTCTAATTGTGCTTAAGCTGAACTTGATGGGCAACAAAATCCAAACCCTCTAAACAATTAGTAAAAACCCAGACAAACACAAGGAACTGAACCTTTTATATAAAGTAAAATGAGATTTTGAATCATGTTCATGAATAGCAGAAATCATTATTAGAATTTCATTTTATACACACATGTGTTGATTTTTGCGTTGATTTTTGCGTGGCGTACACGACTTGTTTATGATTATAAAACGCAATACGTAGAGGTAGATACTACCCTGCGTTTCTGTTTCATATGTCAGTGAAGTGGTTTCATTTATGGGCATCATCAACGCGGCTTAAAATTTTGATTTTCTTTTTGGTTTGTTTAAAACCGAACAATATTCAGCCATTGACTTGTGAAGTAGGCGCTAAAATCATAACAATTAAATATTTTGAGATAAGCTGGAAAAGAAACCAGTTTAAAAGTAACACAAATTTCAACGGCTCCAATTCAGTGTACATTAATCCTACATCCAGTATTTAATTCAAAGTGGAATGATATTTGAAACTTAAAAGAAAAGAAAGTATATTGGGATATGCTCGTATTATTGAAATAGAGACATCAGTATAGATGATCGGATAATCTGTTCTCTCATGTAACTAGTTGAAAAGATGAAAAATTTAATGGAAAAAGAGACCAAGGCATGAAAACTATCACATAAAAGATATTTAAGCAAGAGACTGTAATTTATTTCCTAATGCCAGTTAAAGATAATTTCGCATTGAAGTGATTATCAGAAAGTCATCGAACTTAGAAGCTCGAAACCAAATCTGTTAAGTAGTAGGACGACCGCGTAGGAAAAATGAAGGATGGGAAAGGGGACTAAGCGTTCCAAGTCCGAGATAAGAAAAGGCGAATTGTTAAACACAAATAGAGACGTAAACTTGACCTGAAATGAACACCGAGATCACAAGCAATGAGACACATGGCCTACTACGCACAGTAGGGACCATGGTAAGTAGCGTCGTCAATTGCAGTAGACTGGCACGGTAATGCACATCAGGCAGCATCGCTATAGAAGCAAAGAGTGGAGATCTCAAACAAGCAGGGATTGCTCGGGAAGTTTACTACGTGAGTGTACTGTAGTAACAGCAGCAGAGGTAGACGTTCAGGTGTTAGACCAGAGTGGTCCCCACCGGACCTGAGGCTGGGAACTTGAAGGCAGGCAAGAGGAAGCACCGAGAGCATGAGGGAGAACGGAAGAGAGGAGTGCGCAGGGAGCTGTAGTCTTCGTCGAAGAAGAGGGCAATGTCGCAGTGAAGAGAGTGGAGAACAGACGGAGTGTCGTGACTGAGGCTTGCAGGTTTAGAGATAGGACAGACATAACGACGATTTTAGGACCTTATGTTAGTTGCGCGATTGCGAGTCCGTTTGAGTTTTAAGCGAGGACGTCTAAGAAAGCAATCGGAGGGGAGTAGTGCTGAAGCTTTTTGAGAAAATTAATCCATCTGGGGTTCTGTAATTCATAGCAATTTGAATAGGCTGTCAAAACAGGAGGGTTTTGTCTAACGAGTTTGGTGGTGCTGAACGGGACTCACAATGTCCGGCGGTTTCTTTAGGGTGTGTTTGTCTGTATACTGTCTGGGATTCTGTTGGTTATTGGAGGTGGTATTGGAGGTTTTAGTGAAAGATAGTATGTTGTAAGAATCGTTTGGTTTTGTGTTTCTTTGCAGAAACGCAACTCAGTTTTGTATTGCTTAATGTGGTGTTAGCTGGGTGCAGTTCTCGTGACAATATATTCTAGGTTTATTTTCGAGAATTGCTAAATTGTTGGGGGATTTTTTGAACTTGACCTCACAGGGGACGTCTGCGGACCAGGACACGCGGTTTTCGAATAAAATGTCGAAACTTCTGAAAACGCAGAAGTTCGCCCCCGAGTTGGATGTCTTAGTAAGTTCAGAAATCATGTTCGTCGTGTGAGGACGTCTTGTCTTTGACCTTTTCTCAAACCCTATTGCAATTGCTTCATTTTATACAAGTTGGTTGTTTCCTTCTTGCTTCCTCCGCCCAAATTGGCTGAACCCTAACAGTTGGCCTGGACGAACAATTCAGCCACCTCTAAAAGCACGAACCTCCTTGAGCATGTGTGGCACAGTGAGGTTCAGACTTACGGGCCCTTGCTGATATAGTCGTGCGCCTGGGCAGATTGAAATGGCCAAAGTGAAAATGGATGTGATCAAGCCTTGGATTGCGACTCGGGTTACAGAACTCTTAGGTTTCGAAGATGAGGTTTTAATTAACTTCATCTACGGTCTGTTGGACGTCAAGGTAACATGGATTTTTATTGTACGAGTCTGACATTGTATTCTGTTCTCTGTCTTCCTTCCCTGTTCCATTTGCTTACCTCGCCTTTCACTTTTCAGGAAGCTGATGGTAAGCATCTCCAGATCCAGCTTACGGGTTTCATGGAAAAGAACACTGGACGTTTCATGAAGGAGTTGTGGAGTCTCCTTGCAAGTGCTCAAAACAACATCAGCGGGATTCCTCAGCAATTTTTGGATGCCAAAGCTGAAGAGGCAAAAAAGAAGAAGGTATGTAATCCAGGTTCTTATCACGGAATGACTTTATGGTGGCGGATGGAATTTCTACAGCTAATTCTGACCCTCTGCAATGATTGAAATATTTACAGGATGAGAAAGATCGTATCCTATCCGAGGTCCAAAAGAAGAAAGAAGAGCAGGAAAAGGATGCGGAGGAGAGAAAGGAGCAGGAACGGCTTCGAAAGCTTGTGAGTGTTATATTGCATTCCTAGTCTCTAATTCCGAAAACTGCGTCGGAGCAGTTTTGCTTAACGTGTCATGAGTTGGTTCTGCAGAGTACACCACAAGACACTTCGAAACGTTCGGGGAGTGTTTCGTCCGGACGGCGGGGTGACCCAGAAGAAGGTGGAAGAGGTCATGGAGGAAGGAATGGGTATGTGTATACATATATCCGTTACGCTGTTACACTTCGACCCGTTTCTGCAGCCACACCATTTCCCAGCTAATTCCCTCCCTAGTACTTTTCCTTCGCTCTTTGACTGATTCCTGGCTTGACCTCTCGCGTCTATAGTGTTCCTACTCGACTCCACCCCACATTTTTCATCTTTATCGTTCACGCACTGATCACTGGCGTTCGATTTACACAACCTTTCCTATACTCGCAGTCGTGTGCACGGATGTGCTCGATTTCACGTTGTTTACAAGTACGTTAGACATATGTTATTCCCAATTTGCTTCAATTATGCGTTTGCTGCAGGTTACATTCGATGCATTCTACCTTAGGGCTTTATCACTCTTCTAGCATTGTGAATCATGTACATATTGCTTATCGATCCTTTGCATTTCATGAGTTCTGGATAACCCGTTCCCAGAACGGCTTCTGCTCTCATATACCTATATATCCGCTGCACATTCATACACTCCATATCCGCTGCATTCTAGTCCATTATCATGAAGATCTTTACTATGTTACTGTTAAATGCTACAGTCACTCTGGTCAGACGCGGGTACTGGGCTGTTTACGACGGGTTCTATGTTCCATTTTTCAATATATATCCGCTGCCTATTACACTTGGACATGTCTCTGCAGCCATACCATCCATAAGCTCTCACATTGTTCCACTCCTCCATTCCCAGCTAATTCCCTCCCTATTGTTTTTCCTTCTCTTTGCCTGATTAATGGTTCGACCTCTCGTGTCTACAGTGTTCCTACCCGACTCCAGCCCACGTTGTTAATTTTCATCGTTCACGCACTGGTTACTGGCTGTCTATAACATCACGTTTTCTATTTCTCGCAGTCGTTTGCATAGATGTTCCCGATTTGACGTTGTTTACTAGCCCGTTAGATATATGTTATTCTCAATTTGTTTCAATTATGCTCGTGCTTCAGGTTACATTCTACCTTATGGATTTGTCACTATTCTAGCATTGTGAATCATGTACATCTTGCTTACCGATCATTTGCATTTCATGAGTTCTGGATAACCCGTTCCCAGAACGGCTTCTGGTCTCATATACCTAGATATCCGCTGCCTATTACTCCAGCCAACGTTTATCATTCATCGTTCACGCACTGCTTACTGGCGGTCTATTACATAACGTTTCCTATTTCTTGCAGGCGTTTGCATAGACGTCCTCCTATTTCACGTTGTTTACTCATCCATTAGCCAACTGTTATTCTCCATTTGTTTCAATTATGCCTTTGCTTCAGGTTACATTCGATGCATTCTACCTTATGGATTTATCACTATTCTAGCATTGTGAATCATGTACATCTTGCTTACTGATCATTTGCATTTCATGAGTTCTGGATAACCCGTTCCCAAAACGGCTACTGCTCTCATATACCTATATATATCCGCTGCCTATTACTGTATTGTACCACTTACCTATATCCGTTGCATAGAACCCTACCTAGAACCTTACATAGGTGTTGCTCTTGAAATGTTTCCACGTTACGTTTACTTACGCTTTCATTCGATCAGATGTTCGTTATCTTGTATACGTTACATATCCTGCATCTCATTTGCATTCAATGAGTTCTGGATCTCCCTTTCATCGAACGGTTTCTGTCCTCGTTTCTCTATATCCGTTGCATAGAACCCTACTTGGACTTAGAACCATGTTCTAACGTATTGGTTCCTGATTTGCATACGGAATTCCTCCGCTGCATAAGGATAGAGTTCTTATACCGAATGTCATGTCCATTCCTACGTGGGCATAGAACCGTGTTTTACGTACGGGTTCCATATTCGTTTTCTCCAGCATATAACTGCAGCAGAACGGCATCTGTTCTCGTGTACCTATATGTAACTGCAGCAGGAACGCTTACGGTATTTGATTATGGTGGCCCACAGACGCGCAGAAATGACCTGCCTGCTGTTGCTTGGTGTCTGGCCCAGCCACCATTGTCGTCAGCGGTGTACTGTAGGTTAGATGTGAGATAGACGGTGTCCGATCGTCCCACTTCCCTACTGACGACCTAAAATTCTCGGACTCTCATCTCGTGAGTAGAGGTTGTCATGTTATGCTGCTTGTAGAGTCTGGGCCAGTTGCATTCAACCATGGCTTTCCAAACTGTTGATGTCTCCATGAATACTAGTCCTCCCGAAACTGAGTAGAAACTGGCTTTCTCGGTGTATTTGCCTTTACAACGAAATGCTGGACTCAGTTGTTGGATTCTGCAACAGGAGTTGCTGTTCCCGTTTGTTGTCCTTTTCCCAGTACTGGCAGTCATCAATTTCAATTCTTGTGGAGCATGGGTGATGATTCTGTGAACATTGGTGATTCTGGTAACTGAAATCATCATTCAGTAGCAGTGGTATCGGGACTCGTGTCAATTATTTGCTCTAACAACTCGTGGCTTTGCAGGAGGAATTTGAGGAGATCTTCAATGTCGCCTCGTGGTTCTGGATCCTCATCGTCGAGCCCATCTCGGTATGTTGCACTTCTGTTGAGCTGCTGACTTTGACTTTCAAAAAGTTTTAGAAGGCATACGATTGGCCCGAGTCCAGGGTAGCTGCAGAGGGCACCAAGAGCGGTTGCCGACTCTACTTTATCGCAAATTGATTAGTCCTTCTTTCAGCCTCGCACGATTTTGTCTCGCGGGAATTTAATATTCAAATAATTTGGGTTCCGTAACTTAATGAGTCAGAGAACGGAATATTAGTCGAAGTTAGGGAACGAGGTACTTCATTCTTCATTCTGAAGATCTGAATCCTGGATCTTCTTGTGAGATCTTTACTCACAGGATGGGAAATGGGGTTTCTCAACGGAGTTGCGGTGGTTGTTTCATTAGAAATCCAAAGTTAGGATTAAATTGTCTGCAGAGTCTCGTGAGTATGCGATTTGTTTGGCAATTCAAGGCTTGGCAGAGCCCTGTTTCATCTTCATACTCTTGAGCTTTACCAGTTCTCAAGTTGTTCTTGGACTTGTGAATCGCTGTCAAGGAACTCAGGGACTCAAGCTATGGTTGAGCCCATCAAGTTCATTGAGCTCTTGGCCAATTCAAATTGGTTTGAAATGTGCTGTTGGTATACATAGTTTAATATTCTCTTCACTATGGCCATTTTACCCCCATAAGTCGGAAGAATTCTTGCTTGAGTTGGGATTTATGCATGCTTTACTGATGTAAGGCTTGAATCTCCTGGTAAGTGCTAAATTCTTATGTTGATAAAATATGCAGTGCTTCTCCTCCTGTGAGGCGCCGCCGCTCAAGGAGCTTATCCAGATCGCCTAGGAGAAGACGGCGATCCGGTTCTCCGTTCAGGCGTCGATCGCCGCAACCGCCACGGTCACCCCTGCGGCGCAGGCGCTCGCCTCTTTATTCTCGCTCCCCACCAAGGCGGAGGAAGAGTCCCCCACTTAGGTCACCACCACGACATCGCAGTAGAACACCACCTCGAATTAGGAGGAGGTCTCCAGTAAATGTGCTTTCGCCTCCCCGTCGTCATCCAGGAGGTCCCCGATCCCCTCCTTTGCGTAGAAGGTCCCCAAGTGGATCTCCTTCCCCCCCAGTTGCTCGGCGAAGGTAAGTGCAGATTCTCTTTTCTCAAAACAGAACTGCTGCAAGATTTTCTTTGAAGTTGAAAATAGTTGAATGCTTTAATAGGAAGTTGTTGCTATCATGACTATCCCTCCTCTTTTACTGGTGAGGAGGAACTGGACTCAAACCTGGTCATCCATACTGTTCTTGCAGTCCAAGCAGGAGCCCTTACTCCAGAGGAAGAAGTATTAGTAGAGAGCGTGGTGGTAAAAGGAGTAGAAGTCCTTATCAGAGACGGAAAAGTCCTAGCAGACATAGGGGAGGAGCGCGAGTAAGCAGGAGTCCATATCAAAGACGGAGATCTCCCAGTAGAGAACCAGCGAATAGGAGTCCCTACAGAAAGAGGAGAAGCCCAAGTCGGGATTTAGGCGGAAGTCGGCGGAATGGCTTTGATGCAAGGGATCGTGAACGCCCTTTTCGCGATGGGTAAGTTCCACTCCTTTGGCCTTGGAACTTAATAGAGGATTCATAACTTCTTTTTTTCCCTGTCCAAATGATTACTCCTCTTCTTGCATGTAAAGTTGTGAATATACATACGGCTATAGTTGACTATAAGTGCTATTCAGATCCTTAGGAACTGTAATCTGATGTGTGGGAAAAGCTCATCTTGACTTGCATCCGTCTAATACCAGAGAACGGGTCGAGAGGAGAAATGATCGCGTCGAAAAACGAGAACCACATGATCAACGGCCATCATTCAACCGGGAACAAGAACGTATCTCTTTGAGGGATGGACATGATGGTCGTCCTTCTGGATCTCTACTCACCGGCGAGAAACGTCCGCATAACGAGCTGGATGAAGAAGTTGAACCTGCGACACGGGAGAAATCTGATCTCCAAGATCTGGACGTCATCAGACCAGCAAGTAAAATTGCTTCAGGAGTTCGCGTAGTATCAGAAAGTGCGGACGTAGGGATTGATGAGGCTAATAGACCGGCTGACAGGAAAGAGTCTGTGGCAGGACCAGCTGTGGAGTACGAGGAGGAAGATCAGGAACCAGCCCCTAGACCGCCTAAGAACATCACAGGTGTCAAGGAATCGGCTGATGCTGGAGATGATGAAGATGGCAGCGATTCACCTGGGAGTAGTGAGGAAAGGCACGAGGCCAAGAGGCGGCGAAAGGAAGAGAAGCGAGTACGGAAAGAGGAGAAGCGAAAAAGACGAGAAGAGAAACATAGAAGAAAGGGAGAAAAGCGTGCAGCGAAGAATATGAAAGCAGGTGTGGACGAGGAAGAGGACAACGGAGTTTCTGAAGGCAGGGTGCAGAAGGAAGATGAAGAACATGGTTCACGAGAGGTTTTTGGTCCCAGAGAAGTATACAGGAAGAAGGATGATGAAACTGAGGATGAACAAAAGCGAATTGAGAAAGAGCTGAGAAATAAAGCTCTTGAGTCTTTGAGGGCGAAGAAGGGCATTGCATGCTGAACACGCGGGCTATGTAGATGGATTCGGTTCTAGATGCCTTCTCAGCCAGCTGTTTGGTCACTACCATGTCCGGTCTTGCCAGGCTGCTTCCCTAGAAATGTTAAGAGTAGACGTTTGTCAACACATTAGCGTTCGCAGGAGAAAAGGAAGCTTTGAAGTAGAGCTGTGTTTTTGTGCCCTCGTTTTTACGATCTGTCCATGCTGGGCGGCAGGACTTGATCATTCCGCAGCAGGATCGAATGGACGACTTAAAGATCTTGTTCCAGATGTAATCTGGCAGCCTTTCTGGGTCACCTTGTCGCCTGGTGGCTCCTCTAGCTGGTAATTTTGCTGGCTTCTGCACTGTTTCTGTTGTCCCTTCATCGACAGCTAATTGCTTTCTGTTCAATGTACACCTACTTACTGAAGCCATGTTTAAGGTGCAGTTTCTTCCTTAGGGGAAAGAGCAGGGGCCTGGCTACACCAGCAAGATGTGCAAATGGGCAATTTCCATGCTTTTGTCTGGTAACGGGTTGATGGAATGCCGTACTTCTGACTCTGAATGAATGATTAGGACCAGTATTTCAGCGGATGTAATGTTTGTCATGGAAAGAGAATGCCAACACTTTGCGATGCTAGCGGTCTATCATTGGTACGAAGTATCTACAGATTGTTTGAAAACCAGAGACTTCTACGCAGTCTAGATGAGGGTGAACATCTGTGTGCCTCATGCTTGTAGATGAAGTAAAAATATTTGAGATTGCAGTTATAATTACTGGAGTTTAGATGAATTCTGCGTTGGTGGGTCCTTACGGAGTGAAAAATGTTGGGCCCGTGGAAATCTCTGAAGAGTGTTTTGCTCTGTGTTTAAAGATCCTATGAGCGAGGTTGCGTTTCTTTAATTTATGTAAATTTCATGAACTGTTTGTGTTGAATCCTGTCTTTTAGCTTCTAGCCAATCATCAACCAGGACACATGAATCGTTGATGAATATTAGAGGCAATCTTGAAATCCCTATCATGATCCCCAAATGAGTTGATATTTCTGTAATCTACGCATCTTGTCGTCCAAGTATTGTCCTGAATAGGTTAGGAGGTAGAACATAATTTGCTCAGAAGAAACTTGAGGGTTTATACAGTCTTGCTGGTCTGCCAGACCTGACTTTCGTCGGTCAGATGATCTGGAATTATCTTTCCTGCCTTCGGTCATGGGTATCTTTGGTACAAGTCATAAAGTTTGGGCTTTCTGGACAGGAGTCAGTGATCTTTACAGGAACTTTTCCGAAGAGTTGTTCCATCTATAGTTAGCATTGATGATGAGTAATTAAAGACGCAATTTCAGTGTAATCTGTAGATTACATGAGATGTATCTTTTTACGGTTCAAATTTATATTGCAGCCTCTTATAAACACGATGTGGGCAATGTTCAGACAGCACTTCTGAGCGGCTTTAGGTTCAAGTTCAGCTTTCACTTGTTCCCCAGTCAAGGTGATATATTCGTCACATCCGAACACTGTCGCTAAGAAAATTACTGTTTTGGGAGACGGGGTGGGCCCTCTAGATTTTGGAGACTCAGTAAATTGTGAAATTCTAAGATGCGTAAGGTATGCGAACGTTGTAGGGACATGAACACATTAGCTTCTAGCATTTTAAGTTCGGATTTGTCTGCATTTATGTCAACGTTGGATCTCTTTATGGAAATATACAGAGGTTTTGTGACGACCAGCAGATAGTTATAGGGAGTATTTACTTTTCGTGCGTCACTGTCTAAGTTCAGCAAGGAAGCTTCTATGAGAGTTTGTATTTTCATGTTTGATACATATCTATTCTGTGCAATGTGTAGGGTGTAGTGATAAGTGGCACCATCTTGACAGCTATTGGAACTTATTGTGGAGAGATCGAGCTATGCATTTTGTGGCGTGGAAGTCCTTAGAAATGGACGGTTCAGTTATGTAGATTATGCGAAAGCAGATACAAGATTTCATAGGTAGGTTGGAAATGATCAGTGTTGAAGATTATGCATGGTCTCATGACCTTTCATGAAAGAAATGGAAGGCTGGAGTCCTGTTCCCTGGATGTGCGTACCATTCCTCTGGCTCCTATTGGAGAAAAATGTTGTTCAGTCATCTTGAGTTCCAGACCAAGCTCGTCTGAATTATAGGTTTGGTCTTCTGTGTTCCTACTAATTTGGTCTTCGTTAACTATAGCAGATTGTGCATAGCATGCCTTGCAGTGTACGTCAGCTCGCTCTGTGAGGAAGGAAGCATATGAGATGCAAATATGTTCTCTTACAACATAAGTTTCCTGCAAAATTTGTTTTCCTGGATTTGTGTTGATTACCACATCTTATCTTGAAGTATCTCCCCTGACCCCGTCATAGTTGTTTAGGATTTGGATCGATTTGCACGTATCTTGCCTGCTCAGCTCGCGCTCTTGCTTCTTCGCTCACCATCATCTGTTTTGCGCTACTCTTCTCAGAGCCTATCTATGGCTGTAGCACGCATTTGCGTACTTGGTGCATACTTGATGCTGTTCCGTCTCCAATGAACGGGTGTCAACAACGAACTGTATCCGCTACAGGTTGCCAGTCTGTCTGCTATCTGGTCTGTGCGCTTGTGATGCTGCCCTTGCAGGTTCTCTCGGTGGACACAGGGACGCTCTAAGATTAACCAGATTCATGTTCCCGATTGACGACAGATTTTAGACCTGTACTGTATGTGAGCTGCATGCCGAGGGTTCCTTAAACAGAGGTAATACACTATATTCGGGGGGAGGCTACTTGAGAACTCCCGCGTCTATTGGGCAACAGACGATGAATGTGGCGAGGACTAAGAATTGGCCTTCAGGCATGCAACTGCTCACAACAGAATGAGTTGTTGGGGTGAACATTTCAATTTTGAGCACCAAATTATTCACTGGATGAACAGAGATGGACTATTTGGATGACAGTCCGCGATTAAGGGAATCATATCCGCAGTGACCGGGACTCTTGGTAGGCTTCCGGGATGTTTGCTATGCGTACAGTATAAACTTCATGAATAGTTTAATGATTCTCAGGTTACTATCACCAGATCGAACTGCTGAGGTGTTTACTGCCCAACAATTGTGACTCTAGGACTGAATTTAGGGCTCAGTGGCCCAGTCTCCAAGACGGCCACTGCGACAAAAAGCATAATAGGAACTGCTCCACAAGCCAGTCAAAAGGTCCGACCTTAAATACATGTCCACGTTCAGAGTCGTCAACAGAGCCTACCTACGCCCTCCACGTTCTTATAGGTGAAGGCAAAGATGGAGAGAAGTGTTAGGGAAGTGTTAGATAAACGAAGGCCGTTCTGGAGATGCCAAGATTCCTTTGCATAATTTTTGGCCACTCACATTACGGTAGCTTGGAGAATATATCATGGATTTCTCAGCAGCCTCAACATCTTCAAGACTTTGATATATTCTTTCTTACTGTAGCTGAAATCTACCAGAGCATTAATATCGAAGACACCCATCTGTGTATCCGGACTTAGAGAAGTTCTGGTTCCTAGTGACGCCAGTTCTGTCCTGTGGTCTGGACGACATGTTCTTGTTATCTTCTCAGCGGTAAGTACCACTTCTGCAAGTTCACGGTCCGGGCACTTCTAGGGAGGCGAAACGGGAAAAATTTGTTACAAGATTTACAAGAGTCAAACTACCACCGGAATGGAAGAACTTGCGAGACCAGAGGATGGACAAAATCGGAGAATAATTTTACTGACGGGGTGATAGAGTAGGAAATGGGAATTGGGAAGGGAGGGGGAGCAAGCAAAGGCTGGACACAGAAAAGGCCAAAATGAAAGGAACATAGCTGACAGCAGACAGCGCAAGGGCCCGAGAAAAACATGGATCGAAACTGTGTCCAGACCAGCCTGGGAACGTTCATAAGCAATTTCTGGCAGGACTCACATAGGATAGTGGCGAATGAGCGATAAATTTTGGGAAGTTCCGAATTCTGAATGAATCTCGGATATGGACTCGCGACACAATATTGCACTCCGCTTTCTTATGGTCTCAGTTGCTCGAAGACAAAGGTAGAGGAAAATCGGTTCACTTTCTCCGACAATTAATGTCTTCCTAAAGTCCCCACTCAATATATCATCCATATGGTTGTCTACACCTCCTCTATGCTGTATACTGAGCAGCAAGAGATGTGGATTTCGAGTTTCAGTACATCTGAGTTTCCTGTCAGTTTTAGGGACGCTGTGACTACGTCCATATTCACAAGACTTTCTGTGCATTTTGAACTGAATTTGCGACGGTGTAGGATAGCAAGCAGGATGGGAGGACCCATCAAACTTTACAAGATAAAACAAATGAGGTAACATGGGCTAAGACTGAATAGTGTTTGTATAAGAGATGTCATATTGCATCTGATATATTTGAGCTATGTATATCACATGGTCTTCTATGTATTACTAGATGGAGTATCCAAAGAAGCATCACCTAGGGTGATTGTCCTCTTATGATTTATACAAATCAGTACTTCTATAGAGGAATGATACTCCATATCTAAAATACTTTACAAAATAAAAGTGAGTGTTACTTCTGTAATGTCTTTTATGAGAAAATTATTGTGCATGTTTTGATTCCATATCCATAGCTCCATATACCTCCCAGGCTAGAGGAACATACAAAGAGGTGACTTTGCTACATAACCCTGTACTTGGAGACCTTGGCTACTACCACTCTACTTATAGCCTATACATGAGGATGAGTAATCATTCTTTTTAACATTGTATTACTTATGGAATCCTATAATTATAATAAATCTATCTTGATTTGTGTAGTTTGCAAAGCATACAAATACTCCCTCTAAGTGAGATATCTACTTTCTCATACAGTGGCTAACACTATTTGTCTGATGGTATCAACTCTTATCAAAGGATAACTTATCACCTAACCCTTATTAGTTATCCTTTGTCCTAAGAAAAAAAAACCATGTTATATGAACATATGTTGCATCTAGTGTAGAACCACACTCACAAGTGAGTAATGAAAATCTAGACACTTCAACCAAATCTAAACAGAATATCATTGTTGTAGAAAAGTCATTGGTGCGAGTCAAAATACACTAATGCACAATCTAGCTAAGATCCAAGAGTCTGTACTCTTATTAGAGTAAAAGAACAAAAATGTAAATTAGTAATATGAGGAATGGAAAATTCCATTAAAAGAGAATGTAGCATGTGTTAAAATTATTTATCCATCAAGGAAAAATACAAATCTCTAGTCATATAAGAATCCAAGAAAGCAATGGATAGAAGGTCAACTTATGTTTATGGGGATAAAAAATCTATTGTCCACCCTCAAGCACTTGGAGAAGAGATGATATCTCCTCCACCTTGGTCACATACATCTCCAAGGTTGACTTATCTTGGATTATAAACAAGTACAAACTTTATACCTATAACTTTGGACTTATCTTTATACTTGAGATTGGTAAAGATACCTATTTACATGCAAAAACCTTATAACATAATTAAATATCCATAATAAGAAGAAGGCACCATAGAAAGTAGGTAAGTGTATTAATGAACAAACTAGAGAAGAACATACCAAATATCACATACATACATATCTTTTAGTGGAGGAATATCATCCATTTGAAGAATATCTTTTGCAAGTGCATTATCTAAGAAGCTTGTGATAAAATAGATCTTAATGACACTTCAAGAATATGAAAGCCATTTGTAGTTGTGATTCACCTTTTTGGAAACTTAAAGTGAGGAAGGATATCTAAAGGAAACCATTATACATTTTATCACCTTGATTCTTAAGTTTACAAGATGAAGCTAGATATTAAACTAATCAATGGTTAAAGTTTCATAATTTGCTATACAAGATTTATGATGCATATATCATTTGCTAAAGAATAAAATATACAACATAGCTTGGCAAAAATAGTTGGTCATATACCGAAAATGACTCCAAGACAATGATATGTGAAAAACATGACAATTGACTCCAAGATGATTACTTCTTCCTATGAGATACCATGTTTGTAAAAGACCTAGGAGAGAAATAGGAGAATGGAAGACTAGAATGAAAGATCACATTAGGACTCTCAAGTGAATGAAACTCCAAATTCTTAGCTTGAGCTTGACTTGGGTATTTATAGGTAACATGGGTACAAGACTTTCAAGGAAAGTTCTTTCTAGGATCCGCCTTAGTTGGAGTACAAACTAAGCTAGCTGTTTACTTGGGGTATAAGCAAAGCTAGCAATCAGCTTGGCATGCAAGTTACTCTACCCTTGGAAATTCCTTAGAAGCTTCCCACTAACAAGCTATGTGGATGCTTCTAAATTATTCCACCCACAAGCTTTCTTGTTTCTTCCAACACATTCCTAGGCTAGTTCTGCTTCCTTTTGTTATATTTAGCTTAGACTACTTTCTCATTAGCTTCTATTAACTTTTCTACTAACTATATATTATTACATTGCTAACCCCATATTATTACATATTTCTCTGCTACTAGTTGGTGACATCCTTGTCGCGATGGATTCTTTGAACTCTTGTAGAGCTACATATGCATTGTAGAGATAAGAAAGAGGCTCACATGTAGCATCATGAAGGGTATACCCTTTCCAAAGGAGCTTATATTTAATGTATCATTGGTGGCCATGTTGGATGTTGTGACTTGAAAAGATACAATCAACTTCATATTCCTCATGATCATTGAGAGAGATGGGAGGCAGAGTGGGTTGGACACAAGTGGAAAAGGAAGATGAGTTGGAAATAAAAAAATTTAACTTTGACATGGAAGATAAGATGGATCTGCATATGCTAGAGAGAGCAACTTGGTAGGCAATAAGAGAAATGATTTGAGTAGTCTCAAATGGACCTATCCAATTGAAATAAAATTTATAGACTTGAGTATCAAGTAGGAGAGGAAGGCTAGTGGAAGAAAGCATGATCTTATCACCTAATTGGCAAATGAGATTGAGTCAATATTGATCAACATATTTCTTTTGCCAATTTTGAGCAACAAAAAAATTATACTTGGCTTGGTGTAGGGATTTAGAAAACATGGACAAGAAGGTGGAAATATGTGGGAACTAAAATGGTGGAGGAGCAAGAAGAGAATTTGGAATAAGTAAAATTTGCCCATAGTTAAGGGAAAAGGGAGAAAAGCTAGTACTTGCATGGTTAGAATTACTACAGAAAAACTTGACTACTATGAGATATAAGTATCTCAATCAATATGTGAACATTGATAAATGCATGTAACATCTCCTCCAAAGTATGTTTTGCTAGTTCTATTTATCCATCAATTTGAGGATGATAAGCTAGAGACAATGCAAGCTTGGTGCCAAGGATTTTAAAAAGTGCTTGCCAAAATTGGCCATTAAAGCAAGGATCTTAATCAAAGATGAGAACCCTTGGTACTTGAAGAGGGTGTCAAAGTAGATTTTGGCCAATGTTAGAGCATCAATTGTATCCATGGTAAGTGCCAAATGAATCTCCTTGTTGAGCTTATCAACAAACACTATGATGGCCGTATGGCCTTGGTCCATCTTTGGCAAGGATGCGATGAGGTCTAAGTTGATATGTTCTCAATGGGTAGATGGAACTAGTAGTGGTTGAAGTACTCTGCTTGGCTTCTAGTTACTGGCTTTGTTATGTTGGTAGCTCTACACAAGATCAAACAAACTCTGAACTTATTGTATGGTGTAGGGCCACCACCACTAACCTTATAGGGTACCCAAAGTCTTGTCCACACCCATATGACCAAAGATTGATAAATCATGGGTTGCTTGAAGCTGCACAAGTCATAGGTTACCCTTGGTTGGAAAATAAATCCAATTCTCATAAAATAGAAGGCCTTCCTTAATCAGGTTGTTGTCATAAAGAATAAGGGATGACATGGAACTTGTTAGGTTTATATTCAAGCTTGATGTCAACAAATTATAGTTATTCCTCCCATTGATGATGTTAACTCTTCATGTTCTCTAAATCTAAAGTCTACAATAAAGGTTTATGATAGATTTTCATGATTGTTTGTTTCCCCAAGAAATAATGTAACAATATGGAGTTAGTAGATGAGTTAATAGAGGCTAATGAGTTAACAAATAGGTCAAATTAGCCAAGTAGTCTAAGAATGTTGTAGAAGCGTAATAGAAACTTCTTGGTACCTTCCACATATCAATTAATGTGTATGTTGAGTAAGCAGCTTCTAGAAGGAAGCTTCTTAGAAAGCTTTTTGAGTAGCTTAGCTTGCACTCCAAGAAGGTGGTTTCTAGTAAGAAGCTTCCTTGTGAAATTCCCAAGAGCCTTGTAAGTTTTGTGTAAATACCAAGGCCCAAACTCATATTAGGTATTCATAGTTTCTCCCATTCAAGAGTCCTAATGTGATCTTTTAATCCGGTCTTCCATTCTCCTTTTTCTTTCATTGGTCTTTACATTGGTATTAACAATAATAGGATAGATGGAATTTTTAGACCACCAAATCCATTTCTCCAAACCATTGGGATCTTTATGTTCATCTTTTACCCAAATATCATTCACTCAATTTATCATTGCACATTTTGAAAAAAAATGCCTACATGTGATCACCTTGTTTTATGAACATGCAAGTGACTATGCAAAGGCCCAAATACTTGGTGGAAGTCATGCAATTGGTTGAGTGCTTTGATTCCTTGGTTGCAACAACTTGGTCTTGACCTTGACCTTCACAAAACTTGCCAACACACAACACATGGGTGGAAGTTTAGACACCAATGGAGATTGATGCCATCCAAAAAAAAACTACTTGGCACTACAAACAAGGAAAGTCTATGACAAAATGGTGGTTACTTTTATTATCACCAAATTGGATATCACATTATTGAATGTACACTCAAGGATGGATGACCCCAACAAATTGCCCAAATGGAGTTTATGGAGCATGATGATCATAGAAATAAAGATTTCTAGTTGGAGATACCAAGTCACCTATTGGGAACCTTATTAGTTCCAATAGGATTGAGTGCTCAACCTATGCAAGTTTACTTCACTTGCAATGTATGATATTTGATTATGGTTGTAGTATTTTAGTTGATTTTTGGAGTTCAGTTCCAACGAGATTGAAGGATAAACCTATGCAATTTTACTTCATTGGCAATATATGATATTAGATTATGGTTGTAGTATTTTAGTTGATTTTGGGAGTTTTGCAAATTGGATATCCATGTAATTAGTAAAGGAAATGTATATCTGTATCTGTATATGTATTCCTATCAAACAAATTTTTGGAAGTAGATTGATGTTGGTGGATGGTAGAAAAGGTTCTATATTTGATTCCTCAAATCCCATTGCATTCAAGATTAGGAAGGAGTATTTGGAGTGTATGAAGTTTGTAGTAGGGCCTCTACATATGATGTCATTCTAGGTTTGCTTTGGCTTGAAGGTCATACGGTTCAATTTGATTGGATGATAATAAATTCAAGTACAACACCAAGGTGAAAATTACCAATTAGGTTGTCGGTGCATCTTTGAGTAAGAAACCTAAAAATAGTAAGTCTCAAGATGGGAAGTTTGTCAATAAAGTACCTATAGAGCAAGCTTTAAAGGAAGATATTCCTACTTTTGCAACATGAATCATACCAATTGTGCATGGAGTATTTAATGAGGGCCAAAAGCCTCATCAAGCAACAATTGATTGAATAGTTCAAGAATTTGTAGATATGTTTTTGGATGAGTTATTGAAGGAGTTACCTGGTGATTGTGGAATGTCCTTCAAGGTCAAGTTATTGCCAAGTAGTACTATAGTGCATAGATCAGTCTATTGGCTCTCATCAAATGATTAGGAGGCATTTCAAACAACAGGAAAAAAGTTGTTGGAGAAGGGTGTCATAGAACATAGTATATCTCCTTGGAGAGCACAAGTACTATTTATCCCAAAGAAGGAGAGAGGACTTCATTTTTGTATTGACTACCAGAGTCTCAATAAACAAACTATGAAGAATGTGTATCCTTGGCCTTGAATTGATAACTTGCTAGATCAATTGAGTGGAGCACAATATTTTTCCAAGTTGGATCTTTGAAGCAACTATTCTTAAATTACCATTGATTAGGAAGATGCATAAAAGACTAATTTTTGCATAAGGTATAGGCATTTGAATAGAGAGTTTTACCTTTTGGTTTTAGTAATGCTTTGGCAATCTTTATGGATCATATGCTTCATTTATTGAATGGGGTGTTGGATCAGTACGTGGTGATATTTTTGGATGATATTTTAATCTATAGCAAGAAAGAGGTAGAACACATGAATCACATATGAGAAGTCTTAATACGAGTATATCAAAGAAATTTTTATTATATGAAGTCAGAGTGTGCTTTTTGGCAAAAACAAGTTACCTTCTTGGGTCATAAGGTCTCATCAGAAGATATCAAGATGAAGAGGAGAAAATCAAGGCCATTGTTGATTTATCTACTTCAAAGGATATCATATAAGTGTGGGCATTCAATGGTTTGGCAAGTTTTTACTGATTGTTCATCCACTAGTATGTTCATGTGGTCGTACAATTGATCAATCTCTTAGGGAAGACCTCAAGCTTTCAATCGATGACCAAGCACAAAGAAGCAAATGATGTCTTCACAATCCTTGCTTCAACTACCTTGTGTGGTTGATTGTGATGCTTCTAAATTTTCCATTGGAGCTATGTTGCAACAAGAATTTCTAGATGGGTTACATCCTATTGCCTTTGTGTCTTATCAACTAAACACTATAGAAAGGAATTACTATGCTTGGGGTTGAGAAAAACTAATAATAGTATATGCTACCAAGGTAAAGAGGCATTATCTTGGAAAGACATCTTGATCATGTGAACCAATCACAAACCTTTGTTGTAGATATTATGTCTGTAGCACATGAAAAGTAGATATAATCAATGAGAAAAAAAACCATAATTGTTTGACATCAAGCTTGAGTACATACCCAACAAATTTCATATCATCCTCGATGCCCTATCACAACACCCAAATTTAAAGACCCGTCTTGAATCTCTTTTCATAATAGCAATTACGATAATGCAAATCAACTCAAAGGTCCAAATCAAGTTTATAACCGCTTTACAACAAGACTCCTTCTTTCAGCTAGTGCAAGGTTTTCTTGTAGCACATGACAAGGAATAAAATACCTTTTCATTCAAAGATGGACTTCTTTATTGCAAGAACCACATCTATGTTCCAATGATGAGTGATTTATACTTGGTGCAAATTCAAGAGGCACATAATGTACCAATTGTGGGACACATGGGATAGACAAAATCTTGAGTATTCTATAATGACAATTTTAGTGGCCAAACATGGTACATGAAGTTTGGGCCTTTGTACAATCTTCTAAGCGTTTCCAATGCCACAAAGTTAGCAACTAGAACTAGGTACACTATTCCAACCACTTCCCATCCCATTTGCTTGATGGGGACATGTGAGCTTAGATCTCATCGCATCCTTGCCAAGGACAAGCCAAGGTCATTCAATGATTATGGTGTTTATTGATAAGGTTAGTAAAAAAATCCATTTGGCACCAATCTTTGATATAATAAATGCTATAATATTGGCATAGTTCTATTTTTTCAATGTCTTCAAGCATTTGAAATGAAGTTCTATCTTTGATAGTGATCATCAATTTTTAGCAAACATCCTTCAAGCCACTTGGCACCAAGTTTGCTTTGTCCATAAACTATCATCTTCAAATAAATGGGCATGCCAAATGTGCAAATTGCATCTTGGAGGATATAATTTATACCATTGTTAACATTCACCGTACTAATTGGAATGCTTGCCTTGCGATTGCTAAGTTTTTTTTTAATAACTCCAAGCATGCAAATACTAGTTCTCTCTTCTTCCTTAATTTTGGCCAAGATCTACTTGTTTCAAATTGTTCTTGCTCCCTTTCCATCTCACATTCCTCATACTTTCACTTTTTTTACACAATATCTCGCTCATTTCAACAAGCCAAATCTCATTTCCTTGTTGCTCAAAATTGTTAAAAGCAATACGTGGATTAGCATTGTTGTGATCTCACTCAACTATGTGATAAAGTCATGCTTTTTTCTAGTATTCTACCCTTTCTTCTTGATACACAACTTGTAAATTTTCTCTTACTTGAATAGGTCCATTTGATGTTGCCCAAATCATTTCTCTTATTGTTTATTATTTTAGTAAGAAGTTTCTTTGAGAACTTTTCATGAGCATTGTAAGTTTCTTATAAATACCAAATCTAAAACTCATGCAATTTAGAGGTTCTCTCATTCAAGATTCTCAATGTTATTTTCCACTTTGGTCTTCCATTCTCCTATTTCTCTCTTCGATCTTTCATAAATAATACATCTATACCTTTGTGACATATATCATTGCTAGTTGTTCTCAATCTCAAACAAAAGAATTTCTTTCTATTGTATTTCCATTTTGGCTTCCATTCTACTTTTTTTCTCCTCAATATTTTATGCATAACATGTCTATATCTTTGTGACATATATCGTCACTAGTTGTTCTCAATCTCCAATAGATAATTGTCACTAGTTGTTCTCAATCTCCAATAAATAATTTCTTTTTGTCGTATTTAGTCAATGAGACACATAAACAATGGAATGTAATGTAATTTGAGATTTCTATTGGAACAAAATTCTAAAGGAAAATTTAGAAATATAAAATCAACCACATAAAATAATTTTTTATCATATGGTTGGAAGACAGGTTGTTAAAACACCATATACTAGTCTATTAACTCCACATTATTTCATTGCTAACTTCATATAATCACAATGGAAAGGAAGAAAGGAAACTCTAGAAAGACTATATGAAAAGAATAAAACTAGTCAAGGATCCATGAATCTCCTTCGGTTAGTTTTACTAAAGATGAATATATAAAAAATGTTATTAACAACATTAACAACATTTTCAACATCCATCATATAACAATCTATTTTGGATGGAGACTAGGAATATTCAAATGCTTAGAGATATAGCATTACAGCTTCCATAATGTTAGAAGTGAAAATGATGTTGAGTAACAACAATATGGCTAACAAGACACAAGAAAACCTTCACACCATAACACAATACAATAAAACCTCCCCAATAGCAATAATTATATATCCAATTACCTCTTGATAAATAATTGGGTTGGTATATTTGTTTTCAAATGTCCTTGATGCTTCAAATTCAATAGAAAAAGGACACTACCTTATGTAGCCTTCTACATCACAATCACTATGAAGAGACTAGCACCTAGCATTTGATTAACTAGCATTTAGAACTTTATTAATTGATGTAGAAATCTCTCCCAATATTACTATTGCAACCACTTGGATTAGTCCAATAAAATTACTGAAGCAATCATAAAAAAGTGTCTCTTCTGAAATAATCTCTAACAACAATAAAAGATGCACTTAAAAAATTATTATTATTATTAAATTAATAATCATAAATCTCTAGTAATATCCCCTTTACCATATAATGTAATAAAACTCACAAGACGTAAACATTCATATACATTCAGAAGACCTCTTTTTAAACATACGCGAAATCTCACTATTGGGTTTTGAAAATACAACTCTTTTAAGCAGACGCGAATATGCGAAACCTGACTTTTGCGTGATCGAAGAAGTTGAGATATATACCTCATATAGCTCTTGGTCATGTATGTTACCCTGTTTTCCGAGGGCCTTACACCTATGTACTAACGCAGGATTTCAACGACGTTATCTACTTCTTTTTCCTTCTCCATTCGCCCGCCCTTTATTTCCCCGGGGTATATGTAAACAATCCCAGTATAATACGGTTGATCGTTTGTTTCAACACCGCATTCAATATATAATAGACTCTTCAATTTAAACTCTGGGTCGTGAATCTGATAGATCGGCTGGACCAGAACGTTGAATGAAAGAGTAAAACTAGGATGGGACGTGAAACACAATTCTTATAATACTAGTGACAGCAACATGGCCTCATAACTCCTTGTGGGGAGTTTTCTATAACGATGTTCCTGTGTGTGCAGATCATGGATTGCGAACATCTAGCACAAGTGGGCAAATTTGAGTTCTATTCAGCTCTTGTACGTGGAAGGCTAGGACTAACGGATGTCGGGATGACAACAGTTTTTCAGTCGGTATTCTAATCGAACCCGAGGTAGCTACGCCCGAAGGAACGGTTTGGAGAGAGTTCGATTAAGTATGCCATGATACATACGATAGTGTTTGTAACTTTAATTTGTGATCCGTAGAAAAGATATTAAGAGAAAAATGATGGAAGGTTCTTGTAGATACTGGGCATAGGTTCCGTTTCCAGGGACATTGAAGTAGCTCCGTGAAGGATGGGCATGGTGGCGAGCTGGCGTTAATGCAGGGAAGGAAGCACATGATGGATGGACCCTAGGAATGATTATGCAAGCAGTTGGTATTCGAGCATTATATGAAGTATGGTGAGTCTCTTCTCTCTTACTGTTAGCTCTCGGGCGTATCTCCACAGCTCACAAATAAGAGAATCTGGACTTGTTGAAATCGAGATGCTAAGCTGCTTACAGTCTCACTAGAACTATTTTCATACATTATATTTATTCAGAAGAGCTTGAACTAGCAAGCTTCAAACTCAAGATGTGTGTGGAAGAGTCAAAGATTTGTCACTATTCTTAACACTAGATCTGCATGCACTTTAGCATTTGTGATAAGCGAAACGGTAAGCTAAGAAGAGAAATAAATATGTGATCCTAACGCAATAGACATAGGCACCAATGGAAATGGAATGGTGTCGAAAGCCCGTCAAAGCAGAGAATACGGTTCCCGCATGTTTTCCAATGCATTGGATGCGACGGGTATTACCATATTTTGGAACTCTTCCCGCGCATATCTCCTTTCTCTCTTCCCCTTCGAACCACAAATTTATCTATCAACGCTCGCAACACAATACAAGATAGCCAAGAAGCAAAAAAAGAGAGAAGAAGAAGACAATGATGGGGAATATCAATATTATTGTAGGTTCGTACCTCAGAGTGATCTGGTGGAAGGTCGCACTCGGTCGCTGTCGCATGCAACAGTGAATGCAAATGGAAGAACTGCAGTTAAAAACACTGCTAGAAACAAACTCAAAAAGCAGACAACAGGATTGTAGGTTCGTTGGCACTGTAGTCCCTCGTGCATGTCGCAGCAGAAAATTCACTTCAACCTCCGTTTGACGACTACTGTGAGAAGAACGCAGGCCCATTGCATATCCAGATCTGGGTACAGCTACCGGAGGACGATGAGTATTCTGCAGTAGTGTGTGCTCTGAAACTCTTTTGGATGGCGACTTCTGGCATTTCCTCGTGATGAAGTAACTTCACTTGTACGAAGACAAAGTGATGAGACTGATGAGGCATCGATACTGTGCCGTTGCTGTCCGTTTGGCAGTGCTGGGATTCTTTGGGCTACCGTGGGCTGAATCAATCATGGAAGGACGGATCCCGCGCGTTCCAAACCCGGAAAGTAGAGTAGCTAGATTAGCGGAGATGGAGAGGAGAAACAGGCGAAGAAGTGCTGCCAAATGAGAGTAGATCCAATCCTCGCGAGTGCCACGTGGGAAGCTCCATGTCACAGGGTAGCAACAGCCGTCTCTTCCATTTTTACTCGCGTTACTCTGGCGTAACATCCACGCATAAAGTAGAGATGGAGGAGGACCTTGGAAGGATGGAGATTTTCTTTCTTTCTTCGAACAGGATGGATGGATGCATTTGTGTGCGCGCGGCTCTGTACCGCCCGGTTAGCTTGGCATATCCCAGATCCCACGGCAGCGGAGCCGTTTGAGTTTGTTGAAACTGAGGTCAATTTCACCACCTGTGCCGTCTACTCAGTCGACAACTCCGTCTGAAGGGAACGGCCGTTCAATGCATGGGGTCATGATGGTAAGCCAGTCATGCCCATGGCGTACTCGCCGGAAGTGTGGTCAGAAGAAGGATTTCCCGGCTGGCAGCCGGTGTCATGTGCTCACGATCGAGAATCCCACGGCACAACTGCGTTACCCGCCACATCCGACGGTACATTTGACATTAGGCATAGCGATCGCGACAAGTCCAACGAAGCGTGTGGGCCATGGCCATAGATGGATGCTTCATGTGCCGGCCGTGAAGCGAGGTTCGAACTTGAGCCAGCCGTGGATGTGAAACATCCGATGGGTCGCGAGGCGCGGTGCCCACCGTCGTCGGAGCAGGTGAGAACGGAGACCGTAGGCCGGTGAATCCAAGGCAAATCGTTTATGGGATTATGTGTTAACTGGATGGACGGGGTACAGAAGCAAAGCTTCTGCCATCCGTTTGGTCTGCGAGTTTCGACCCATCAGTGACTTTTCTCTAAATGTTAGCCCTAGGTTAGCGGGTTTCTGTAATCCTTCAGTAAATCTTCAAGCGGCGATTTTTGCCGTTGGAAGATGTAACCGAAGTGGATGTAAACCGGACGGATGATAACAAACATAGGGTGAGAAATACGCCGACAGGTTGACATAAGGAAGTGACAGGTTCAAAGAGCATGTAATGCCACGACAGCAGCCTGGAAACCAAAGCGTGCGAGCTCCCCGTTTGGCTCGCGACGTTGATCCAGTGGTGTCAGTGAAGGTCCGTTAGTCTGGTTCTGTCTCCGTGCTTATTTGGCTCAATGGTTTTCGCGTCCGTGACCCGAACCTTGCCTGCCCTGCCCCATGAATGCCTTACTTACTGACGGGCTGACTATCCATCCGCTCCTCTCTCATGAGATCCGGGCTCGGGGATGGTACTTTCGCGAAGGAGGCCAAAGTCCCTTGCTTTGCGCTTCGCTCGTTGTTTAATCTGAACCGAGGGACGAATGATCGGTTTGTTTACTCAGAACAGAACAACAGTAATTTGATTTTGAAGGAGAAAGGAAAAAGTTCAGGGGAGGGGATATTTTACGGGGTGTTACGTTAGTAGTGCTAAAGCAGGGGCACATCACACCAACCTTTTGCGTTATGTATTACTGATAGACTGCATTCTGGTCGGATCTGTGATAGGCAGAGGGGGAAGGAAGGAAGGAAGGAAGGAGGCGCAGCTGCGGCTGTTGGTGCTGGCTTGGTAGAGGAGAAAGGCTGTGGTGGCCTCGTGTGTAAGAGGAGGGGGAGGGAGGAGAAGTTTTTGGGGTAGTGGTGTATGTGTGGTCTCTTCGCCCCACTTTCTTGCTTTTTCGTCCTTGGTCGAGCACTGTCTCATTTCTTCTTCATACTGCTACTCGTCGGCAAGGCGCACCCGGATGACGGACATGAAGACGCCGCTCGGGCCTGCTGCTTGTTCGTCTCCGTTCTCTTCTTCTTGTTGTGGGAACTGTAGGGGTACGGGCTGATCTCAAGGGGAGCGGTGTTGTGGTTTGTTGTTGTTAGAGAAAAGTAGTGTAGAGAGCAAAGGCAGGTGTGGAAGGAAAGCAGGCGCTCCGAAGGGGGGAGAGAGGGGAGGAGCATTTGTGTGTGTCGAGGAGGCCGGTTTTTGAAAAATTGGATAGGGAGGGCGTCGGGTGCACAACGCCAAGCATGCGGGTACGCGCTTTAAGTAGGGAGGATTGGTCGCCAGGAGATAGGTGCAAGTTTACGCAAATAATAGGAGCGTGTTTTGATCTGGGAAGGACGTCGTCGTCTGTCGGTAGACATGGGAAGGATGCATGGTTGGGCAGTGTTCTGAGTCGACCGGGGACAGCATCTTATACTTTTAGTCAGTAAGGATGGCAGTGATGCTTCAGCCGCTTATTGGCAGGCAGTACTATGTTGTAAGGATTTCGGTGGTATTTGTGGTTCTGACTCTACGCTGGTGCCTGCATCTAGGAATTGCATGGAGGGAAAGAGTGCACCGCCAGATATGATCCCGATGTCACGGTCTTCTCGCGACTATCGGGCATCCAAAAATCCCAAGGTTAGTTCCGAAGACGCATCCTCTGGGTCCAAGAAATCTCAGATCCGTGTGTCTGGGAGTCCTACTCGTTCTTCTCCGGCAACCAAGAAATCCAAGATTGGAGGGGTAACTCTCGCGGAACAGAATCGTTTAGCGCATGCCTTAGAAACGAGTTCTGGTCGGAGCGAACCTCTTCGACCTGTATCATCGAGGTCTAAGCGCGCGGCTGACTCCAACGCGGACGTAACTTTGGAAGCCCTTCGGCCGCCAAAGAAATCGAAGATCAGCGGGGAATCGACGACTTCTAAGGATAATGACTCGTTGTTGAGTCGGAAGAACCTGAAATCTGAAAGCACGCGTAAGAAGCTGTCCTCAGGTGCTGCCAACCCTGCTTCTGAGACTACCCCGGAGGTCACTCCTTCTAACAATGCCTTGAAATTAGGAAAGAGTGGCGCTGGTAGTGCAGGCAGTTCAAGCCACTCGGAAGAAATCAACGTTGTTGGAGGATCCGTTCCTCAGATCAGCGAGGGAGTATCGAATGTTGCAGGTTCTTCTGAACCACCAGAACTTACGGAACAGAGGTCTCTTCGACCGAGGCCCAAACCACCTGCTTTGAAAAAGGTTGTTAAGCGAACGCGCTTCCACGAAGTAAGTCTGGGTGATTCCGATGGTCCTCGCATCGTGGGCCGGAGAATCAAGGTCTTCTGGCCTCTAGATAAAAAGTGGTATTATGGGTCCGTAAAAGCTTACAACGGTTCTAAGAAGCAACACAAGATTATTTACGATGACCATGATGAGGAATGGCTTAGGTTGCAGAAGGAATCATTCAGACTGGAGGTTTTAACTGGAGATGTTTTCGGGGATGCAGCTCCAGCTTCCACCCTGTTACCCAGTACTGTCTACGCGGCAGATTATTTGTCTACCATTGATGAGGGTGATGTGAGCCATAAACATCGTGGTGATGCTGCGGATGGGAGCGCTAGCGCATCCGAAGACAAACAGGGAGTGGATGAAAGTACAGGTCTGCGTAGAAGCAAAGTGGGAAGGGAGAATGAGAGGAAACGGAAAGCCGAGGAGAGCGACAGGAATCGAAAGGTCGAGGGAACGAGTGAGATGAAGAAGAAATTGGATGGAAGTGGGCACTGCAAGAAGGGTGAAAGAGGTAATGAGCAGAAGAAAAAATTGGAAGGAGATGGCGACTCTAAGAAGAAAGCTGAGGGAGCTACCGAGAGAGGAAGAAAAACAGAAGCTAGGAGAGATCTTAGGAAAAGAGGAGATGTCAAACAGAGATCAACGAAGGGTGAAAAACTTGGCCGTGGGAATGCCAAGCGTGCAGTTTTGGAAGTGTATGAGCGCAGAAAGAAGAGAGCTCAGGCAGTGGCCACCAGCGGAGCTAGCGAGCGCAGAGGAAAAGGATTAGGAGATGGACCCAGTGATCGGAGGAAGTGGACTGGAAAAGAGAGTAGTCGTAAGGCCAGCAACTTGCAACCGCGCACAAGACACTCAGCCCCAGAAGCGACAGATGGGAAGAAACCCAGAAGAGGTATTCGTGATAATGATCGGCTATTTGCCAGCATCAAGACAAGCGCGGTTATCAGGCGGAAGGTTGCCGAAAGCAAGCGCTCTAAGGAATTGAAACGTGTTGATAGCACTGCAGTTCCAGTAGTATCTGTAGAACACGCGGCCCCTGAGGATGAGGAGAAGGTTTTTCCCTCTCCTGATGCCGTTGAATCAGGGCCTGGATATTTTAAATCGTATCCTGAGGAGAAGATTGGCGACTCCGACAGAGTAAGTGATCCTCCTCAATTTGGATGGAGCAAGCGGGAAACAGAATGTGACAATGAGCAGGAAGTCGTGTCGGGGTCCCCTGTAACGTCGACGGCGGATGTTACTGACGAAGAGAATGCCACATGTGAGGGGGCTGACTCAAGTGTTTGCGTTAATCAGAAAGCGTCTGACGACGAGGCCATGACTGAAGGATGTACCTTGGTTGGTGCTGAAGATTTGCTTAGTGTTGAAAATGCTGTTCGTGGCGATGCAAGCCAAGGTGCATGTGCAATATTGCCAGCAGAGCTAAGGGATAACGTTGCTGGTGAGCTTCCTGATGGGGCCAAAGGACCCAGTTGTTCTGCAGTATGCCCCGATCAGTTACAAGAAGAATTTCAAACTGGAAATGATGCGGATAGCTGCTTGCTTGAAGCTGCGGATCTAGTTATCGATTGCCAACCGGAGGTTGCAGAGGTGTCCGCCATCCAGGAGGTGCTAAGATCTCCCTTCCCTCCTGTCACAAGTCCTCTTTCTGAATTGAAACATCCACCAGATAAGGTATACCGCAGGGTCAGAAATAAGAAGATCTATAAGGTGTATCGAAGGGAAACACAGCAGTCAAATAGCGTTCACAAGCATGGAGTTGTTCAAGATGAGGGCCTTTTGGCCAATGCTCCTGTCGTTGAACAAGTTGTCGTGCAGTTGTCAGCACTCAGTTGTGTAATTTCAGCTCCTCATGTGAGTCTATCTGTCCTACTTTTATTAGTCAAGATCCTACCGTCTTGGTTTAGATTTGTCGAGTTGTTGTCATCAATCGCAGTTGGGAAGGGGTTTGGACTGCTCCTTTTGTGTGGTGCTCTGAAGTGCTTTTTGTACCATATGTGGCTTTCCGTTTTCCAATCATTCAAGGTGATTATATGTATTCAAGGTAAAAGTACCAGGCGTGCTTGTCCCCTGTGCCGGATTCGTCACAAAGCCTCTTGGTGCTTTTTGGCAGGTTTTTTTGGATGGGGCAAGGTATTTTGCACTTGGGGTGACGGGAATGGCAAGTCTTGGTCCAGTGCTGATTCCCAGGCTAGGAGGTTGGAGCAGGTTGAGGGGTGATACATTGCAACTTGGGACGTACTTTGGGGTTCCTGGCATTGAGTCACTTCTACGAGTGTCACGGAAGTTCCTCCAGTTCTTTGTTACTACTAGCACAGAATCCAAGCTTGTGGCGGGGTTTTCTTCGGGTGCAGCGGAGAATAATTCAGCATCTTCTGCATCTGGTACTTGTCTCGGGGAAGTCATCGAGCTTCACACTTATGCTGGTTTAATTTCCAGACCCTCGTTTACGCGTCCAGGTTGGATGTCAAAAAGGACAGTTCGCCCTGGGCCTCTGCGGCGGAGATCTTATAACGTCCGTCGTGTTCCTTACTTGATCGATCCACTCTGGGACGCTAAGCGTCTCTCCGTTCATTCTGTACACGCGAAACAACGGCGCGTGGCTACTCGAAGGCGACCCATTATTGACAGTTTGAGATGTCCGAACTCGTGTAAAATCGAACGTCGTGTGGAAATCGAGCCAACTTCTGCCCTCTCATCTGTTCAGGAATCCCCTTCCCATACACGGGAAGTTGACGGATGGGCACCATCTAGTGGAGCGGATCTCGTTCCTACCGGAGGATGGGTAATCTTGCCGTCACAATTTCGTCAGCAACTTCGGTCTTTCAGTCATGAACTGTTTAGCAAACGAAGGGGCCCAACTGTCAATGTAAGTGATTGACGGTAACTCTGTCAGTCAGCTGGCTTGACACAATATATAAAGCGTGGAAACATCCGAAATTGCTGCTGTGCGTTGGTGTGTTTATTCATATATCAGCATGAAAGTGGTGTGTGGGTTTCTTGACATGGATCATGTAGTGAATCAAACACAGGCATTGACTTCGCGTGTTCCAGCGTTGTGAGTACTGTATAAAGCACAAACTCTCGTAGACTAGATGAAGTAATTAGAGCCTACTTGGTGTCTGTAAGTAGATAGCAGTATCTTCGGACCCTAGCTTTTATGAGCATCTTTTGGCATTGTGCTCTTGTATCGTGTTGAGTCATTTCAGAGGTCAGCACTCAAATCCCTTGACTTGTGGGAGGTAAGCACATGAGTAAGAGCGTTCTACTTAGCGTGGGTCGGTGTAGTCATTGGGCAGCTCAAATGATACTGTAAGTTTCTTCGTGTCTGCAGTTGCTTATCGATACAGCTCTGGGGGCCTCTTCTCGCGGCCGGACGATGGTCAAATTACCTGTCGCGTCAGTGCTAGGAGAATCAAGCTGGCATGATCCGCAAGGGTGGACCTGCAGGGAAGTTGGTCCGTATTATGGCCGGCGGAGTCTAAAGTCTTTGCTGAGAGTATCTGTAGATGATGATTTATGGATATTGAGTTGCTCATCTGATCCGTCATTACCCGAAGTATACTTGAGAAGTATTCTCAAGGCAGTTACGGAGATATACGAGGAGTGCAGAGCTGTAAATTTTGAGTTGTCAAGACTTTCTCCTTCGAGACGTCGAGACTTCAAGGTTTTGGTCGGGAAGGTTGAGGGATTGCACTCGAGTACCAGCCAGGCCGCGGGAATTTTGAGCCGCTTGTGTAGGGACATTTCCCCGAGTCTTCGAGATTTAGCTGATCATTGGTCTGACGATCTATCGCAGAGGAGACTGAAAGGCGGTTTACCTGGTTTCGAAATTGACACATTCACGAATAGTAGCGATTTGGAACACCCTGTTGGCGCCACAATCCACCCGAGCGAATTTGATGGGGAGAAAGAGAGTTGTCATGGGAAGCAAATGCGTTGTCTTAATGTGCTGGACGAAGCTAGTTGTAGTGCTGTAACCAGCCATACCAGACAGGACACTGATGATTCTCAAGCCTCGTCAAATAGAGTTTCCGGTCCTGAATCCCCACCTGTTGCTTCCGCCCTTCTGCATCATCTGGTTGCAAGATGGTCAATTGGTTGGGTTCCCAGATCATTGGCTGTACAGGGGGTGTCGATGTGCTCTTCTGCTTTTTCTAAGTGTATCAGGGAACCATGTTTGCCTCTTCCTACGCCTGATTATAGAGCGAACTCATGGGAGGTTTCAGCCGTTGAAGGCACTGCGCTATCAACTGAGTGGGGCTCCATTTCTCAAGGACCTCCGTCTGTACTTGTAAGTGATTCACGCTTGATTTTCTTTGATCATGTCGTCTGTTTAGTGGAGTTTTAGACCTTTAACTAGTATATGTGCAGTTCGGTGGTCTTCCTTCTTATTTGAGTGGAAAATTTTATGGAGATTTTACAGGCGTGTCCTAACTAATGTTACATTTCGAATGTCTCGAAGTCCTTATTCTTCGTCTTGTATTCGCTGAGGAACAGAAGATTAACAGTGACTGAAATTACGTTTTAGGCTTGCGTTTGGGTTGGTATTGTCGGACTCCTTTGCATGTCTTTTCTCTGAAGGATATCGTATTTCAAAGGCTTACCTGCTGGCTAGCTTTAACTGTCTTTTATGATCTTCAACCTTGGCAAAATGTGATGACCGCTTTAGCAGTCGAAGAACTAGAGACAGACCATCAAAGCTCATTTGATTGAAGCAAGGTACTACTAGACTCGTGCAATCCATATTCGCTTGGATAGGAATTCTGAGTTAGATGGATTTAGTCCTGTCTATTCGAGCCCAAGCGCGCTTCAGTCAAGTAGCTCCTGTTTGTGTCCTTTTCTTTTATCAACTGGTTTTCTTTTTCCACTTCTTCTCGTCCTCCTGCTCGTTGCTAGCGGTAATGTTGTTCCGGTTCGTTCATCAGCTTGTACCTCGCATCTGAGTGCCACAAAATCGGCCTTATTTTATACCCCCTAAAGAAGGTTTTGCAATTGATGTACCTGGAAGTGTGACGCGTGATCTGCATGACGTTTGTGTAAGTCTGAGAAGTGCAAGATGATGTAATTGCCCCTTTAGACCACTCACATTATAGGGTAGAAAACTGGAAGTAGAGGTATCCGTGATGGATATAATGATCCCAATCAAGGTTTACTCTGGCTATTGCCATTCATAATACGGAGAATGGTCTTCCTCCAGTATAAGCTTCTATTGTTCCCACTTCATTGCCTTTGAACTATCGTGCACAAGGAGCCGATGGAATGTGAAGATAAATCTTGCTGAACTTTAGGACATATCTAGTTTAACGCGTCGCCTTAGAAAATTCGATTCACGATATTGCGATTGGATCTTGAGTGATTCTTCGCAGTGTGGGAAGTGACATTTTCCTCAAACTGTCAAGGAAAGGCCGAGATTTCGTCCTATTTGTCGCTAACTCTCACACCTGTGATTCTTCCGTCTAACAAAATAGCAGCAGGTAATCTAACTTACACATGTAGAGTTCTTTTTAACAACCTATGGTGGAATTGCAGTGTGAATGTTGTATTTTGTTATGCGTCCATGCCCTTCCCAAAGCTGTGTTAGCTGTGTTTCAATCGAGTTGAAAGAGCTGAAGTAGTCACCACAAGGCTATTGACCGATATGATCGGACGAATGGTATCCCTGAAAGTTCTCACTCTTTCTCAGAGCGTCATCACCGTACCTCAAGTTGGCAGAAGAGCTCCTTGCTACGTTGACTGCAATCAGAAGTAGGCTTGGGACCAGTCTCAACATTGTTATAGACATTCGAGCACGGTCTAACTCGTTTACTTCACCCCTTCCTCTAAAGGCAACTACTATTACTATACAAATCCTTTCTGGTATGTTGTAGTAGGACTAGAAAGGACAATTCTGTGTTTGGTGTTTGTGGATGCCACTAGTAAAACGTAGAGGAAGCGGCTGATGTTGTGGACACTGAACAGAAACTTATGGTTCGCAAGTTCTATTACACGTGGGCATTGCAGTTATGTGTTAATGGAGTGTTTGAGATTGCGTGTCAAAGTTATGTCATCGTGCCATAATTTTAAACAAGCAAGCGCTTGTAGAAGCCGTTCTTCACGGCGTGGAGGATGATTGCAGATTGGCATTATCTAGTCTATGCCGTTTATCGTTCTCATAATTCTCTCGCCTTGATATTTTTAATATCATGATTTTTTGTGGTCTGTGCCGTTTTCCATATCCAGACACTTTCTAGACGTTCTGTTTCCGCGATATTTTTATTACCATGTGTTTTCTGTGTGTTATTACCCATTCTGGTGTTGGAACTTTTGTGGTGTTTCCTTGTTTTGAGGGGTTGGTTCACGAGATAATTTAACGAGATCATCAAGTAATATTGTATGATTAACGATAGAATTAAAGGAACACGATGAAGAAGGAATACAACTTGATACTAAGGAAGAACTAAGGAACAACCAAACGTGCTAAGGGAAACCTTATTCAAACTAAGCCTGAAGAGTGGAATCAAGTCGGTGGAGTATCAGAGTCAGAGTGGGAGTTCTATCTTCAAGTAAACTTTATTTAAAAAACTAAGCCGTTAGATCAAAGCTTAATTTCTCAATTCTCAATAAGTGACCGGAATTGCGCAAACTACCTGTTACTCCCCGGTTGAGATGTTGATCTCTTACATCTTCTATAGAGTCAAGGCTAGGCTTCTATGCTCGCAATATCAGAGCCGCCCGAGGGACCGGTAGTAGGTGTATGGATCGTTGATTGGTGAGAATTATACTACTCTTCGAAGTTTCTTGTGATCAAGCAGTCACAACCGTCGAGAACGCGGACTCACAATCCGCATCTCGTCTCTGGTTATATAAGATGGACTTCTCAACATTAGCCCTGGACGTAGCGATATTGAGAGAGTGCTACCCTGGTTGGTAAAATTTGGATTTCATCGTTACATTCGATGTATACAAGTGTGTGCATCGAATGGGAAAAGTACTACCGTGTAAGTTGTTCCCAAATTCATGTGGGACGTTTCGCAAGACTTCATCTGCATTCAACTTACTGTACTTATCTAACTTCATCCCCATGCGATAGATTGATCAAGTTCCCCCGACATACTTCGACTCAATATTCTAGCATTGTGAATCATGTACATATCGCTTATCGATCATTTGCATTTCATGAGTTCTTGATAACCCGTTCCCAGAACGGCTTCTGCTCTCATATACCTATATATAGACTTGGTCCCTTGGCTTACCACACTTATCCGCTCCATTTTTAATTATAGGTCCACTCTGTACACGGAGTCTTTGTTGCTAGTCGAGACCTCAGTTCTTGACTTTAAATATAGATGGCTCAAAAGTAGAAACAACATTCTTCCATCGGCCAAACACCTCAAACTCATGACAGTTGATGAGGACACTCTTATCCTGTGGATGCTGTTTTTATTTGATAACCTGTACATCACATTCGGGAATCAACTGTTCTGTCAAGTGATGGGGATTCCCATGGGGACACCTTTTGCGGTCTTTGTGGCTAATTTGTACCTCTTTACCTACGGACTTGATTTTATTTGCATATTAGTGGATTCTTATTGATCTAGACCTGCTGCACAATCTGTACTACGTTCGCAGATATGTAGATGATCTTCTAGTTGTAGGCTCTGACCTTGTTAACTTTAGGGATTTAATGTATATGGATGACATTGCCAGAGGAGGAGGGATCAATCCTAGATTTTCCTGCGAGTTGGTACGGACCCACTTTGGCACTCATTGTAATTATTTTGACTGCAGAATTACTCAGGATGACTTTCCCATCTTCGTCTCCATCTATGACAAGAAAAAGTTGCTCCATTTTGCTAAAATTAAGACCATCTCTCTACCACATGTTTTCTCTGATATTTCCTCCAATTGCAAATTAGGCATTATCAGATCAGAGTGTGTTAGATACAGGAGAGTTTGCAATAATAAAAAACATATCTGGTAGCATGCAGGAAACTTATTGACAACTTTGTCTCCGAAAACTACCCTATGCACTTCATTCGGAGGAAGTTTCTCTCTGTCTTACAAAGAGAAAAGGATATCCATGGTTATCATGGTATGGGCATCTATAGAGACTCGAGAAATTCTGTTCTCTCAGCCAGGCGGGGATCTCCTGTCCGAGCCCACTAGTGATTCTCATAAGTACTAGTACTTGTTGGTTTATTTGCTGACACATGGTTCCACACTGCCCGCTGCCCTTCTCCTTCACATTACCCGAGAGGCCCCCTCAAAGCACGCGAGGCATTCCTCTCGGAAACCCCCCTCCCCCTTCCGCCCCTTCCTGTTCCCCTTTCCCCTCTTTGAATTATTGTTTTCGTTCCACCTTTAGTTGCTGCTCGTGCTGCTTTACTCTGAACTTTCGCCCGCCGTTTCTGTGGCATATGACCTGCTCTTTTCCTATGTCTTTGGACTCGCTCCCTACTGTCTTCTTTGGGTGTCAAACGACTTACTCCTTCCCGTGCCTTCTGACTCAGCTCCTTACAGTTTCTTTGGTGATTTCACTCAGTTAATTTGCCACCTTCTTCATTTGTTTGCATCATCGAGTAGTTCTGCTGGTTTTTACTTACTTTCGATATTAACATTTGTTTCCTTTCAGGCTTTAACCAGGTATGTCTTGAGTCCCCTACCTTCTCCTGCTCACTATTTCATTTTATTCCTTCAGATGCTGATTTATTTGCATTGCACGGTCATTCTGCTTATTGCTGTCGCTGCTCTTTGTTTGGATTTTATTACAGCTTTTCCCTTACCCTGAGCGGCACTGTCGGAAGCAACCGAGTTTGCCTTGGCATTCGAGAGTTTTCGAGCAGAAACTCGGTGCCAGGGGTACTGACACTTACTCAGCTACTTCGGCACTGACGAAGTCGCATGTGTTTTAGTGGAGGTTTACTATGGCCGCCTTCTGTCTGCTTCCCTCAGTTTGTTTAGCGTCTCAGGACTCCAGCATCCATAGCGCTTGCTGTGATATACTCTATCCAGTCCTTTGACCCCCTTCTCCATTGCCTTGGCACTCATGAGCTTTTGGGTACGAGGAGTACTGGGATTCGCCCAGCTACTTCGGCACTGCGTTAGGCACTGATGAAGTCGTTTGTGCTTTCGAGGAGGCTTACTATGACCGCCTTTCTGCTTCCCTCTTTGTTTTTGATGTTTCTAGGACTCATGTGTTCATAGCACATGCTGTGATATAATCGATACTCAGTCCTCTAACGCTGCTCTACTTCCCTCCTTCCCTGAGCGAGATCATTCTTTAAGGGTTTCTTACGTTCTGGCTGACTCACAGATGTTCCTCGAATTTCCTTCCCTCGTCCTCTGTGCGATCTCGCATTTCCATGTTTTCATTCGTTGCGGGTTGACTCTAGGTTCATCCTCGACTTGTGTTTTCGTAGCTTCTACATGCTTTTCTACTTGGGGCTATATGAATCTTTCTCTTCTGGCTCATCAAGTCGATTTTGTTTCTATACTGGCACGATTTGTTCTGTTTCCGCGGTGCAAATGCAGGTTATTGGTATATAGGTTTTACTTTTCACAGGTTAGGTATTTCTGCTATCGTTCGATCAGAGGTCTGCCATATTGCTTATTTTACATACCTTGCATCTCATTTGCATTTAATGAGTTCTGGATCCCTCATCCCTCGAACAGTATCTGTCCTCATTTCGTTATATCCAGTCCTTTGACGCTTCGCTCCTTTGTTTAAATTACATATCGTGCACAGCATCTGCATTCAATGAGTTCTGGATCCCCCGTTTGATGAACGGCATCTGTCCTCATTTCTCTATATCCAGTCCTTTCACGCTGCGCTCCTTCTCAGCCTAGAGACCATCCACTCTCTTCCCCTTCGCTCCAACTCACATTTGTCGTTTTGCTTCATGGTTCCTATACATGTTTTCTGTCCAGTCTGCCAATTTCAGTTCTCTTAATTGATTTAGTTTTGACTCGTGGGTCTTCAATTACAGCTTGTCTATTTCACTACATGGTTTACTTAGCGCTGAACGTTTACATGATGTATATCTGTTCTCTACTGCTGTTGATCAGGATATAGTGATATTGCGTTTGTGCTTAACCTCGCATTTAATCTGTTAGATTCTTTACCTTCTTTAGGGTTTCATTTCTCATCTGGATTTGCACATATCATGTTTACATTTCATATGCACACCATTTGCACGTATCGAGTTCTGGATCCTCCGTTCTTCGAACGGCTTCTGCTCTCATGTCTGAATATATTGGTTCCTTTTGTAGTTAATCACATGGATATCTGATGTTTGTAATCTGCACATCATAAACACGCACAAGGATGGAATATGTTTGCTGACTCCAAGATCTCTGATGGTTGTAATCTGCACATCATAAACAAGTACAAGGATGGAATATGTTTGCTGACTCCAAGATCTGGTTCTATTTGGCTGCTTTTCGCCGCCAGGTTAGGAAAAGCAGGACACCCTGCTTCTTTCGAACCCAAGGAAACTAGAGATTGGGTTAAGTAAGTGTCATCAAAGTTACGTTCTGTTCTGTTGCATCGATTTATTCATCCCGGTTTAGAAAAAAACAGGAAATCCTGCTTCTTTCGAAACCCAGCAACACTAGAGATCAGGCCAAGTATCTGACATCAATACTGCGTTCTGTTGCATCGATTCATGTTTCAATGCTAATTACTTATTAGTTTCTCGGGTGTTATTATTTTTGCTGCAGTCTTTAATATAACTAGTCCTTGCTGACCATCGATTCTTGTTTCAAGATATATTAATCACTAGATTCTCAACTCTCTGTAGACTCATCAAATTTTCTGTCCCGATTACTACAGTCTTCATTACAACTAATACTAACTTGCTTTCGGAAGCACCCACGTTTAATATATTCCTGTTTCCTTCTCTCCTTTCCTTGTTGTGCACTGTTCGTTGCACTGTTTCGCTCAGTTCTCCAAAAAGAAAAACACGTCCATGGTTATCATGGTCTTATTGTCTACATAGATTTGAGGAACTCTGTTCTCTCAACCAGGCGGGGAGCTTCTGTCCGAGCCCGCCAGTAGTTTCAGCAACAGCCCGTGAATCTCTCACTGCTAGTGTAATACAGAAGTGTTTCTGTTGAAATATATATTCTGTATCTCGTATAATTCGGATGCATGTTGTTTACCTGCATGGGACCCACTCGGTTCTACAGCCCCTCTCCCTCACATCACCCCCACGCAAACATTATTCTCTCTTTTTTTCACTCCTCTAATGCTATTTGTCGCCTCTTCCCGTTCTTCAATCCCTTTCTCCTTTCTTCTTCATACTCTTCCCGAGCTTTTTCTTCTGGATGTATCTCTCACTCATGCCCTTGCTTCTCATCGCCATCTTGTAATTCTGCTGTGTTTTCTTGCTTTTCTATTAATTGATGCCTTCTTTCAGGTATTACCTACCGTCTCGAATCCTTTCTTTGTAAATGGTTTCTGTTATGCATTTTCTATACCCATTTCCTTCGAAATTCTAGCATATTACTTTCAGCCTTACAGATACTCCCACATGGCTTTGTTGGTTTCTGCATAAGTTGCAGCGATTCCTTTCTTCTCACTGCTACCATTTTGCGGCAAGTTCGGAAGCAACCGAAGACCGTTCCGGAGCTCAATTGACCTTTTCATCTATTTGACGTCATACCATTGCTCAACGTGTGCGCCAAGAGCTTGTTCTATCCATACTCAATAAACACAATTATCCTATCGTGGAGTATCTACCTAACTTTTCGCTTTCCGCTTCTTTTGTACTACTAGTAGTATTACCCTGTTTATATGGTTCGGCTTTCATGTTCGGTTTACGAACAGCGCGTCTAGTTGCTACTTTGTGCTGTCTCTTGCTACGACAAAAACCATGTTTATAGCTTGTGCTCTAGTTCTTTGATGCTGAAAGGAAATGTTGATTTTTCTTGTATCGAGCTTCTCTGTTCAGTTCTTGGGTACAATATAGTTTTCTGTGATGAGTCAGTCTGGCTAATTCGGCTCCAAACGAAGACGTCCTGTAGGGAAGAGTCGACTGTAAAGGAGATGCTAAGAAGAGATGTGGTACATGATTGGCAGGTAGTACGCGATAAAGGCTCGTTTAGGGCCACTCGCCCTGTCCTTTTCATTACGTGTGGGTCGAGGTATTTTCCAGAGGTTTACTCGAAGATTTCAAGTAAGAGTACCTCTCAAATAGGAACTTATTACGGCCCGCCCAGTGTGGAATCTTTTCTCCGAATATCGAAAGATTTCTGGAAGGAGTTGTTTCCGAAGCAACCGGAGTTTCAAGAAGCAGAGAAACAATATGAAGTCTACGAAGCAGGTGACACCCTGTCACCCACTTCGGTCTCTACAGCGATGCCCGTCGTAATTGAAGGAGCACATGCCGTATCTTCTCACTGCCCAGAGTTGGCAAGCGTTGAAACTCAGGATGACGGAGAATCATCTGATACCGAAGACCTAACGCATGTGACTTTTGGTGATGGACCGGGAGTGAATCACTTCGGAGGTGAGGGGAGGAAGAAAGGCTATGGTGAACAAGAGTTTGGTTCCACGGGAACTCCCGGAGCTTCACTTGCACCACCTGTGAAGGGCCGCAGAACCGGGAAGGGACTCAAACGTGGACTCTCCCATACAGCTGCCGATGTTTGCGATACTAACGGGGGGGAGGTCGAAACTTTATCAGGTGGTGATGGCGGATTGAATGGCAGACCATACTCTAAACGGACTAGAGCCGAGATAGAAAGCAGTAGTGCTGCCGTAGTAAGGGACAACATGGACGCATCATCACCTTCCTCTGATGTAGATGGCAGTGCGTTTGCTGCCCCTTCACCTATACCTGAACAAAAGCCAGATGAATCTTTGATTCCTCGAGTCAACGTCCTAAAACTTCGACGTTGTCCCACAAATAAAGGTTTGTGGCGAGTTGCGGGGAATTCTTGTACAGTCTCACAAGAAAGGAGCACACCCGGGCGCGGTTTTGAAGCGAGAGATTCCGGCGAAGGAGCTGAACCGATGACCCCTGGTTTCGAAACAAGTAGAAAGCGGTCCCTGGATAAATTCACTGAATCACCACATCTTGCAAGGAACAACCATGTTGGCAACTCAATTTTGACATCTTCTTTCTTCAGTAGCCCAACTTCTCTGGATCAGGACGTTATCGGTGTCAGCGGGAACAAGGCTGGCTCGTTGATTGCCAAGTCGAGAGACTCATGGTTTGATTGTGGAATGGCATCCATCAATGACAGTGTACCGGATGGTCTGGAGCCAAGGAAGCGCCGAAGGAAAGGTCCAAGTCCCCCTACTCAGGGTGAGGATGTGGATGCTCTCACAGAGCATCCTGTACGCAGAGCGTCAGATAATAGTTGGGGCGCGTGCAGTGCAAATGTTCTCATCACGAAAACGGACAGGTGTTTGCGGGAAACTGGCGCAGCGGTTGAGATTCAATCTGGGCATGGGAACAGCTGGATGCTTACGGTCTCTCTTCACGGGGAAAGGAAGTTTGCATACAAAGCTGACCAGCCTGTTGCCACTGGTACATCAAATAAATTTACCCATGCTATGATCTGGAGAGGTGGCAAAGATTGGAGCTTAGAGTTTGTCGACAGAAAACAGTGGCAGCTTTTCAAGGATTTGCACGAGGAGTGTTTCCAGAGGAGTGTCAGAGCCGCTACCATGCGGCATATTCCAATTCCTGGTGTCCAGCAAATTCAGGAGCTTCAAAAGCCGGGTGTAAGATTTGTGCGGCCAGCTTCCAAGTACATACATCAATATGATGGTGAAGTGGAGACTGCGCTGACAAGCTCACGAATCATTTACGACATGGACAGTGAGGACGAAGAATGGCTCAATGAAGTAAACAATGAAAAGGTCAGTTCCAGAGGTTCCCGTTCACGTCCTCGAATTGAAGAGGACACTCTCGAGAAAGTTATGGACAAGCTAGAGAAGGCTTCGTTCGTTCGCCCCCATCAGGATCCTCTGTTAACAAGTGAAGTTGCCGCTGAGATATGTCAGGCGCTTGGTTCTCAAGAAGCTGTCAAAGCAATTCATGGGTATTGGTATGACAAGAGGCATCGAAAAGGCATGGCCCTTGTCCGCCATTTTCAGGTTAGTATGGATGCCACATCTCTAAACCCCGTGCTTGGAACGGCTTCTGCATATCACTTGCATGTCTAAATCTGGAGTGCGAGTGCAGCTCTTGTTTGTGTGTGTGGATGCTATCATTGTGTTAGGGGTCAGTGTTCCGGTCACTGATCCGTTCTTTTTCTCACTTAACAGCCTGCCCCTTGGGAACAATATCAAAAGCTATTGGAGGACTGGCAACAGAACGTTAACCAGCTCCAACAGCAATCGCCGACTGCATCCAAACAGCAGCTTCAGTCTTTGTGCAAAAGACCTCCTCTGTTTGCGTTTTGCTTGCGACCCAGAGGGTTGGAAAATCGCAACAAGATGCAGAAACAAAGGTCTCAGAGGAAGCAGGGTTTAGGCGGGAGCTCTTCAAGACAGTGGACGCTGGCAGGGCCAGCAAGTGACTTCTTTCTGGATAGTCCTTCTAAGCGGCCTGTACAATTCGAGAACTCTAGCGGGCCTTTCTATGGTAAGTACCTTCCTTTTGCAACACGACTTTATGCTGTATATCTCAAAGTACCTCTCAAATTTCTAAAAAATATTGCTTTACCAATACTTCAGCGCAGTGGGTTTGGATCCCCCGTTCTGCGAACGGCTTGTGCTCCCATTACTTACATATCCTTTGCCTATACCCTTTGGTCTCTCTATTTCTTGCATTTGGGAATCGGAGGTAGGTTTATGGTTTATGACAGTAGCTATTTGCAGTCCTACTGACTGAGGTATCGACTTCGTCGCTTCCCTCCACGCCTCACTCTTCCAAGTTTTGCTTCTCGGAGGCTCCTGATACTCCGCTCTGACTTGGTTTTGCTGCCTGCTAATTATTGTTTCCCGATCTCATCAAAACTGAATGTAACGGTTCTGGATGTGACGCTAAGGTTGATATCTCTTTCAACGGTGTCCTAAATGCATGAACATTTAAGTGTGACCATGTCAACACGGCCAAGATCATACCCCCTTCCGTTCTAGATCGAACGGGTTTTGTATTCATATGTAGCTGTTCTGAACCGGGTTGTTCTGTATTTCATTACGCAATATGTAGCTGTTCTGCCATTCCATTTCCCTAGGTTCAATTGCGTTCGATTTGCATACCGTCATGCATGATTTCATATGCTCGTTCTCGGTTCCAAACTTAGTAGGTTCTGGATCTTCCGTTCCTCGAACGGTTTCTTCTCCCATTTCTCAAATATGTAGCTGTTCTGATATGATGCTCACGCTTTGCTCGGACACAGCCAAGATGCCAACCACTCCTCTCCCACTTCGCTCCACTCCACCCATCCTCTACCAAAGCTGTCTTTTCCTGTTTGCTCAGTATTTCTCTGTTTAATGCTCCTCCTCTTAATTTCAGATGCTTAATCTGTTGTGTCTTGGTTCTTGTTCCATGGTGCGTACTAGTTCTCTGCAGATGCTACTCATGAAATGTATCAATTACGGCCTTACTTTCGCTTTAGTAATGTTGAATTCACCTACATTCCATTTGCTTAGATTCAATTTATTTCGATTTGCGTACGGTCATGCATGACACTTCATATGCGCTTCAATGCACGTTCCATACTTAGTGGATTTCGGATCCCCCGTTCTTTGAACCGCCTCTGCTCCCATTTCTCAAATATGTAGCTGTTCCGACTGTGACTCTAAGGTCGACCTCTTTTTCCCCACTGTGGCTTAAACGCATGAACACTCTGATGTGGCCATGTTGTACAGTCACGTTCATTATTCTGGATCGTATCGGGAGGATTATCCGCGTAATTGGTCAAACATATTTATACCCTCTATATTTGCAACTCAAGTGCACTATTTATCTATACTTGTCTAACTTATTCTTTGATAACTAGTAAAGGGCAATGAAAGGGTTCATGTTGAATCTTTTCATACGTTTCCAATGTAGTACCCGGCACTCTAGAGCTGTTCCCAGCTATATGACCAAACTTGCCTTCGTGTTGAACTTTCGTGGTAGCCGCAATTTCGCAATAATTACAGTGATAGACTGGAGGACTATAGCTAGTTTCCGAAGCAACTCAAGAGTTAGGCCCCATTGGCGGGGAAACGAATCCGGAGCAACCCGTTTCATGGTTAATTTATGAAACGGGTTAAACACGCCTTTCCAAAACGGGTTTGCATGCCCTTATTGACGACAATGTGGATGATAGTTGTTCATGTTGACATCCTACGCGTCGCCTATGCGTGCTTTATTGGAACGGTCATGAATTTTTGAAAATTGGGAAACTGCTCATCAAAGGGTTTTGCACTCCATTACAACGTGTCTCAGCATTGACAAGTCAAGTTAGCCATGCGTGTGTTTAACCCAGTTCTCCTAAAGGGTCTGGCATGCCGTTACACAAATGGCATAGCCCATCTCTACTTAGTGTGGAAGTTTTGCGGAGACGGTCTTCAGATTAGAAAGAGAGCTTATTTTCATTCTATTTATGGCAAGTCGTCTTTAGCGTTCTTGTGCTTTATAAAACATGCATGGGGGTAAGAGAAAATGCGAGGATTCTGTCGGTTTGACGGTAAGTATTGAACTCTATAGACCCTACGCATTTTCATCATGCGTGTATATTTCATTCAGAATCCAACTCCTGTCACATCGTTAAGAAGATTTTCCTATGTTTGGAACCATCAGGTACAAGGAAATATGGTCGACAGCGCCTATCTGAAGACAATTACTCGGAATCTATGGCTGTGGATTTGACAGAATCTTTTAACGCCATAGCGTCTGGTGAGGGCTTTACATCCTCAGGAGGTGCAGAGCAGGTTATACCGAGTCGAGGTGGCGTCTCCTTCTCTCAAGTCGAGAGCAGCTCACTGCTTCGAACCGAGAGGACAGTCACCACCAGACCTCACAACAAGAAGAAGGCTGGTAGGAAAGCACGAAAGATGAGATTACTTGCTTCTGCTGAGGAGTCGAGGAGAAAGCGGCAACTTCGTGCTCAGCAAGGACATGTGAAAGAGAGATTTCTTGACGCCGTCCATAGTCCTCAAGCTCCATCTCAATTTGGCCTACCGCCAGCTGATACTCCGTCGACGTCTAGTTTATCATTTCTTCAAGGTAGCGAGGACTTAGACCTGGAAGCTGTGGCCATTGCAAAGGCCGCTGCTGCCAAGGTTGCACGAGAGGCAGCAACCGCTAAAAGAGCTCGAGCTCAGGCTCTTTACGCAGTTGCAGATGCGGCTATGCACAAGGCAGTTGCAGCAGTGATAGCTGCAGACGCGATTCACGCATCTGAACGAGCAATGGAGAAGGCAGCCATGATGTTGGGTCGGGATGTGGAATCTCCTGAGCAAACAGGTGAAGCACCTGTGAAAGACGAGGGAAGTAAGACGCGTCTCAGAACACCAGTTATGGAAGGAGGTCCTTCATTCGGATCTTGGCGGCGGGCCTTGAACAGTGCCTCGAGAAACGCTAACCATGTGCTTTCAAAAGGGACAAGCAGCAAGCAAGGATTGATGCCAGACACGGATGATCCACTTTTGCCGGTTGCAAGTTGGAGCCAAGAACTCGGAGCAGGACTTGGCACAAGGTTATTGCAGACAGGAGAGGTAAGTCCTCAAAGACAAAGATACTCTCCGGTGCTTGAAGGGCTCGCCAAAAGTCCATCTCGGGGAGTAGTAAGTTTAGGTCGGACAAGAGGAGAGAGTATGATGGCCATGTTGACTAGATAGGCACTTTTGGTCACTTGTAATGCTTTAAACAACATTGTGTAATATGTGTTCTCAATGGGTGTAGCACCCACCATTGCATGTCATTTTGCAGCACAACCGCTGTGTAGGTTGCATCTCATTGACAGGCATGTACAGGAAGATAGCATGCTCTACCCTTGTCCCCATAGTTCGTGACTCAACTGGGCATAGGTTCAGCTTAAAAAGTCTTCACATTGAAGGGGGGCTTGTGGAAGCATGGAGCCAATACCCGATCAGCGGGGTCCATTTGTAGTAAAGCATGATCGGCGTGGTCAATTTGTAGTAAAGCATGGCCGACTGTTTCACGCATCCACAATGTTCACAATTTACTTATGTTATATTCTACGTCAGTGAACACCACATGCATCGCGGATTGGCCTCTCATATGTGTTCCATGTGCAGCATCTTGTGAATTTGTGCATGGAATTGCAAAGGACATTGGATTTGTGCTAATTGCGGAGATTGCTATGTTGATCACTAGAATTGTCGAAATGCAACCACTTCGAGAGTTACCTTTAGACCGTGCCCTTGTTATCGAAGGATCGAAATATTATCTCGAGGATTATTGATTCTTGTAGCTGCAAGGTTTGGAGACGTGTACACTGTACCTTCAGTCTTGTATATTTCATAACGACGTTAATAATTGTGGGACATGTTAATGTGGGACTTGTGTCACATCAACAGTGCGGTTTTTAATGTGCGGTTTTTCGCACATCTTTGTCGGTTTAATGCTATCAAGGATTTATTTCTCCGACATGTAAAATCGCATAATCATGAGGATCTCTGGTTTTAAGGAAAGCTTACGGATTCTACCAACAGCGAAGCTTACCATGCTTTTGAAGCAACCAGTCGATGGCTTTGTGCAACAGTCTTTCTATTGCTTAGTGTCTTCTTGTCATCCAATTCTCAGATCAGAACCATCGGTGACTAAAATTGATATTTCAAATTTACCGAAGGACCACATGTCCTTTGTACGGTTTTTCGAAAGGACCATCTATGGGAAGGCTGCTGAGCTTTTCATCTAAGACCATGAGCACCTTGATTTTATGCAAATTTCCCGGACTGTCTGCTTTCAAGGATTTCAGTTGTATTACTAATTGCATGGTTTTTGTATTGCCTTTCTTTAATGTAAGAGATATATGGTCAGATACATGTCCTGCATTTGTTATGTGTTGGTGGGCTCATGCTGACATAGATCATTCATGGGTGCATCTCAGTCCTCATGTACGGGCTCTTGAGACGTTATCATGGATGGTCAGGACGTTCACATCTTCTATTGTATGTATTCAAGCTCTTCTCTACGTTATCACCATCGTAATACAGCGTCAGTCTTGTCAGGCTATGGACCGGTTTGTTTACAAGGGGTCTGTATGTCGTTATACTATGTATTCAAGCCATGCTATGTTTTACTGCTGAGACTTCTAAACAAGAACTCTGACTGAAGCCGGTGTTCCTCGGAGGTAACAATAACTCCATCTTACCCAAGCCTGCAGGTACAGATCATTTATATTCCTCTCTATAATAGGCATCGATGTTATTCTTGACAACAATAATCCTCATAACAAGAAGGAGGACCGAACCAACAGACTTCGCTCATCATCGTAGATGTGTGCCTAACAGCTATGAAGGCTTAAATTGGTCCACCTCAGGAGTTATTTACTATGTTCTTTTTACGCATTTCTGCTATATGTCCCTTGTACTCATTACTGCACTTGTTAAAGAATTGATAAGTAACATCCAATGGATTCACGTGGAGCCCCTTCTGTTAATAGGGTAGACATGCAGACTTCTTGTGAAGGGTACACCGCTCGGGTGATTGTTGACGGACTCTGACACAAATAGAACATGTGAGGATATATTCCATCTCTCGAGTACTTGTACTGATGCGCAATCCTTGAGACTCCGGCCCGAGGGACCTGGCAATTACTGTGTTTGCATTGTCGAAATCACGGATGTTTTTGTGCATCGTCCAGACTTACCCTGAAAGACAACTACTTTGTGGGTATCATCGTGGAGTCTTACGATGAAAGACCGTTACTTTCTTACTAGTATAGATATTCAATGCAGGGCATGGGGTATCCAACTCATATAGTATTCTCTATGCTTCATATACCAACAGCCAGTACTTTCAACAACAGACGTCGACCTCGTCATTGTTTCTACGATATCCTTTATAATACGGATTCGATATCTTATATAGCGGATGTTTATATGCACACACATGCATGGAAGTTTGTCTGCACACTTGGAGGAATGGTTATAGATCTTCGATCTTAGACATCTTCGAGATCTTGCACATACAGGATACTTGTCCCGGCACTTGCATGGAAGCTTATCCTACTCTGTGCAGCAACCCCTCCCCCTCACCTGTTGCATATATCACCTCTCCTCTCACACTCTGCGAAGGATATTCCTCGCCCCTCCCTTTCTCTCCCTCTCTTCTACTCATATTTCTCGCTCCACTTAGTAGTTATATGATCTTAATCTGCTCTACTTATTAGTTATAACGAGCTTTTACTTCTGAATACATCAGATGGTCATTCTGCAAGTTACGCTTGCTTCTCTACTAATCGATGTTTTCTTTGAGGCATTAATAAGGTATGTCACGATTCTTTTCCTTTCTCATTCTCACGATTATGCATCCTTTGTTTACTAGTGACTATTCTGTAATTCGACTTATTCTGTTTATTTCTGTTCTTGCACTTTCGGTTTGCAAAACACTTTAGCTACAATCGTTCCAAGCATGCAAGTATAAGCTTCTTTCATTTCTTCTTTAATTATGTGCAAGATCTACTCGCCTCAGATTTTCTTTCTGTTCCACTGCCATTTCATGTCCCTTATACTTCCACTTTCTTGTCCAAATAATGTTTTTTTTTTACAAAAACCAAATATATATCTTGTTACTCAAAATTGAAAAAAAAAATATGGTATAGTCATCATCATGATTTCACTTTTCAAATTGGTGATAAGGTTATATTTTCTTCTAGTAACTTTATTCTCCCACTTGACATTTGACATCCAAGTTCATAAATTTGTTTTCAATTAGGTAAGCCATTTTGATATTATTAAAATCATTTAGGTACATTACTTTGATATTATTCAGATCATTTGTGTGATCATTTATAAACTTACCTTTCCTAGTTAAATGAAAATCCATCATGTTTTCCATATTTCCAAGTTAAAATCATATTTTTCCAAACCCATCTTCCTTTACTATGGCATCCAATTTCCTCTTCTTTCAATTCCTATCATCATAAAGAATAAAAATTTGACAGTATATTTGCATGTCATGACATCCAACATTGGTGTAAGTAACATATTGAATCTAAAATCCTTTCAAAGATATATCCTTGTAACAATTCCACATGGAAACCTTTTATCATTTCCAAAATGCACAAGCTGCTATACAAGAATTCAAAGATTCCATGGTGATGAGAACATCATCAACTAGTAGTGGAGGAATATATAATAATATGAAGTTAGCAAAGCTAAGTATAACTAATAGATTGTAAATTGAAGATTTAGTTATGAAACTTTAAGAATGTTCTAGGAGCATCCAAGAAGCTTCTAAGAACTTTCCAAAGATTGAGTAACTTGTATGTCAAATAAACGACTTGCTTAACTTGTATTCCAAGTAAAGCAACATCTAAGAAGGGGAAGTGAGCTTGATCCTATGATGATGATGGGACTATAGAGCTAGTAGGAGAGTTGGTGGTAGAAAGATGAGGTACAAGTGTTATTGTAGATGTGAGATACTTGATATAATAATCAACTAAGGTAATTTCCTCCTTTAGGAAGGTGGGGATATGGCAAGGGGATGGATGTCATGTGTGCCGTCTTGTCTCTCACTAAGGATGAACCTCTGATAGCTATTATGGTAGCGCACTATGGACTAAGAAGGCAAGGAACTCCAACTCCATCATACTCCTCCAAGGCTAACACTCCAAGACTCAAGACATTGCTCACTAGAGAACTCAATGAGAGAGAGATAGTTGCAAATGAAAGGATGATGAGTACTTCCTCACCCCTTGTTTATATACTTGTGAAATAGTTATGCACCAAAGTTATTAATTACTGGAGTAACTCAAGTTACTAGGCTAAAAGTCAAGTAAAGTAAAAAAAAAAAGTGCCTTCGGCTTTGGACTTCTGCCACTCATAACTCTGCATAAACAAACATAACTATGAAGTGCACTTCATTTAGGAAACTTTCTTTCCTAAATCATAAATTAGGTTGTCCTATCTTGACAAACAAGAGCAAAATTAATAAAAAAAGAAATGGTTGAGAAAATATGTGCACCAAAATTATCAAAGTTGTTATACTTTAGGAAGGTCTACAATTATATTTGTATATCTAAATTTAGATAAGAGTACTGTTCAATATAAACATAAACCATAGATAAACATTGAATTTTTTGGAGATTTATTAATATTATTTTATAGATATTAATTTTTTAAATGATTAATTTAATTATATAATTATGATTTGATGATAATATCATTTTTTCTTAAAATAGAATGTTAACAATGATTATATCATCTCCTATGAAATTTTAAAAATTAGTAATTTATTTGCTCATAATTTATTGATCATGCTTTGAAATAAACATGGACGCATTTAGCTCCATTTTAGATCTTATGATATGTAATTTTTTAAGGTGTAGATATTCAAAGCCAATCTTGGATAAGATATTTAAGATATGTATCTAGTCATAATTGACTACTTAATCATAAATGTCCGTTTTATAATTATATCATCCTTTCTTTACTTTAAAATATGTTTCTCATCATGATCATTAATTCATTTTTACTTTCCAAGTAGTATGAGTTCAACCTTTATATAGATGTAAAATATTATTTAATAAATTCACAAATCAATGAGTTATATAAAAAACTATAGCAAGTTTACACATAATATTCTTTGAATTGTGAGCTACAAGTAAAAGGATTATAATTATTTTACACTATAATTTTTTCTATTTTAATATAAAATAAAATAAAATAATTTATGATATTATTCCATATGGTTTAGTTTTTTACCAATGTGTAGACAAGGTATGTTTTTTATACAGAAAAACGATTAAAATTCATTTTTATAATTTTAAATTAATAAGTATTAATAATAGATTTTAAATCTTTCAATATCTATTTATTTTCTTGTACTGATATAAAAAATAATCAATTATATAACTTACACTTTTAAGTTTATTAGGATTCATTTTATCTTTCAATAATTGGATCTTTTGGATATCTATCAAACATCAAATCAACTTGCCTTCGACATGTGAAGTATCATGTGCACCTCATGAGGTTAAATTCTCTTTTTTCCAATAATAACACATGGGAGTGAACTTAAAAGAGAAAGGAGCTTTATGATAAGATTATGCTTAAAGATAAGTCATGTCTATGTTGTTAGTTCTCTCACAAATCTTTCACTCATCTAATACTCATTGATATGTGAATTGTGTTGCTCATCTAATACTTATTTTTTCAAATTTATAAAGCATAAATTATTTGATAAATTTTTTATTCTATTATAAATTTTTTTAATTGGTATTTCAAATTCCTATTATAAGGATATACTTAATCAATTAATTCCTATTTCTCCTCTTTATCATTTTGAACCAAAAATTAATATAAGAAAACTATGAATTTAAGACAATATACTACATAAGGCAAATCAGTCAATTTGTCTTGGAGTAGGTAAAGAAGTAATCATAGTTGTTAGATCAGCTTAACTGATCAGCTTAACTTTATACTAAGTCATTATACTCAACCCTCATAAAAGAATCATAACATAAATTAAAAATAATAGAAACAAGTAGGTGGAACTAAGTATTAAAATTATTATTGAGTTTTAATTGATTAATTATTTAAATGTGCAAATAAAATTTACTTTTTTAAGTAAATACAAATATATTAAGATAAATATGCAAATAAAATTTAAAAGTAGACATATGATATCAAAGATGCTATAAAATCCTTTGGCAAACTTAGTGTTAAAATCAAGTCCCAAATATGAGGCACCATTAAGTTTATCTTTATCAATGTTGATTTGGAAGTTCTAATGAAACCACATTTTATAGTACTCATTACATTACTCATTGATTGAAAGGTTGATTGGTGAATCGATGTAAACTATTTAGTCAAGTAAGATTTAACTTCAATTTAAGATGCTCTTTATGCACTCAATAAAGAAGGTAGATTGTAGATAATTGTAAACCATCTCAACAAAGTATTTAACTAAGCAAAGCTCACTTATATTGGACTAATGAACTTTGACTTACCTTCTTGTTGACTTTGTCTTTCCAACCTAAATTTTGACCTAGATTAAAATTTTTCTTTAACATAAATAACCTTCTTTGATAAGTGATTTTCTCATAAATTTTGAGAACAATTGCACTACAAAAGATGAAAGAAAAAACTTTAAATTCTTATCTTATGTTTTATTCTTATTTTCACTTTATTAAACAAAAATTCTTCCACGGAGCACTTTCTTCTCATGCATGGTAAAGATTGATAGCTTAGAAGGACTTTAGGGAGGAGACTATAGAGTGAGGAGAATCATGTAGGCCAAGATTGAACTCTATTTGTTTTATACTCCTTGGCCAATGTGTTTAAAGCCACAAAAGATCAATCAAGGATATAACACTCAAAGACAAACTGTAATACTCCGAGGACAAGAGAAGAGAGAAAACACAGATTGCATACTCAAACATTTGATGCCCCAAGGAAGCACCTTCTCTTTACTATATAGACAAAGAGGATCTCCTCCAAGGAAGCTCCACCATAAGATTAAGGACACAGATAGGTGACATGTCAACAAGCTCCACCCTTGGATTACTTACTTGGATGGGTGACATGTCTGGTCTAGGTCCTATCTGGTTGGTCAAACAAGCTTTGACTGGAGGGAATCTTTTAGGGAATCTTCATGTAGGAATCTCAGAATCACGTGAGTAAGGTACCGTTGGAAAGCTCTCGACAAGAAAAAGCAAGGGGAGGGAAGGCAAGCCTTTTCTCCCACTGGAAAGGGGGAGAGCATCAGCAAATTTTCGAGGCCTAATTCATCCGTTTAGGCCTCCGAAATTGCCTTCAAAGATTTTAGGCATATTTTGGTTCCTACTCAATTAATAGAAGTCCCCTTTTGGTGATACCTCTTTCTGATCTGTTTAGTCCATCATGTGTAACATCCTTCCATATGTTACCAAACCAATTCTCACCTTTAAATCATATGTCTAGCTATTGGTTCTAAGGTTATCAAGTCTATTTTGGTTTCTGCCCTATTAGTAGAAGTACTCTTTTGGTGATACTTCTATCTGATCTATTTCAACCATCATGTATAATATCATTCTAGAGGTTACCAAACCAAATTTCACATCTAGCTCATATGGCTAGCTCTTGGTATTACTGACCTCCCTCCTTTTAAGACGCAACGTCCTCGTTGTGCAATTGTTGCTCAAATGCTTGCACCAACACAAGTGCATGTGCCAAATTGGCAGCGGGCTCCCAGGTGGCTTCATAGAGGGGGTAACCTTTCCATTGTACTAGATAGTCCACCCGTGGGTGGCGAGTACCACGCATGCGTTTTTGGAAAATCCGCTCCACTTCATCTTCCTCTATGCCATCAATGAGTGTCGGACAAGGTCAAATGTTTGGTGTGGAATGACCTTGGCCTGATTGGGGAGCATATCTGCATAGTAGGAAGAAATGGAACACTAGATGGATCTTCATGTGTGGTGGTAGCTCAAGGTGATAGGCCACAGCGCCGATGCGACGAAGAATCGAGAAAGGCCCAATAAAACGAGGTCTGAGCTTACAAGGTCCAAATAAGGTGAGGTTGGTTGTTGATAGCCACACTTGATCCCCAACATTGAACTCCATGTGCCGACGGTGTGCATCAACATGCTGCTTCTGTTGATTTTGCGCAATCTATAATATGTGCTTGGCGCTCTCCACACCTTGTTGGATTCTAGAAACAAATGTGTTGACTGCATCGACCTTGGTAGCCACTAGACGGATCTTCATCAAGCTAGAAGGTGTGAAGGGATGCTCACCATACATGAGGAAGAACAGAGTGACCTGGATGGATGCATTCACTGAATTGTTGTAAGAAAATTCCACCAACGGGAGTAGGGTGTCCCACCTCTCTTGCTCTTCTAAGGTGAAGCCGCGTAACATGTCTTCAATCGTGCGATTAGCCCGCTTTGTTTGGCCATCTGTTTGGGGGTGGTAAGCTGTGGACATGGCCAACTTGGTTTTGAAGAAACCAAAGAGTGTTCACCAAAACAATCTGGTGAATTGGGTGCCTCTATTGGTGATGAGTACTCTAGACAAGCCATGGTGAGCAAAGACTGCATCTAAGTATAATTGAGCTAGTTGTGGAGTGGTCACCTCCTTGGTGGTAGGGTGTACATGAATCATTTTGCTGAGCCGGTCCACAAAGACCACAATGGAGTCAAATCTTGAGGTGGTCTTGGGTAATTCACAGACGAGATCCATACTCACTTGTTCCCAACGTTGGGTAGGAGTGGGGAGAGGTTGAAGGAGCCCTACAAGAGCTTGATTAGAAGCTTTGTTCTGTTGGCAAAGTAGGCAACTACGCACATAGTCCATCACATCATTGCTCATCTTGGGCCAATAGTAATGGCGCTTGACTGCATCCAAGGTCTTGTCCACTCCGACATGAGCTACAATGGCCGAATCATGACATTTTGCTAGAATGGTGGTGCGTAATTCTGGGACATTTGGGATCCATAATCTTCCATCCCAAAAGGTGAGTCCTTGGGTATTGGTGACACCTTTGGATGATTGTGCTTCTACAATATGTGGGTCAGTTTTTGTAGCAGCTAGAATCTCTTGCCAGAATTCCAGGTTAATCTTAACCTCTGCCACCAAGTTGTTGGCCATTGGCATGCGGGTGAATGCATCTTCAAGTTGCTTCTTACCTTCCACATAGGTGATTGTCATGTTGAAGCATTGTCGCCACTTTGCCCACCAAATTTGGCAACGAGATAGATCCTTCTACGTCTCGAGGTAGACCAGAGGTTTGTGGTCTGTCTCTTCTACAAATGCCTTCTCGCCCAAGTAGTGCTTCTTATGCTTGGTTGCTAGAACAATGGCCAGCTCTTCTTGTTCTATGGTGTGGTAGTTGCGCTCTACTGGTAACAAATTTTGAGAGAAATATACAATTGGATGCCATCCGTCATGCCACTCTTGTTGTAGGACTGCTCCTATTGTTACACTTGATGCATCGGTAGCCAACTTGATTGGACGTTTTGGGTCATACCACTTCAAGATTGGTGCATGTAGCAAGGCGGCCTTCAATTCTTGAAAGGCCAACTTTTGAGCAGTTCTCCATGTCCACTTCTTCACGTTGCCAAGTAGTGCCGTTAAAGGCTGTGCAACCTTGGAGAAGTCCTTGACAAATCTACGATAGAATCCCGTCAACCCCAAGAAGCTCTTAAGTTGAGTCTGATCTTCTGGGGCACTCTATTTTTGAATGACCTCTATTTTATCTGTCAATACTTGAATGCCCTCTGCACTTACTCTATGCCCCAAGTAGTCTACTTCGGACTTGCCAAACTCACACTTTGAGATTTTGGCGTACAATTGATTTTGTCTTAGAATCTGGAAGACCTCTCGTAGATGTTGTTTGTGTTCTATCATTGTGCTACTGTATACTAAGATATCATCCAAGAAGACAATAATAGACTTATCCAAGTATGGACGAAATATGTCATTCATTAGACTCATGAAAGTGGCAAATGCATTGGTGAGACCAAAAGGCATCACAAGATACTCAAAGTGGCCATACCTGGTTCAAAAGGTAGTTTTGTGCACATCCTCCTATGCAATTCGGATTTGATTGTAACCACTCCGCAAGTCCAGTTTGGTGAAGTATCTCGCTCCATGGAGTTGATCAAACAGGTCATCCATGCGAGGTAAGGGGTATTTGTTCTTCACTATTTGCTGATTGAGACCTAGATAGTCAATGCACATGCGCATTGTACCATCCTTCTTCTTCACAAACAAGACATGGGCCCCATATGGTGATACGCTAGGTTGGATGAACCCTTTCTGCAACATCTCCTCAATTTGAGTCTTACACTCCTCCAACTCATGAGGTGATAGGCGATATGGGGCCTTACAAGGAAGCATCTTCTCCGGAAGTGTCTCAATTTTGTGATCTACTCGCCTTTTTGGTGGTAATCTTGAGGGTAGATCATCGGGAAAGACATCTTGAAACTCATCCACCACATCCTTCAATTTCTCAAGAATTTGTCCATCGAGTTGTGCACTTTGGACTTCTCTTATTAGACCCATAAAACATCTATCGGTCTTATAGACAGTTGCCGTCCCTACGACATATAGAGGCAGTTTCTGCCTGTGTGATTTTTCTTTAACCCCAATGATTGACCATTGGTGGGTTCTCACTACTTTCTCTCTCCAATCCACCATAGGGTTGTACTGCTCCATCCATGGCATGCCTAAAATTGCATCATAACGAGCTAACTGTATCACTTGCCACTCAATTGCTTATTGATATTCTCCTACAGAGAGGGTTACCCATCTAGATAATGATTCAATCATCTCTGTTTGCCCATTTGGTAACTCTACTTCTTCACTTCCATCTCTCTCTAGATCCATTCCCAATCTTATTGCAACAGAGCAAGACAAGAAATTCTCTGTTGCTCTCGGATCTATTAATACTCTCACTTGATTACCTTCTAGGACTCCATTCATGACAATCAATTGTGAGGTTGCCTTTTGGGATTGTTGCACATTATTCTTCTTCCTTCCCTTGCTTCTCTTCTTCCTTATTGAGCCAATAAGGCCGCAAGGTACATTTACTGGTGATCTTTGTTTTCCAAAGTGATTTCTACCTACTCCTCGTCAATGTGCCTCTCCATGTTGTTCAAAGATTGCTTGAACAAAGGCCGAGGGCCTCTAGGGAAACGAGTGCAATAGTTGGTGGATATGTGCCCAATACGGCCACAATTGTAACAACAGCGTTGTTCTCCTTGAGTCCCTTCTCCTTGTGGGACTCCATCTCTTTGTTCTTCTACCTGTCCCTGCTCCCCTTGAAGCGGTCGTGCTCCTCAATCTCGGAATCAAAGGTTGCCCAATTCCATCGGTACTGGTCCACCCATGTGTGGCATTTCTGCCCAATAATGTTGAGGTGGAGCTACTCCTTCACCTCCACCTAATGCTCCTGCTATTCTCTGCACACAAGCAATGGATTCAAATACCGTGCAAGGATTTTGCACCATGACTTCTTGGTGAATCCACTCTTTCAACCCTCGTTTGAAATTGTCAAGAGCCTCTGCTGGACTCATGTCGGTAATTGCAACTTGTAGGTCCAGAAAAGCCTCCACATACTCTTGTATCCTATTCTTCTGTTTCAATCCCCATAGTCGGGTTCGAGCCATCTGCACATAATCCATCGATTGGAAATTCTTCAGCAGTCCTTCTTGCATTGCTGTCCATGTGACCTCTCTTCTCTCTGCCAGCATGGATCGTTCCCAAGCATCATACCATGTGAGGGCTTTGTCGGTCAAGTACCCACATGAAAACACGCTTGCAGCATGCTCTGTGATCTCTATTGAGAACAATCAAAAATATTGATTCATTCTCAAGATCCAATTTTCCACTACTCCCATCTAATGCTGCCCCTTGTAAGGCTCAATGTTGCAGGTCTTCTTCATCAGGAGTAGCAATGTGGCTTCATTGTTGATAGGGTTCGTAGACATGGGTACCTCTCCAAGTACTTCAGTCGCAGGTACTGAGTTTTGAGACGGCTCTTCTTCTTGCATGGGTTGATTGTTCCTGAGGATCTGCACTTGACTTTGTAATGTCTCCATGGTTATCTTAATCTCTCAAAATTCATTCAACATCCCTTGTATTCCTTGCACCAGCTCTTGCAATTGCGGATCCATGGTTACTGCAACACTTGATTGCTAATGTCTACTTCAATACAGAGTCAATATAATCACTCTAGAAGGCGTACAAACTATCGGAACTACCATTGGGACCTCAAAAGCTATCACTTGTTGATGATACTCCTCACCAAAATTCCTAACCACAAAATCTCTAAACATCACTTTTGGCCTCACTACATAACGGATTTCTACTTGAGTGTTGAAAGGGAGAGGATTTGGGACATTCATATCCATTATATCATAACAGAATGTAGATTGTCAAATCCCACTCTCTTTCATATATCACCACGGGTAGAATCACCGGGTTTGGTGAGTTCATCACTTTGTCCATGAAATCCACACCAAAGTGATAAACTAACAATACCCTCATCTGCTCACGCTGGATGTACATAACCTTGATGTGGAATGGATTTGAGAATGGAAAGCTAAGTGCGGGAAATTGGCCTCTCGGTGCATCCATCCCATCCGCTCTCTAAAGTCCTTCCTAAGTCTAGCAACTACTCTATGTTCTCCGCCTCAAATTACTCAGTTTCAGTAGTTCGTGCTATTCCAAGAGGGGTAATCCACTCTCTTGGACTAAAACACTTGCTCTGATACCATTGTAATACTCCCAAGACAAGAGAAGAGAGAAAACATAGATTGCATACTCAAACATTTGATGCCCCAAGGGAGCACCTTCTCTTTATTATATAGACAAAGAGGATCTCCTCCAAGGAAGCTCCACCATAGGATTAGGGACACAGATAGATGACATGTCAAAAAGCTCCACCCTTGGATTACTTACTTGGATGGGTGACATGTCTGATCTAGGTCCTATCTGGTTGGTCAAACAAGCTTTGACCGGAGGGAATCTTTTAGGGAATCTTCCTGTAGGAATCTCAAAATCACGTGAGTAAGGTACCGTTGGAAAGCTCTTGACGAGACAAAGCAGGGAGAGGGAAGGCCAGCCTTTCCTCCCATTGGAAGGGGGGGGGAACTACACATTTTTGAGGCCTAATTCAGGTCTGTTCAGGCCTAATTCAGGTCTACACATTTTTGAGGCCTAATTCACATTTTTGAGGCCTAATTCAGGCCTAATTCAGGCCTAATTCAGGTCTAATTCAGGTCTGCCTACCTCTTTCTGATCTGTTTAGTCCATCATGTGTAACATCCTTCCATATGTTACCAAACCAATTCTCACCTTTAAATCATATATCTAGCTATTGGTTCTAAGATTCTCAAGTCTATTTTGATTTCTGCCCTATTAGTAGAAGTACTCTTTTGGTGATACTTCTATCTGATCTATTTCAACCATCATGTATAACATCATTCTAGATGTTACCAAACCGAATTTCACATCTAGCTCATATGGCTAGCTCTTGGTATTACACAAACACTCTTCAAAGCAAACCAAAATTAGGGATATATTGAGGCTTAATACGCCAAAGAGGATCATAACTTTTTGCAAGTGGCTTTCTAGCTATAAGAATGAGTGAAAGAGGTACACGGTGTAAGGGAAGGCATCACCAATAATTCCTTTCAAATATTTGACTTAAATAAGAATAATCTTGAAAATGATACTTGACAAGACTTATGAGAAGACTCACAACATAACTTAACCATATCTTTGTACTATTACAATAAGGATTGTTTATTGTGATGCAAGTCATAAACTTGATAGTGGCCAAGAATGATGACTATTATTGTACACTTCTTAATCATGACTACTAGGTCCAATATAATATGAGTATCTTACCTTGATATTGATTTTCCCTTAATCTATTATCTATATTGCCGTGATTCTAGAAACATCTTCAAGCAATTACTTATGTCTTTTTCACATTTTGATTAGCAAGTAAATGGTTGCTATTTTACACAAGATATAACATGTGTCGAACATTTGATAAGTATATAAGCAATGTATTTCAAAAAACTAAATTATCAATGGGAGATGAGTACATCACTTCTAGTTGTAGTAGAGTATAAGGAAGGTGTTTGATTAGAGATAAGCATTGATAGTTCTTTGATTCTTTTAGGAGCCTATTTTTTTATAATTTTTTTGAGATTTTGACTTGAGATTAGATTATATATCTATATATATATATATATATATATATATATATATATATATGATTATTAGTAATGGTAAACCATATCTTGTGCTTGATTAAAGTTTGATACTTAGCTTTTTAGTTCATTTACTAATCAAGGTGGTCTTCATCTATCCTTGGAAAACCTAAGTTGATATTAGACCCTAACTAGAACTGATCCACTTTTGAAGATACATTGTGTGTTAGAAGGAGGAATGGCATTAGATTGCATACCATTGGTGTTGATTGTGTGTGTTAGGTAACAAATTGACATTGGCTTGCACATGTGGAGCTCTATAAGGCCCCAAAGAAGGACTGGAATTAGTGGTTTCATAAAAGAGTAGATAAGGAGGTTTACTCCCTAACAAACCCATGGTATTGGAGGATAGAATTCTAAGGGACCATTGAAGGGAAAATTCTACATTTCACATATTTTGAGTGTGTGAGATAGTTATAAAAATTTAGCAAGGGAATTTCAAGTCAATTCTAAGCAATTGCAAGTGTTAAGACATACCAAGAAAAAAATTTGAAAAACCTTAAGTGAGCGTGAAGTGTAAATTCTTATTCCTTGGTAGAATGAAGCTAGACCAATTTTTGATCATTTGAGTTGAAGCTAGTAAGATCCCTTGGGCACATTGCAAGGAGAAGGCCAGATTTTGAAGGGATTTTGATCACCATAGCTACAAGTTCTACTCGTGAAGGTGAAGGTTGACTATACACAATATCCTTTGGGTGAAATCAAGAAGTGGGAGTACGATTTTACAATTGTAACTTGTGGAGAAAGGTGATATAAACTCTGGGTACCTTTATGAGAAATTGGTGAATATGAGTCAAGCAGAAAGAGTCTACATGTAGTTGGAGAAGGAAGCTAGCCTCACTTTGGAGTGCTATGATGGAAAAAAAACTTGAAATTACATTTGGGAGGGGAAGAAAGGTAGAAAAGAGTAGTCATATGCTTTAGAGGGTCAACCTATAATATTTGAGGAGGTTACATGGTCTCCCACATTGCATAAGAGTGAGGGAGATGTCAAAATTCAAATTGAAAGAGTGGAGTGGGGTTGTAGTAGAAAGTCCAAACATCAAGGGGGAATAAGTACTATTCCTTGTAGAAAGATTTAGCATAAAAATCCATGTTGTAACAAGGGAATGGGATGGGTGAATATTTGGATTCTTGAAAGAACTCTTTGATAATTGTTATTTTGAAGAGGCAATATTACCAATTAATTATTAGAGGAGTTTTCAAGGACTCTTACGACATTGGAAAATGAATATAGAACAACCAAGTGAGGAAAAGAGAAAATCATAGTAGCACCTACAGAAGAGAGAGGTTGTGCTAAGAGAAAGGGAGGGTAGGTTGGAGAGGATGTGGAGCATTAGAAATAACAAGTGTGTCTAATTAGGAAGGTAAGAGGTTTGAATGAGGAAGTGGTAGCCAAAACCTTACTTAAACAATGGATAGGCTATAGACCAACCCAAAAATGACCAACCCTTAAGAAATAAATTTCATTGTGACAACCTTGGAAGTGGAAAGAAAAGAGATCAGAATGAATTTGAGGACTACATAATGCAAATGGCTCCTTGAACTCTCTTGGAGGTTCTGGACCAAGTCAATTGTAGTGGAGTCAATGACAAGATGCATACCCTAAGAGATGGACCTTAATATTAAAAGGAATCTCAGGGATTAGGATATTCAAGTAATCCTTCTTGCATATCAATTGAGGAAGTGGAGGAAGGATTGCTGTACATAGGAGAGGCTTTGGATGCCATGAAAAAGGAAATATTTGGGGATGACAAGTATGATACCAAGGAGGGATATACCTTCAGTTCTATTGTGAATGCTAGAGACAAAAGGTCAATCATCAGATTTTGTGCCATTACCATCATCAATGCATGGACTAGCACTCAAGTGGTGAATTGAAGTAAGTTACTTCACAAAGAAATTAGAAAACTTGCCCCAAGAAATAAAAAATCCAATTGTTATGCTAGGATTTATCCTTCCTTTACCACATCTACTACTAGCACAACTTGTTGAATATTGAATAGAGAGGAGAGTGGTCTAGATAAGGTTTAGCAAAAAAAGACATGTAGTTATCACCACATTAGGAGATACTAATCTTGACATTTTGAATAGAAGAAAGGTAGAGAACTTAATATAAATGACTCCTTACATTGCAATCCAAGAGTCTTAATTCTAACATATAGAGTTCACTTGTCAACCCAATCCAGAACTATGAAGTTGATCATAGCGATTGCATTTTTCCTAAATTTTTATTTATCAATATATTCCAAGCACTCAATCAATTGTATTTTCCAACATGCACATTTTGTAGCAAGCATCAAGAGAATTGCCTTGGTGGTAGGAGAGAAACCCAAAGATTATGAGTCTCTACTAGTGGCCAAAGCTATTGTACAAAAGTGAGCCTTAGAAGAAGAGCTTGTGGAGGTAAAAATTGGTCTAGAATGCATTTGGTCAAAATTAATAAAGCTCCAATAGCAAGAGGAGCATATCATCCCAATGCATGAGGAAATGAAGGAATTCCTAGAGGTGGATCCAAAGATAGATGCCAAAATCCAACATTGAGATAAGATGAAGGAGAGAAGGCATCAAGGAGCAACATAGAAGTAAGGAGTCTACAAATTGATCCTTGTGAAGAAAATGAGAGCAATTAACAAATATTAGATTAAATCTTTGCCCCACCACCGGTTGTGAGCCTAGGCACTTGCTATGAAGCAACCGAAGTAAGTAACCAATTCTCCATCCAACCTTGTTGGAGAAACTCAAGTGCTCAAATTGCCTATGGGGAGTTTCCTTCAAGCCAACAATGAGGAAATTGAAGTGTTAGTAAGATTGACAACATTGAGAATATCATTGAAAAAGAGGACAAAAGCAAAAAGAGAGTTCCAAATTCAAGGTTTTCAACTTGCATAACTTTCATGTAAGAACTTTATGGGTACCCATAAAATTGTTTATGAGTATCAACATAAGGGGTACCTTGCACTTTTATAGGAAATCCAGAAGTTCCATAAGATCCTTACGGGTCACAATTTGTGTGACCCATAGCTTTGTAAGGGGTTAATAAACCTATAAGTCTAAATGAAAAACTAATTGTTGAATTTGAATTTGAATTTGAATTGATATACATGTCATATTGCAGAAAGTACATGTGGTAGAAGTTGAGGAGAATTGGTTGTTGTCTTTTTGAAGTATCATGCAAAGTGCTAAGATTTGGATTCTTTTGAGTCCAATTTGGTAATTATAGGGAGTGAAGGAGCCTGATTCAGTTTTCAAATTGAGAAAGCATTGTGCAATACCCAAAAATTGAAATGTAGGGAGGATTTTGATTCAATTATTGATCTAAACAATTTTAGTTTTGTGTTGTAAGGATCATGCATTGGTTGAAGGAATTTCAATAGCTTGGGCCTTACAACTTCAATATTTTGGATTTTTTTCTTTTTTGTGCTTGTAAGCATCATTAAATTCAAAGGGATTAAAATTGGTGTGTAGTTGTTTAAATTGTTGATAAGTTGTTTTGCAATGAGGCCATGATGTAGTGCATGTTAGTTCCTTGTGAAGGAAATAAAAAATGGATGGAGAAAATGATTGTAGACATGGAAGAGGATAGGGATGAAAATTTACTAAAATAGGAATAGGATAGGACAAAAAGTTAGAGCAATTATGATTTTTCTTTTGATGAAAGTGAGATAATTATGAAATGGTGGAATTTCTTACACTTGTGCTGATACTTGGTGACCAAGACTATGACCATTTTCAATATAGAATTTGTACATTATTTCTTTAGAGATCTTGATACTTTTGCTTTAAAAAGATTAGTTTGAATGGATTTTAGGGCCTTCTACAATTGCTTGAGTTGATTGAAGAGCACAAGGTGTTTAGAAATGTTGGTTGTCTTGTTGGTTGCAAACAACATCTAGCTACAACTTGCAATTGCTCTTGATAGGTTTGGACACAAAAGCAATGGAGCATATGTGGCTAGGGGCATGAATTTATGAGGCATCAATGGAAGTTCAACCATCAATTATATAGAGAGAGTGATGACAAGCATTATATATGTGCTCAAGAAGGAGGCGATATGGCCCAATAGAGAAGAAAGAGGCATAATCTCCAAAGTATTTGCCATAAAGGGTTTTCAAGGATGTGTGCAATCGGTAGATAGGACATTATTCCCCTTGGCCCAAAGACCAAAACTTGATGGAAATATATATTTCAATAGGAAAGGCTACTATTCTATCAATAGGTAAGTTGTACATGAAGACATGTTTACCACCATTGCAATGCTTGTAAACTTGAGTGTGGTATTTGCATGAAGTTGCTTTGAAGTGTATGATTTTTTACTCGAATTTCCTCATCATGGTGTAGATTCTATTACTAAACTAAACTCTAGTTCTATGATTTGTGCTTGTGCTTGAGTTTGTTGTGGTGTAACTTTTGTTATTAAACTAAAATTTAGTTCTTTAGACTATGCGATTCAAAATTCACTATTATTATTTGATAGGGAGTATGGGAGTGTGATGACAATGTGTGGTGTGATTGATTGGATAGTGAGTGTTATCTTGGTACTAAATTATGGTTCATTGCTATTGGACAATAATGCCTGATTTGTGCCATGATATGACTTGTATCAAGAAATCTCTTCTATGGAACAATATTGAGCAATGGAGGTGAGAATAATTTTTTTGATCATCAATAATATCTATTAGGAGACTTGGAGTATGTTTCTATGAGTTACTTAGTACACTTGTTTAAATAGCCCCACATCTAGGATAGGATAAAATTTAATAAATTGGTTGCACAAATCCATGTACTAAACAAGCATTGTAGAAGCATGTTGAAGGCAAGATGGTATTATTTATGAGAACTAAGGATTGAACTCAAGACCAAGAAGCAAAATGTGTTTCCATGGAAGTGGATTAACTCTTGCATTATCCTCCATAACTTTTTGATTAATAGATCAAACCTATGGGAAGAAGAGAATAAGATAGTAAATGATGAAGATTCTAATGCATTGGATGATCCTACTGATTCCATGGGAATTCCACAATGGGAAGAAAAAAGATCAGGTGTTATGCTCATGTGTATGGAACTCCATAATAGAAATGAGTCTTAGTGAAAGAGAATTCTTGAACACCAATACAACTTTGCTATTCCTGGTTAATTTTGGAATAGTCTCTCTTGTGTGAGTGGTCTATTTTGTGTTTTGTGTGAGAGGATGTATGAATACCTCCATAAAACTACTATATATATTTTGAATGGCTCTCTTTATTCTAGTTATAAATGGGAAGTTGAGAGGTGTTTTGCATGGTCTCTTAATTTTTCAAAGTGAATTTCATATGCTAGAGGGTGTCAATTCAACAAGAGGTGATGAATTTTTGATGATGGTTTAGATAATAAGAATGGATAACTTGATTGATGAAGATTTATAAATTTGATGGTAGATCACTTGATTCAATATAATGTTCAAGTTGGAGTAATAGATCAAATATGTAAATCCTTGCAGGATTTATATGTATCCTCTTTGAATTGTATTGCAAATCCTTGTTGGATTTATATATATCCATATTGCATGTCTATGTATACATGTTCAATTTTTATAAGTGAGTGAATGTAAATATACTCATATCTCTCTTATTTCATACGCAATAGAGAGGACTTGACAGAAATAAAGGCAAGGGAGTGATTCAAGGAGCTTAAAGGAAGTCAAGGTGAGCAAGAATCTCAAGAAAACTCAGGACATCAGAAATAAAGTCTAAGGGAGTGAATTGGTGAACTTAAAGGAAGTCAGGGAGTGCAAGAATTTGGAGGAAACATTGAGTGAATCTAGAAATTCTTCAAGTTTAGAAAGCAAGAATGAGTAATAAGGGAAAAATTGGGAAATTCTTCAAGTTTGGGGAGAGTTTGAAGGGAAGAACAGGAATCAAAGGGAAAGTTCAAGTAGGAACAAGTAAATATTTGAAGGTAGGGGGAGTTTACATTTCAAGGGAAGGGACAAATATGGGCATAGAGAGTATGAGAGGATCTAGGTAGAAGAAAACATAGAGTAATTGTTAGCCACATTCAATAACTTGTTGATAGAGAAATATGAGAGGACTTGAGGTGGAAGAGAGTAAGCAAAGAGTCATTGCATTTGAAAGCCTACTCAAAAATCTAAGAGGACATGGACTTGAGGTGGAAGAGAGAAGAAAATAGAGAATCATGGCTCATGAAATTGCAGATTACCAAAAAATATAGGATATCAACATGCACAACATGGAGGAATTTCAATGAGGGGAATTGGTAGATAGAATTTAATTTTCATGCTGATTATTACACCTAGATCAAATGGAGCTGGCTAGACAAGCACCAAATGAGGAAGGTGGTGGAAATGATCCGTGAAGGGGACCTCAAGGCATGGGCTAAAAGTAGCCCTTTGGATCAAATACCCTATTCTAGATGTAAGGACTTTTCTCCTCTAGTTTATGATTTTTGTCTTCCAATTTCTGATTTTTGCCTTACTTTCAAAGTTATATTTCTATTGATCCATTCGCCTATGCTGTTCTCTTACAATTGAGATTTCTTGCATTTTGATTTTTGCTTCACTACCTCATCCTATCCTGATCTCCATCATGCACTTTGTCCCAAACCCAAAACCCAAAACCCAAAACCCTACGCACAGCTGCAAAAACTCTAATGTCAATGATCACTGAACAAACCACAAATGAACCCCTTCTTGAATCCCAAAGAGAACATGCTTTACCTTTCTTTGAATGGATCTCTTGCAGTCCTTTGCTGACTCCCAAGTTCTAGCACTATAAATGTAATACCAATAGCTAGAGATATAATCTAGAGGTGAAATTTGGTTTGGTAACATCTAGAAGGATGCTATACATGATGGATTAAATAGATCAGATAGATATATCACCAAAAGAGTAGTTCTACTAATAAGTTAGAAACAAAATAGACTTGAAAACCTTAGAACCAATAGCTAGACATATGATCTAGAGGTGAAATTTGGTTTTGTAACATCTGGAAGGATGTTACATATAATGGAATAAGGAGATCAGAAAGAGATATCACCAAAAAAGGTATTTCTACTAATATGCTTGAATATATGCAAAATATGCTTGAAATCTTTAGAGGCAATTTTGAGGGCCAAATTGGATGAATTAGGCCTTGAAAATGTGCAAATTATCCTCCAAGAAAGAAGAGGTTGGCCTATCCTCCCCCCTGTTTGTCTCATCAAGAGCTTTCCAATGGTACCTCATCCATGAGATTTTTAGATTCCTAGAACAAGATTCCTTAAAGATTCCACTTGGTCAACATTGGTTTGACCAACCAGATAAGACCAGATCTGACATGTGACCCATGCATGCAGCTAATCTGAGGATGGATCAATGACATGTCACCAATCCATATATCTGATCCAAGGGTTATGCTTCCGTTGAGTGTCTATGCTTTGCGATATAATAAAGCCAAGGTGCTCCTTTGGGGCATTGGAGTTTGAGTGTGAACTTGTGCTTTCTCTTCTATGTTTCTCTACTATCCTCAGAAAATTACAATAAAAGAACCATATTTCTTAGATAGTGTTATGAGCAAGCCCACTTTTCAAGAAAGAGCCCCAAATGAATTTTTTAGGAAGGGGCCCAAACAAAACCTCCTTTTCAAGAAGTGCCTCAAACAACTCTTTTTTCAAGGAGGTGTTTTGAATGACCTCCATTTCAACAACATCATATGAACAAAACCACCTTTCTAGGAAGGGCACCAAATGACCCCATTTTCAAGAAGCAAGTCCAAACAAACCCCATTTTTCAGGGAGGTGGTTTCAAACAAACCCCATTATCTAGGAGGGAGTCCAATCAAACCACTTTTTCAAGAAGGAGATTCTAAACAAACACTCTTCCCAAGACGGGTTTAAGAATAAACTCCTTCTCCTTGAAGAGGCTCTAAAATCTTATATCTTTGATTTTACATCTTATATATATTGTGAAATTCATGTTACATTTTAAAATTTTAAAATTTTGACATTTTAAAATTTAAAATTTCTTATTTAACACTTTTAAATTTCTCATTGATAAATTTCTGTATAGTGATATAAAATAGAACTCTAAATATAAATATAAATATAAATATAAATATAAATATAAATATAAATATATATAAATATGTCACTAGTCTTAAAGACTGGTGATATCACCAAAATTAAAAAGAACAAAAGGGAAAAATGATCTTTCACAATTCACTAGATATAAAAATAAGATACAATAGAAAACATGAGAGGAAGAAAATAGGACATAAAAAGACAAAGATATCCAATGTATACCAGAAATCAAGTGACCTACCACCCTTCTACTATCCAATCCAAACAAACCTGGAATGTATAATGATTCAAACTAACCCTTACCCACATTCCGACCCAAACAAACCTTGACCAGACCCAAACAACCCCAAAAGAAAGTCCCGAACAGGAACAACATGACTCAAAGTAACCATACCACATCCAAGCACACAAGCCATACACAAGCCAAGACAAACCTGTGCCAAAACCTCAATTGACGATTGACTCCCCAAGAAGTGCAACTTACTCATACTGGTCTAGACAAACCTATGCTCGACAACCAAAACACAAGATTTGTTAAATCTCCTTGTTTGACAAACACTTTTCTGGCCAAATGAAATCCATAATCTGAACCAATACCCATGAACCCCGGAGAAACTCACCTACATCCAAACAACCTATTTAAGCGCTCAATTTTCAAAAGCATCCCATTGAACCCATTGAACCAATAATCATCCATGAAACCAAATTCAACCTTGCATGTTCCACTTTTCATAGCAGGTGGTCATTCCATTTCTGATAATACGATTTGAAAACATATTGTGTGGTGTAAACATAAAGTTGAACATACATTTTACTTTAAATAAAGTTATTTACAATATCATTCCTCTTCAAATGAGATGCAACTATATTACACTAGTGTCCAAAATTTATGCCAATTTATAGTAGCAATAAATTCAAAATATAGAACACTAATTTGTATCATTTGAATCTGATGTGGTAGAGTAATCATGCACAAGAAATTTTGGATCATGTGTGTAACTTCTGTGGGTCACATAAGAGAGCCACCTTATTTATCCAACATATGCATAATGCTCTTAGTTTCATGAGTTGATTTCCCTTCTTAGGGCTAAATCTAAAGTCATTGAATGCAATTGCTTGGATTTCAAACTACTCTTCGTTATTCTTAACCTTTCAATCTTTGATCTCATTTTCTCACTATGAACTTCTTCTTAAGATTTGCTTTCACTTGAAGCTTCTCTAGGCCAACCTACATCTCTCTCTTGCCTCAAGTGACACTCCAAAACTTGGAGTGATTTGACATATCTTGTGAGAAAGTTGAAATTGTTTAGTTCAATTTCCTTCTAAAAACTCTTTTTCTCCTCCTCAAATCTCCCACTTTCTCTTTATCACCCACCTCCTCTACATCTTGATCACCTCTTGATCCTCATTTCACATAGCCGCCTTATTTGAAGTGAGAGCATATATAGGCACATTCTCCTCATTCAAAATTGACAATGGAATATGATTAAAATGGACATGAACATAATTGGAATGCAATTGGGATGGTGGAGGTTTAAAAGATTGGGAGTGCAAAAGAGAAATATTCATCATGTGAGGGGATATAGTTTGTGGTATAGGATCTACTCTCATCTTCTAAAACAACTCCTCAACCATTCTCTTCTTGCAAGAAGGGTTGAGTGTATGGAATTATAGCAAGGATGGGAAATGATTAGGTTTTGGTATCATATGTTGGCTGAGTTTCCTCGGCATAAGACTCATATTCTTAAATTCTCATGTCTTGCTCAGGGCATGTCTTGCTCAAGGTTTTGCATATATATTCACAAGATCTCCTACTCCCACCCCATGCTTACAAGGGTTTGGAGAGATATGTTGGCTCTCCTCCAAACCTCTCATCCATTCTCCTTTAATGTAGACACACATGATTCAACTTATCATTGATAATTCTCCATCCTTGTTTTAGTTCCCTCTATGTCAAAGCTTCCATTGTACACTTATCTTTCCAAGCTTAAGAAGTCTTGTTTGAACTCATGTACCTAGCTCATTTCTTGTATAACCTGTCACCATTCACGATTATGGAATTCTCTCCCAAATTTCACAAGATAGGTGGCTATGTAGCTAAACACTATGCTCTTTTGAACTTTATTTTTACTATTACACCCATGAATATGTTTGAAATGTTCAAGATTATCTTAATAATCTTAGATTTGAGCATAATGGGGACCGCTCATCCTGAATTTTTCTTCCTCTCCTTTTCCTTTTTCCGCCTCTTTTGCTTTTCCTCTTGCCTTTATCTTTGGCACAAAGGAAACCATCTCCAACTTATCTTGACAAGTAAAAATCCTTGATGAATCAAGACCAATGTGAAGCCAAAGAAAACCACATGGGAAAGTAGTTCCACCTCAATTATCTATGGATTTCTTTCCTCCATACCCACTCTAATTCTATATCTCTTGAATTATTTGACAGATGTGTTCTAAGTTGTCATGATCACATTTCTTTCTCAAAGGTAGCATATTACTTCATTCTTCATACATTTACCCTTCTCCCAGATTTCAAGTTCATGCTAGTCTAAGCATCTAGCAATATCAACCAAAAGCAATCCAAATCCTAAATCTTTGGAACTGAAATTTGTTGTTGCTGAAATTGCAAATCTGGCAATGCTTTATAGCATGAAGGAATTAGTGGAATGTGCCCAATGCAAATCTATTGACTGACCATTCCTACCATTATCCAATTTTCCTTATGTATACAACATGTAGCATATTTTCTTTTGCTACACATGGCAAGTTTCTTGCATCTTACATGTACTAGTCTCATTAATTCACATATTAATTTTCAACTTATCTCACTTGTAAGATTCACTAATTTCACATACCCTTGTCAAAGTCCAAAAAGGGATCTTGAAACATCATGTAAATTCCTATACCCATAAAAGTTTTTATGGACATTTCACTTAAAGGAACCACTTACTTTTACGATCAAAACATCTACAAGAAATGCTAAAATTCTCTAACTTCCCATAACTTCTAAGTCTGAATGACCCTAATGTACACCCAACTAAAGATCCAACACAACCTCTGGAGGAAGGAGTTGTAGAGAAGGAGGAGGTTGAGTCAGTCCAGTCCATCAATGAAGGCGAGAGAGAGAGGGGGAAGGAAGAATGACTGATTCAACACAAGAGGTAATGGAGGAATCACTCACACCAATTCCAACCTTGGGTACTCACAAAGGAAGGAAAAAAATGTGGAGGTAGGTTCTAACAATGTGAAAGAGTTCAAATAGAATTTGGATGCTATAGTAGAAGAAGTGGCTGCAGAAGACAAAGCTTCATAATCAGATGGATAAGTGACCTCATAATTAGACAAATAAGGGACCTCACTAGGGAATAGTTATTGAGGAGAGCTTAATTAAAAGCCATATAATATACTTATAAGCTTTGGTAGGCATTCACCTTGTTAAAATGCAGATATGGTTGCCCATAATTTTCAGATGTAAGATAAGAGGCAAGGATGTCATTGGGCAATAGAAAGCACATGTGCCAATGCCATAGGGTGTTAACCCATAATTTAAAGGAAGTAGCTATATATCTGATCTCCAAGTAGCACAATATGGGAGTGATGTACTATCCTTAACCAAAAGCCGTTGTACATAATTAGCATTAAAAGTAGTAGGACAAGACCCTATCAAGTTCCCTCCTTCAATTGAATTTTCCTCAAGCACTTAGAGAATTTTTGTTAGGATGGGTTCTTGTCTTAAGCATTTGATTGAACCTCTTTGCTCTAGGTGGCAAGGGTAAGCCCACTTGGCAATAACATCAACATATCAATGAGTAAGGAAAGAAGTCAATCAGGAAGGTTAAGCTAGGGAGTAGCCTAATGCTCTTTGGTAATTATGTGATTGATTAGGAGCTAAGCTGAGGCTTACCCACTCCTTGAGTTTTGAGTCAAATATGAAAGAGTGGTAGAGAGTTTGTAGTGGGTAAGTGGAAGTTGTTTCCTGATCAAGGTTAGAATTGGATGGCATTTGGTTTTGTAGCAGCACCCTTTGGATTATTATATGATACTTTGGTACATAGTGCACTTGCTATCATTGGTTCTCCCTTGTAAGTTGATAGGTCTAAGGATGATCTTGTTTGCAATGTGTTGCTCTACCTAGCTTGTATTTGATTCCATGGTTGAAGTTGCCCCTGACCAAATACCTTTCTAATCAAGGTTTTGGCTACACTAGAACTAGAACCTTTTAGAGATCTCGTTGTGGTTGCCTTCAAAATGAGCAACCATGCAAAGTCTTAAGAGAGCACTTGGTTTTGGAGTGGATCTAGTTCACCTTTAGTACTTCATTGCAAACCATAAAAATTCAACTTTGGGTAAGAAAGATAATTTCCTCAAGGCATATAGAATCACTGGATAAGATGACCAACCTTGAGCAATCTTGTGTTGGATAGTTGTCCACCATCACATGATGCCACCACACCTTCATTTTCCTCCACATGTTGTTTAGTATGCAAGTAGTCTCATAACCATGGGAGAATGTCTAGGTGAGGAACAAGACTCCTTCATAGTATTTTGGGGTGAGGGAAGGAGCACAAAGGATAAGTTGTAGAGAGGAGGTAGGAAATGGAGTGGGTTGAAACTAACCTTGGATTCAATGTTGAGCAAGGTCAAGATGGAAAGACAAAGGGAATGGTTGGAAGATGAGGTCCTTAGCATTCAAGCATTTAGGATCTGGTTCAAGGAAGCACTATAGGTCAATGGTAAGGATGGTATGATTCAAGTTTAATGACTAAATCCGATCTTGGACCAAAAGTCTACCGTAATTCCATAGCATTCAAGCATCTAGGATCTGGTTCAAGGAAGCACTATAGGTCAATGGTAAGGATGGTATGATTCAAGTTTAATGACTAAATCTGATCTTGGACCAAAAGTCTACCATAATTCCAAAACTAAGAGTGTGCGGGAGTAGGTAGCAGTTTGGTCTATGTCTTAAGCAAAGGCATCCAAGTGATTCCATGAAGGAAGGGGCAAGCATATCCTAGTTCTAATCCAAACATGGGTGTGAGAGAGGATGTTTTTTGCAACCTGCTGTAGGTCATTCATGCCTATACTTCATAAAATAGATTGAGCTTTAAAATTAAAATTGTCAAGGGAACAACGTTGGGATGCATTCTTATCCAACCTTGAGCACTTTTGTGGGTTGTTTTGTGGTAGTCCATAGTGTTCCTAGTTCTCAATCTTGAACCTATATTTATAGTAGCACTTCTTATGAGATGTGCCTCGTACAAGAGCAAAAGAAATAAAGTGCATACTTTTAATCTAAGTAGAGCTTACACATATGGATGGTAATTTATGTCATGAATATATAGTCCATGCTATACCATGTGTCCATTCCATAAGTTACCATATGTATAAAGAAGCTTTACCTTTATTAAGTACCTCCTTTATGGCTTTCTAGCTTATGTACTAGGTATTGTGGAGCAAGATTCCCTTGCTAAGCTAGCTCTCCTTGGGTTTGGATGTGCTTTAACAACAACATTTGATATGCTTACACTTGTTAAGGAGCTTGTGCTTATTTATTATTACAAGGAACATGCAAGTAGAATAGCTATATAGAATATGTCTATCAAGAGTATGATTGGTATGCTATGAATGTTACATATAGGTAGGCATACTGTCAATAAGAATTTGTATTTACATATAGAGGTTGTTTGCTCAATACTATTATTCTCTTCAAGCAACATTATGACTTTAGAATCTTCTTATCCCACTAGCTTCCTTTTGAGTTGCTAATCATATTCTTTCCCTTGTTCAATCAATCACTCTTTAACAATAACACAATAGAACTTGATAGCATTTTGATGCAATATGCAACTTGGGAGTCCTTCCTAATCAGCTTGGGGCCTCTTTGGATAATTGTGTTTCATTATGAGTTTTTGTAACGTTTTAAATTTTATTGATTTTATATTAGAATTCATGATCTCCTAATTTTTAATATTTATTCTAGTTAATCATTATAGTATATATGTAATTTAGGAGTTATTACTTTGCTTTTCCTTAGGGTATGATTTTCATAGTTTAATGTTTAATTTAGATTACTAATGTCATACACATATCTTTTATAGATTCACTCTCAAGGTTTCCATTGAATGCTTGAGATTTTAGCTAAGGTACTCTGTAATGTCTTTGTGTTACTTAGCAAACTATACAGAACCTTTGTTTATGTTCCACTCATGTTTATAGAATAAGTCATAATTTGTTATTGATATTATTTACCTTCAAATATTTCTTTGGTCCTAAGAGATCACATACTTTTATTCCATTACTGCTTTCTCTATTAGGTACTAAACCTACAGTAATTTGTATAATACACATCAAACCCACAAGCATAGCAATGGCTTAGTAACTTATAAAGAGTGGATACATTGTCAATTTATTACAAATAGACTTCAAAAAATTTTCTATGTATGCAAGTTTTTTGCTAGGGTAAGTAAAATTTACTCATAGGTATAAAAGATGAATATAATTCATCCTTTGTATTTATTTATTAATAAAAGATTCATTTTTCTTTATCCATTGAATAGTTAGATAATAATCTTCAAAAGTATATAATAAGTCTATCATAAAACTTATTCTCATCTTTATAAGTTTTTTTAAATTTTTTATTATATGATATTATAAAATCTATTCTAACATATTTTTGATATTTTATATAATTAGATTTCTAATAGTGATTTTGAGTAAAATGGAAAAATTCATGGGAAAATTTACAATTTAAGTTATACCTTGCATTGCAAAGAGTTTGAAAGCATATTATTTAAGTATTAGGATGAAGAGCTTTATTGAAGATTTGTTATGCCAATATCTTATGATTATGATTGTCATTTTTGGATAAGATTCTTGAAAGATAAAAGTGATTGTGAAATTTTTTTGTAGAGCAATAATATCATTTCATATAATAATTATTATCTTTCTTTCTGGTGTTATTAAATAATATAGTCCATTTTTTTTTATCTATCAAGGCATTGCTTCACTCCTTTAGAACTATTAGAGATCACACATCCTAGTTATAAGTATGACTGGTGATACACTTAGCACTTTGGGTCTTATTATAAATTTTCCTCACAATCTCTTAATGAAGGCATGCATCAATACTTGGAATCTGAGCAAAAGAAACAAAGAGCTTCCATCCATTTTGCTTTATTCATGTTTGGTAAATGACTTATTTAAAAAAAGGCAAAATTATTAAATACTCTCCTTACTCAAAGCAAAAGAAATCTAATGGTTGAAGAAATCCAAAAATCTTCTTTGCTCATCCTCAGTATATATTGCTTATCTTATATTTCTCATCCTTAGTATATATTTCTTATGCTACTTCTTGTATTATCTTTTTTTCCTCATATGTATGTTAGTTAGGCACATTATACATGTTAGTGAAGGTATAAATTTCTCTCCAAAGACAACTTGTAGTTTTTCTTCTTTGGAATCACTATTCCAAAGGTTACATCTACAAAGGTCCTATGTCTAAGAAGAACATCTACAACTACTAAGAACTTCTTTTGCAAAGATAATCGGTCTAAGGTACTACTGCAAAGAACTACCTTTGCCTTTATAGAATGAAATTACGAGTTTGATCCTCTCTTTGTAGTTTGCAGTTTCTAAGCCTAAGGTTTTATAAGACTTGGTGAATTTCCTATCCACATGCTCCAAGGCTAATTGCTAACTTGACCATCTTCTCATCATCATACTTCTTCTCTTCCAACTTTGAACCAATAACTTTAGCTCATGTAACTTCATTTTTGTCATTTTACCTTGAGCTACTTCCTCTATCATAGCCGCCAATTGTTCCTTAACTTTCTTGGTCTTGAGAATTAACTTTGCCTTGGTTTCTTTGGAGTGGAGGTGTAAGGCTTCCACTTCCTTAATTTAGTTCCTCCAACATTTGAAATCAATCTGTTGACCTTCCCTCCCTTCTCCTTTTTCAATTCTTTGGCCAGTCCTTCAAGTTGTATGGCCACTTACATCTTGTATTCAAACATTTGTTATTCCAAGGTAACAATCTTTAATTCTTGATTCAAGTTCTACAAAAATTTAGAGCACTTCTTTGTCTTGCATCTTGAGGTGCTCTTTGTACCCTTGTTGTTTTTTGCTTGTGTTCAATCCAAAGAGCTCAAGCCTTACAACTTCTGAATGTCTTCTTTGTGTTGGCTTTGATCTATAATGAGGAAGGTGTTTTGGCACTTCACTTTATACTTCTCTTGGGTATAAGCGCATTCACCTTATTGCACTCCTTGTATAGATTTTGGTATCTCTCCACCTCTTCCTTCTACTTGTTGTGCTTCATCTTCCTTGTATATATGGTCTTGTGCAACCTCCAAATAAGTGTAATTTACCACATCCAAGTAAACTTGCTGATATTAGAGTAGGATTGTCTCCATGAGTGGTAAGATATGACCTACAAAATGTATGACAAAATTGGCTCCTTTGGTTACTTGTGTTCTTCATTATTTGGTGGCTTCTTCTCTTAGTTTGGTCTACACTCCACCTAGAGTGTCTTCTCCTTTGGATTCAATATTTGCCTTTGTGGTATCATATTTTTTGTTTCGTTAGAAATTAGAGTAAAATTAGCTTTTAGGAGTAGAAAGAGTTAGTATGTCAGTTAAGTCTATATAAGTTCTCTAGGAGGATTAGATATAGTAATTGGATCAACTAATGTATAATCCAAATTAAGTGTAACTCACATTAGGAAGGAATTGCAATCCAAGAAGGAAAGCCGGATCCAATCTACCTCACTTTGCATTTGGTGCCTAAGCTTTTCATCCAAGGATGAAAACACTTTGGGTGGTAAGGTTTGGATGTCAAGGTTTTGAGCCAAGGAGCATTGGCTCAAAAATGGTTGAAGACTTGATTTGAGGTATCTAGACTAACAAGTGACTTTGGGCCAAGTAAGGATGAATTCAAGGCAGCGTCACAAAATGGCTAGCTCTTGTGAACTTAGATTTGACAAGGACTTGTTGAGTGTAGCATGTAACTCTTGCAAATTGATGATTAAAAAATGAGCATAAAACCCAACCTGATAAATTTGGGGTGAAGTAGTAACAAGTTTACACTCATTAGCTTAGGGAAATTTGAGTTTGCTTGGGAGTGCCAATGAGTGCAAAGACATGAGGTTAATTTGCTTTTACAAGGGCTTGCAATCACAAGAGTAGTACAATATAGACAAATGCCTAAGATTTAATGAGGAATCTTGTGATTTGGAGGTTGCATGTGTTTGCACAATTTTACTTGCTGGTGAAGTTGTGAGTCACATTTTTTGCCTAGAATTGGAGCCTCAACTTGCAAGAACTCATGACTAAGATTATAACCAACAACTATGAGAAGGTGCTTATGGGGAGTGTAACAAGGCAAACCTGCAAGTTGGAGAGAAGAAGATTAGAGAATGGTGTTGGGGTTGGAGGTAGGCAAGCCAACTAGAATCACCTTCGATTGAAAGTGTGATATTTCAAAGGAAGTAGAAGAGGTGAAGATGTTGTTTGGTGAGTCAAGGAAGAATGGTTACAAGGTAGAGATCTATATTTATCCAATGAAAAGAAGCTTCATCAGCTCCATCATGGCCATGTTAAAACCAAATTATACCATATATGTTAGTTAAAAATAAGCAATGTTCTTACAATTGATTTTTGCAAGAGTTAATGTGAATTGAGCAGCATGCTTCTATCAGCAGACTTGATAGTTGGTATTGTAGTGGCAACTGAACCTACCCCGACACTACTTCTTGCCATTTTAGCACATTTCTACTTTGGGTTGAATCTTATGATAGCCAAAGAGCAAAAGTAGATGGTATTGCACTTTCATCATGACCTAAGAAAGTAGCTAATCCGGATGAGTTGAAGTATATATTGGAGATGAATGATAACAATAAACACTTTGGCAAGATGTGACAAGAGAATGCAATGATAGCAGAAGTTCTCAAATCAAGGAAGCAGTCCAAAATTGAGGGATTTGCATTGATGCCTATAAGGAGAATAAGATGATGACATAATCTAACCTGAGCCAAAGCAGTAGTGGATTTGTCTTTGAGAGCAAAGGAAGAGGAAGCCAATTTGAATACTAGCTCAGAAGAAGAAGAGAAGAAGAACTCACTCTGAAGACAAAAGATTCCTCAACAAAGAGTGAAGGTGAGCCTAAGATTAAGTAGGAGGATCAAGACGTTGACATTGGATCAGTAATGAGTTCCATCTAGAGATTGATAGGTTAGAAGGCATAGATGCGTATGACATGGAGTAATTAGATGCATATGCCTCCAAAGAAGAAAAGAAGAGGAAGAAGAAGCTTGGATAGTTGTCAACCAAGGATCAAGGATGAGTCAAGGATAGAGGACAATCCAAAGTGACTCAAAGGCCAAGGAGGTTGGGTTTTGATGGCAAAAAACCCAAACAAGAGTTGCTTGGATGAGGAAGGAGAGAATCTGCAGCCAAGATGTCAAGGAATACATTATTTGTCAAATGTGGTATGTTTTGTGCTTGTGCAACTGCAAGAACAATTGTAGTATTATAAGAAGGATCATCCCAAAGAACAAACCAAACTATAGGTGGTGCAGATGATGCAAATGCAGCAAGAGGAGTTAGAGGGCAAGCTCCATAATGTTCAAAGTGAAGTTGAAGTACGTAGAGTAGAATGCAAGGCATACAAGAGATCACTTGAACACCTACAAGGGAGTTACGATCAAAGGGGTAAGTATCTAGAGCAATAGAAAGAGGAGCTCAAGGAACAGAAGGAAGAATAAGTGAAGATAAAAGATGAGCTGGATGTGACCCCGAATGACCTTGCTTAACAACAAAGTAAAGACAAAGTGAAGGGAGTAGAGATCATAGAATTGAAGGAAGGTGCAATCACAAAGGAGTGGGAAGTTGGTGGCAAAACTTGACTCAAGGTTGAAGAAGAACATAATTTAATTACTCATGTTCAACAGATGGAGTCCAAGATGGTCGAACAGGAAGCAAACATAACATAGCTGATTGTGAAGCATCGTGGCAAAGTGAAGCAATTACATCATCAATTGGTGGAAGAACGTCATTGGAGTGCAACACATCAACAAATCAAGGTAGCATAAGGGGGAAATCAGACTGAAGTGGTCAGATTGACAGCCCAATGCTTCAAGGCCATGTTGAGTATAGATGGATGCTGAATTACAAGAATCCTATCTCCATGAACTTCAATTGCAAGTCTAAGAATTAGAAATAAGAAGGCAGAGATGTAGATATCAAGAGACGTAGATATGAATAAGTTGTTAATTGATCTTAGAGAAAGGCTAGATAGGAATTTAGGAAAAGGAGCTTATAATATTTTTGTTAGATTAGACTTACTAAAGTAGGGAGTAGATAGCATAATCAATATGTTAGTAGGTCATGTTGAAAACTTACCCAAGGTTTTTGACTTTGGAGGACAATTTGACTCGGCTAAATTATTTAAAGTAATTGAAGATTGTACCAATTGGGAAAGGAGTATAACTAGGCTAGCCATGATGTCTATAGCAATCCAAACTGAAAGTAGAGTTGAAGTAGAAGGTGTAGTGTTAGTTCTTAACTTCTTGAGGACATAGTCAGTTGTAGAACCGTTACCTTCACTCGTAACTTATGTCACTTCAGAGTTGAGTGAAGGAAGAATAGTAGTAGGTCCAAGTGAAGTGAAATAAATAGAATTGGATCCAAAGTAAATAGTAGCTACTGATTTGAAGTGCCAATTTTGTAGGAAGGGTCACTTTGTATATGTGAAATCAATTGAATTAGTTGAAATAGTTAGTAGTTGTGGTAGTTTGTGTAACTTCCAAGTGCTCAAGCTATTTTAGACCTACATTTGAATTGTTTTTTTATTCAGTAGGTGTAGAAGATGAATATAGAAAGGTGTTGATGCAATGCTCATCATTTTTCTGAATTCTAAGTGTCAGTTGAATGTCTTTGTTTGTGAATGCTTGAAGAAGTTCTATGTGCAAGTGAAGGAATGTCAGATATTGGAGTTTTCATCTTGAATCCTATTTTGTACATTTGATCATGAGTGTAACATTTGCAAAGTGATGCCTTGATAGATCCTTGAGAACCATAGTGTTGTCAATACTTAGGAGGGGGGGGGGGTTCACTTGCTTTGTTGTATTCTTTGAATTCTTTGAGCATGTTCTTGCATGCAAGTAGAATATGTGGGCCAAATTCACCAACTCTCCTTGATACATTTACTCAAAGAAGATGGCTTGGTTGTTGTTGATGTAGGTCATCTTCTTTGGTCAAAAAAATTCCTGTTTGCTTTCACAATGGCCCTTTAGGTTGGGTCCTTGTAACTGCCCACCCTTGAGTTGCTGCTGGTGGACCACTTCTCATTGAAGGACTCAATAAATTGGGTGTTCATCTCCTTATCTACAAGCAAAAATTTGGTGTCTAGAGTCATACCTCCAAGTTGAGCTACGACCAACCCAAGGGCATTCCTCCAATTCTCCTTTGTCTATGCAAAAGAGCTCCCTCAAAGATCGCCTATGGCTCTTCTCCCTTTCTGCCCTACCTTTCATCTCAAAGATGGATGATCCAAAAATCACTAAGCTTCTAATTTTAGAGCAAGAAGGAGAGATGCTTGCTTTGGACCAACTCACTCTTGTAATAGATCACCCATTGTTTTACTATTGGGGCATAAAAAATTTCCTCAAGGATTTTACTCATGGGTTTGGGGGAAAACGCCAATTTTCCTATTGAGTGCAAAGGAATTAATTAAAAAATTTACAAAGGATTGTGAAGATCTACAAAGATCTAGGATTACTTGTGCACTCTTTGGGTTCAAGATTGAAAACTCTTGGGAAAATGTGAAATTTTGCTTTAGGTGCACTTTATTTAATAGCTTGGTTTTTTCAATCAACAGGTGAGCAGTCATTCTCCACACATGTGAGCCCTACAATGGACACCAATGGTCCTAAATGGCAATTCTTTATCTAGGTGATAATGCATTCAAATTGGTGTTTGGTCTGCGAGTCTGAAGGACCTTTGTACTTGAGTTCTTTGCCTCCAACCACACTTTGGACTTGACATCTTTGGTATTCTACTCAGGAGTGCATTTGGCTCTGTACTTGTTCCCTTTTTACCCCTGCATGTACCTCTTTGAAGATGTGTCATAGACACATCTTCAAAGAGAACTCAATTAAGAGGTTTCCTTTCTTGAACAAGCAATTATTCTGCTATATCCATGTAGAGAAGAGAAGAAACAAACAACTTTTGCAAAGATGTGTGTGGGTACCACAAATATACACATATGCATAGAGTTAACTGATACACATAAATTTATTCCAATTTTTTTTTAAATGATAGTATTTTTCTTCTTGGTAACACTCCTTAAGTATTTGTGATTATGGATATACGTAGTAGTTTACTCTCAAAATATACCATGAACAATATTCTGAAAGTTGTCACTTTTGTATGTGTATAATTAATTATAATGATAGAGGTTACTAGGAAGAAAAATACTTTCATTCTAATCATATTAATATATTTAATTTAATTAAAATATATTTACAGTATAAATAATTTCTATCTAGAAATGATGAAATTTTCTTAGTTGTTTATGTTTGTTTCAAGCACTATATAATTGAGAGATCTATCAATATATTCAAAAAATATTGTATACATTGTATATATAATTTTATTTTTTATTTACTAAATTTTCGTGTTATGTAGGTTATATATGTTTAAGATATCAAGATAATATTATCAAGAAGATACTTGATGGTGCAATAGTGAGTGGAATGCATTAGTTACTATCAACTATTACAAGAAATTATATTTATGATATTTTATTATGATTGGATCAAAAATAAATATTTTCAACATTAAATTATCCCAATTTTCAGTATTTGATAGCTGTCTTAACAAATTATGAACTCACTTAGTGTTATTGATTGTAAGTACTAGGTATACACTGCTCTATTTTACAGAAAATTAGGAAATTAGAAAATTAGAAAATTTTATATAGTTTCAAGTATGTTGAAGTATGTAATGCATACATATCTCTACACAAGAAAATTAAGTATTTTTAGGAAATTTTAGTTTTAGGTATGACTAAAATCACATAAAACTACCTAATTTTCTTTTCTTGAGAAATGTGGTATATGCTTTTGCACAAGAAAATGAGACAAAGCAATGAGAGTCTTAGCTTTGCAAAGGGAGTGTTAGCTTAAAGACAAGATCTTAAGACTCTGAACCTAGATTTTTAGGTGGAGCCATGGAGCTCTAGCCACCACAAAGAGGTATTGTATAGAGCATAGAAGTTAAACTACTGTTTAGAAAAGAACTTTGGTGCGGTACATGTCTCTTGTGTGTATGTGGGAGTCTAGACCATTATATTATGAATAATAGAAGTTAGGATCAAATTTTTTCCTGACTCAATGGGAAAGATACTCAAAAACTATCATTAAATCGCTTTGGATGATTACATGAGGCAATTGACAATATAAACATTATTTACATCCAAGATTACATACCTATAGTAATCAATCTTTTTCTTCTTCATTTTGAGTATAGTAATTGAGTTGGTGGAGTGGTTAGATCCTCAGTGGATTTATTCTAGTACTATTTAAGACTAATATTCCATGTTCACTCATTATATAGGATACATCTTACACTCCATGATAAAGCTAGATAATGCTAGATAATGCATGATAAAGCTTACTTCAATGTATTGGCATGTGATCTTGGGATGAGTTAATTCTCTTAGTATATCTTGAAATGCTAATTAATTTTCTTGTATAGTTTAGGGATGGTTTAGGAGCATCTTAGAGATTTAATCCAAGAAAATAATTTCTCTAGTGGTTTGTATGGTTGTTCTGGTGGATGATTAATATAGGAGTTATACATGGATTAGATTGCACCTATAATTTTGTAGGTAGTTGTGCATTCTTGGCACCTTTGCTTGCCTCCCATGTTGTAGTGTTAATATATTAGTCTTGGAAATATATTGGATTGAGGTGCAAGAGATATACTTTTCTCTCTATGTACTTTTGTTATAAACAAGAGATATTTTGCTCCCTCAAGCGTGAGATTATTCTCTCTTCTACCTCTTTGGATTTTTATTAGCATGTTCTATAATTTCTTCTAGTTGATCAATCCATTCCTTGTGCAAGTATGTTCCATTTTTACTCTTTCTTTGGCAAGGGAGCAAACTCTTGAATCTTGGCTTGACTTAACATTAAGGTAACTATCTTACACCACCTACTTTTTCTAGAGCTATAAGATTCCACCTAGGTGCACACATCTATATCTTCATTACTCACTTGTGAGTGTGAAACTACCTTAGATACAGCATGGGTCCATATGACTGATTGCACTATTAAAGACAATATAGCACTACCCATAATGCTAAGAGATATAGTAGGGGGTTTCAGAAATAGCTTTATGAAGCTATGTATATTTTCATATAGATTACTACAAAGCATTGACTAAATCAGTACGGTGGGCAGGAGGAAGAAAGAGTCCCACTACGGAGTTCCGGCAAAGTTGCTTATTATTAGCAAACTCCATAAGAGGTGGTTTGTAGAAAATAAGGGATATGGAGTTTTCCATTGTCACATCATAACGCATTAATTACATATTAGGGTTAATAAAGTGCCTAGGTTTAGGGTGAATCTGTTCTACATTGGTTGCCGCCCGGTGTAATGTGTTAATTTAAGATTAAATGGGATTTTGCTTGTTGCTGCTTGTTGCTCATAGCCGCTCATTGCCGCTGGTAGCCGCTCGATAGCGCCAATTGATTTTGCATCCAAATGTGAGTCTTCACTGCAATTAGATTCTTGATCTCTTTTTGCAAAATTTGTTTTTCACTTGTGTAGTAAAATTCCTCTACCTCCAATTAATTTATTGGTTGCCGCAAGCTGATGCAAATCATTTTCCATAACTTGCGCTATCTCCCTCACCGCATTAATATATGGAATGAACCACCACACTAATGAAAACCTACAAAACCCACCGGTTTAGTGCACTGATTTAAGAAGCGTTCATTTATTAGCACCTCATCTCCTTACAGAGTTCACTAAAAATAGTCACAAAGTTTGTTATTTATCCCGCAGACATCCGTCAAAACTATTTCTGAAAACACTTTGTGTTTGCAATTGCATGAGAGAGTAGATACTTCATGAGGAAGGAGCATTGGTAAGTATTATTGTACCCGATGTGAGTCAGTACTGACTTCTATATGGTTCAAAATAAGTAAAAGTAGTGGATGTTGTGGTTTCAAATCACACATATAATATTGCTATTTTGTAGGGGTGATTACCCGTCCTCTTGGATGGGAAGCGTAGCATTAACAACAAAGTTCTACAAGTATAGGGATATAGAATAAGGTCACTCTTTATTCTTCCAACCTTGGCAAGTAGAGTACTAACAACAACGGTCTACAAGTGTAGGGTACACAATAAGGTTACATATTTATTCCCCTAGGCTTGGATTCATATGACTGCTATCTCAAATAACATATATGCCATGTCAAATGACATGGAATGGTGATGTCCCTTAAGGATTGCATGAGATCAATCCATAAGAATACTATCACATAAGCTGATATTTTTTCGAATGTTATAGTGAGATATAGACATTTGATATTGAGATCGGTTGCTATATTTGTGCAATCATAAGAGAGCCATCATATTAGTTACACTTCTTTGAATGTTAGAATGTTATAGTAATATATAGACATATCATAGATCGTGGTATAAATTTCTCTCCTTGATTATTCTCAAACTTAATTGTATTTTACCCGGTAAATTTTATCCTTATCCTTGTACGATTTGATTTCATCCTTCTTGTTAGACTGCTACACTATGTGCGTCGTTTTTCTCCCTTACACCGTTTTCAACCCTAAACCCGACACCGGCTACAAAGTTTCCGCAACAGCCATGCGGTCGTAAGCGCATGGCTTATGTACGTATAGATACTGCAGCATTCGATGGTCAAAGCACGTCTGCTTCAGCCAACCGAGTTTGCAGCGTAATTCAGGTCACGATGGGTCATCCATATATAACTTCCCTTCAAATGCCCATGTGAATTCAGGATGCTAAGACTCGAACTTAGAAATTCTGTAAATTTAGTGCACATACCTATGCTAGAAAGAATCTGATAGATTTATCACAACAAGTTTGAGAGTTTAATTTAAACCTATCTGATTGCTCTTGGAACTTCTTACGCAGTAGCTCTTGATCATTCGTCGGCCGATAATTCTTACTCATCTAGATGTGTTGCTGTATGGCAATCGTCTTATTATAGTACCAGTAATATGTCTATCCATAATATTACTTATACGGATAGACATCAAACTCGTGTTCAACTCTGGGCATGGAATGCAGCTGCACAACTGTTGCCTCAAGCTCCAATCAGGTAGAATGTGCAATTTTCCGCATTCGAGCGGAGTCTGAAGAGGGGTTTCTGTCCTCACAGCACTGCGTGAATTTTACCTTTCTAAACTTGTAGCAGTTGAGGTTAACTATTTGGACGTGATGTAGCCCATATGCATCGATATCCATTAAGACTATTTCACTTGCACTTGTAGCCATCAATTCCCTACTTTGCTTGAGCTGTCGATTTAATTTACAGTAAAACATTCACGATTCTATAAGGCACTGGAGATTATGAAAACCAGGTCCCGCCGGGAAGAAAAAAACCTGTCGTTGTGCATTCAGCACTGAAGCAGTCACTTGTGTATTCAGCTGATCTGTGGATACCGCTACTGTATGAAATTCTAAAGGATAGTTCAACGCTAGAATTAGCTGAATCGCAATCAAATGCAATCAGCTGAATCGCCAAGGTAACTGGTCACAGCAGCAGATAGATCTGCAGCTGGCCACCGAGAACGACATGTGCAATTTATCAACTTTAATGGATAATTGTAAGTTAGTCAATTTGGACATCTAAATAGTCGAGCTCTCCTCTAGTTTCTATGCATCTGAACTTCCATCACCTAGGATATTGGCATGGAGGTACAAGGTTCAAGGAGACGACTGGCTTTACACTCGTTTAACAATCACAAAACTGCATGTACACCTTACGCGCTAATAATTCATTGTCCAGGCATGCGTACTAGACCACTGAGAGCCACATGTACACATGTTTCCATCAGGTCCTTGGGAGTTTGCTGCCGCAGTACTTCATTTTCAGGAGTTTGGTGGCACCTCTTGTATTTGCCTTATTGCTGGGGTAGTCAGTTGATTCAGAGCAGTGAATCCTCTCTGAGATTCAGCCGAGAACGTTTTTCTGCACAATTGCCTTTCCACCGAGTTTTTGTTCCACATCTCTTTCAGTGATCACGTGTACAAGTGTGAGAATCTTAATCATCAAACAACTTATCGTTTTACACGACACCTGTTTTAGTTTGAGAGGGCCGTGCACTGGACTTGTCAAAGACATGGAGAAAGCCACGCTCAGTTTTCTGAAAAACAGTAAGGTGAAAGAAAGTGACAATGTGTCAATGGGCTGAAAGGTTTCCTGCATGGGAACTAGGACGTATTATCCGTCACAAATTTCTGATGTACACGTACATTTTGACAGCTAGAACAGATAATTTCAGTCAATTTCCATAACGAACCACAATTGTGCATCATGCTGACAGATGAGGGACAGAAAACTCTCCCCAGAGCTAGCTGTAGCTGATAAATCTGCAGTACCATGAATGTATTACGAAGACCCTGGCTTAGGAAGTGAGTATATATGAATCGGATGCCGAGAGTTCCACAGCGTCGATTCACGTGAGTAGCTCGTCAGTGAGATACGCAACACAATGCAGGGAGAACCTATGTCCCCTTCTCATGCAAAGGCATCTTCGCTTCGCTCTTCGAGTTCAAGTTCAACTGATTCCGACGCTCATTCAGTATCCACTGCCAGACTAAGTGGAAGCATTGCTCTGCATGAGGTTTCTCACGTGGGTATAGATCATGTTCCTGAGCAATCGAGGCTTGCATTTGGTTTGGAGGATCTAGAAGAGCCCAACCCTTCTACCGAGACTGATCGTTGGGATCTGGATCAACCTCTACCATCAACGGACGATGTAGTTTTGCTGCAACAATATTTGGATACCTTGGATGTCATAACCATGGGTCCAGATCAAAGCTTGCGTGAAGAAAATCTGCTGCTACTTGGAAATGAAGTACCGGCAAATAGTGATCTTCTCGTCCGCAGATGCTCGGAGTTGGCGAACATGAAGAAGAACAGCAGCAGAGATGCCAGAAAATTGAACCACATTCGATGTGAAAGAGAGAGAAGACAGTCAATGAACAGGAGCTTGGCTACTCTGCTAGCTATGGTGCCATCGCGTCTACTGAGAAACGTAGGTGTATATATCTTATGTTACTAGAATTTTGTTAGAGTTCCAGATGGTGCGATTCCTCTTAAAGATATTGATTTTTGAGTTTCGATGCAATTTCATCTGATCTTAGAAATGGGGACAATTATGTGGACAGAATGATCAAATTTCGATTGTCAGCGGTACTATAAAATTGATTGAGGAGTTGGAACAGATACTGGAGGAGCTTCAAGCAAGGAAGCGAATACGAGACCAATTTGGGGTTTCAGGCTCGTTTGGCTTCCATGCAGTTAATCAGGGCATGCAGATGTACAATCCGGACCTTCGCCGATAGAAGCTTGGCTTGGATAAATCAGATTCAAGATTATGGTCCATACAACATCTACAGCTGCAGTACATCAACACCAGACATCTAGAGGTCCGAATAAGTAGATGAAATGAGCATAAGCAGCACCGATTACTAGTGCTGCAGTTGGCAGAAGAAAGAATTAAGGTCATTTGCAACTCGATCTTTATCTTGGTGCAAATCTAACTGCTTGTACTTTTGCACCCGGCCTATAAAGCTTGGCAACTATGTACATATGACGTGATTCTCATTTTCATTAACTTTGATTTCACCCAAACACTTCACCAATCTCTGGATACACATAGGCTTTCCACTCTTGGAATGCAAGAAAAATAAACTTTGGGAGTTCTTCTTCACCTTATGATTAGTATTTTATGGTTGGGACAGTAGGTTATGATAGGTATCTTTTCCAGTTGCTTTCTGGTTCTACTTAGACAAGCTGAGCAGAGCCATCCCTTGCTCCAAGCTGCACCTTTCTGCGATCCAAGGTCCAATGTCTTGCTGCATGTTGTTTATCTGTGCTTAAGTAAGTTGATCGTGATCATATATGTGCACTGTCTGTATTAAACGTAAACCAGCTACAGTGACCGTGTGTTAGCTGCACTTTTGCCATAAAATAAAACGTAAAAGCAGAGTAAAAGTATGTGGAACATTGATGGACCTTTGTGGTCGCTCAAAACGGTCAAGTTGGATACACGGTCACGTATAAGAAGCGAATTCCGAGTATCCAAGATGCTATACTATTATTAGGGAATCTGAGTCTCAAACCTCGTCAAGCTCGAGTGTCTAATCGAGGTGGGTAGAAGAACTGACGGAATGATTAAATCTCAAGATATTTACGCACCTTGATATTCACTGGAAAGAGTACGCCACGTACCACATACGCACTTGGGAGACGTCTGCATTAATACCTAGCCCAGGTACCACTGCGGAACTCCAGCACAAGTGAGCGGCCGGACATCAGCCTTTGCCTGCCCATTTATGTCCACGTTAGAGTCTATATCGAAACCAAAATACCCTTCTCTGTAATCGCAGAATACTTTACAAAATCGAACTGCAGGTCGATTTTGTGGAGGTTCTGTGTGGATCTACCGAGTCACCATCACGAACATTGGGCTTTGGATGGTGTTCAAGGACATTGACTAAGCCATCACGTATTTTGAACAAAAAGACTGAATCGCTTCTCACGCATATTGTCTTGAGATGATTGTGGTCAAAATCATAGATATGTTCATGGCTGTGTTCACGCATCCGATATAAAATCAAACACATTCATGCAGATTTCCTCTATGCAGCGGACCTCTTGTCGCACAGTCTCATCAATAAAACTGGAACTAATGCGACGGTCCAATCTCTGGAGGAAGTGGACTCAATGACATCCACTATGAGCTTCACTTGAGATATCCAGATACAACTAACAACAAGTAAACCTTCGGAGATATATTCCTGGTAAAGACTGGGCGGTACTAGATAAGATCTACTCATAGGGTTCTTGTCGTTCTTACCATCTCTACACACTAAACCCAGGAGAACCTGACGCTCTCCAATAGTCTATGTACCATATACTCCCTTTAAAGTTTCGAAGTTATAAAATGTCAAGGTTATATCGGTCTTCATCCAGTGGTACAAAAGCGTGATCGCAATTCATATGCAATTATACAAGAACCTACTCAGAGGGTTCCGTAAATACGTGGATGGCAGTTCGACAGTAATCTGTACATGTGGGGGATGCTAGGGGGTCCAGTGGCCAAAGCTTCCTTCTGATGAGCAAAGATGAGATGAAAATCATCCTCTTCCAGTCTAGCAGCCGGCTCGCCTGAGGAAGACTTCAACCACAGGTAAGAGATTGAGGGTCCAATCTATGTGAGATCATTGAAGAGATCATCCAAGTTTCGTGAAACTCAGCCTTTTGATGTCGATCTGACGCGCCTCCATTGCGAAATTCATGAAAAGGGACAATTGCCTCCTTTTGAATTTGGTGCCGGGAATTCCTCTGTGAAAAGAATACTTCAAAAACGAACGACGACATTCACTGTACTTTTTGTCCCACCTTCTGACAATATTAAGTCAAGGTGCGTTCAGTAATATAAGTTACAGGCCGAGCGCAATCAGAATCAGTTGGCGAAGTGGGCTCGTGGCACTAACTTTAAATCTCCCGCTTTAAAGCAAGTAATGTTTACATGACGATTTAAACGCAAAGGTTTTCTGTAAAGGGACATTCTACGTACATGAACCTTTCACGAAGGAGGCAGGATGTTAACAATCCCAAGTTCGAGAACCTGTAAGTACACATACTGCTTGTGCCCATAGCTTTTGTTTCTCATCAGCCCCTACGTTTATCTCGTCATGATCATAATGCAGGCATTCATCGACCGTTTCTCATTGCACTTCTCATTCGCCCGGAAAGGCAAAACCCACTACTGCACGTAACTGTAGACTTTCATTCCCCTTGCACAATGTCGAGAGCTCGAGCACGTTGAAGAGCGTACTTCAACACTTCATCTTACCAGGCTATTGTTACTATTGAGCTTCACTAACTGAACGGACAGTTTGATGACGTTTTACCTCCTTTTGCTGCGAATCGTCAAGACTTCACGAGCACGAATCTGCTGTAACGTAGATTGGGAAGATTACTGTCATGGAATGTTGATATCGGTTTACGATGGTGGTAAAGCGTGAACATCTTATTTCATTATATCCTGAGGCTCTTATTCCTCAGAGCTGCACTCGCTGGTACAAGAATTGACCCCACTCGACAACATCTCCATTCCGTGCTCAGGCGATCGCCACGGCATAAGAGAAGGTTGAATAATCAAGAGAACCTTATAATTTGTCTTAAGGAGCTGGGCTTAGTGATATGAAGAAGATTTCATCGATGGTTTACGTAGTAAAAAGAACTTCGAACTTGTAAATGTTCTATTAAGGAACAGGTGCAAGTTCAAGACAAATTTAGAAGTAGAAATTAAAGTTAAACTAAATTCATTAGTACATTGATCTAGACGAGACCCTCTTATTATGGATTATGCCGAACTCAAATCATGTGACTACACTAGCTGGACAATTGTAATGATGTCCAAATTCACGGAATTTCTGTAAGGAAGAACTTAAAGTTATTCCACTAAACATGTTGGCCCCATTATCAAATATGTGAATAATCGTACGAGTTGTATGCGTACCAATCGTAAAAAAGAAACAAGAAGTTGGTTTCTTTCAATCTACAGTATGGTAACCAACATCAAATATTTGCAAATTGCAATACGATTGTAAAGCCAGTACTCAATCTGAAATAAGTGAGTACTTTTCTGCTTAAATTCTGATCTAGCTTTAGTCGATGCATGTAACCTTCGACTTAACACTTCCAAAGTCACTTAATGTTTTACTTCCAATTTCCGGTTGAATTTTGAACGTCTGTTCTTGCCTTAATATCTGTTTGTAAGTAGTTATATACTTTTATCTACAACAAGAGGGGAAAAGACGTCCTCAAATTGACCCTTCGCTTCCTGGCCCGTCCGAACGCACCCTCATTTAACACCTTAGTACCCAATGGACTCCTTACTTTAGAAGTGGAGTACAGGGGAAAGAGAGTACACCGTATGTATTCAAGAGAGTGGGGGCCCCACAATCCATAGCGCTGAAGCCTCCGTCTCGTTGACAGCCCTAAGGGAGCAATTCCAATTGTCGTCGAGAAATCTTCCTCACCATTTTCTTTCTACCTCTCCCCTGTCTGTGATCGACAGTAACATTAGATTTTCGACAGTTTTTCTTGCCCGTGTGGAATCATGGTGGTATCGGCAGCCAAGGCAGCACGCAATGCAGCGGTTGGCGCAGTCAAAGCAGCAACGAAAGCGGCCTCCAAGGCAGCAGCTGCTCCTAAGGCTCCCAAGGCTCCCTCAGCGCCTCAAGGGCTTGCTAAGCCGCATCCCGTTTCTCCCACCTTGAGGAAGTTCGTAGGTTCAGCTGAAATTAGTAGAACCGAGACGATGAAGAAGCTATGGGCCTACATTAAGGATAAGAATTTGCAGGTCCGTTTGTCTTCTTTCCTTGCATGTCTGCGATGATCGTTAACTTTTCCTTTGAAACAGAGTTTAGCTTGAGTGTTCCCGACGGTAGTGATTCGCTCCCGTTGCCTCTTGTTGTCTGAGGGGATTTTTTGTTGGCACTGCGAATTTAAAAAGCTATCGATTAATGTTGTTGTTGTGATTTTTGCTGATACATTATCTTTCAGCGCCAGCCGGATTGTCCTAGCTGAAGGATTTCAGAGTTGGTGAATGGAGAACTGAGCTAGGTTTTAATATCTGTATCTTTGCGAGCATAGCGGACTTCTCTTTTAAATCCAGGGAGAATCCAGCTTTAACAAGGATTATGTTTAGCAAATTGAATCCATCCGTTGTTTACTCTTGGTACCTGTCTTTCTGTTAGGTATCCACACCCAAAAGTCCTCGTAGAAGTCAGATTGCGTTCTCGAGGACATATACGAACCTTGTAGCTCTTCTGCTGATCCCACGTCGGATACAAAATTTGCAAATTCCCACTTAGTGCGTGAAACCCTATTTTGAGACTGTAGTGCATATAGTGGATAAGAACTTCTTGAACCTGTGCCCGCGACACACACAGCAGTCCTGGGAATCCTCATGCACCTAAAGATGCATGAGATTAATATTCTTACCCAGAAAATATTATGTTTCTATGACTTTCTGAAGGCTGAACATGTTCGAAACGATGAAATCATTTTGTCAAACATAGACTGACTCTTTTCCGTCTGTACAGGATCCCCTGAAGAAGAGAGAAATTGTTTGTGATGATACTCTGAAGCAACTCTTTCCTGACAAGGACAGGGTTAGCTTTTTGGAGATTCCACGCTTGCTGTCAGCACACTTTCCCAAGAAGGGCGAATCATGAATATCTTCCGTGAGGTGTACTGAAACCTCGTCATCATCCAGGTCCCCTCCACTCATAAACATTCTTGTCAGATGGCTTAAGTTTTCTGGTATACATGAACTGTCTAATGGAAAGGGGAAACCTGAGATCTTACCTCATGTTCCCCCTTTCAGCTTTACTCGGTTTAGTTTCATATTCTCTCGTGATACAATCATACTGGTTCAACTAGACGTCTATTCTTGTTGCAGTTTCGTATTTCAATTATGTTCCTCAGGACCATATGGTTATGGTCCTTCGCACGATATTGATTTAAGCCCTCGGAAACTTATTGCCATTCGTTTCTTGTTGCGTCCTAAGTGAGAGTTTTGTTGGTTATCTTCCGTTCTGTCACTGTCTTTCCCGTCAATTTTGTCTGGGTCGAGCATTTTAGTTTTTCTTTTCAATGGTCTTTTTTTCCTTAAACTTCAACTCTCGCTGGTCCCACATTTTGCAGGTGAGATGTTTGAAAGAGAAGTTATTTCTCTCAAACCTGAGAGTACTATCGCCCTTCTCGAACTTTGACCTTCTCGAGAATTCCACGTGAAAGTTTTGTTGTGTATTGGTGACCTTCAAAACCCTGCGCGGTGCACCTGTTGTGATACTTTGCTTGTAAATCCGTGCGGCCGCACGAATTTACAAGCAGAGTTTTTCTTGTTGATTCCCACAACACATTTCCAGTGATAAAATCCAAAACTGAGCTTTCTCCCGGATGGATGCAGATAAATTGTACATTTGGAATCGTATCATTCGGGCACGGCTGTCCATACTTTGGGGAGCAGAGAGTAAAGTCATAAACCGTATCCAAGGGAAAATTCCTAAGAAAAGTTATGACGGGTAACATCCGACCGCGGTCAATAGGATTTGCTTACTGGCGAAAGGTCCTAGATCCCACAGATACTCAGCAAGGATAGTTCATGATGATAATCTACACGGAAATTGCATGATGCGAAGGATCGATAATCTGTAGACTCAGATGCTCTGCATATGCCTTGTCCAATCCATTTCTCTCCGGTTGTCAGGCCCATGTGATTAGTTCAAATGAGCATGATGAAGCAGTCAATGAGAGGTGGTTGTGCCGACTCTATGGCACACATGTATGCAAAGTTTATCCACCAAGATCTCTCAGCTACAGAATTCTGGAGAAGATAAGATTATCTTAAAGGCTGTGGACTGAAGAGGGGTCTTTGTTGTGAATACGCCAGACCTTGGCTTGTGATGCCCCTCTTTGAACATCGCTATGCATTGTTTCTTTTTGAACTTGATAACTTGTAGTATTCTTCCAATTCTGGTATCATGTGTCCAGAAATTAGTGGATGCAACTCTGTTTGGAAGCAATGTTTGGTGGACCGTTCTTAGTCAAATGTTGGACCCCTAGAAAGCAAAGAGTACTTGCTGGTGGGCAAAAGTTTTGATGCATCTCCTTGAGATGATTTGGTTTATTTGCAGTTACTTCCACAAAACTTCAAATTTTGCTCTACCGAGTGCACCCGGTAAAGCAATATTTGAAGCTCTTCGATTTTCTGTGGTGTTCTGAAAGTAAAGGCTTCTCCCTTTAGAGAACTTTGTCTGAGGGAAGGAGGTCCTAACTTGAGATATGAGTTTCCATCTTCTGTGGTCATCGATGTTTCTATAATCCAGGAAATAGAGTGCTGGAAATCCCCAACATTTGCCCGTGGGAAATGTAATTTGCGATTATCTTATATGTACCCTACAACTCTCTTCTCATACATTTCCACTTCTTACAAATTAAATCGGACGATATGCAATGACAGTTAGATTACTCTTCTAACTCTATGTCATGTAGAACTGGTAGTAATCGAAATTAAGTGTGTCACGTAAAACTGGAAAGCAAAACTTTCTTGAAACAAGTATCCACACCCTGAATCTTAGAGATTATCTTCGTGCAATCAAATACGCGAGCTTACTCAGAATCTTTGAAAATCTTGAACGTGAACTTCAACTTCCCAACACAGTTGTTTAGGATTCTTGGCATCAATACTGACGCCTTCGACGTAGACGAAGATAATATTGTTTGGATGTCTTAGAAAACTGGATGAAGTCTTTACGAGAAAACGGGTATTGGGTGAACAGCTTTCACTTAACCATCCAAAATTGCATTGCTTATTGGTTCTGGAATCACAGCATCCGCCGTTGTTACTTTTTAGTCTTGGACAACATCTAATTTTTCGTTAATTCATATCGTTTGCAGTGTATATCAATATTCACTCCAAGTGAAGTGAAGGAATTATCCACTCTCTTGTTCTGGGTACCCCGTTCATCGAACGGCATCCGCTCTCGTTTCCTAATATCTACTCTCTATATCCATTTCATATGCATTTAATAAGCTCTAGATTCCTTTCCTCGGACGGCTTGTTTTCATCTCCTCATATCCACTTGTAAAATTAAATCTTTGATAGCTTGATGTAACTATCAATTGCATTAAAAGAGAGAGGATAATAAGTCATATAGACCCTTAAAGTATAGTACTACCATATTCAGAAATAGAAGTCCAAAGATGCAGATGTGTGTGCCAAATCCATGCAAAAATTCATGGATTTAGAGAAAGTAGTTGATGCAAATCCAAATACCTTGATGCAAAGTTGAGTTAAGAGTAAAGAATTGACACACTTACTAGAGTAAAAGCAAAGATGTATTTTAATAGCACAAGAAATAAATGAATCAACTAAAAAAAGTATAGAACTTAAAAGATTTGTTCTCCCATCTATGAAAACTAAAATCTTTGATTCAAGCGGAACCAAAGAGGTAAAAGGATGGAAGATCATACATCATGGAGGGAACAAATCATCTTTCATACACTGCAATAGTGTAGAAAAAATTCCCTCCTCCACCTCATTCATATTCAAGTGTCCTCTCATCAAACATATTCAATCGGCCTAATAGCAATTATAGGATACAAAGGTCTTGAGTGTACATCTACCCAAGAATACTATATTTATAATCTACTCCATAGATAATAAGCCTACCACATAAATTGGTAAAGATCTATATCATGTCCCATCATACCTAAGAATCCCTAATCTAATGTTTTAAACAAGGTTATCATGATCCTCTTACTAAAAGTAATGCTCTTAAAAGTGATTGGAAGGTCATTAAAGAGAATCATGCAAAGTAGGTAGGTTGGTCAATAAACAATACTAAAAGAGAAGACACCAAAAGCCACATACAGATCTCCTAATTGTAATACCAAGGGTTAGCCATATGATCTAGATGTTAATTTTAGTTTGGTAACATCTAGAATGATGTTATACATGATGGTCAAAATAGATCAGATAGAAGTATCACCAAAAGAGTACTTCTACTAATAGGGCAGAAACTGAAATAGACTTGAGAACCTTAGAACCAATAGCTAGACTTATGATTTAAAGGTGAGAATTGGTTTGGTAACATCTAGAAGGATGTTACACATGATGGACTAAACAGATCAGAAAGAGGTATCACCAAAAGGGGACTTCTACTAATAGAGTAGGAACCGAAATATGCTTGAAATCTTTGAAGGCAATTTTGGAGGCCTAAACGGATGAATTAGGCCTCAAAAATGTGCAGATCCCCCCCCCCCAACAGAGGAAAGGCTAGCCTTCCCTCCCCCCTGCTTTGTCTCGTCGAGAGCTTTCCAACGGTACCTTACTCACGTGATTCTGAGATTCCTATAGGAAGATTCCCTAAAAGATTCCCTTCGGTCAAAGCTTGTTTGACCAACCAGATAGGACCTAGACCAGACAGGTCACCCATCCAAGTAAGTAATCCAAGGGTGGAGCTTGCTGACATGTCACCTATCTGTGTCCCTAATCCTATGGTGGAGCTTCCTTAGAGGAGATCCTCTTTGTCTATATAATAAAGAGAAGGTGCTCCCTTGGGGCATCGAATGTTTGAGTGTGTAATCTGTGTTTTCTCTCTTCTCTTGTCCTCGGAGTATTACACTAGTAGAGGAAAATCATCCACAGAAAGCATAAACTTTTTGAGCAACATCCTCTTTTAGAGCAGCATCTCATGTGACAAATTCTCCAAACCTTGTTGGGACTCCTAGAGTACAGATGCTATTTGTAGGTGTAATATATCTTTTTGGAAGTTGAGGAGGATGAATAATACCTAAAGGGGACCATACCCTATACTTTATACCTTGATTCTTAAACTTATTGGATGAAACTTGGAGTCAAGTGATCAATTGCTTCCTAATCTGGTCTACAAGACCCAAAATATATGCATCATCCACCAAAGAGTGAAAGGCATAACCTAGTATGGCCAAAGTAGTAAATAAACAAGCTCAGAAATCAATCCTCCTAACAAACCTTCTCATTATTTTTTAGTAGTTGATTAAATAAAAATAATTTCTTTTTATGAGAAAAGAGAACCATAGAAGGAATAAGATGCACAATGGATCCATCCACCTCCCTAAACTCCCTAGAGATGAGTGCACCCAATACATTGAAAGTGTTCTCACATTCATATATAAAACAATCTAATTTGGATAGATATCTAGGAGTGTTCTAATGTTAAGAGATACAACTTTAAACTTCTCAATATAGCAACTGATGTATATTGAGTTGTTGTAGGAAGTAAGAATGATATCAATGTACAAAATTTTGGTTAATAAGGAGTAATAAACCCTCCCCAACGGCAATGAATCTAATGTTTTATGAATCTTTCTCTATCATGAGAAGTTGACTAACACTTAGTACTTGATTGATTTGCATAGGTATCTCTCTTCCGTATTGTTGCAACCACTTAGAACAACTTCTTACAACCATTTGAATGATCACCTACTTCAAAGTAATCTTTAAGATGCTCATAAACTATCCTTGACAAGATCCTTAGTGGATGTATAGAACTTTACAAAATATATGGACAAAAAGTAACGTATCAAGATAAAATAAGTACTCAATCTTCCAAGACTCTAACAATACTCCTTCTCTTGGTGGATAATATAATAGGAAATAGGAGGAAATATCCTTATTAATAGGACACTAGCCATGGTAAAAGATATACGGCTCATACTCCGCTCTATTATACTCTCAAGCTTGACTAAAGATCCTACACTATTACAACCAAGTAGAATATGTAATATTTTGTGATTGAAACTTTCTCCCAAATGTATAGCACAAATGGACTCTCCTTGTAAGGTAGCACAATCCACAACTTGGAACCTATGAAATCTAGTAGCTATATCTCTTTGCTCTACACATTCTTCTATAGTCTAACAAGACATGATTGTGAAAGTAGAAGAAATAATAATCATTTTACCTCATCTAAAGGATCATGTGCAAATTGATTTAGTGGTAAGCCAAAAAAAACCTATCCAACTTGATCAACAAATGCAACAGAAAGCTTATGGGATAAGCATATACATGCATAACTAGTCTTAAAAAGCCCAAACATACACTCCATTAAGATGTTATCCACTCCACAACTTGATTAATTTATTTGCAATGATCAACAAAGAGAGATTTATATAGAGTGTTATCCTAATCATCAATGATGTTGATATGGTTACTTTCCTTACATGGGCATCCTAAATGGTAAATTACACTCTTTGTGCATCTTGCACACATGGGTGGTCTTTACCCCTTACTAGGTAAGGAGTCTCTAATACATCAGGCATGATGTATCTCATATCATTGTAAACAACCTCACATAGCTATAGCTAAAACTATAGCTAGCACAAAGACAAAGATAACAACAAGAGATACTCCATTCAATATCTCTATATATCTCGAGACCACACTACACTTATATCGCACTCACATGAGTATATTATAACTACTTAAACCTTAAACTATAATAACTCATAATTTATATTTCATATTTCTATAATTTTCCAAACTAAGTTCCAATAGAATCATGGTATTAAAATCAAGAGATAAAAAACTAGAATAATTCAACTATCACTCTTGTATTAAAATAATCATTCAAACTTTTAAAAATCAAAAATCTTGTATTTTACTATGGAATTCAACATAGCCTTTAATCTAAACATTAATGAAACCAAAGAGATAACCAAAGAAATTTTCTTTTTTACTTTATAGTCTATCAATCTATTGCAATACCATTAGCTAGACATATTATCTAAAGAAGGAAGTTTTCTTTGTAAGATCTGGAAGAATGTTATATATGATGATCTAAGTAAATCAGATAAAGGTGTCACTAAAAAAGTACTTCCACTAAGAAGATTGAGGCAAAAAAAAACTTGAAACTATCAAAGCCAATTTTGGAGACCTAAATGGATGAATTAGGAACCTAAAATTGAGAACTTTCCAATGTCACCAATGTTGTTCTGAGCTTCCTATTAAGAAGATTACATAAAGATTCCTTTGGGTAAACTTGTTTGACTAACCAGATAGTACAAGGATAGATATGTCACCAATCCATATATCTAATCCAAAGGTGGAGTTCCTTTTGAATGTATACTCTTTGGTATTTAATAAAGACAAGGTGTTCCTTTGGGGTATTGGAATATTAAGTGATGAATCCTTGTGTTTCTCCAGTAGATTCCACTATCCTCGGTATATTAAAACCTATTGTATATTGTAAATTGAGGAATTCCTCATATGTCCCTCACATTCTAGATCTTATCTTCCTCTCATATTCTTTACACTCTCTCTTCCATGTTTCACTTCTCTTTTCTCGATCCTACATCGCTACTTGCCTTAGACAACTGGCTGCTACTCTTCCATATTTTATTTCTCATATTCATACTTTTCAAACCAGATTACAAAAGAATATAGATTAGAATATGCTAATCAAAAGCATATTCTAATCTATATTCTTTTGGAATCTAAAAGCAAACTTCATAACAACAATCTTATATTTAATAATCACTCAAAGATCACTAAAAAATTCTATAACCTTGTTACATACACATAAAAGTAAAATTGAAAATTTAAGAATATCATCCAGTTACTTCTAATCTTATGCACACTCAAGAATATAAAATTTACTCGCCCGCTCTCTCTTGCCCCATAGGGCCGTCTCTTCACTCCCGCCCGCTAAACACCTCAATCAAAGTGAGTTATTTGTTCGAGATACGAACGCGAACAAGTCACGCATCTTCATAAACTTATTCTTGTAGATTTGAGAACAAAGTTAACAAATGACTTTGATATAGGTATGAAGGAGTGGTAGCCAAGTGCACATCTCCTGCCGGAGATTCCCTGTCAGTTAGATTTTGCAGTTCTTTGTCCCATCTCTCGTTGGAGATCTTGACATGGTTAGCATTCCGCTGAATATACCGACATACGAACGCGGACGAGTAACCCATCTTCATGAACTAATACTCGCCTTTTGGTAGCAAAGTTAACAGAAGACTTTGATATAGATATGAAGGAGCGGCAGCTATAAGTGCACGTTTCCTGCGCGAGATTCCACGTCAGTTGGATTTGCAGTTGTTCGTCGCATCTCTCTTTGCGGATCTTGGCATTGTTAGCACTCCGCTGGATACACCCTCACTCTTTTGGTTGTTCCAGTGTACAATTACTCTTCTTTCGATGAGTCTCTAGTAGGAGTTATTCATAACAATGCTTTCAATTTCTAAGTAAATCTTGTTTATTTACTTGTTTGTTTGCACCAAGTCTTCCAGACGTAGTTGGAACTCATATTCTTCTCGTTCTGTTCTCCTATATTCTAATCAACTTTGCCGTTCGCGAGGCTATCTAATTTTCTGATTGATGGCTTTGTACTACACTGACCATAAATCATCATAGGTGTATACATTTGACTGCTAGACAAGAGCCACACAAGAATAGCTTCACTTCACGACTAGGATTCTTGGGCAGTTAATGATGGAGCGCTCTGATGTTAACTTCATCCCGAACGACCAACTTGAAGGACTGACTAGCTTTGGCGTATCATCGATAGGGGCCAGCGGCAAAACTTTGACTTGCAATTTCCTGCACCATTGGAGCATCGGAAGTGGAGAGGGACGTCCCAAGGACTCCATGTGGCGGATACAGAGGTGTTCCTCGATCGGCACCGTAAAATCAAGCACGAGGTTTTTGAGTCCAAATTAGAATTCAGAACGTGTTCAGTTCATTTGTCCAAAAGCGCAATATGTCAATATGTGAGGAAGTGCCGGGTAGCATTCTTTCGACTCTCGTGAAGGAGAGGCTTCGAGGATAAGAACGAGGCCCCACTCTCGCTCAGGTAACTGCCACCTTTTAATGTGGAAAGCGTAATTTTCGTTGAGGATTCTAGACCTATAGTAGCTGAAGGTCTTAGAACAACTCTTTCCTCGAGGTCTGAAGTCCGAAGAAGGTGTAAAGCAATGCAACCATGAAAAACAGTACCATCAACCCTCTTGATGATATGGATCTGGATCTGAGCATTAGTCTCCCACTACCCGTGTAAAAGAGCCTGATCTTTTGATTGAAGATTGGACTAGATTGAAGATTGAAGTTTAGCAGAGAGGTAGTGCCCTTTGAACTGGTTGTGCAGTTCTATTCTAAATAGTGTTCTGCATTATTAACGCTTGATGTTGATACACAAACAAACACTTGAGTGTTGTATCGAGAAGCTGCACGAGATCTTAGAGAAGGAGAACGAAGCAGATCTATCTTATGATAGATCAGTGATTTTCTCGATATGTAAGCACTCGACCCGAATTACTGGAATTAGTCGAGAGACTCCGCACAAGGACGGGGCCATGTTGGATAATTCGGGATCTCTTCTATAATTATTTCTTGTGCTTATGTTTTGATCGAGCACGATGAATTTTAACAAATCTGGATCCAAAACACGAAACACTGACGCATGCATCGCTCACTTCCCGGGGGAGTTCTAGTCAGGCGAAAATCGAGTGTCGTTTAGTTAACTAACACTGACGCATGAATCGCTCACTTCCTCAGGAGTTCGTCTCAGGGCGAAAATTGGGTGTCGTTTAGTTCCGTACTTCACTTTCATAAAGTGCTAGAAGTCAGGATTACAATCAGGCACCGTTGGCGGGCTAATATCCGGACAGATTCAGCTTCCAAAAGAGAATCCATGGTGACCATATTGAATCTACAGTCTGAACTACTTTGTTGACTCCACTGTGTTCTATGCGGTCGTCCTTTCTCCTCTTTTAATCTATTATTATTGCATTCGACAAAGTTCTGAACCAGTGCCCTGAATAACAGATTCTGATATTTTTGCGGAAGATTGTCTGTTTATGTTTCTGATAGATCAGTGATTTATCTTAGTGGGACCTACATAACAAGGTCCCACTATGAATGATTATATATATATATAGATATATACTTAATTAGCTATTTAGTATTTTTTTAAATTATATACAATCTCAAATATTTTTAGCTATGTATGTGGATAACAGAAAAATGAATGTTTTACTCGTTAATTTTTGTTCATAAATAATTTCACGAGTATAATTTTTGAACATTGAAAAAATAATTAGAAAATAAAAATCTCCTCGCAATTATGACAGTTTCAATCAGACCTTACACCATGTAAGAAAGGGTGAACGGTTGTTATTTGTGTTTTGTGAACAAAGTTTGTGTTTCAAAAGAAGCGTATTTTTGCCATTGGAAAAATCGACTTGAACGAATAATATAACAATACACAAAAAAAAAACTAATCAATAAAAGTAGGAATAATATTCATCAAATAAAATATTTTAAACTAATTCAAATAATCTATTTCCACTTAATATTGGTGCAATAAAATTTATAGTATTGAAATTATATAAAATTCGTTAAGTAATCTATGTACTATCCTGCGCATGTACATGAGGTTGCCGTATGGTAGACCTTTACAGCATTGTAGTTTGTTCTAATCATCAGGTGAAAAGTTGAGATTTATGTGGTGAAAAGGCGACTTCATTCTGGCGACCCAAAATGAAGGATGGGAAGACCCCATCAAGCCGTGCAAGGGAGAGGGGGGAAAAAAAATTTAAACATGGGGCTAAGCCGCATGTTGAGATTTATGTGGACTTCTTTATATATGATATTCGGTGAACCTTTACACCGTTGTAGTTCGTTCTTACCGACGGGTGAAAATTTGGAATTTTTGTTGACGACTTTTCTACATACGATATTATCATTTCTTCATATACGATGTAAAATTGATTCTGAATCCCAATCCGTGCACGCGCTGAAAATACATGAAACTAAGCCAATCGAGCCACGCGCCGGCCGTTTGCCAGATACAGGCAGACCCTCCCTAACTGCACCCCAGAAAAGTCCAATCCTCATCAACTACACCCAAGTTGGTTTCTGACCAATAATTGATAGCAAGGACTGGGATATTAAATTCCCGAACTCTAGACAGAATGGGGCTAGAGACCCCATTCTATCTCTTTTGTCTCTCCCTTGAACGGTTTGATGGGGTCTTCTTATCCTTCTTGTGTTCTATGAGATCGGCTTTTCACAGACTCTAGATAGAAGAAAGGCGACAGCGTAGGAAAAACGAAAGATAGGAAGACCCCATCAAGCCGTACAAAGAGAGGAAAAAAAAAAAGTAACATGGGGGCTAAGGCCCTTTACATAGAATGAGCATCTACAAGACTTTTGATACCATTTTCTGTGATTGCTTATTGTATCGTTCCAGATCGATTTGAGCATGCTCCATCGATATCCATGATCTCTACTTGCAAACGGTGGATAGCATCAATCCAGAAACTAGTAGTTTTACCGGATTGCGAGTTCCTTTACGGGCCTGTTATAAACTTTCTAACAGGACTGTGGTTTCGAATACCTTTGACTTGAGAAACCGAACTATCTTCTCGAGTAGTGTACTCCGCTGGACACGCTTTGGAATGGTTCATGTCAACTCCTATGGCCAGAGCCGTCATACACCGAGTCAGGTGCGGTACTTATGTCTTACGCACGAATCGAACAACACCACGTTGAGGCCCAGATGGACCAACTCACTAGGATTTGCACGATGAGAGGGCCGCTTTCCAATTCTAGAGTCGCAACATCTTTGTTTTTGTTATCGATGATTTCAGGGATTTTCCACCTCTCGAAAAATGGGCTGAGTCAGGTGGACCTGCCCCAGAAGGCATCATTCATTTTGCAAAAGTCGCAGGTTGAAAAACTCTAAGCGTTTTCATAATCAATGTCCCAGGGAGATTGAGAGGTCGCTTTTCTTCGAAGGAATAAAACGTGCTAAAGCATAAAGCAGGATGTTTGATATATTCAAACTGGTGGGATGTAAATGGATTTGCCTATTAAGCCTCATCTAGATAAAGGACTTGACATGAAAAACCTTCTGAGTGGTGTGTAGGGTGTGTGAAGGCGGAAAATAGCAACTGTAGAATGAAAACTATAATAAATAAATAAATGATAAAGAATAACTAACAAAAGCTTCATTGTTCATGCTCTTAGAGTGGCACATGTTGGATTAAATGTGATCTGTTTATGCTTCTTGCATACTCGCAAGAGATACTAGAAATGGTTGAGTATCGTGCGAGTACCCCGTAGACCGTATTTCCACCATTGCCGCCAGGTGTTGAGACTAATCAAATCTATAAAGGTTCCAATACTCAAACCATGAACTACAATTCGAGCTATTGGTAATTTCTAGGATTTCATGCGGGAGAGTAACCGGAAAGAAGAGAAGGAGAGAGACCGTTCGAGCCGAAGAGAAACCGTTCATACGATCAAAGAGCAGTTATGAGTTTAGGTTCTTCCGAAATTGTGTCATTTGAACATTTAAACGATCAATGAAACACAACTGCTTTTATGTGCTTTGCAAATGACATTTGTCAGGGTAGATTTAAACTTGGTCCGAGATGATTAGGTGATATTAGCGGATGTCGTGGTTACATACCTTATACGAGATATAGTTTAGGAAGGAGTGATTACCCATCCCCTTGGAGGGGCAGCGAATGCAACCATAGGTCGCAAGGTCTCCAAGTATAGGGGCATGCAATGAGGTCACCTCTTTGTCCCTCTAGCCTTGGAGTTATATAGAGCGATGGACACATGTTAAACACATTTGTCAATGGCGTTTCACACATTTGTCAAGGAGTGCACGAGAGCTTTTCATGTTAGGCACCAAGGGTACCACTCTCACTCTCATACTTTGTAGTATATTTTAGGCAGCATTTGTCCATTGCTCTATAGGGTGCAATGGTTGGTGCAATCCATAGGAGAGCAATCACACTAGGTGATGCTTTTTCGGATACTCCTGTTGTTTATAGACCATACGACTTGCATAGCTCGGATATCTTAGGTGCAGTAGGGCAGATTTCTCATCCAGACTCTATTGGAACCTAGCTCCATTTTACCTTTTTTGTGTCTCCCTTGTAGAGCTGGATGGGGTCTTCCCATCCTTCATGTTCTCTACGCGGTCGCCTTTTTCATTCACTGTTAAACACAACCAAAGGGCTATCTGCTTACAACGTTGATTGCAGCTAGTAGGAAGAGAAATTTCTCCGAGAGATCAACACTTTGCTTAGACTTTGTATCATCATCCTCCGAAACTTGATCCACTAGCAATCACTACTTTTGTAACTTTTATTGTTGAACGGCCTCCACGTCTCCCCGGTGCCCAGAACAGACTCATCTTGTCTGTGCAGGAGATCAAGGTGTGAGGTGTTCTCTTGCTTCTTTAGTCGACAACACTGTCCACTCAATCATGAGAAATTAAATGTGTGTCTCAAGGTGGTCCTTCGAGTTGCGAAATAACTTTGGAAAAGCTCTGGATTTTGATCATCCTATCCAGGTGCAATCCCATATTTATCCAGGCATGTTCAATCGAAAGTCATAGTCGTACTGTATCATACTTCATTTGAGAGAACATCTTCTACTTTAGTTCCAAAAAGAACTATAAAACTATTTATTTATTTGTTTATTATAAGTTTGATTGAACCTTGGTCAAGTCGCAAGAGATAAGAGCAATGGCACATAGAACTGCGAAAAGGATCACTAAGATATATCATGTCTAGAGAGGTCCATTAAACAAAACCTACAATTCTCATCGTAAGAATAAACTTTAGACAGGTGTGATGAATAACTTCCTAATAATCTCACAATTTCATCATCACATGAAGTCGGACGTTAAATGGGACCCTAAACCAGAACTTCCAGTTAAATAAACTAAAATGTGCACGTGTAATTATATTTTATCTACAGGTTTGTTTCCGGCAAGAAGCTGGTTAAACTTTGCTTACATAGGATATTAGTTGGGTAGCAATGCATGTTTGAAGTGTATGATATAAGATATATAATATACTAAAATAAAACAAAAGGAGTACAAGGCATAAAAGAGTGCAAAAGGAGATAGAGAGTGCGAGATACACTTAAGATAAAAAAAAATTAGAGCAGGAAAACAGCACTGCCTCGCAAGGGCAAAAATGCATAACAAACTGAGACGAAAGACTAAGAAGAAAGTAATATACGAATTGTGGGACAGTGATGCTCCAATGGTATATCTGGTAAGTGGAAAGAGAACACTAGTAGTGTTGGGTGTTCTTATTGTTGCTGCTCGTTTGTGAAAACTCAAAGTCTGAGAGTATTATGAAGTGATTGAGACTAATTGTCTATAATAGGATGTGAGCATGTCTGTGAAAACTCAAAATCTGAAAGTATTATAAAGTGACTGAGACTAGTTGTCTATAATAGGATGTGAACATGTTTGTGCAAACTCAAAGTCTGAAAGTATTATCAAGTGATTGAGACTAGTTATCTATAGTAGGTTGTGTGCATGTCTGTGAAAATTCAAAGTGGGAGAGTATTGTAAAGTGATTGAGATTAGTTGTGAGCATGGCTGGCTAGAGTTTGAACAGCTTGTATAATTCAAAATTTTGGAGAATGTGAAAAGCAAGTCTGTTAAGTGAGATTGTTAATCAATCTACTCACAAATTTTGGACTGTACAAATGTCCGAATCCATTACAAAAATTCCAGAAATGAATATCCATATAGTACTCTAAAAGTCCAACTCTTGACTCCGAAATCAAGAGGGAATAAATAAATAGAAACTGTCTTGAATTGATAGACCCATTTTTATTATGTTACAATATCTAACTCCTTTTTAAATTTCATGAATTTTTTGCACTTTCTCATATAATATAATCCAGATCATTTTCTACAATCATTGTCTTTCAATTATACTCAATAAAGCAACATAAAAGAGCCTAATTTATAAGTCATCTGAATCCAATCTATAACATCTCCACTTTATTTCATACCCAAGGAAGACAAAAAAAACTCTATAAGTCATCTGGTTCTAATTATAAACATCTCCACTCTATTTCATACCCAAGGAAGCTTACTTTAGATGTACTTTATAAGCTCATGTGGTTACAAAGTATGAACATCATCCATATATAAGAACATTTAACAAGTATTTTAGAGCACATTACGCAAGACATTGGACCTCAAATTCAGCATCTTCTTCAAAAGGAAAGATTTCCTTGCCTCGAATTGTTGGATAATCATATCATAAGTAAGCAATACAGAAAAATGAGCCAATGATGACTGATGTTGTTTAACAAACACCTGAGCTTTGAATGAACAAGCCAGACCTTCAAGATAAAGTCAAACTTTATCCAGGAGGAACATATAATGCAAGGAACCATCAAATAATAAGAACAAAAAGGGTTTATGTCTCATCCCGATCATGTTTCTAAATCTTATTATCAAATGAATTATATTATCATATAAAGGGTAATATTTTGATAATATATCCAAATCCTTTAAAAACACTAGCTTGGAATTTACTCCTATGTAAAAAGTACACACTATTGAAGGATTCTCCTCTTGTCCATACAAACCTCAAATATTTATAAATTCCAAATGGCAAGATAGATTCCATAAAAGACTTCATAAGTTATGAGGGTGATGTACTCCATATAGCAACCTCAAAGGAGAAGAGACAACAAGGAACCAATATCCCTACGTATGGATGGAGTGCTACAATTGTAGTTTATTTGTAACATAAAACTCCCCTACTAATTACACAAGTATGTGGAACTCTACAATGACAAGAAAGCAAAATACCATGTAAGTCAAATACTTAAGCTTGCAAGGCCCCACCATAAGATTATATGCCAATGTGAATTCCCTACTTGCCAAGAAGTTAGACGTAAGTACAATGTTCACAAGCTCTTGCTGACTTCTCAAGCTAAAAGCAAATTCATAGTAGAAGTTCCAAGTAGAAGAAAGATGGATGAAAAATGTAAAAGATACTTTGGTGGATAAATAGCTGTAAAAGCTAAAGTACTACTGTAATACATATATCAAAGATCTCAACTGCATCGGTGGAAGCACTTATATAACTAGAAGCAACTCCAAGCTAGAGAGAGCTAGCCGACTCTGGTAATTGCTACAACTCCTTATTAACTACACAAGTATATGTACTCATATGGAATCCTAGATTGATAGGAAACCAAAACACTATAGGCTTACAAGGCGGCTCTAACTCCATATAATTATAAGTCAATTACACTTTATGAATTTAGATACGAGTACAAAGCTCCCAAGTCCTTGCCAACTTCTCAAGCTAAAAGCAAACACATAGTAGAAATTCCAAGCAAAATAAAGAAAGATGCAAAATATAAAAAATTATTTTGATTGGTACAAACATATTAATGCTAAATGGCCTATTTTTTAATATTTGGAGAAGATTTCATCTACATCTTTGGGAGAATTTGTAAATTACAAGCAACTATAAACAAGAGAGAGATGGCCGCTTCTAGTTGATGCCTGTTGAGTGAGTTTGGATTCCCAAGGGCTTGTGAGGTTTTTTCCACAATGTAAGAAAAATAGGGAGATTGGACAAAACTTGTTGATAACGCTTGAAATTAAGACACAAAGTTAAACTTGGAGACTTGAACCACAAACTCAAAAAAGCTTACAAGGGCTTTTGTGATTAGCCAAGGACTGTGGAATTTCAAAAAAGCGTGTGATGGTTTGCAAACTTTTCCTCAACCACCTAAAACTACATAGGTTCAGAAAGGAACAAAAGGCTCTTGTTCGCATTTTGACAACTCTAGAATTTAGTGCACAAAAACACAAATTAGGAATATTTCACAAGCTTCTCCTCTACTAGCCAAAACTATAGATCTCTAACAAATCTTGCAAGAGATCATGAGGTTTTCAACTATAGGGAAAGAAAGGAGGAAAAACGTTTGAAGGGAAATATCTCTGTTAAATGCGTAGATGTACTTCTTGAGCACTCAAACCCTTAATGTGACATGCGAGTTCCATCTCAGGCTGAAACTGTCTGGTTCGCTCCTATACTTCTCAATCACTCCTCTCGATCTAGCCCTCCATTCTCCTCTTTCCTTCACCCTCGATTCACAATCCCCCGTCTTGGAGTCTGCCCCTAAAGGTCTACCAACCAACTTGGAGTCAACTTGAAGTGCTTCATAGCATTGCACACTTGAGTATTGTCACACACTCTATGAGAGCCTGGACGCAAAATTGATCCTGGGCAAGTGAAAAATTTATTAGCGCACGGATGAACATTACCGTTGAACGATTTAAGTTTAGACAGCATCGTCTAGTTATGCCTGGACTCCACCTCACTCTCCTCCAGAAATACACCTCGTCAAGAATGTGCACAGTCCTTCACCAAGGTGGCTTAGGACCCCTAGATTCGGTAATCTGAGGCCTCGAATGCATCTCTGAGTCCTCACGGAAGCATACGCTTTCTTTCATGGTGAATACCATGAGCCACCATTTGGAACGTAATTACGTTCAAAAGTAATATACCGTACCCCTCATTTCTGTCTGACGACTCTGATATCCATATCTCGAAAACTTCCCATAGATTAATGCTCATATACGTATTACATTCACGTACAATGTACGTGTACACCAACCACTGAACTACCTGATTATTTTTTGCCATCGCATTCTTCTTATTATCGGGACTATATCCTCAGGCCAAATGACGTCCCGTCCACATGAAAGAAGGAAATGTCAAGATAATCTTAAGGAGAAAGAAAACGAGATTAACATCTTAAAAGAGGGAATATCGTATCTTCGAAGATCCTCAGAATGGGTAGAGTAGAACCTTTTGCTGTTGAGGGCCAACATTAACGTTCATTTCAAGGTCGTTCACAGTTTTACCAATATTTTAAAGTGTAATGTTAAAGTGCAAAACATGAATCATTACTAGTTCAAATTAAAAGAATACGAGTTAAAACAGTGAGATTATTTATGGGTCCTATATATTAAATCGGGGTGGTGGAGTGTGCTTGGCAGCGGGTCCAAGTATTTTAAGAATATTAACTCAGATATATACTAATAAAATATTACTCAAGCTGGAATAAAATAGGAATGTCAAAGAGTTGCTGCTCTCATGCAAAATATCTACTCCGGTTCGCTTTTAGGTTAGGGGCTATGTTTAGTGGTTTTTGTTTTGTTGCTGCTTTGCATCGTTAAATTATAAATCCTTTACATGTTTATCTTTTTTTAAGTACAGGATTGATCTGCATAAAGATTCTTATCGAAAATTCAGTTATATCCTTATATGGCTAATTAGCAGAAAGGTCCAGTTTACTAGACCCTCATGCTAATTCGATTACATCTAAATTATTTTCTTAACTAGAATGCAGTATCCCTTTTAAACGTTGCTTTGCACCGTAAATATGGTGAAGAAGAATCCGCAAAATGCTCATCTGATATCACCCAAATATTACTAGTTAGATCTCGTAGATTCAATAGGGAAATGAATGAGCCAACGACAGGCTCAAGTAGGGCGAGTTCTCTTCTTCTTCGTGAAAAACTAACAAACGGGAGATGTGTTGCATGTCCCCAAATTAATGTCAATTTTCACTATTACTACAAGACATTTGCAAATTGTGCGACACGACATAAAAGGTATACAAGTGTTTAAGACTACCGATAAGAGGATAAAGTCAGAGAGTGAACTCTATACTTGTCAGCTTTCTAAGAACCTTCGATCCTACCCGATGGTTAGGACTTCCACAAATGAACAGATCCATTTCGGAAATCTTGATCTCGGGTACGATAAGATCACCAGAGGAATTGATCATCATCTAGATTTTGTAGGAGAGTTCCTGTCTTGTGTGGCAACTTCTGCCAATGGAGACATATGATAAAATCGAGAACCACTGTAGAACTGGGAAAGGTGTTGAACACCTATGGAAGACCCCTTGGCGAACTCGTGGTTTTGCAGGAACCTCTCGAGAATTTGCATGGATACTCGAATGGACGCTTAGTTGAGTTTCCCAGGTGAATCTACCTCAAGATTTAAATTAAATTTTGCGGCAAGGTAATTGCCTTGCTGTAGGTTTCTTGAACCGGCTGCAATCCATATATTTCGATTTCCTCAACTTGGTGTTTGATGCACGAGGGTTGTTCAAAATCTTGAACTAGCAAAGTTTACATTTTGGATTGATATGATAAGGTGATATTTTGGATATATATATATATGGGAATTTTCATAAATGGGAGCATTTAAAATTGTATTCGCAAATATGGGTGGACCATCATTTAAAAGATATACACTTAGCTCGTTGTAGCTTTGGAAGAAGGGCAGCAAACATCAAACCTAATCTGTTTGCTGAACCACGTAAATGGAAGCTCTGCATATTTGGCTAAGCCGGAAGCACAATTCGTCCATTGTGTGGATGAGGAGAGAATAGTCTATACCTAAATTGTGTGATAGAGAACTTCCAATGATATGAAGGGAAGAAGAACCCTGTCCATGTTGGGTCTTCCTAAAATTGATAAATCCAAAGCTTGAGCACATTGTAAAGCAATGGATACATGTTATCAATAATAGGATATAAGTATGGTTAGGGAAATAACAAATACTCCGATCCTCTAAAAAGAACTTCATATTACAACTTTGAGAAAATTTACACCGTATTGATTTATGTACTCAAAAATCTCAATAGACAAAGATATTCAAGGGATAACCAAGGTGTATAGTGATCTTCCTTGCCCTTGAGGTAATGATAGCGGGTGGGAACAGCAGCGATCATTACCTCACCTCAAGGGTACGGAAGACCACTATACACAGGGTTGAGGGAATGATCGCTGTTGTTCCCACCAGTATCTCTACTAGTGTCAATGACTTTTCTCATACAGGATTCGCTACCATTATGCTACACAAAGTGTGGTCATTATTCGTGAGAATAATAATATCCACTCAGACCTAACAGATAAGTGGCATTGGTAGATCAACGATTGCACAATCTTAACCTGGGTCTATGTATTATACCACTGTATTACAAACTATTTCATATACTCTCCGTCATAGAGGGGGTATTCTCTAATTCCCCGCAAAAGAAGACAAAAGGCGACCGCGTAGGAAAAAAGAAGGATGGGAAGACCCCATCAAGCCGTACAAGGGAGAGACAAAAAAGGTAACATGGGGCTAAGCCCCAATAGAGTCTCTATGAGAAATCTGCCCTACCGCACCTAAGATATCCGAGCTATGCAAGTCGTATGGTCTACACACAACTGGAGCATCCGAAGAAACATCACCTAATGTGATTGCTCTCCTATGGATTGCACCAGCCACTGCCCTCTGTAGAACAATGGACACACGTTGTCTAAAGTAAGCTACAAAGTATGAGAGTGAGAGTGGTACCCCCTGGTGCCTAACATGATAAGCTCTCGCGCACTCCCTGACAAATGTGTCAAATGCCATGTCCATCGCTTCCATATAACTCCAAGGCTAGAGGAACAAAGAGGTGACCTCGCTGCATGCCCCTATACTTGGAGACCTTGCGACCTGCTGCTGCACTCGCCGCCCATCCAGGGGGATGGGTAATCACTCCCTCCGAAACTGTATCTCGCGTAGGGTCTGTGACCACGACATCCGCTACTGTCACCTGATCATCTCGGACCAAGTATAAGTCTGCCCTGACACGTGTCGTCTGCAACGCATATGAACGCTCCCTCTAAGCCAAGTATCCACTCTCTCGTGCCATAGCAAACACTATGTCTCTAATGGCATCATGGGTAGCTATCCTCTGTCCTCCAAAAGGACACCGTGTCATGTGGACCGCCGCTGCATCTAGTGTAGAACCACACTCACAAGTGAGTAGTGAAGATGCAGATGGGTGGACCAAACCTAGGCGAAACCTCATCGCTGTAGAGAAAGTAGCCGATGCGAGTCGGAAAGCCCTAATGCATGGTCGAGCTAGGATCCACGAGCCTGCACCCTTGCCGGAGCAAGAGCATAGACGTGCTCTAGTAGCCTGAAGAATGGACGAGTCAACTAAGAGAGAATGTAGCGTATGCTCACACTGTCGCTCCATCAAGGAAGACTGTAGACCTCTAGTCCAATCTGACGATAGTGAAGCAAATGGTGGAAAACCCTCTCGTGCTCGTGGGGATAGACTATCTCTCGTCTGCCGCAATAACACCTGGAGAGAAAAGGATCCTCCCTCCACCTTTGTCACATAAGTCTCCAAAACCGGCCTATCAGCAACCACAAAACGAGAGGCAAGTAGGGGTGCCGAGAGAGCCCAACTACCCAAAAACGCTATAGGTGCCATCTCCTCCATAGAAAGCAAGCCAACCCCACCACATGAGATTGGTAGAGCCGTCTGTCTACATGCCAAATCCCCTGTCACACACTCAAAAGTCCTTGTTCCAATAATATCACCAAAGACTCCCATAATCCTACTATCAAATGCTCTCAAACGTGATAGGAAGGACGGTGAGGGTGGAACTGTACAGATGAGGTAGGATGGTCGACGAGCAATACTGGAAGAGATTATACCAAATGCCACTTGCGGATCTCCTAGTAATGGAAGGTCATCCACATGGAGAACATCCTCTGCAAGGGAAGCGTCCAAGAAGCATGTGACAAAATCCTCCGATCCTACTGGCACTCCAAGAACACAAAGTCCATCTGTGGATGTGATACACCCCTCTGGAAGCTCAAGGTGGGGAGGGATACCTAAAGGGGACCATGCCCTACACTTTGACACCTTGATTCTCAAGCCTACTAGATGTAGCTCGGTAGTCAAGTAGTCAAAGGCCTACCTAATCTGATCTACAGGGCCTACGATATGTGTATCATCTGCCAAGGAGGGAAATACACAACCTGGCATGGCCAAAGTAGTAGACAGGAGAGCTCTAAAGTGAGCCATGGCAAATAAGGGCACCCCCAAAGGATCTCCTTGACGTGTACCAACAGCTGACTCCAAGACGGTGACTCCCTCTTGTGAACCACCATGCTGGTAGTAAAGGGAAGCAAGAGAGCCATAAAAAGACCGCACAAAAGGAATGAGACTCGCCAAGGATCCACCAACCTCCCTAAGCTCTCTAAAGATGGATGCACGTGAGATGCTATTAAAAGCGTTCTCAACATCCACCTGTAGGACGACCCACTCCGGATGGATGTCTAGGAGTGCTCTAATGCCTAGAGATATAGCCTCACATCCTCCAGGTGTAGCTACTCCAAACTGATGTGGACTAAGGTGCTGTCAAAAGTGAGAACGATGCTGAAGGACAATGGTACAACTGACCAAATGCAAAAAGATCTCTCCAATAGCAAACGGTCTAATGCTTCCCGTGTCCTTCTCGATCGCGAGAAGTTGACTAGCACCTAAGACCCGACCAACAGACATAGGAATGTCTCCTCTCGCTACTGCTGCAGCCACCTGAAACAACTCGGTAAAACCACTAGAAGGATCATTTGCCTGGAAGCAATCTCTAAGGTGCTCATAAACCATCCCTGACAAGCCTCCTAAGGAAAGGCGAGGGGCAGTGCACAATGCTTGTGCAAATAGCAACCTATCAAGACATAAAGGCTGCTCAGGCTGATAATCTAAGACCTCTAGTGGTAGTCCCTCTACTGCTATAGGATGCAATGAGCGTAGGGAAGAGATGGTCTCATCAGTAGGACTCGCTATAGACAAAGGGTGTAGCGCTCGTGCTGCTCTACTAAACTCTCCCGCCTGACCCAATGACAAGCCTCCTAAGGAAAGGCGAGGGGCAGTGCACAATGCTTGTGCAAATAGCGACCTATCAAGACATAAAGGCTGCTCAGGCTGATAATCTAAGACCTCTAGTGGTAGTCCCTCTACTGCTATAGGATGCAATGAGCGTAGGGAAGAGATGGTCTCATCAGTAGGACTCGCTATAGACAAAGGGTGTAGCGCTCGTGCTGCTCTACTAAACTCTCCCGCCTGACCCAATGTCCTACATCGTCGTAATCGAGTGGAATCTGTGGTATCCTGTGGCGATGCCTGTCTCCTAAATCGTGTAGCCCTAACAGACTCCTCTTGAAGGGCTGCCCAATCCCCTGCTCGGAATCGACGAAATCTAGCCGCCACCTCTCTATGCCCCGCATGTCCCCCTCTAGCATAACTAAGACACCATCGAGGGAGTAGGAGGAATAGGAACCACGCTAACTCGTCCAAGGGATCACGTGCCAAACGATCCAGTGGTAGGCAAAAAGCCTATCTAGCCTCATCATGGAGTGTGCGGGGTAGCCTATGGAATAGACGTGGACATGGAAAACTAGTCTCAAATAACCCCAAAATGCAACCCGCCTGAGAAGCTAACCACTCCCACGACTCGATCGGTATCCCTGGAACGATCAACGAAGGTATAGAAGAAGCGTGTGTAATCCCGAGTGTCACTGCTGTCGATGTGGTCGCTCGTCTCACGTGGGCATCCCAAGTGGTCCAATCATAGTCCTTGTGCATCCTTCCCACATGGGTCTTTACCCCTTGCGAGGTAAAGCGTCGGTGACACACCGGGCATGGTGTATCCCGACCCGCTCTAGGCGACCCCACATGGGAAGGTGTAGCCATGGCTATCACAAGAATAGTGATAGCAACACATGATACTCCTCTCCATATCTCCCCATATCTGCAAAACCACAACCCCTCACATCCCAACTCACATAACTCACATAAACAATCTCTCCAAACCCTAAAATCTATAAACTCTCATAACTTTCAATTTCCATCTCCAAAATTTTCAAATTAAATTCACATGGAACTTAATCATGAAAACCCAGAGATTAGAAATGAAAATTCACAACCCATCACTCTCAATGTATAATGATTGCTCTCAACCCTAAAAACACTAAAAAACTTCATAACTTTCTACTCCATTCTCCATAGTCTTCAATCTAGGTGCCAATGGAACCGAAATTGAAAAACGAAGAGAATCTACTATTCACTCAAAGGCTACATGCTAGAGAGCATTCAGAATTTATCAAAATTGTCTCACGTCTCTCCCTCTCCTCTCCCATCTCCACACTCCGCCGCAGCTCCTCCCACAGCTCCAAACCCCGCAAAAGATAGGATATAAGTATGATTAGGGAAATAACAAATGCTCCTCTCCTCTAAAAAGAACCTCGTCGAGTTTACCTTATATCAGTGGAGAATCACCTACATCTAAAGAAAGAGACTTCGAATATAAAGCTGTTTCAAGTCTACAAAGCATTCCAAAATAGATTTAAAAGTTGAGGTTCTACTAAAATTCACATAATATGGTTGAGTTATGTAACCTCTCATGCATCATTTTCTTTACGCAAGATACCTTTGGAATTCACAGATATCTTACTTTTACTTTATTCAATCATTATTCGATCACCGATAATATTATTACGAAATCTGGATTTGAAATTTGTGAAATGTTGTCCATATGCGGTTATAATCGTTATATGTGGAAATTGAAATCTTGGGATTGAAATTGAGTAAAGATTGAACTCGATATGTTACTTGGTCTAATTTGCGGCTAGTTGCACCAGAAAGTTGTGCGGGCAAACACACGTTCTCTACGAGGTTAGGGGCGACACCCAACAGTAGATATTTTATAATACGAATGTTCACATCGTAGAGGAGAGTATAAATGAGAAGTTCGTTGGGGTGAAACTGAGCTTCCACTTAAAACAAGACTTTTCTTTTTCTTTGAGCCGGCGCCGGCAAGTCAATCCTGGCTGTATGGGGCAGTTGCACCAAACGCAACCCAATATCAAATGAACTCATGGCTTTCTACCAACTGCAACAGATCTTTAAATTTAGCTATGCGAACAATCCTCGATGTTGAAATGTTTATTTGAGGCTTCCCACCTCAAATATGCCTTCCCACTTTTCAGTTTCCAATTTGTGAGTTCAAAAGTTCGTCTTTACGATTCGAGCGAATAAGAGAATGATCATCATTCAAGTTCAGACAAGCCTTGGGGATTAGATTAGGACCGGATACAGGTAGTGATCACCCCAGGAGAATGAAGAGGACTTCACTTCACTTCACTCCACGACACACTTGTTCTGTCAGATGACGATCATCAATGTGCAAAGCGGAATTTATAGGGTTGTGTTTACGCATTAGAGACATCGCTTTATAAAAGATCTGTGAGATTGTAGAGAAAGAGACGATGACACACATGACATAACAAGAATTGAAAAGCATGGAAAGATTCCATAAGCTTTACCAGTATAATATGAAGGGGTAAATTGATGTTAAGTTTTAATCGTATCGCAATGCTTAATTTGTCCTATGAAGAAAAGAACCTGGCACACATAGGATAACCAGAAAGATTGGAAGATCCATTAAATGAACAACGATAAACTCCAATATGAATCTTATGATACTTCAAAGGTGATGACTATATAAAATTCTAAAGATGGATTTAATGGCACATGGACTAGACCTATGACAATAGAAATTAATAGTACGTCCTCTTTGGTGTTACATGTACAGACGTGGCTTAGCTTAATCTACATCTTTTATGTATGTGAATTAAACTATGTAATTATTAAAAAGTGTTTGGTAAAATAATGCGATTGCGTTATTTAATGAATGTAATAATTTTTTGGTTCATTAATTAGATTTTTTTAGAATTTAGTTAGTGAATTCATAAATCTACACCATCCATTTCATATTTCCACATTTCCCCTTGCAGGATGTCCTCCATTTGCCGTCGGATCCGGGGTCACCTATTTTCGTGGTGAAGGTGACGGCGAAGGTCGACCGCTCGGATATATGTGGGGTGTGGAAATATTAGTTCCCTTATTGTATGGTGATAATAAATCTCTTGATTAACGAGGAATTGAATTGTTAATTCTAAATAAATTATTTATATTTGTCACCTAGAATAATTGGATTTTGCACAATGTAATTTTAAATGGGATCTCGAACTTAAAAGTAGGCCGCAAAGTTTAGAATGCAAAGTCAAAGTTTGTCCTCGAATATTAGAGCTAAAACTTGGACAAATCCTTAAGAAAATCAAGGTGCATTTCCGAAATTCAAAGAGATAGTCCTAAACTCAGCGCAGCCCACCCTATAACAAGCTGAATATTATAAACATGTAAATTTTCCAGTCCAGAAAATCCTGCTTGGATCTGCCAAGCAAGGTTCATAGATTTTAGATTGTGCGTATCTTCGATTCTTAGCTTAGTTTTCTCTCTGTTCAGACAATGAAATCTGAAACAGAATAAAACCTGACATCAAAAGATCCCATTGTTTAAGGTTTCTCTAGCCAGAGGCACTACTTCTGCATGAATGTTTCCTTGAAATCCAAGACGGGGCCTAAAATTTACAACCCAAGTTCAGTATGAAACACTAAAATTTGAAAGAGAATTTCAATGAACTATCAACGCTACTCGCAATTTTATAGTAAGTCATGTTTTGTTCCCTTACCCTAGGATCTAACGCTGTTCATGTTTCTGATTTTTTAGTTTTTATTAAGGTAATATTGGTAATAAAATTGGAATGTTATACATTATATTGCAATTTCCTGAAATGTGTTTCTTCAAAATCTCCCACATTTTTAGAATGGATGGAGCATTTTATAATGTATTTTCACCACCACATTTTAAAATTAATGATCTACATAAAACTAGAAATCACACTGAATGAAAATCTAGATACTACATGATCCTTTCCACTCTTCCCGGACAAACAAAAGTTAGAATTGCTCCTCTCCATTGGAATGAACATCAAAGAGAAAAGAACATATAGCTGAATTTCAGCACCCACATGTAAACTGCGAGGGGTACTATAGAGTCCCTCTCTGCGCAAGATTGTCGCCTTGTAAATAGTACAGTACTTCGATGCATTGTGCTTTCTTCACAGCATTCGGCAGTCATTTACCCGAATTCAAACGCCCGAGCGCTGGAGCCTGTGTTTACCGTACGCTCTAACTCTAACGCTCTTGAACGTTTGCATGAAAAAGCTGCACCAGCTTTGCTTAAAGTTCAGGACAGTCAAGTCCTCATGAGGGCCTTAAAGTCGGAGTGCACTTGATGACGCACAATCTATATCGATTGGGCTGTAAAGCCGTCAGCGTATTCATATAGACTTAGCGACCATCTATGACCTTTTTGGATCTGCCAAAATGTGGAAGATTGATGATAGTGCAGCAGATACCACTTGTTGAACTCCTGATCGAACAGAGCTCGCCTTTTAGTCTCCAACTTGTCATTAGCGGTCAGATGCCTCATGATGCCTCTTAAGAGAATGTTCCAGCTGTATGTAGCATTAGCACTGTGCGTAGACCTCGACAGTTCACATCAGAGCAGTACTGGATAGACCACGGTAACTACAGGTTGAGACAATCTTACTAACCTTCAAGAGGCGATTGTCGCCTACTACAAGGGTAGGTACCTAGGGACGGGGGACGATGGATGGAAGTGTTCATGGGGACGGGGACAAAGGATGTGAAACTTGGACCTACGTCTGGAGACGAAGATAACGGGCGATGCTACTTAACGGGAATAGAGATAACGGATGGGGAGAGAGACAACGGACGAACTTGGTTTTGCGGACGGGGACAAAGAGTGGGGAGGGGGACGACATATATGTTTAAGAAGGTCGTTTTGATGCACAGGGCTAATACTAGTAAGAACTAAAATGGGACTGAGCCCCAATAGGATCAGTATCGATATAAGATATCTGTCTACTACACACAGATATTTCAAACTCCATATGCGTTTGTCGTGAAGAGAATATTAGGCGGAGCACATTTTGAAATTGTGGCCTAATTCTTAAGTGAGATGACGCATGTGGACCAGTTCAGCACATATACATAGTAGGACCATAAACAAGCAATTTTTGTTCTGTCCAACCTGCACTTGATAGTTCGTGTCTGGACAGGTGCAGTTGTCTTCAATCGGGAGAAGATTAGGAGTTCCGTCGAGGTGATCCCAAGGTTAAGGGCATGAGATTCAAAGTATTACTATTTCAGTCGAATGTACTTATTTAACCATGACTTATTTGTGATTATTCCCTTGAGATGATTTCGAGAATGAGAAAAGTTTCAAGAAATAGTCGCATGAGAAACCGTAATAATAATAATAACTTCAGTTAGTTTCGAAAAGGAGTTTCACTGTAAATCAACTTGTGCAACAGTGTAGTATGAGTATGTTCATTACGAACGGTAAAATTAAACAGATCAATGACTACTTGAAGACAAATCTTTTCTCCACTTGTCATTTTCCCTAATTGTAACATTTTGAGCTACTCCCGAGTACTAACAATTTCAGAGAGTATACGTACTTATGTTACCACTCCTGCATTGCACTCTTGGCGTCACTCATGACGTTTACATGCATGAACTAAAGGTTTAAATCGGACCTGTAGTTAGCATGGTCTATCCAGCTTTCCCTAGCTGCATGGGATCTAGGAGACTCCTAAAGTTGGATTCATTCGTGCCTCTCGTCATTAGTCAGCTCAGTTATTGTGTACTTATAACGCTCACTTTGAGTGATCGATGTCATTGTCATGGCATGCTTTATGTAGAGCTGAAGTATAATTTTCTCTGTCTCGTGTGTCAGGCTGCAGCTGTGACGAGACTTCATGATCATTAGAGGTGCACGGGCGCCACAGCTACCTCTACTTTGTGTCATGTTTGTAGAACCCCGACGAGAAGCAGATGCCTATGTCTCCACAGTGCTGACAGGCAGTCTGGATACCTGATCTACGTCATTGTTGCACCAATTCTCTCCTCATCCCAAACAGGTTATGTTGCACGGTGCACACTTTCTCGCCGAAACAGGGTGTACGGGCCGAATATGTTCGAAATTGATCACGAACTCTGAGCTCAAGTATAGTAACCTGGCAACACGACCCATATGCATTACTGAAGTTTTTGTTTAATTGATTCCCAGTACCTTCAACACGAGGCGGCTAGCACCTGCGTCAGTGCTGTTTTCTTTACCGATTTCAGCTCTAGAGATCGCTCAATACTTTTTTGAGCTCTATTTGTTCTAAACAGCTGCTCTAATGCTTGACTCTTTTGCTCAAATTGAAAGAGCATCTTGCTTTAGTTCCGGAATTTTGGGACGTTTTGGTCAGATCTCCACTCTCAATCGTCCGTTGCGCTAACGAGCACTTCATGTGTCCGAGGGTAGACGTGTAGGTATACTGGGGACACTGGCCACCAATCCTGAGGTTCACCATTGAAAATCCGCTGTCGAAGTCAGAATGGTATGCTTTCTGCTTTATCTTTCACTACATAACAAAGTAATGTCACCTTCAATTCCATTCACCCTCTTCCTAGCTATCTCAGTCGGCATTACAACATCGATTCTTCCGTAGATATCCCAACGATCGGTTTGTGTGCAACTTTTGGATGATTCTATGGTTGTTTTAATAATATTACCAACTGCCTTTCGTATCCGGGTGCAAAAAGTTGTACCATACGTCTCAAGTCTTGGATCAAGTTTTGAAGCCAAGAAAGCATATAGTTCTGAAGTATTATACGCCCAATTGTTCTGGCTCTCAACCAATACAGTGTGAAGAATTCAACATGTATGAGGTTCTGTAATAGGCATGGGCATATGTAGCTTTCTGTAGCTTCGCAATCTGCAGATCAAATCAAAGATTCAATCAGAACGAGTAAGAGGTTTGCAAGTGCAGATAACACCAGATTGCTCGAGCTGCATCAGCGTTCTCTTAACCAAGTATCGCAATTATTCTGGCAGGGTAGGACCGAGGATCTCGAGGACGATATAGAGGTCGCGGAGCAGCGGAGGCTTATTACACAGGATGGAACGGTGGACTATAAAGGGGAACCAGCCGACAAGACAAAAACTGGAGGATGGAAAATCACTCCTTACATATGCTGTATGTATATCTCCTATCCATCACTGCCGATATCAATATCTGAATAGGCTGGTGACAATTCGTACCGGGTTCTATTTATATCCTTCTCCGCCGAATTCATCCGTCTCATTGCGATTTCGTGTTATAGTTCCAGAGGGGTTTCTGTAAACAAAGAAATTTCTGGGGATTTGGTTTTGGATAGGATATTGCAACTGAGCTGCCATGACTTTTAATTTTCAGAACATCGCGGAATTTCAAGAGTTGCAAAAGTTTAACAGACTCGAATGTCCGACGATGATGCAGGCATCGAAGTTACAGAGAAGCTTGCGACATCTGGAGCTCAGTTTAACCTAGTTTCCTTTTTAGTCTTTGAGAAGAAACTCCCACTGCCGTACGCCGCAAACATGGTGACGAACTTCTTTGGGACGTCCTTCCTCCTCCCACTTCTAGGAGGCTTTTTGGCTGACACATACTTCGGCCGTTACTATATTATAATTGGATCCGTTATCACCCAGATGCTGGTAAGTTTCTACTGTCAACCGAGCCCTACGTACATAATACTGAATTTGCTTTCAAGCTCAGGTTCTTCTCCTGGTGATTACGTGTTAGTTGTTACTTCAAATCAGTCTTAGAGCTTCGGAGAACGTTAAGAAGTTCCTCAGAATGTAAAGAACGGCAGTTCGATGTTAAGATTCTATTCTTCAGAGTTGCGGTAGTTTGACAGAGGATAGGTAAAGCTTTTCAGAGACTAAATTTATCAGTTGAATCTGCAGGGATATTTGGTGATGGTATTGACCATAGTGATACCCAGTCTGAACAATCAGGATAAAGCATGTCCAGACCCACAGAACTGTACAGCCGTACACGGATCAGGACTAGCAGTCATATACTTAGGACTATATGTTATAGCTTTAGGAATTGGTGGTATAAAAGCAACAGTCTCACCATTCGGAGCTGATCAATTTGAGGAGGGTGATCCTGCGGAGGGCCCCCTCCTTCCGAGCTTCTTCAACTGGTTTTACTGGGCAACAATGATGGGGTCTTTGGTAGCATCGACTCTGTTGATCTACATGCAGGACAATGTGGGATGGGATTGGGGTTGGGGAATCTTGCTCATAATCATGTCTACATCTTTGTTCCAGCTAATATTTAAAAGACGCACTTATAGATACAGAGTTCCCAAAGGTAGTCCTCTGGTTACTGTATTCGGAGTATTGGTAGCGGCCATCAGAAACTATAAGTTGCCACCTCTTTCGGAGCAGGAAGTGTCCAAGTATTATGACGAAATGCGGACGAGAGGAGAACAAAGAATACCACTTCATACAAAGAATTTGCGGTGTGTGTTCTCTTTATTCTTGATCTTACTACTGACCTGGGTGACACATGTTTGGTGTGGCTCTTGATCGGAGTTCCCCGAGGATTTGGCCGAGCTCCCGAATTCGGAGAGTTGTGTTCTGTGTGTTTCTGTTTCATGTCAGCATGATCTGATCAGTATGTAACGCAGTTCACAATGTTCAGAATTATGCCCGAGACATATTTTGCTGGCATTTGGTGGGAAGTTAGTAGTGTTCTCACTCAAATATCCAACATTCATATATATTTGCCGTATCAGTCTGTGAACCCCAAATTCAGCATGGAAAATTGAGTTGGAGGTGGATGCTTGTGCAGCCTTTCACGAATGGTAAGGTATTATCGTGTGATGCCTGTACATTGAAGACCCTGCAGAGATGGTTTTTAACTTTTTTTGGTTGCCCCATCCACAGATGGCTGGATAAGGCTGCGAAATACAACAACAGCACGACAATGGAAAGCCCGAATAAATGGAAACAAAGGGGACTGAATGAAGTCGAAGATGTCAAAATGCTGCTTCGATTGCTCCCTGTATGGCTCTTCACCATATTTTACTGGACGACGTTGGCACAAGCTACCACATTCGCCGTGGCACAAATACAGACAACGAACAGACATCTGGGAACGAACTTTAAAGTTCCACCAGGAAGTGTGACACCTGTGATCTTCAACTTTACAGTTCTGCTCTTCCTTCCTCTCTATGATCGTCTCTTCATACCTTTTGCGAGAAAATTCACTGGAAACGCAGAAGGAATCACTGTGCTGCAAAGAGTTGGCGTGGGAATGGCTATTCCTATCCTCTCAATGATCGTAGCCGCTTTGGTGGAAGTCCGAAGACTTGGTCTAGTGGACGATTTAGACGCGGAGGACACCCCGAAACGCGTTCTTCCGCTCACAATGTGGTGGTTCTTACCCCAGTACGTCATTCTCGCCATTGGTGAAGCATTCGTCTATCCTGGGCAGCTCGATTTTTTCTACAGCGAAGCTCCGGACAGTATGCAGTCTCTGGGCACTGCGCTGATGTTCTGCACTATCTCAGTGGGGTACTTCTCCAGCAGTGTTATCGTTTCGATTGTCAACAGTGCGACAAGCCGCAGCAAACATGGCGGCTGGCTTCAGAAGAACATAAACACGAGTCGACTGGACAACTACTACTGGCTTCTAGCTATCCTCGCGACCATCAACTTTTTCTTCTACCTTCTGGTTGCCAAACTGCATACTTACAAACAAGTGAGCACCGTCAACAACATGCATGTAGAACTTCGTCCGGATCAAATTGCTCAAGATCCCAGTACTGATTACGAAACGTCCAAACTTTTCCCCATCAAGGAACCATTGAAGAAACAGACGACAACAGGCACTTAAATTAGTGATTTGTGCTCCAATTGCAATATAACGCTAGTTAGATCGATTATGTCAGTTGATACATTAGTTCGTACCAGAGCACTGGTGGATCTACTTAAATAGATCTGCAAATCGAGATAGCCCGCGGAGGTAAGATGAAAAAAGGGGAGAAACTGAATCATTTCGGGGCAGCTCCGGATAATACCTCCAATACACATTACATAGGCTTCTGCTTCCCTTACTCAAATATCTCCGTTACACCAATTTTAAGTGAACTATAAAGAGAAGAATTAAGATTAAAGAGCCTAGACAGATGAAGTAGCATTCTTTGTATGAATTCGTAGGACGAAATTCCTTCAGCTTTGCAACTTCATAATCATGTGTCATTCTTTCCTTCACACATTATTTTTCTCCCTGGAGACGGCTCATTTCATCATGAGCACTTGGTTACTTTGGCTTTCATAGCCTGTTCATGAGGTCACTATTTGCATTAGATCGTTAAAAGTTGCGGTATGTGTGTGTCTGCTCGTTACTTCTTCCAGTGCGTCCGTAAACTTGGTTAGTAACCTTTTCTTGACCTGTAGTAATTATCTAAACAAAGGAAATCTTATTGAACCATCTTACTTGGATTTTATCTACGCATGTTGTCACTATCAGTAGCGGATCGCATTCATTTAGCTATTTCGAACTCCCGTTAAGATGAGGGACTCGATCCTTATGAGTGAAGATAAAGTATTTAGGCCCCTTGAAAGAACAAGAAAGGTCTAGCATCAATTACTGTAATGAGAAACTATTGACATATGACTCTCCATATGACATAGCAGCTTCATGCGTGACGTCTGCAGAAAATGGAACAGGATAAGGTCTTCCTCTTCGTTTAACAATGGAAGGAAACTGGCTTCTGCATTGCAATGCAATTTCCGATAGGCACAGAACGTTCGAGTTTCCTTCAGGACATAAACACAACCATATAATAAGTATCTTGATCTGTACACCGATTTCTGTCCCCCTTTTCAGCGAGCGGTTTAGCCTGACTTAACTGTTACTGACACAGAGAAGGGACTTTTGAACTAGACAGTACGGATCGCACCCACAAGCTGTAGTAGCAAATTTATTAAGTAGATCTTACAAGTTACTGCCCAATCTAATCTTGTGAAGGAATTTGACATCGACGGTTGTAAACCACTTGGATTTTCTATCGAGCATATGAAGTTCACAGTGGATGAGTCTAACTTCTACAAATTTGGATTATCGGGACAGTAATCCGCGAAGATGAGGATGGATGATTGGATATCCTATTCGCCGAAAAAACTGGCTATCGGTGTACAATATCCTCTGTAGAACTTGGACTCTCACCTCGAATTTTGCTGATCCAGTTGGCATCCTTCTCACCATATGCGTGAGAAATGATTCTTGCTTATAATCACATCGAAGCGCACATATGGCACAAATGTAGCTGAGTACAACGTGAACGTTTGAGACCAATAAGTGTTGAAATACCACATGAATCTGCCACTGTGACAGAGGATCAATGCCCAGACAGAAGGATCCTCCGAAGTAAGGACACGGTCTTCATGTAGCAAACGACAAAGCGGCCAGAAGGACAAACTCGCTGGTTAGACTCAAGACCCTCGAGCATACTCCGGAGCTGGATTTCTGTACTCTAACTTGGACTAAATCGTCCACTGTCAAAAGAGATCGGTCGCAGACATCGGCCATTTTACATATGTGTTCGGTTCGTGAACTAAATCCGCATCGGCCATTTGAAGATTTGTGTGAAGTTACGTGCACTTCTATATACCTTACTGCACTTGTTGCGAGTCTCATAGAACGTGCAGGTGTGCCCAGTTGTCTCCTCAAGATAGCTTTCTCTTTCTTGAACCTCGAATAGACGTACGAGCTCGAACAGATTTCTATTGAGAGAATGGACATGTACGACTTGATGTTCACAACATTATATCCAATACTGTATGTGTGCAGTGAATCTGCCTTTAACCTCGAAGATACTCTCAGAGTTCGATTCTGTTTGTGTGTGATCATTTTTGCGGTAGACCTTGGGAAAAGATACTATCCAACTTTTGTCACCTGAAAGTATTTGGAAGCACTACCAACGTATATACAATATGTTCCCGAAAGATTGCCTCAAGTCATATGATCAAATATGAATATCTTTCATTAGCAAACGTTATCCAGTGTTCGATTTCGATTAAGAGAAAGTGTTTAAACTAGGAAATGTCAGAGTATGAAATCTGTTGACGGTAACAGCTATTGTGTACGAAGAGATTGTTCATCAAACGAATTCGCCATCTAAGGAGATCTGAATCGGTGTGAAAACACCCGGAAACTGAGGGAGGGTACATACGAGTTTGAGCCGTATGCCAGATAGAACATTCGCACATCCCACATCTTCATGGAAGTGAAGAGTTGTCACCTTATGAAATAAGGTGACACCAGCGAGACTATGCTCGAAGAACAAGATGCAATCAATTATCCATTGTTTATCCCCGAGAAAACATAGTTGATTCCTTCTTTTTAATAAGGTTGTTACATGTTGTTATTTTATTGTTTCTCATAATAAGAAAGAAATTAAATTTATTTTTATTTACCTCTTTAAATTCTAAAACTGTGAATTAAGATTTTCTGCTGAATCTCATAAGCGCTAATGAGTGCACATAACTTTATAACCTTATAAAAGGTGTGCTATTCATATGTGCGAGAAGAGAGGAGAAAAAAAACTAGAAAGAGATAAATTCAGGGGAGGGATAATAAACAGAAAAGGTAATTAGAATAACCAGCTTAATTAATAATTACTATATTACGGTAATTTCTTGTACTATATGTGCTAAATTTTTAAACAGTTAATTAGACAAGAGGAGGAATCAATCTAGAACTAGTTCATTCGTTGATTCATATATGGTTTTCTTAATTTAGTTGCAGAATCAAAAGTTATTTAATAGAAAATAAATTTTCTTATTTTTATTATTAGTATCATTTAAATTTTAAATTTTAAATTTTTATTGAAAATAAGTTTATTTATAAATTTATGTATACTATAAGATAGAATTTACAATTTTACTCTAAGATATTTATTACAGGTACAAAATATGTATAATATAAATTATAAATATATTATTAGGATTATTTACGGTATATCACTTGTAATTAGAGAATAAATGTAATCATTTAAAACCATGTGATATACGTTACATAAAATTTGGAGGGTACAACTAATATACAACCATCAACCATTGATATCAATAACTTTCAGATAGAATTAAGATTATTAAGATTATCAAGATTATTATCTGATTATTAATCACCAGACTTATGAACATCTACGTAAGAAGTCAGTAAGTTTATTATTTATAGTAATTTTTCATCTTATAATTTATTTTCTTTATTGGAATGCACGTGAAGTTATAAATAATATTATTTACCCAAAAAATTTAAAAAAATTGCAATGAGAAGATAGTTTTTATAGTATAATTTATATATTGTTTTCTTTCCACATTCTGAACTAACCACACACATTTCAAAATATTCAAAAGCATGTCATCTTTATGAATATCTCTAAATATCTAAATATGTTTTAATAATAAAAATACTTTTAATTTTTAAATATTTTCATGGAAAGGTTTTAAAATTTCTATTTTCACTTGATTCTTCACTGAGATAAATAAGCATATATATATAATTAGTAGAACATTTTCTCAACCAGAAGCACCATTGCACTATGATAAAATAGAATAGATTAATTTAGTCACGTTTTGATACAATTAAGCATAAATAAGTTTATAGTCAAAAATAATCCACACAAGTAATTGCATATGCACTTCACTTATTTCAAGATTAATAAAGAGAGAGAACCTGGTAGCGAAGCTTTTCGAGGAGATGTTATATTTTTACATTCTGATCTTTTAAAAACAGCGGCTAAATTAAGTTCTAATCTTGGTGAAGATAATATCTCTATAAACTTGTACCCAGTCTTCCTCGGGTATCAACTCCTTGAACAATGCCTCTTGGTACCCTAGGGTTAGCAGGCGGATTCCCGAGGGCCGAAGGCCATTGAAATCAGACTCGGCTGCCGCCGAGTGTGATTTCAAAGGCCTTCGGCTCTCTGAGCCGCGCTGCGCTTCCCTCTTGATCTGGTTCAGCGTCTTTTCCAATGCCTCGATAGTTCTTTGGCGCACCAGAGTCAATCCTCCCGGACTTCAAGAGTTTGTAAAGTAGATTTAATATGTGAATTTCGAAAAGATTGATAATCTACTGGAATTGTTAATCGCGGGGAGCAACGGGAGAGGAAAGGGAGAGACCTGACACAATTTTTATAATTTCTGAGTGCTCTCTAGCATGTATTAATCGAGTGAATAGTCCATTCTCTTCGTTTTTCAATTTCTGTTCGATGGGCACCTAGATTGAAGACTATGGAGTAGAAAGTTATGAAGATTTTTAGCTTTTTTAGGGTTTAGAGTGATCATTATACATTGAGAGTGATGGGTTGTGAATTTTCATTTCAAATCTCTTTGTTTTCATGATTAAGTTCCATGTGAATTTAGTTAATAAATTTTGGAAATGGAAATTGAAAATATGAGAACTTATAGATTTTAGGGTTTGGAGAGATTATTTTCTTATGTGAGTTGGGATGTGAAGGGTTGTGGTTTTGAAGATATGGGAAGATATGGAGAGGAGCAGCATGTGTTACTATCACTATTCTTGTGCTAGCCATGGCTACACCTTCGCATGTGGGGTCGCCTAGAGCCGGTGCGGGATACACTATGCCCAAAGTGTCACTGACACTTTACCTCGCAAGGGGTAAAGACGCATGTGTGAAGGATGCACAAGGACTATGATTGGACCACTTGGGATGCCCACGTGAGACGAACAACCACATCGACAACAGTGACACTCGAGATTACGCATGCTTCTTCTATACCTTTGTTGATCGTTCCAAGGATACCAATCGAGTCGTGGGAGTGGTTAGCTTCTCATGCGGGTTGCATTTTGGGGTTATTTGAGACTAGTTTTCAATGTCCACGTCTATTCCATAGGCTACCCCGCACACTCCATGATGAGGCTAGACAAGCTTTACGCCTACCATTGGATTGTTTGGCACGTGATCCCTTGGACGAGTTACCATAGTTCTTATTCCTCCTACTCCCTCGATGGTGTCTTCGTTATGCTAGAGGGGGACGTGCGGGGCATAAAGAGGTGGTGGCTAGATTTCATCGATTCCAAGCGGGGGATTGGGCAGCCCTTCAGGGGGAGTCTGTTAGGGCTACATGATTTAGGAGACAAGCATCGCCACAGGATAACACAAATTTCACTCGATTACGATGATGTAGGATATTGGGTCAGGCGAGAAAGTTTAGTAGAGCAGCACGAGCGCTACACCCTTTGTCTATAGCGAGTCCTACTGATGAGACCATCTCTTCTTTACGCTCATTGCATCCTATAGTAGTAGATGGACTACCACTAGAGGTCTTACATTATCAGCCTGAGCAGCCTTTATGTCTTGATAGGTCACTATTTGCACAAGCATTGTGTTGTGCCCTTCGCCTTTCCTAAGGAGGCTTGTCAGGGATGGTTTATGAGCACCTTAGAGATTGCTTCCAAGCAGATGATCCTTCTAGTGGTTTTACCGAGTTGTTTCAGGTGGCTGCAGTAGTAGCAAGAGAAGACATTCCTATGTCTGTTAGTCGGGTGTTAGGTGCTAGTTGACTTCTCGTGATGGAGAAGGACACAAAAAGCATTAGACCAATTACTATTGGAGAGATCTTCTTACATTTGGTCAGTCGTACCATTGTCTTTCAGCATCATTCTCATTTTTTATAGCACCTTAGTCCACATCAGTTTGGAGTAGCTACACCTGGAGGATGTGAGGCTATATCTCTAGGCATTAGAGCACTCCTAGATATCCATCCGGAGTGGATCATCCTACAGGTGGATGTTGAGAACACTTTTAATAACGTCTCATGTGCATCCATCTTTAGAGAGCGTAGGGAGGCTGGTGGATCCTTGGCGAGTCTCATTCCTTTTGTGTGGTCTTTTTATGGCTCTCCTGCTTCCCTTTACTACCAGCATGGTGGTTCACGGGAGGGAGTCACCGTCTTGGAGTCAGCTGTTGGTACATGTCAAGGAGATCCTTTGGGGGGCCCTTATTTGCCATGGCTTACTTTAGAGCTCTCCTATCTACTACTTTGGCCATGCTAGGTTGTGTATTTGTAATACCAAGAGCTAGCCATATGATCTAGATCTGAAATTCGGTTTGGCAACATCTAGAATGATGTTATACATGATGGTCAAAATAGATAAGATAGAAATATCACCAAAAGAGTACTTCTACTAATAGGGCAGAAACCGAAATAGACTTGAGAACCTTAGAACCAATAGCTAGACATATGATTTAAAGGTGAGAATTGGTTTGGTAATATCTAGAAGGATGTTACACATGATGGACTAAACAGATCAGAAAGAGGTATCACCAAAAGGCGACTTCTACTAATAGAGTAGCAACCAAAATATGCCTGAAATCTTTGAAGGCAATTTCGGAAGCCTAAACAAATGAATTAGGCCTCAAAAAGATACATATTCCTCCCCCAAAAAATGAAAGGCTGGCCTTCCCTCCCCCTTGCTTTGTCTCGTCGAGAGCTTTCCAACGGTACCTTACTCATGTGATTCTGAGACTCCTACAAGAAGATTCCCTAAAAGATTCCCTAAAAGATTCCCTCCGGTCAAAGCTTGTTTGACCAACCAGATAGGACCTAGACCAGACATGTCACCCATCCAAGTAAGTAATCCAAGGGTGGAGCTTGCTGACATGTCACCTATTGTGGAGCTTCCTTGGAGTAGATCCTCTTTGTCTATATAATAAAGAGAAGGTGCTCCTTTGGGGCATCAAATGTTTGAGTGTGCAATCCGTGTTTTCTCTCTTCTCTTGTCCTTGGATTATTACAGTATCTCTCTCCTTGGAAGATGATACACACATTGTAGGCCATGTAGATCAAATTAGGCATGCCTTTGACTACTTGACTACCGAGCTACATCTAGTAGGCTTGAGAGTCAAGGTGTCAAAGTGTAGGGCATTGTCCCCTTTAGGTATCCCTCCCCACCTTGAGCTTCCAGAGGGGTGTATTGCATCCACATATGGACTTCGTGTTCTTGGAGTGCTAGTAGGATCGGAGGATTTTGTCACACGCTTCTTGGACGCTGCCCTTGTAGAGGATGTTCTCCATGTGGATGACCTTCCATTACTAGGAGATCCGCAGGTGGCATTTGGTATACTCTCTTCCAGTATTGCTTGTTGACCATCCTACCTCATCTGTACAATTCCCCCCTCACCGTCCTTCCTATCACGTCTGAGAGCATTTGATAGGAGGATTATGGGAGTCTTTGGTGATATTATTGGACCAGGGAATTTTGAGTGTGTGACAAGGGATTTGGCGCATAGACAGACGGCTCTACCAAACTCATGTGGTGGGGTTGGCTTACTTTTTATGGAGGAGATGGCACCTATAGCATTTTTGGGTAGTTGTGCTCTCTCGGCACCCCTACTTTCCTCTCGTTTTGTGGTTGTTGATAGGCCGGTTTTGGAGACTTATGTGACAGAGGTGGAGGGAGGATCCTTTTCTCTCCAGGTGTTATTGCGGCAGATGAGAGATAGTCTATCCCAACGAGCACGAGAGTGTTTTCCACCATTTGCTTCACTATCGTCAGATTGGACTAGAGGTTTACAGTCTTCCTTGATGGAGCGATATGGTGAGCATACGCTACATTTTCTCTTAGTTGACTCGTCCATTCCTCATGCTACTAGAGCACGTCTTCACTCTTGCTATGGCAAGGGTGCAGGCTCGTGGATCCTAGCTTGACCGTGCATTAGGGCTTTTCGACTTGCATCGGCTACTTTCTCTATAGCAATGAGGTTTTGCCTAGGTTTGGTTGACCCATCTGCATCTTCTCTACTCACTTGTGAGTGTGGTTCTACACTAAATGCAGCGGCGGTCCACATGACACGGTGTCCTTTTGGAGGACAGAGGATAGCTATCCATGATGTCATTAGAGACATAGTGTTTGCTATGGCGTGAGAGAGTGGATACTTGGCTTGGAAGGAGCGTTTGTATGCTTTGCAGACAACACATTTTAGGGCAGACTTATACATGGTCCGAGATGATCAGGTGACAGTAGCGGATGTCATGGTCACAGACCCTACGCGGGATACAGTTTTGGAGAGAGTGATTACCCATCCCCTTGGATGGGCGGCGAGTGCAACAGCAGGTCGCAAGGTCTCCAAGTATAGGGGCATGCAGCAAGGTCACCTCTTTGTTCCTCTAGCCTTGGAGTTATGTGGAGCGATGGACATGGCATTTGACACATTTGTCAAGGAGTGCACGAGAGCTTATCATGTTAGGCGTCAGGGGGTACCACTCTCACTCTCATACTTTGTAGCATATTTTGGACAGCGTGTGTCCATTGCTCTACAGAGGGCAGTGGCTGGTGCAATCCATAGGAGAGCAATCACATTAGGTGATGTTTCTTTGGATGCTCCAGTTGTGTGTAGACCGTACGACTTGCATAGCTCGGATATCTTAGGTGCGGTAGGGCAGATTTCTCATACAGACTCTATTGGGGCTTAGCCCCATGTTACCTTTTTTTGTCTCTCCCTTGTACGACTTGATGGGGTCTTCCCATCCTTCATTTTTCCTATGCGGTCTGCTTTTTACCCGAATTGTTGAAGTCCATTAAAAAGAAGTTTCCCATCCTTCATGTGTTCCCAACTTTCCTTCATCCTTCATGTGTTCCTTCATTCCTTTAAAAAGAAGTTTCCCATTCCCATCCTTCATGTGTTCTACGTGGTCCCCATTTTCTTCTTAAAAAGAAGTTACAAAAGATCCAATTGAACAATGACATCCGCCACGGTCTCTTAGGCTTTACTTACTTACTTACTTATTGTTTACTTACTTATTACTTATCTTACTATAGAGGCCTGTGATGGTGAGAACAGAAGGGGTTCTGCTTTCGTTTCGTTTCGTTTCGTTTCGTCTCGATCTTGCTTTCGTTTTGACCCTAAACCCTTCCACTGAGAATAAGCGGAAGTGACGTATCGGATCGCGGTCTTAACGTCTTCGCTGCTGAATTCATAAGCAGACAAGAGACAACCTGGCGAACTGAAACATCTTAGTAGCCAGAGGAAAAGAACGCAAAAGCAAAAGCAAGTCTCTTGGTGGCGGCGAGTGAAATGGGACCAGCCTAGACCGTGAAAATGGGGTTGTCCAGGAGCTATATAACTGTTGTGTTGCTAGGAGAAGCAGTTGAGTCCTGCATCCTTGATGGTGAAAGTCCTCACCTAAAACATCAAATAAATAATATTATATTCATAAAAAGCGTTTAATTCTTTCAATAGTTTTACAGCAACATATCCTCCACATCCAGCTCCAGCAGGAAGTCCTCCTGCTTCTACACAATCAACACCACCATCACCATTATAATTAGCATCTTCTGGACTTCATCCTTGAAGGAATATTATTTGATTTGTAGGGAGGGCCTTATGTCACCATAAACGGAGACTGGTCATCTTGTTCAAAATCCCATACATACTTATTTTGTCCTACTCCACTCAGGTTCGAACTGATGGCTTTCACCACGGCAAGGTGATACTCTACCACTTCGTTGCATCCCTACTCGCAAAAGAAGAAAGACGAAATGCTTCGGGGAGCTGAAAATAACTATAGATCCGGAGATTCCCGAATAGGTTAGCCTTTTAAACTGCTGCTGAATTCATAAGCAGGCAAGAGACAACCTGGCGAACTGAAACATCTTAGTAGCCAGAGGGGTGCAGATTGAAATTGTTTAAGTAATTCACGTAATCTTTGACCTCGAGCTGATTGATTTGGGTAGCTTTATCAAGATCGGAAGCAAAATGGGCAAAAGCTTCTAACTCTGCAAATTGAGCTATCATCATGACTTTCAAAGTCATGTGCGGTAGCAATACCAAACCAAAGACGATGAGTGGTTGAATCTTGAGATAAGCCCTGGCACTACTGCTGAATCCGGAGGCAACTTTTTATTTTTTTTATAAAAAATAAAATAAAAACCTGCCTTGCTCATATTCTGGCCTTCCTCTCCACATGTGTAGCTTTTATTACAAACTGTTTGCATAAATAAAAATATTTATTTAAATTGATTTTTATAGAGTAGGCAAAAATCTTGGCCGTACCTTCTGCTCTCTCAAGGCGTCCTAGCGGTGGCAGCGCAGCGCAGACGTTCCCCGATTTAAACTTGCTGCTCTCGAGTACTTAACTCAGTGGTTAGAGTATGGCTTTCATCCGGCGAGAGTGCTAAAGCTTTACGTTTATCTGGTGGAGGCCATATTCATCCTGGTACTGTTTAAGGTAAATTTGAGAGAGACCGTGACGTGATTTTTTCTATTTTTTGTTTTTGATTTAAACAGAAATTTAAACATGTAGGGTGAGATTTCGCCAAATATCTGTTTGATGGATAATCTTTTACTATTTAAAAGATGTCTAAAGAGCATATTAGAAGTTACAAATATCCATTATAATTCTATTTTAAGATAACACACACTTATAATATAATGGGGTAATTCATCTTGCAAACCTAGAATGGTAATTGTACGTATACTAAAACCTTAATCTTAATCTATTTAAAGCATTTTTCTTGTTTAAACCTTAATCTGTTCATAGTTTACTTATTTTAACACTATAAATATGAGCCGATAATATAGCTTACCTATGGTGGATGGAATTTAGCTACTATAACATAAAATTCTTATTAGAATATAGCTTGAATTATTTATAAGAGATTTGTAATTATATAAGATGAGAGATTTTGATATCAACAATTCTTTTTTCTTCTCAATAACTTCTTTTAAAAGCAATTGATATCAATAAAATAAAATTATCAAAGTTATATCAGTAACCTGTTATTTTTATACTAGTTAAACTCATTACAACAATTTTTTTCCCATTTTATCTCGGTCTTAATACTTTATTAATGTTTTAGACAATAGATTAAATCTTAAGGAAGCACTAAAGAGGATACACAATCAATTCATGCCCTATCCTTATCAAAGTCCAAGTCAGGTTCAACAATTTGTTCTGAACAAAACATGCTACGAGTACTATGATACATGATGGTTTCCAATGATGTCTGAAGCTTGTCGATCTTGCGGACGAGCTGTGGAGCAATGAGATTTTGTCAATACAATGTTCTGCAGGATTCCACTGCCAATTTAAAATCCATGATTGCAACTTGTAGCGTCCCTCCAAAGAACTATATGTGACCATTTTGCAAGAGGCTTGCACATGTCTGTTTGACCACACCCTTCATCAACCATCACGAGAGCGGAGAAGTAACCGGGTGTTAGGATCTATAAAACCCCACAAGAAGTTACTTGTCACTCGTGCCAATTTTCATGTTCTCTCATGCATGAATCTCCTGAACTGATATCCAAGATCCATGACATAATGCAGAGTGAAAACTTGAGTGCATAGTGCAGAAATGTAAGAGTGATGAGGGGGTTAATATGAGAGAAAGTAGAATTGAATACTTGCAAGATTGCGGAACAAGTGATGGTAGTCAAAACAAAGGCTACTCACACAAGGTGGAAAAAAATGTATAAACCTCCCAAATTATCAAAATGGGGATTGCATTGTAGAGCAGATAACTTGAAGAATAGAAATCTAGAATTCCTATTGTGGGACTAGAGTTTTATAGACATGCCAATGTTAGAAGAAATAAGAAAAAACACATACACTAAATTGTTAAGACCCAACCCTATAACATGAATAGAAGATCACTAGCAGCAATACTTTGGAGAAAATTGCACACCATTTGGGCAAATTCATATTGATACTCCTCATTACTAGGCCAAGTAAGAATATGAAGGCCAAGATAAACGATGTGTTTGTAGGAGGGAAGTACACTAATGGGTATAAAATAGAATATCTAAAAGATCTCATTAGATGAGTAGTAATAAAATTGATCATGATTGAACAAACATTGTATGTCAACCTCAATCAAGCTGTTTTTTTCCAACTTTTGCACAAAGGAAAATTTATGAGCTGGAGGCTATAATACCAATAGCTAGATATATTATCTAAAGGTGAAAAATGACTCAATAACATCAAGAAGGATGTTAGGTATGATGGGCTAGGTAGATCAGATAGAGGTGTCACCAAAAGAGCACTTCTATAAATAGAGCAGGAGCCAAAAATAGCCTTAAAATGTAATACCAATAGCTAGACATTTTATCTAGAGGTGAAAATTGACTCAATAACATCTAGAAGAATATAATAGATAATGGACTAAGTAGATCAAATAGAGGTATCACCAAGAGAGTACTTTTACTGATAGGGCAGGAGCCAAAAATAGTCAAAACTTCAAAGCCAATTTTGGATGCTTAACTAGATGAATTAGGCCTTACAAATGTGCAAATTCCTTCCCAAAGGACATAAAGGTTAGGCTTCCCTCTCCCTATTTGGTTGGTTGACCAACCAGATAGGACCAGAACCAACATGTCATCCATGCATGCAACTAATCTAAGGGTAGAGCTCCCTGCTAGGTACCTATCCATGTATCTTATCCAAGTGTGGAGCTTCCTTTGAGTGAATACTCTTTGCTATATAATAAAGTCAAGGTGCTCCTTTGGGGCATCGGAGTAATGAGTGTGAAGCTTTTATTTCTTCTCTTGTGTTTCTCTTAAGGTCACTTATCCTCAAAAGATTATAAAGGTGGATGTTTAGTGAATGAGTAAATGAGCTATTGGAGGACATGGAGCAAGGAGTGGCCATAATCATAGCGCTCTTCATTGTGCACTTCTACTTGGGAATAGGCTTTTTCACAAACAAGGAGAAGGAGAGATTTTTGAGTCACTCTCATCATCCAATCTACTTCAGCGTGCATCCCATTTGGCCAAGGAAATATTTAAGTATCATGATGCAAACAAGGAGTATCTTTGTGCCAATAAGTTTGTACCTATCAAGAATCTTACAACACCATCATGAGCAACAAGAAGTTACATGCAATGAAGAGCAAAACTTGGTCTCCAATAAACAAAAGAGAAAGCAAGTTATTAAAGTATTGCTAGAAGAAATGCAAAAAAAAAAAGCCAAAGTGTGAAAGCTAAAAGAAGAAGATTCTACCATGACCCCCCTATAAGGAGACAAACACACCAACATAGCCAATGACACAGTGTCAGAACACAACATGGCAAAACTTGAGGTAATGACCAAGGTAAGAGAGGACCTAAAGATTACAAAAAGGCATGAGAGGACCTAAAGTCAAAACTTCAGCAAGGCCACAAAAACTTGGCAAATAAATGTGTGGGTCTTCTCATGACCATAGAACACACAATGACTCAACCCTTGAACCAACTAGAATGGATGGCCAACAACACAACAAATCGGACAAAGATTAAGGACTTCAAACTCAAATTGAGGTTCTTGAGAGGAAGGTCTATATGGATGATCAACTAACAACCTTGTAATTCAAATTGCAAAGCCACATGATCTCCAAGTTCAAAGAAGCACAAAGAGCATCTTGAACAGGATCATCAAGTACAAGAGGAAGCTTGTTGACCTCATTCAAATCTACAAAGGCATGAGTACTTTATCACAATCACCATCAACTTATCCTATGTGTCGTGTGTATATACATCGCTACACAACATACATTGTTGTCAACATCATACACTATAGAAGCACAACTCACACATAAGTCATACATAGACTCTAAAGTGCCACAATAATCAGATTGCTTACCACTCTCAACTCAGATCAGTACTTGATCTGTCACTCTATAAACTACCAACAACTAGGCACTGATTACAGTCAAGCCACACCCACTCAAGCATAGAGAATCCAGGTGATGCTCGCCGACCTCTGTCCACCATAGCCAAGAACTCGAAGGCTCACATCAGAGAAGTGAGCTCTTTGGAGCTCACTTTGAAACTATACTCCACGGACTTGAGCTAGCTCTGAAACCCTAACGGTCCCGCTGACGGCACACTCGACGGTGAAAACGGTGCAAAGTGATGGTGGGCCCCACCGTGAAGTCAGTACCCTGAACACAAAATCTGACCATCAGAAAGTAATCTCTAAGAAACTGCTGAAATAACTCTAACTACTATCACTAGAACTCCAATGTCCAAGCATCTAGACGTGGCACTATGAATGGCATGACAGCTATCGTGCGTATATACATCGCTACACAACATACATCGTTGTCAACATCATACACAATAGAAGCACAACTCACACATAAGTCATACATAGACTCTAAAGTGTCACAATTGCCCCCCTAGCTGGCGGTTAGGTCCCTCTAACTCCAGATAGCCATCTACTCTAAGTATATGGTATACCCTCTAATGGGCAAAGATCAGGAGGCCGGGTGCTATGGAGCCCCATCGTTAGTCGCCTGTTTGCAATCTATACCATATAAAGAATGAACTAGCTATAGGTCAAGTACATCAAGGACAGAACCACTGTCCTTGAGGAACCACCGGGAGAGGAGGAGTCATACATGCCATATGCCATCCTCTCGAACAGCTATCACACACTAACATAGTAGCAGCTCCACCAGCAGAGCCACATAACATACACCTCAAGCATGCACATACAAGTGCCAAGCTTGGGTCCATAGTACCATCAATGTTTGGAAGGTGGCATGGCGCACAATTGCGCACATGATCCTTCCAAACAACACCATCACGTCCTTCTAACACAAGGACTCCAGATGGCAAAACCTCACGCACTTTCAAGATAGTGCGGCCTGTAGAAACATCAAGTGTCATCGATGATGTTTGCTATAGATAGTTGTCTAGATGAAATCGACGGATTGAGTGTCTATAACCTCCTCCTTGAATGGTAGCATAGCGTAAAGTATCTCTATGTTGAGCAATTGCCAAGTTCTCAAAGGCCATCGGCATCACTCTCCGAAAGATCTCTGCCCGCTGAGAACATGCGCTCATCCATACATCGGGGTCATCCAAGTCCAAAACTACAGTAGCATCTCGACGAATGGCTGCAGGTAAATCTGGATCTTGTCCATAGAGTAGAAAGTATGGTGAGAAGGATGCTAAGGAGGCTTGCCGGCTGAACCAATAGCCCATGGCCAACCAAGGTAATTGGAGATCCCAATCTCCCAAGTGACCTCTCTGCAAACCATACTTTTGCAATCCTCTCTTCACCGTCTGAACCACTCTCTCTTACTAAGCCATCTGCCTCAGGGTGATCTCGGGATGTAGTACAATGATCAATCAAAGCCTTGTCACACAAGACCTGAAACTCCCCCAAGAACTCTATACCCTGATCAGTCAAAACCTCAGCTGGTGCACCAAAATGACTAAGAACTCGATCCAAGAACAAGTAAGATATCCCTTCACTAGACTTGTCAGGAAGTGCCACCAACTCAATCCACTTGGAGAAGTGCTCCACCATCACCAAAACGTACCGATGATGTCTCACAATCAGCAGTAAAGGTCCGGTGAAGTCCAAACTCCAACGGTAACCCAATCCCATGATAGGTAATGGGTGTAACTGTGGCGTAGGAGCATTGAATGATGCTCTAACTTGGTCACAAACCATACATCTTGCAACAAATTGTTGTACTTTGGTCTGCATACCGCGCCACCAATAATGACTCTTGAGTAAGCTATATGTATGCTTTACTCCAAAATGTCCTAGCTCCTCATGAGCATGACGGACCAACTGTGGTCTTTGTGATGGAAGTGGTACTACTTGCACTCTACCATCCTCCCATACACGCAAAAGGTGTCTACCCTCCAATCTGAACCATCTGGCTTGCTAAAGAACACGGTCTCTCTCCTTGGCCCCAACTGTGCCACCCACAACACCAATGCAAAGATAGTCCATCACTAAGGCATCATCATGAATGTCTCGCTGAACTGTATCAATATCTTCACTCTCTAGATCTGTGACCTCAATAACTCCTCCTGTATGCGCTAAGAGAGATACTACCAAAGCCTCTGCAAATATACACAAAAAGGCCGATGCATGCCAACCTGGCACCATCTCCTCATCTGTCTCACCATGCCAATGTGCTCCGGTCTGATCCTGTTGGCTGAGACATGGGTTTCTACTCAACCCATCTGCATCATGGTTCACCACTCCAGGTCTGTGAACAACCGTGAAATCATACTCTTATAAAATTAGAGCCCATTGTGCAAGCTTCCCTGAAAGCTTGTCGGATTCCATCAACCACTTCAGCGGCTGATGATCAGTGATGAGAGTGAAGGGGTTACCAAATAAGTAGCATCGGAAATGTGCTATTGCCCAAACTGCTGCCAAGCACTCTCCCTCATATGAACTTTACTATGCCTCCACTGAATTGTTGAAGCAACTAGCATAGGCCACCACAACCTCCTTCTCCTCATCATCATGTTGGGTGAGCACCGTTCCAAGCCCTAACATACTCCAATCAGTGTGAACTTGAAATGGTCATCCCCTGATTGGTCTCCTCAAAATAGGAGCAGATGTCAACCTCTCCTTGAGCTCTATAAAAGCTCTCTCTTGCTCATCTCCCCAACACCACTCTTGTGTAAGCTTGGTCAGCTTCGTCAAAGCTTTGGCAATGACACTAAATCCTCTAACATAGCGGTGATAGAAGTTCACCAACCCAAGGAATGCTCACACTCTGCTCACATCCTTAGGCCAAGGAATACGTGCAATAGCCTCCACCTTGGTCTGCTGAACACCAAGTCCTTCGGGGTAGATAGTGTGACCCAAATACTCAACCTGCTCGTGGAAGAACCTACACTTCCCAAGATGTAATTTGAGTCCATGAGATCTCAACCTCTCAAACACCTCCAACAACTATCTCTCATGCTACTCCACAGTAGTGCTATAAACCAAAATATCATCAATATAGCACCAAGCAAAATCCAATCCAGCTAGGATCCTATCCATGACCCTCTAGAACTCAGCAGGAGCGTTCTTTAACCCAAATGGTAAGAACCTCCACTAATATAACACCTCCTTGCCATGAGGATCAATAGCCCAAAATGTTGTCTTGGACTTGTCCTCCTTCCTGATCGGCAACTGATGATATCCCGCTCAAAGATCCAAAGTACTGAAGACCTTTGCATGCCCAATCTCATCAAAAATCTCCTCTAGTGTAGGCATGGCATACCGATCAGCCCTGGTCTATCGGTTGATAGGACGGTAATCTCCACACATCCGCCTATCTGTATAGTTGCCATGCATATCCTTCTTGGCTGGCATCATTGTCGCTGATGCATACTCTCCATGTGAAATCTCCACCAAACAAGCCTCAAAAAGGTCACTACTCCGGCTCTGAATCAATGTCCTCTCCATATCACTATATCGATAAGGACATCGGAAAACTGGTGTGTCGCTAGTCAGCTCAATCCGTATACCAAGTCCCTCATAGCACCCAAATCCTTCATACTGAAGGCAAAACAACTCGTGTGACTCCTCAAGAACCTCCAAACCTTCCGTCTTTCCTCTCCAGTAAGCTTGGGTCCAAGATCTGGTTCCCAAGTATCCTCTATAACTGTAGTAGGAGTGGAAGACGTACTGATTGACTGCTACATTGGGCCCTTGGGAGCAATAGTGTCATGCTCCTGACCACTAGAGATCCCAACCTCTGTGTGAAAAACTCCCTCCACTCTGGCTGCAAGCTCCACACGTCCTCTGGCTGCATCCTATGTGGACCAAGGGTGTAATCCAAGTAGACCACTCTCCCTAGTAGCTACTAGATGTGTCCCAAGAATACCATGGCCACTAAGTCCATCACCCCCAGCATGTGCCTGAATTGTCTTGATAGGCACAGGGCTCACAAGTGTCCGAGTGGTGATGCCTATCAAGCGCATCTTACGCTGCTCTGCCAAGCCAAGGCTCACAATCCAGGTCAAGCAGTTCAGGTCCATAGCTTGACCTAACACCTGACGCTTAGATGCCTTTGACATTGCTGGAACAGCGGTAATATTGGTGCAAAAACCCATCACCCGCTCTCTCTCATCATCGTTGGGCTCCACCAACTATTGTAACTGTGAGTCCCAAACAAGTCCAAGTCCTCCCTCTCGAAAAGCATGAGAGCTTGGGAAACTCATGAGTATGGGAAATGCAGCTCTAGGCTGTCCAACTAGGTTCACCACTGCCATAGGTGACCTATCAGCCACTACCACTGTCTGAGACTGGCACCCAACATCCAAGATATCATCAACAAGGATGTGGTCAAGTCGTTGAATCCCATTATAAGCGTACTGTAGAACCTCTTTGGGTAAGAGGTTCGTCCACCAAAGACGAAGATGATGAGCCCGTGATCCCACTCTGGCTGCATCTAACAATACAGCAGGTCCCATCCAAGAATAGACCTGATGTGTACTCGCCACCACTCTAGTGCGAGAATCACCCATCAAAGGTACGTTCTCCAAAAGGTAAGCTAGAGAAACAAACTGATGAACCTGGAGATGTTGTAGTATCCGTAACATCTCCCAAAACACACCAAAACGAGGATCCTGAAGACCCAATCCTCTACCAGCATGTGTATGTCCCTAACATGGCCATCCAGAAATCACCAAGTGAATAGGCCCATGTCTCTCTAGGTCATGCGCCCCCAATAAGGAAATGTCTCCTGGTAAGGCCTTTTGGTAACTTCTGACTGCTGACATCGGTAATAACTCTGGATACCAATAGGCCAAGTGTGCCACATGATGTAGAAAGACTTGCCTAGCAGTCTCATCTCTCTCTACATACAAGTACCTCTGTACTTGTATACCCGCTTGTAACACCGCAGCTAGTCCGGTGCTGATTCCACCAAACAACTCCAATAGGCATATCCCCTCTACTGGATACTGCCAAGCAATGAGTGTGGTATCTAGAGGTATCAAAGCAATTGCCTCTGGAGGCTCATCCTCACACTCATCTCCTGATGGTACGAAGGCTCCACTCCAAGCCTGCTGCACCAACTGATCTGCATGCTACTGCAATGCCTCCTCTGAACTCCACAATGGAACATCCAAGGTGGATGGAACAATCCCACTTGTACTCCAAAGCCGAGTGATCTCCTCTGGTACTGGAGTATCCTCTACATGGGCGTTCCACTCCAATAAGTCACCAGGCCAAGTAATTGCTCCACTGAAAGCTAAAACTGATGTTGCCATGGTCTCTGACTGTAGTGAGCCAAGACTGCCACTACTGAAGCGTACTGGTAGGCGACATACCCATCCCTCACCAGATTGCCAACCAGGTCTATAAGAGGTTGTCTCCTCCCAATAGTCAATGCTGAAACCCATGGGGTATAACATTGCTCCCCCAACTAGCACATCATATGACTCAGCTATTATTGCAATAGCTTGAGCTCTCACCACCAAGCTATCAGTCGGATGACCAGGCTGAACCTGGATAACAAGCTCCCCACGTGTGATGTACTGTGTCAAACCACAACCTAGAGATGTCTGGATCTGAAATGGACACCTCTCCACATCGGTCTTCCGTAACTCTAGACCGACAATTGCAGCCTTCTCCAACATAAGGGGCTACACACCAGAGTCTAACAAGACTCTATGTGGTGTATAGACCTTCCCTGAAGGTCCCACCAAACGGAAAATCCCCCTTTGGTTATCCAATAGGACAACACCATGTGTAAACCGTGCTTCTCAAAGGCCGGTCTAGCTGGCAACTCCTCTAGTCTAGCCGCTGTTGCCTGCCATAAACCACTGGTCGCTGAACGGATCCCATGCTCCTCAACCAAGTTAGCTCCCCTACCAACCACCTCTGCTCTAGTAGTAGGAACTGCACCATCCCTACTCTCACACAATGTGGCAGCCAACCGGAATACTAGGGCTGGGTCAACTCCCAATATAAACATATCACTGGCCGAAAACAAAGGATGTTGCATAATCAATTGAGCCGCCCCCAACATCATGCTAGACTCAGTCTGAGTAGTAGTAGGTGGCTGACTAGTAGATAGTCTATCATGTACTCCATCACCACCTACCACACCTGCACTAGGACGTCTAGGAACCATGGATGTTATCTGCAATGCCTCAGATAGCGTGAAAGACTGGGGAAGTCTGACCTATCTCCCAACCTCTCCTCTCTGTGGGTCCAACTCCACTGATGCTCCTCTAGGCTCTGGAGCACGTACTGCACTCCTAGTCAATGCTGCAGATGCATCCACCTGTGCTACTCCGCACATGAAGTCCAAAGCATCTCTATCACCAGCATATGAGGTGGAAGCCTTAGCACCTGAATCTGATCTCCTTTGAGCAATAGCCATACTAGCCAATCTCTGCTCCAACTGCTCAATCTGAGTAGCCATAGTGGTGTCAAATGTAAGGGCAGGTACTGCACCCCTACTAGGTGTAGATCCTCTACCACCACCTCGTCCTCCATGAACTGGAGCTCCTCTACTACCTGCCATAGCAGCCCTACCACTCCGTAACTCTGGGTGTAGGTCAAAACACCGGTCACTAGTGTGACCAAATTTGTGACAATGCTCACACTACCTCTGTGTTGGCAGTGATACACCCAAAGTATCAGGTCCACTGCCTTGAGTACACTCTCTTTGATGGTGAGGTCCACCACAAGTCCAACAAGCAACACCACCACTTATTGGCTGCTGCTGACCCAAAAATGAGGGTAAGGGTCTAACTCCACTAGGCCCTCCATTCGCTCTATAGGATCTAGGCTGTCCACCCTGTCCTCAAAAACCAACTGGGCGTGGTGCACTCTACTGCACTCTAGAAGAAGTCACAACCGTGGATGAGGTCTCCCTACCAAATCCAGATGTCACCACTCTCTCCTCCACTATATTGAGCTCAATACGCTCAGCCAAACCAAAGACTATTGCCAAAGTGAGCAAAGTAGCCTACAACAACGTAGCATCACAAACTCTACGTTGCAATTCCCTATCCAGTATCCCATACCAAAACTGGACTGCCTGGGCCTCAGTAACTCCCTGAGTGAAACTGATCAGCCGCCTCATGCGAGTGTATGCCTTGCGTAGGCTCTCTCTAGCCTTCTGCTAGAACTCCTGCAAGCTCCTCAGCTTGTCAGTCTGCACTCCCTACCAGTTCTGCCTCAAACACAAGAAGAACTCCACCATGGGGTTAAACCCCGATACCACACCACCTCCTACAGCAGTACCTCCACTCGTAGTAGCACTATCTCCAGCTAGTGCACCTCCACTAGCTCCACCCACACTACTCGAGCTAGAACTCGTATGTACAACCAATCTACTCCTGGCCATCGAGCCTGAAGTGATGGAGACATAATCTGGAAACCAATATTGTCTCCATAACTCAATCTCCTCTAAATGAGCTCTCCTGAACTCATGGTAGTCATCCATCGGTGGACCCTCCAGATGCTGAAACAACCCCTTCCATACCATGAAGAGTGTGAACAAAGTTGAGTTCCGCATCTTCTGTAGATCACACCAACTATCAAACTCTTGGATGAAGTCATCCAACTCAATGGTACCCACTATACCAGAGTAATGCCTAGGGCCTTTGGAGGCCCCATAAATCTTGTCCATGTCCCACAACATTGGTGTGGACACACCAAGTGCACTCTCAACTGAATCAGCTCCTGTGTTGAACTCCAACTCAGAGTCAATCTCCTCCCTCATTAGGACCTGAGATACAGGCTGATATCGAGCACCACTCTAAATAAACCCATTGCGTACTACATGGCTAACTCCTCTGGAATGTCCAAAGAACTCTGTCGTGACAAAGTAACCACAATAGCAAACCCAAACCACCAACTGCAACCGCAAGTGCCTCACCAAGTGCCAACACCACCAAGTGCTAGTACCAACTAAGCACCACCCACTAATGTAACTCTAACCGAGATAACTACTCTAGGGGAAAGGGCAACTTGTAACCTGCCATCATAACACGCACTCTCACGGTCTGCAAGTCATCACTTCCTGCCTCACCGGAGAGAAACAAAGGTAGTCTGACTAGTCATCACTCCAACCTCACCATCGAGAGCACACCAGAGCACCAACGTTCAAAAGTCAGGGCACCTCACACAAACGTGGTGCACAAATAGGAAGCAGAGAATGGAGGGGGTCCAATCACAAGAAATCTAAACAAAAACCCTCCATTTCATAACACAACACGGGACTGACTCTGCAACCATTTGGTATTTGACATAAGAGAAGTTTGTATCTAAGTCCTAAGCTACCAAGATCAACAAGAATGGGATCAAACTGCCTCTCCTAGCCAAAGTTACATGTGTATAGATAACAGTGGCACAATTACTAGGACAACAAGTGAGGATAGACCAGTTGGCTAGGGCACCAGTCTAGGAACAAGAGATCTAGGGGTCAAACCCTGTTGCACACAATCTAGCAGGAAAGGTAGATTTTGCCAACCAATGACCAAGATCTACTCTAAACTAGCTAGCCTCACGCTAGCAAGCTGGCTTGCTGGCCCTTCTAGGCCTTGGTAGCCTCTCATAGCACATAGCCATATGCCTCAAAACACCGAAATTCAGCCAAATGAGGCCTTTCTTGTTGCCACTTTGAACCTCCTCCAAAATTGGCAAAACTTCTCCAAATCTGCGAAACTCCTAACTAGCAAAACTCCTCCAAATCTGGCCAAAATCTGACATAAATCCCAACCAAAATCTGATGTAAAATCTGACATAAACCCTAAAGATGGATGTCCACCAAATCCCCTGCTAACTTTCCACTCGAGCCAAATTGACAACATGGGTTTTTCCAAATCACAAGTTCTTGAGAAGAGCTTCCCAACTCCACCTTCAATTTGACTTTCTGAGCCCAACTCGCAGCAAATTGGTCTTGCCTTCACCTCTTGAGCTCAAAATCACAACTACTACTTGAAATTTGCTCCTTCTTTGCTCAAAATTTGGCCAGCGCTTTTGCACACCGTCCGCCTAACTGCCAAATTTGCATCAATTGAACAAGCTTCTGCACACTAGGGAAACACTGAACTTGAATCGAGCTACCAATGATCCACCGAGCTTGGAGATACCACTAACACTAAAGTTTTTGCACCTGATTTCCCACTGACTTCACTTCTCTGATGTAATCAGATTGCTTACCACTCTCAACTCAACTCAACTCAAATCAGTACTTGATCTGTCACTCTATAAACTGTTAACAACTGGGCACTGATTACAGTCAAGCCACACCCACTCAAGCATAGAGAATACAGGTGACGCTCGCCGGCCTCTATCCACCATAGCTAGGAACTCAAAGGCTCAACATCAGAGAAGTGAGCTCTCTGGAGCTCACTTTGAAACTATACCCCCTGGACTTGAGCTAGCTCTAAAACCTTAACGGTCTTGCTGACGGTACACTCGACAGTGTAAATGGTGCAAAGTGACGGTAGGCCCCACCGTGAAGTTAGTACCCTGAACACAAAATCTGACCATCAGAAAGTAGTCTTTGAGAAACTATTGAAATAACTCTAACTACTATCACTAGAACTCCAGTGTCCAAGCATCTAGACGCGGCACTATAAATGGCGTGACATATGACATATGGCGTGACATATAAATAGTTGTTACAACTGTTATGCTATTTGTAGTGTCGCATCTAGATTGCTCGGACATTCGAGTTGCAGTGATAGTAGTTAGAGTTATTTCAGTAGTTTCTCAAAGACTACTTTCTGACGGTCAGATTTTGTGTTTGGGTATTGACTTCATGGTGGGGCCCACCGTCACTTTGCACCGTTTGCACCATTGAGTGTATTGTCAGCGGGACCGTTAGGGTTTCAGACCTAGCTCAAGTCCAGGGGTATACTTTCAAACTGCAGCTCCAAAGAGCTCACTTCTCTAATATTGAGCCTTTGAGTTCCTAGCTATGGTGGATAGAGGCCGGTGAGCGTCACCTAGATTCTCTTAGCTAGAGTGGGTGTGGCTTGATTGTAATCAATGCCTAATTGTTTGTAGTTTATAGAGTGACAGATCAAGTACTAATTTGATTTGAGTTGATTTGAGAGTTGTAAACAATCTGATTACATCAAAGAAGTGAAGTTAAGGGGAAATTGGGTGCAAGAACTTTGAGTGTTTGTGGTATCTCCAAGCTCGGTGGATCATTGGTAGCTCAATTGAAGTTCAATTTTTCCTTGGTGTATAGAAGCTTGTTGCTTGATGCAAATTTGGCAATAAGGCAGACGGTGTGCGGAAGCGCTTGCCAATTTTTAAGCAAAGAAGAAGTAATTTTTGAGCAGTGGTTGTGATTTTGAGCTCAAGAGGTGAAGGCAAGACCAATTTGTTGCAAGTTAGGCTTAGAAAGTAAAATTGAAGGTGGAGTTGGGAAGCTATTCTTATGAATTTGTGATTTGAAGAAACTTGTATTTCAATTTAGCTCGAGTGAAGAGTTAGCGGGGGATATGGCAGTCAGCTAAATTTAGGGTTTATGTCAGATTTTATTGGAGTTTATGTCAGATTTTGGCCAGATTTGGAAGAGTTTCTCTGGTTTTGCTAGATTTAGAGGACTTTTGCCAACTTGGAGTAGTTTTGCTAAATTTTGGAGGAGGTTCAAAGTGGCAAGAAAAAAGGCCTCATTTGGCATTTAGAGGCAAGGCCTATGAGAGGCTACAAAGGCCTAGAAGGGCCTAGCTTGTTGGCGTGAGGCTAGCTAGTTTAGAGTAGATCTTGGACATTGGTTGGCAAAATCTGCCCATCTTGCTAGATTGTGTGCAATAGGGTTGACCCTTAGATCTCTTGTTTCTAGACTGGTGCCCTAGTCAATTGGTCCACCTTCACTTGTTGTCTTAGTGATTGTGCCACTGTTATCTATACACTTGGAGCTTTGGCTAAGAGAGGCAGTTTGATCCCATTCTTGGTGATCTTGGTAGCTTAGGACTTAGATACAAACTTCTCTTATGTCAAATGCCAAATGGTGGTAGAGTTAGTCCCATGTTGTTTTATGAGATGGAGAGTTTTTGTTTAGATTTCTTGTGATTGGACCCCCTCCATTCTCTACTTCCTATTTGTGCACCATGTTTGGTGAGGTGCCCTGACTTTTGAGTGTTAGTGCTCTGGTGTGCTCTCGGTAGTGAGGCTAGAGTGATGACCAGTCAGACTATCTTTGTTTCTCTTTGGTGAGACAGGAAATGATGACCTGTAGATTGTGAGAGTGCACGTTATGATGGCAGGTTACAAGTTGCCCTTTCTCCTAGTGTAGTTATCTCAATTAGAGTTACATTAGTGGGTGTTGTTTCATGGGTATTGGCACTTGGTGGTACTTAGTTGGTGTTGGCACTTGGTGGAGTACTTGCAGTTGTGATTTGCGGTTGCAGTTTGTGGTTCTTGTTTGTGGTTCCGGTTTGTGGTTGCAGTTGCGGTTACTTTGTCATGATGGAGTTTGTTGGGGATTCTAGAGGAGTTAGCCTATAGTATGCAGTGGGTTTACTCGGAGTGGCATTAGGTATTAGTTCTGTATCTTAGGTCCCAATGAGGGAGGAAATTGACTTTGAGTTGGAGTTTGACACAAGAGTTGATTCAGTTGAGAGTGTACTTGGTGTGTTGGCACCGTTGTTGTAGGACATAGACAAGATTTATGGGGCCTCCAAAGGCCCTAGGCATTACTCTGGTACATTGGGTACTATTGAGTTGGATGACTTCATCCAAGAGTTTGATAGTTGGTGTGATCTGCATCAGATGTAGAACCCGACTTTGTTTACGCTCTTCATGGCATAGAAGGGGTTGTTTCAACATCTGGAGGGTCCGTTGATGGATGACTACCATGAGTTCAGGAGAGCTCATTTGGATGAGATTGAGTTATGGAGACAATATTGGTCTTTGAACTATGTCTCTATCACTTCCAGTTTGGTGGCCAAGAGTAGATCTGTTGTTCTAGCTCAAGTAGTGTTGGTGGAGCTAGTGGATGTGCACTAGTTGGAGATAGTGCTACAACAAGTGGAGGTACTGCTACAAGAGGTGGTGTGGTACCGGGGTTTAACCCCATGGTGGAGTTCTTCCTATGTTTGAGGTAGAACTACTAGGGAGTGCGGACTGACAAGTTGAGGAGCTTGTAGGAGTTCCAATGGAAGGCTGGAGAGAGCCTATGCGAGGCATACACTCGCATGAGGCCACTGATCAGTTTCACTTAGGGAGTTATTGAGGCCCAAGCAGTCCAATTTTGGTATGGGATACTAGACAAGGAGTTGCAACGTAGAGTTCATGATGCTCCGTTGTTACAGGCTACTTTGCCTACTTTGGTAGTGGTCTTTGGTTTGGCTGAGCATATTGAGCTCAACATGGTGGAGGAGAGAGTGGTGACATCTGGATTTGGTAGGGAGACCTCATCCACGGCTGTGACTTCTTCTAGAGTGCAATAGAGTGCACTTGGTTTTCAAGGACAGGGTGGATAGCCCAAATCCTCTGGAGCAAGTGGAGGGCCTAGTGGAGCTAGACCCTTACCTTCATTTTTGGGTCAATAGCAGCTAGTGAGTAGTGGTGTTGCTTGTTGGACTTGTGGTGGACCTCACCATAGGAGAGAGTGTACTCAAGGCAGCGGACCTAATACCTTTGGTGCATCATAGCCAGCATAGAGGCAGTGTGAGCATTGCCACAGATTTGGTCACACTAGTGACCGATGCTTTGACCTAGACCCGGAGTTACGGAGTGGTAGGGCTACTATGGCAGGTAGTAGGGGAGATCTAGTTCATGGAGGACAAGGTGGTAGAGGTGGTGGTAGAGGATCTACACCTAGTAGAGTGCAATACCAACCCTTACTTCTGATACAGTTGTGGCAACTTGGATTGAGCAATTGGAGCAGAGATTGGCTAGTATGGCCATTAGAGGAGATCAGATTTAGGTGTTGAGGCTTCCACCTCATATGCATAGAGATGCTTTGGACTTCATGTGTGGAGCATCTTAGGTGGATGCATCTATAGTAGTGACTAGGAGTGCAGTACGTGCTCTAGAGCCTAGAGGAGCATCAGTGGAGTTGGATCCATAGAGAGGAGAGGTTGGGGATAGGTCAAACTTCCCCAATCTCTCATGCTATATGAGGCATTGCAGATGACATCCATGGCTCCTAGACGTCCCATTGCAGGTGTGGTAGGTGGTGATGGAGTGCATGATTGACTACCTGCTACTACATAGACTAAGTCTAGCACAATGTTGGGGGCGGCTCAACTGATTATACAGTGCCCTTTGTTTTTAGCCAATGACATGTTTACATTGGGAGTTGACACAGCCCCAATGTTCTGGTTGGCTACCATGCTTTATGAGAGTAGGGATGATGTGGTTCCTACTACTAGAGTAGAGGTGGTTGGTAGTGGAGCTGACTTGGTTGAGGAGCGTGGGATTCATTCAGTGACCAATGGTTTATGGCAGGCAATAGCGGCTAGACGGGAAGAGTTAGTTGCCTTTGAGAGAGTGCAGTTCACACTTGGTGTTGTCCTATTGGATAACCAAAGGAGGATTTTCCACTTGGTGAGACCTTCATGGAAGGTCTATACACCACACAGAGTCTTCTTAGACTCTTGTGTGCAACCTCTTATGTTGGGGAAGGTTGTAGTAGTCGGTTTGGAGTTACGGAAGATCGATGTGGAGAGGTGTCCATTTCAGACCTAGACATCTCTAAGTGGTGGTTCGACATAGTACATCATACATGGGGAGCTTGTTGTCCAAGTTCAGCCTGGTCATCCGATTGATAGCTTGGTGGTGAGAGCTCAAGCTATTGCAACAATAGCTGAGTCATATGATGTGCTAGTTGGGGGAGCAATGTTATACCTCATGGGTTTCAGCATTGACTATTGGGAGGAAATAGCCTCTTATAGACCAAGTTGGCAGTCTGGTGAGGGATGGGTATGTTGCCTACCAATATGCTTTAGTAGTGGTAGTCTTGGCTCACTATAGTTCAAGACCATGGTAGCATTAGTTTTAGCTTTTAGTGGTGCGGTTACTTGGCCTGGTGACTTGGTGGAGGGGAACGCCCATGCAGAGGATACTCCAGTACCAGAGGAGATCACTTGGATTTGGAGTACGAGTGATATTGTTCCATCCACCTTGGATGTTCCATTGTGGAGTTCAGAGGAGGCATTGTAACAACATGCAGATCAATTGGTGCAACAAGCTTGGAGTGGAGCCTTCGTACCATCAAGAGATGAGTGTGAAGATGAGCCTCCAAATTTGATTACTTTGACACCTTCGGATACCACACTCATTGCTTGGCAGTATCTAGTAGAGGGGATATGTCTATTGGAGTTGTTTGGTGGGAGTAGCACCAAACTAGTTGTTATATTACATGCGGGTATACAAGTACAGAGGTACTTGTATGTAAAGAGAGATGAGACTGTTATGCAAGTTCTATACATCATGTGGTACACTTGGCCTATTGGTATCCGGAGTTATTATTGATGTCAATAGTTGAAGGTTACCAAAAGGCCTTACCAGTAGACATTTCTTTATTAGGAGCACATGATCTGGAGAGACATAGGACTTGGTGATTTTTGGATTGCCATGTTAGGGACATACACATGTTGGTCGAGGTTTAGGTCTTCAAAATCCTTGTTTTGGTGTATTTTGGGAGATGTTACGAATACTACAACATCTCCAGGTTCATCAATCTATTTCTCTAGCTTATCTTTTGGAGAACATTCCTTTGACGGGTGATTCTCACACCAGAGTGGTGGTGAGTACACATCAAGTCCATTCTTGGATGGGACCTGTTGCATTGTTGGTTGGATGCAACCAGAGTGGGATCACGGGCTCATCATCTTCATCTTTGGTGGATGAACCTCTTACCTAGAGAGGTTTTACTACGTGCATATAATGGGATTCAACGACTTGACCACATCCTTGTTGATGACATCTTGGATGTTGGGCGTCAGTCTCCGATAGTTGTAATGGCTGATAGGTCATCTATGGCAGTGGTGAACCTAGTTGGATAGCCTACAACCGCATTTCCTACACTCATGAGTTTCCTATGCTCTCATGCTTTTTGAGAGGGAGGACCTAGACTTGTTTGGGACTCATAGTTACAGCAATTGGTGGAACCCAATGCCAATGAGAAAGAGCAAACGATGGGTTTTTGCACCGGTATTACCATTGTTCCAACAATGTAAGAGGCATCCAAGCATCAGGTGTTAGGACAAGCTATGGACCTGAATTGTTTGACTTGGATTGTGAGCCTTGGCTTGGCAAAGCAGTGTAGGATGTGCTTGATAGGTATGACCACTCGGATATTTGTGAGCCATGTGTGTATCAAGACGATTCATGCACATGATAGGGGCGATGGACCGAATGGACATGGTATTCTTGGGACACAACCAATAGCTACTAAGGAGAGTGGTCTACTTGGGATGTGTGAGTCCATCCAGGTGAGCGTGAGCTACTTGGATTACACCCTTGGTCTACTTGGGATGCAACTAGAGGACATGTGGAGCTTGTAGCCTAAGTGGAGAGAGTTTTTCACACAGAGGTTGGGACCCCTAGTGGTTGGAGGCATGACACTATTGCTCCCAAGGGCCCAATGTAGCAACCAGTCAATACGTCTTCCACTCCTACGAGAGTTAGAGAGGATACTTGGGAATCGGATCTTGGACCCAAGCTTACAGGAGAGGAAAGACAAAGAATTTGGAGGTTCTTGAGGAGCTACACGAGTTGTTTTACCTTTAGTATGAAGGATTTGGGTGCTTTAAAGGGACTTGGTATACGGATTGAGCTTACTAGCAATACACCAGTTTTCTAGCGTCCTTATCGATATAGTGATATGGAGAGGACATTGATTCAGAGCCAGAGTAGTGACCTTCTTGAGGCTAGTTTGGTGGAGATTTCACATGGAGAGTATGCATCAGTGACAGTGATGCCAGCCAAGAAAGATATGCATGGCAACTACACAGATAGGCGGATGTGTGGAGATTACCATCCTATCAACTGAGAGACTAGGGCTGATCGGTATGCCATGCCTACACCGGAGGAGATTTTTGATGCAATTGGGCATGCAAAGGTCTTCAGTACTTTGGATCTTCTAGCGGGATATCATCAATTGCCGATCAAGGAAGAGGATAAGTCCAAGACAACATTCTAGGCTATTGATCCTCACGGCAAGGATGGGTTATATCAGTGGAGGTTCTTACTATTTGGGTTAAAGAAAGTTCTTGTTGAGTTCCAAAGGGTCATGGATAGGATCCTAGCTGGATTGGATTTTTCTTGATGCTATATTGATGACATTTTGGTCTATAGCACTACTATGGAGGAGCATGAGAGACAGTTGTTGGAGGTGTTTGAGAGGTTGAGATCTCATGGACTCAAATTACATCTTGGGAAGTGTAGGTTCTTCCATGAACAGGTTGAGTATTTGGGTCACACTATCTACCCTGGAGGACTTGGTGTTCAGTAGACCAAGGTGGAGGCTATTGCACGTATACCTTGGCCTATGGAGGTGATAGCAAAATGCAAGCATTCCTTGGGTTGGTAAACTTCTATCACTGCTATGTTAGAGGATTTAGTGCCATTGTCAAGGCCTTGACAAAGCTGACCAAGCTTACAAAGGAGTGGTGTTTGGGAGATGAGCAAGAGAGAGCTTTTGTAGAGCTCAAGGAGAGTTGACATCTACTCCTATTTTGAGAAGACCAATCAGAGGACTACCATTTCAAGTTCATATTGATTGGAGGATGTTGGGGCTTGGAGCAGTGCTCACCCAACATGATGATGAGGGGAAGGAGTTTGTGGTGGCTTATGCTAGTCGCTCCAACAATTCAGCAGAAGCAAAGTATAGTTCATATGAGAGAGAGTGCTTGGCAGCAGTTTGGGCAATAGCACATTTCTGATGTTACCTATTTGGTAACCCCTTCACTCTCATCACTGATCATCAACCACTAAAGTGTTTGATGGAGTCCGACAAGCTTTCAAGGAAGGGAAGCTTGCATGATGGGCTCTGATTTTACAAGAGTATGATTTCATGGTTGTTCACCGACCTGGAATGGTGAACCATGATACAAATGGGTTAAGTAGAAACCCATGTCCCAACCAGCAAGATTAGAGCAGAGCACATTGGCATGGTGAGACAGATGAGGAGATGGTGCCAAGTTGGCATGCATCGGCCTTTTTTGTATATTTTTTGAGGCTTTGGTGGTATCTCTCTTAGTGCATACAAGAAGAGGTATTGAGGTCACAGATCTAGAGAATGAAGATATTTGTATAGTTTAGCAAGACATTCATGATGATATCTTAGTGATATACTATATTTGCATTGATGTTGTAGTTGGGGCAAAGGAGAGAGACCGTGTTCTTCAACGAGCCAAATGGTTCAGGTTGGAGGGAAAACACCTTTTGCATGTATGGGAGGATGGTAGAGTGCGAGTAGTACCACTTCCATCTTAGAGACCACAATTGGTTTGTCATGCTCATGAGGAGCTAGGACATTTTGGATTAAAGCATATATATAGCTACTCTAGAGTCATTATTGGTGACATGGTATGTAGACCAAGGTACAATAGTTTGTTGCCAAATGTGTGGTTTGTGAGCAAGTTAAAGCATCATTCAATGCTCCTATGCCACAATTACACCCATTACCTATCATGGGATTGAGTTGGTGTTGGATTTTGGACTTTGTTAGACCTTTACCGCTAACTGTGAGACATCATCGATATGTCTTGGTGATGGTGGAGCACTTCTCCAAGTGGATTGAGTTGTTGGCACTTCTTGACAAGTCTAGTGAAGGGATAGCTTACTCGTTCCTAGATCAAGTTTTAGTCATTTTGGTGCACCAGCTGAGGTTTTGACTGATCAAGGTACAAAGTTCTTGGGGGAGTTTCAAGTCTTGTGTGACAAGGCTTTGATTGATCATTGTACTACATCCCGAGATCACCTTGAGGCAGATGGCTTAGCAGAGAGAGTGGTTCAGACCATGAAGAGAAGATTGCAAAAGTATGGTTTGAAGAGAGGCCACTTGGGAGATTGGGATCTCCAATTACCTTGGTTGGCCATGGGCTATTTATTCAGCCAGCAAGCCTCCTCATCATCCTTCTCCCCTTACTTCCTACTCTATGGATGAGATCCAGATTTCCCTGCAACCATTTGTTGAGATGCTATTGTAGTTTTGGACTTGGATGACCCAGATGTATGGATGAGTGCATGTTCTCAATGGGTAGAGATCTTTCGGAGAGTGATGCCAATGGCCTTTGAGAACTTGGCGATTGCTCAGCATAGAGATATTTTATGCTATGCTACTATTTGAGGAGGAGGTTATAGACCCTCCATCTATCAATTTCATCCAGGAGACTATGTATATCTACAATAGACAACACTGACGACACTTGATGTTTCAACATGTCACACTATCTTGAGAGTGCATGAGGTTTTGCCATCTGGAGTCCTTGTGTTAGAAGGACATGATGGTATTTTTTGGAAGGATCATGTGCAAAATTGTGTGCCATGCCACCTCCCAAACATTGATGGTACTATGGACCCAAGCTTGGCACTTGTACATGCAAGCTTGAGGTGTATGTTATGTGGCTCTTCTGGTGGAGCTACTACTATGTTAGTGTGTGATAGCTGTTCGAGAGGATGGCATATGGCATGTATGACTCCTCCCCTCATGGTGGTTCTTCAAGGACAGTGGTTATGTCCTAGATGTACTTGATCTATCGCCAGTTCATTCTTTACATGGTATAGATTGCATACAAGCAACTAACGATGGGGCTCCATAGCACCCGGCCTTTTGATCTTTGCCCATCATAGGGTATACTATATACTTGGAGTAGATGGCTATCTGGAGTTAGAGGGACCTAACCGCTAGCTAGGGGGTAATTATGGCACTTTAGAGTCTATGTATGACTTATGTGTGAGTTGTGCTTCTATAGTGTATGATGTTGACAGCAATGTATGTTATGTAGCAATGTATATATGCATGATAGTTGTCATGCTATTTGTAGTGTTGCATCTAGATTGCTTGGACACTAGTAGTTAGAGTTATTTTAGCAGTTTCTTAGAGACTACTTTTTGACGGTCAGATTTTGTGTTTGGGGTATTGACTTCATGGTGGAGCCTACCGTCACTTTGCACCGTTTGCATCATCAAGTGTGCCATCAGTGGGACTATTAGGGTTTCAGACCTAGCTCAAGTCCGAGGGTATACTTTCGAAGTGTAGCTCCAAAGAGCTCACTTCTCTGATGTTGAGCCTTTGAGTTCTTGGCTATGGTGGACAGAGGCCGGTGATCATCACCTAGATTCTCTTAGCTAGAATGGGTGTGGCTTGACTGTATTCAATGCCCACTTGTTGGCAATTTATAGAGTGAAAAATCAAGTACTGATCAGAGTTGAGTTGATTCGAGAGTTGTAAACAATCTGATTATTATGGCACTTTAGAGTCTATGTATGACTTATGTGTGAGTTGTTTTTCTATAGTGTATGATGTTGACAGCAATGTGTGTTGTGTAGCAATGTACATATGCACAACAAAACTCACAATCTCAATGATATATTACAACCCAAGTTGTGGAAACCTTAGTATGCATTTCAGTCCATCTCCTATTTTGTTCTCCACTTGTAGTCATTACCAAGACACTTGTACTTGTAAATAGTTCATACAATTTAGTGTAAATACAAATCCAAGTGGCACACCATATGACACAAGAAGATACAACAAATCTATTGAGGTGGCACTACCATGTCAGATGTGCCTACTTGGAGATTAGATTAGGACAAGATAAGATTAGTGAGGACGAGAAGTAATTAGAAGATTTCTAGCTTTGTAGCCATTGGATCTCTTTGGCGGCTAAGTAGGAAATATATAGGGCTTCAACACAAATGTTTACAGTAATCATTTGTTGCATTCTTTTTATGCAATAAATGGCATATTACGAGCAAGATTATCAAGTTGGTGTATATATGTGGGGTGGCTCTTTGTATGAATGACCGCCTACTTAGTCATGAGGAATCTTGGCATAGAGGTGTAAGCATTGGAGCAAAGGAATCATTTGTGTGGAACTAGAAGAAGGAACTCTATGTGCTCTACATAAGCCAGGAACAACTTTACAAGCTTGGATATTAGTAAGTACCATGCATCAGGAGATTAAGTAGTGGGAATCATTCTTGTAAAGTAGTGCCTTCTAGGAAGGGTTGGACAATATGTTACAGTCATAGATGACAAAGAGATAGGATCATTGTGAGATTTGACTCCAATTTAGTTTGTGCATCCAAGTGAACTATTTGTGAGATTCTTGTGGTCTACCTACCTCATGTGAAATGATGTTGATTAAGTTGGTGTACAATGTAGATCGTAAAAAGGTTATAACTGTAGTAAGCAAGAATTTGGTTGGGCTAATTGGAAGGTAAATAAATTCTAGGGCAAAGTGACGAGTGATACATCACCTTCAAGAGTCCTCTTGACTCTTGAAGTGATTAGTAATTTCTGACATTGCTGTAGTACACCAATAGGGGTGAGACTACTCTTCAATGAATGATTTCACCCAAGAGGTTAAATACAAAACAATAAATTGTTAGTATTGTGAAACTTCGGCCTTGTTTTACTCATATACAACTTGTGTCCTTTTGGGTTGACATGTACTTACTACATTATAATGGATTTAAATAACATCATATTATTACAAACCCCACCAAAAACTCTAACATGATAAAAATTTCTAAATCAATCATTCTTAATGAGAGTTAATCATACAATATGAGCAAAGTAACCAAACTTGAGCACATGGAAATCTAACAAAATATTCTATAAGCATCATGCTTAAAGTATCATCTCTTTTCTTCCTTTGTTAGAGATCTTTTTTCAAAGTTATAATATTTATTCAACTATAATCTTATCAAATTTTTCTATATTTGTATTTTATCTAAATTAGTGCTTTATTTTAGTTGATATAATCTAGGCTCTAGTCAAAAATGATTTTCTACTATAAAATAAACAATGGAAGGAATAAAATAATTATATATTAGATATATTATAAGATAATTTTATATTTTAATCTTACTTATCATTTAAATAAAATCATGTACAAATAAAATCTGAATGTAAGTTTTTTGAAATGAATGAAAGTCGAGAGAGTGATCTTTTTCTCTTCCATACCATGATTAGAGATACTTCTTTAAAAATTTCTTTATTTGACTATTCTGTGTCTTTATTTGATTTTGGTTCTAAATTTTATTTCTATCAATTGACCTAGATCTTGACATACCATGCAATTTATTTCTACATAATAAAAATTTTACTGCTTAATTTCCAAAATATTTTCATAGATTTTATTTTATATTTTTCAGATAAATTACACACAAGTAAAATATGATTTTTGATTTTATTATTGTCAAAAATTTATACTAAATTCAAAATTATGAGTAAAATGTTGTATTTTATTGAAATTTTATTATAATATAATAAAGTTATAAATAAAAATAAAAATAAAAACCAAACTTGATATGAACAATCTTAATTTGACCATATTAACTAGGAAAATTTCAAGACTATTATTTAGTCAACCCATTCTTTAAGCATATGAAGAAATTTGTATATAAATTATTTTCAATACCATGGAAATTATTTATAAATAAATAATATTATTATTTTAGATTATATCCCTCCTTATACTTATTATATCATGAACTAGGAGGATTTAGCCTTAATATATTGTCTTCATGCACTCTTAATATTTGATTAATATAATATGGTGGAAACTTGATTGTGTCATTTTCACTTCATTTAGACCTTTAATTTCCCAAAATCTTCTACAATATTTGGTATAATCATAGGAAAAAATTGTCAAGAATGATAGTGGATTCAAAACAATATCTTTTCAAGAAAAAGACCACCTAAACTTCTAATGGTATAAAGGAACACAATTTAACAAATATACATTTCTGTTAGTGGAAAATAATGATAACATAAATGTGTTATTTCAAAAAATAAAATAAAATTTAAAATACCTCTCTAATAGTGTAAATTTTTTATAATAAGGAATTTGGAACTAAAGAAAATATATGCAAAATGTGTGAATCTAACTAACTTGGAAATTAAGTGCTTTTATCCCAAGGCTTATTACATCAAGTCATCCCTTCCAAATGAAATTAAAAATAACTTAAAATTATACTTTAGAATTTTAACTTTTATATCTATTATACAAGGTTCATATAGAGTACAAAATACTTTCTAAGCTTTGATTGTAATCTTGACTATGCAATGTACATATAGTTAATGAAAGTACCTTTTTGTTCTCTAATTGTGTAGTTGTGCCTAAATTAAAGACCAAATGATTCTTGGTTAGTTCTTTAAAAGTTGCAAGTTATTAATATTTCAAATTTTATTATTTCATAGAGAGATTGTCAAATAAATGAATTTTTTTAAATGTTACATTACAAGAATCAACTTTCTCTTTCACCACTACATGCAACTACAGAAATGAAAGTTAATTCTCTCTATTTCCTCTTTGGTGATTGTAAAAAGAAATGGTCATGTTTGAATGTACATCCTCAAATATAGCTACCTTAAATCTAAGTAATATATAGCATAGACTATGCAATAGCATACTAACCAAATTATTTAGTTAGTATGCTAACCCTAATCCTAAATAAAAATAATTTTTTTTATTTAGGGTTAGGGTTAGCATCATTGATTTAGTTTTAGAATGTTAGTTTTGACTATTTAAAGTAAATAACACATATTATGAAGTTAAGTTAGCTAAGTGGAAGAACTGGGGCAAAGATTAAGTTGCTTAAGATAAGGTTAGTGATATACTAAAGATTAGTGTCTTCTTACTTAGTTTCAAATTTCTTTAATCATGAGTTGATTTGATATTAGAATTGATGAGAAGCAACCATAGGGTTATATCATAATTGGCCTTCTGATTAAATCAAAGATTAGTCTTGATTTAGAGTTATATTTCATATAGTAATATTGGTAATTTTAGGTTGTTGATTACACGTATACATTTGATTTTGCATTACACATTAGTTTATACTACAAAATATTATGATTTTCCTAATCAATTTCTATTTGGTATTAGTTCACTTGGAGCATACAATAATTGTGCTACTTCAATGCATATTATTTTGTATATTCAATCGTAAGCATGAAACAGTTGTGCTATTTGATTCACATCATTTTTAAAAGATTTTCTTATTACTTGTATAAATTATAATATATGTACTAGCGTAGTATCAACCAAAATGTCATGTAATAGTAACAAATAGGTCGTTCCTTTGAGAATATGAGTAAAAATTGACTAAAATTGAAGAGAAGTATTACAATCTTGCAGTTTGTTTATTGTTATATGTTTAACCTCTTAGCATGAACCACTCCTAGAAGAATGTAGTGTCACTCCTATGGTGCAATATGGCAAATAGAAAATTTAATTTATTAATACAAGTAAATTCCAAATTAGTCTTGAAGGTGATGATTCAGTCAACCCAAACCGGCCACTTCATTATGAAGAGATTAAATCTTAAGGTTATGTCTACCCTTCCCATAAGACACAACTCTAAAGGCTTCTTTGCTATAATATTTTGAGGATAAGAGAACCCTCAAGAGAAGAAACCCTCAACATAAAGCTTTAACACTCAATTTTGAGGCCCCAAAGGAACACCTTGTCTTTATTATACAACAAAAAGAATCCTCTCAAAAGAAGCTCCATCCTTGAATCAGATACATGGATTTGTGACATGTCAACAAGCTCCACCCTTAAATTAGTTGCATGGATGTGTTATATGTCAATCCTTGTCCTATTTGGTTGGCTAAACAAGTTTGACTAGAGGGAATCTTTAGAGAATCTTCCTATAGGAAGTTCAGAATCACATGGGTAAGGTACCATTAGAAGGATCTCTACAAGACAAATAGAAGGGTAAGAAGACAAATTTATTCTAAATGTGGATAGGGAATCATTCTATTTTGAGGCCTCATTCATCCCTTTAGGCCTTCAAAATTGGCTTTGAAGTTTTTAGGATGTTTTTGGCTCCTGCCTTATTAGTGGAAGTACTCTTTTTGGTGACAACTCTATCTAACCTCTATTTAACCTATGTATATGGTCATTGACTCTGGGTGTTTATTGGACAAGTTAGCAACACGCTAATACTCCGCTAACTTTTTATTTCATTATTGTAATTTGCTAGGATTGAGAAAAACTTCCCAAGAACTGATCAATATTAAGTTTGAAGGCCCCTTTATTTTGAGTAAGAAAAGAATGAATACTAAATAATAGTGTAGAATTCTGTACTTAACATGTCTGGGCTAGAATATGTTGGCCTACTTTGTCAAATATAAGATAGATTTTAATATAGATACTATTTGGGCTTAGCCCCATTTTACCTCTTGTGTTTTATCCTTGTAAGGCTTTGCTCGATAGGGTCTTCCTATCCTCCTTGTTATCTTATGTGGTCACCTTTCACTTTGTCAAATTGGAAATTTTGTGCTACCTTTCCTCTAGTTTGCTCATGCTCATGTTTATGGTCATTTCAACAAAAACCTTAATTGATCTGAATAATAAAAAATAATCAACTGCCATTCATTTACCCATAATACCTATCTACAATGACTCATAACTAGATCCTCATAATGGCAGCAGATGAAAATAATTTTTTCTCAATAAGGGGCCGTCATTCTAAACATAAGATAATATATATAGCTACTAACTAATACTGGCTCATTTTAGTTAGTACTTGGTGGAATAGTGCTTGATAATAATGATAATGAGCACTACTCCACTATAATTTGGAAATTTTGTTTTAGTACCACACCACACAAAAATATATTTCCCATAGGAAGAAAAAGAAGGAGTAAAGAGTGCCAAAAAGTGCCAAGTGGAAATCAAGAATGGAGCTCAAAGAATGGAACACACACCACAGCAAGATCAAGACCACCAAAACAACCAAAACCACATCACATAGGAAAGAAAGAAGCCATAAAGCAACCCAAAAACTACTATTTGACCATGTGATAGAGGTCCTCTAAAGGTATATTTGGTAGGTAAGGGAGGAGGACCTAGGTGTGGTGGGCATTTCAATGGCTACAACTCATGTATGAAGTGAAGTTTAGAGTTTAGAGTGTGATTGAGACTCTCTCTCAAAAGTAGGAGGTGAGCATGGCTTGGGAGATAGCCATTGTCCCTCTCCTCTATGGAGAACCTTGTGCTACTTTCCTAAGTAGTTCATCAAAAGGGTGATGAAGGTATCTGATGCGAGCTGAGGTGCATAATGATCCTCCTTTCCTTGAGCTACAATAAATGCCACTACTCCTGCCTAAATGCTTGTACATGTATAATACTCCAAGGACAAGAGAAGAGAGAAAATATAGATTTCACACTCAAACATTAGATGCTCCCAAAGGAGCACCTTCTCTTTATTATATAGACAAAGAGGATCTCCTCCAAGGAAGCTCCACCATAGGATTAGGCACACAGATAGGTGACATGTCATCAATTTACACATTTTTGAGGCCTAATTCATCCGTTTAGGCCTCCAAAATTGCCTTCAAAGATTTCAAGCATATTTCAGTTCCTATTCTATTGGTAGAAGTCCCCTTTTGGTGATACCTCTTTTTGATCTTTTAGTCCATCATGTGTAACATCCTTCCAGATGTTACCAAACCAATTCTCACCTTTAAATCATATGTCTAGCGATTGGTTCTAAGGTTTTCAAGTCTATTGCGGTTTTTGACCTATTAGTAGAAGTACTCTTTTGATGATATTTCTATCTGATCTATTTTGACCATCATGTATAACATCATTTGAGATGTTACCAAACCAAATTTCATATCGAGATCATATGGCTAGCTCTTGGTATTACAACATGCTAGTGTCTCTAACCATAAGGGGTTCACAACCACCACATCATACAAAGTACGGCAACCTTTTATGAATGTGAGGATATCTGATCTTACTTTGCATGGAGATGGTCTTGGTAAATCCAACAACTACTCAATTTGTACTTGGGATTGCATGGATCAAAAGAGTTGAGCCATTGTATCTCGGATGGTATCATGAACTCTAGTGGTCTCTTTGCATATAACACACCATAATAGATGTATGCCATATGTGGAACCACAAGCGCTTCGGTTTGGAAGCCCTAGCAAGGTTGGATGAGGGAGACCTAAACATAAGTGGAGCATAGTGGAGAACTCCTCAAATGTGAAACAAAAATCCTCTATCAAAGGGGAGGTATGGAGTCAAGCTTTGGAGCCTTTCCCTCCACAAGAAAGAATCCTAGCTCTATCAAAAAGTGGTGCATCAATGAGGATGTTGGTGAGGGTGTGGGTGTGCATACACTCACTAATGTCTACCTGAATCTTCCTAGAGTCTATTGTAACAAGTCGGGAAATGTTGGGAGTGCTATAGTGTAGGACTTGGTAAAAGATCACAAGCCAACCGTAGGTAAGTTTGAAAATCACAAGTACTTGAATCTACTATCATGATAGGTGCCAAAAGAAAGGAACGACCATGATGTAAGAACCTATCAGCTAAACGCAAGCCCAATAAAGCCCATGCACCTATAAAGGCTGTTGGTGCAATGATCTCTTGCAGTATGAGACCATATCCTCCCATAACTACCAGCAGAGCTATTTGTAGCCTATACCACTCCCTTGTTAGTTGTGGAGCAAACATGGCCCTAAGAGAGTGGAGAAGGTATGGTATATGGTGTTGTCAAAAGTGTGTAAGTGTGGCAGAAGTGCCTCTATGGGAGGGTATGTACGAGCTAGAAAGGAGGCTCAGGAGAGATAGCTACATACGAAGATGTAATAGGCTGCATGTGCATTCCCCAACCTAGTGAGCAAGTGAACATGGGCTATAGACTGCACTAATGTGTCAAATATGAATGTGCTATAGTACTCCTCAACTCATAGTGGAGAGCCTAACATTCTCACACCTTCTGTTGGGAATTGAACTCAAGTGGACTGAGGGAGTGAGAACTGCACGTGGGCTCCATACCTTGCATTTGCAGCATACTCGTCTCTGCAAATTCCTTAGTACCACAGACTTCAGAAGCTTAATGTCATTACTCCAAAACACCTTCAAAGTGGAATGACTTTCAGGTACTTCATCACTACAATGTTCATATTAGCACAAGTGTGAAAATCTAATCAAATGATACATCCCAAGGGGAAAAGAAAACACAACATACTGGATCAAAAAGTATAAAAGTGGGAAGCGCAAGCACAAGGTCTAAGAAGAAAAGAGTGAATATCCCATAGAACTATTGTGCTAAAGCAAAGCATATAAAGCGAATACATTTTTTTGAATATGTAAAAAATAAAAATAAAAATAAAAATAAAAATAAAAAATAAAAAATAAAATATAAAATCCTCTTTATATATTTGATAAATAAAGAAAAGGATCCCTAAACATACCGCTGAACTATGTCACATAAATGTTGAACAGTGTGCATAAATAGCCCAATAAAATTTGAAAATAAAACAAGAAAATGTATTGAGACGTAATGAGATAATGATCCCGCTGCACCAAAAGAGCACAATAGTTTATAGTCTTTGATTGATGTACAAGAGGAGAAAAGTCCAAAAGAATAGGGGGTTTCAATTATAGATTTAGGGTAGTGCATGCGGCCCGAGGTTCTATATTTTACTGGTAAAGGGCCCGCAACCGTAAAATATAACCAAACTCGTAAAAGGTAACCTTTTGCTCTTGACAGCTATGGGTACTCACTCACCAAATGGACCACCCATGTGTCCATAATTCTTTAAAATCCAATCCCTAATATATGATGGATATCCATAAATCTCTAATTGAAACCCCTTCGTTGTGTCATGCATCCCGACCAGGAGGGGACATATCAGCGATTTGTTCCAGGCCTCTAACGCAATGGACTGCCGTTCCCATTGCGCAAATTTCTGTGTGCTCGGCAGTCGCACATCCGTCCATTTCTCCGTCAGTCTCCGTTCTGGGGCAGACGAAATTGCAGATTTGGAAACGGAAAACTAAGCCGTGGAATACCGAGATGCAAGAGTAACGTGATACGAACACAGAAATAATATCACATTTTAATGTTCATGTCTCATCATAGGGTCGATAATGGTTAACAGGAACAAACTTCCAGAAATCAAAAGAACTAAAATACCGTAATTCAAATCAACACACAAAGTATTTACTTAAATCAATACACATCTGCCAAGTACATAAGGCAAGGATAGCATTTAGAAAACGCAAATCAAGTTCTTTTTTGAATAAATCCAAAGCAGATTATCACAGTTCGACCGTTGTGATTGCACTTGTATAACATGGTGATCAATCTTTACACTTAAATCATAAGTTCAAACCGATTTACAACTGCAAGACATTATTTCCCTTTATTTTTATCAGGAATTTAATTATTATTTAAACTCTGAGTATATAACCATAACAAATAGAGTTGCTACTAGTTGTATCTTGGAAAAAAGATCCTCTTGTGACATTTATTTCTCTGGAAGGTTCTTCGCTAGATGTTCCAAAAGATAAACATTCTCAACATTTCTTATAATTCAAATTTTTGAACTACAGTAGAGTTAAATATGTGCAATCATGATTTTAGACCATTTTTCTCTTAGTTTCGAGTCTTAATTTTGAATCAATATTTCTACCTCATTTAGATACCCTCAACAATCATTTAAAATTTTGAACTAGAGTTAAATATGTGTAATCATAACTTTAGACCATTATTCTCTTACTTTTGAGTCTTAATTATGAATCAATATTTCTATCTTATTTAGATACCCTCAACAATTATCTAGAATTTTGAACTAGAGTTAAATATGTGTAATTCTAACTTTCGCATATTTTTCTCTTAGTTTTGAGTCTTAATTATGAATTAATATTTCTGAATTCTTTCCAGAGGGTGAAACAGTCCATATTTTCTAATTTTTTCCAGTGGATGGAACTCTTTAAAATTCCTGATTTAATTTAACCTGTCCTTGATAATCTAGAGTAAGCTAAACACCAAATTAAACTACTAAACACACAAATTCTCGAACAGGTTAAGGATATATAGTTTATGTAATGTGCATGTTCATTGTTCTGATTTCTTGGGCGACACGGCGTGTCTCACTACAGATCGAGTAGTTTGCCTTGTAACCTACACTGATAGGTTTACTCATAACTGAAAACCTCTAATATCCGGTTATTGAGTTTTTCTTCATCACTGCCCCAATTTGAGGCGGTTATTTAAGATGCACTTTCTGGACGGAAAGTAGCTGTCGTAAAACCAAAAGATTGAAACGCAGTTACAATGGAGGTTTCAGTTACAGAGTTGCGAGTATCCATACAACATTAATGTTTAGATTAAAAAAAATCAGAAATATTTTATGAATGAAGACACCCCATCGCCTAAACGTAACCGTAAAAGGTTACGGGTCGGGTTAAAAAACATATTCTACGGCTATATGCCTTTACTGGTAGACAAATGAAACCTCGGGGCGAATGCAACTGAAACCGCTCGTGTTCTGGACTGGAGGACAGAGCTGAGACTGTCAGAACTCACCGGTGACAGCCTTTGTACTCCGTCCCAGAAGACAAAACCGGAAGGTGGTCGATCAGTGGAAAGTGGTTTCGTAACGATCAAACTTCTTGTCTTCTTTCGTTTCCTTGTGTTCTCTCTTCAGATGGGATGAAGGAGGCTCAATAATTACTTATTGGACTCTATCGCTAGAGTTCGCTGTCTCTTTAAAGGGATCAACGGTAGATTGCTTTGTTAATTTTAGTTTTGGAGGGAATGATTATTCGTTATCTTGGATAGGTTGTGAGAGGAATAATAGCATGTAAGTTTTTTAAGTATTCAGGGTATGCGGTGAGGTCATCTCTTTGTACTTCTAGCTTTGGAATTATATGGAGCAATGGACATGGCATTAGACATCTTTGTGGAGGAGTGCATGGGGATTGTGTATGTAGTACGTCCGCCGGGGTACCACTCTCACTCTCATATTTTGGATAATGTATGTCCAATGCTCTATAGAGAGCACTGGCTAGTGCAATCCACAAGAGAGTAATCACTCTAGGTGATTTCTTTTCGAATGCTCCAATAGTATATAGATCTTATGACTTGCATAGTTTGGAGATCTTAAGTGTGGTAGGGCAGATTTCTCATATCAATACTACTGGAGTCTAGTCTCATTCTACCTCTTTAGTCTCTCCCTTGTCCATCCTTCTTGTGTTCTATGTGGTCTCCTTTTTGCATCGTGTGTAGAAAGCTGAGGGAGATTATCACCTATGAAAGATGTGAAAGGGATTAAAATAAGAGCGAGGAATGAGAATGTAGTAAGCATTGATATGTAGTGTTCGATTTTTGTTGTGTTGTGGTTGGGTACACCACAGTGTTGGAATGTTTTACGCATATTTTTTGAGACTGATTCTCCAGCGTGAGTCGTTTGTGTTATGGATCCAGATTTTTGCCTGTTTTAGAATTTTAGACATAGGAGTCCAGCCTTGAAGGTGGGTCTGACAACCAGATCCCTGCCCACGTCCGAGGGCATGTGTATTTTATTGATATCTAAATGCCCCAAGAATCCTTGCCTCTGCAAAGTAGGTGTTAAGAAAAACCAGTCGAGGGTGGAGACTGTAAGATTTGACCTGGGGCTAGGAATGCATGCAGTAGTCCCCGCATTGTTGGTAAACGATCAATCTACAGTGAACAATGAGGAGTACAGTACTGCAAGATTCTCTCCAGCGCTGGTCATGCTCTAAACCACCTCCTTCCGGCCTGTCCTGCGCGAATTATTCCATCATTTCGACCGTCATGTTTGGCTACAGGGTCTGTCTGCTGGGTCGTTTTAACCTCTGGCATCCCCACTCAATCCTTCCCCTCCACTTTTTCTCCTTTTTCCACCCTCTCCACTCCTACCCTCTACTTTGTCCTCGACTTGTCTTATCATTCCTCACCTGCTGCTTCTTCTCGTGTGATTTCGCTCTTCATTATTTCCACTTTCGGTTTAATGTTTGTAGTCGGGAAACATCCATCTTTCTCCCTACTCTCTCTTGCTTTTCTTTCTCTTGTTTCTTCTTACTGGGGTGGGCACTTGCATTCTTTCTCGACTTTCTTCTTCCCTCTCACATTTGCACGTTTCTTATTGCGAAGTCCCGAGCGCTCTCTGCTCCGGATTTTGGCTCATGATATATGATGTAAATTTGTAAGATCTTGAAGACGCAATTCTCGGTTTCGTCATTGTAAAAATATCTTTCTGTCTCTTGGAGTGTTTCAGTTCCCCTGTATATTTCGAGTGGAGTTCATTCCTGTACATTTTCTTCCAACTCTCTGGGTCTGTCAATTTGGTAGCTCAGTGCTGAACATGAACAGTCTTTGTAACTTAGTATAGCCGCAGTCGTCTTCTGATCAGGTCACTGGTCTCATTACTTTGTATAAACGGATGTCCATGCATATGTTACACCTTGTACAATCTATCTCCAAAACTGGGGACGTACATTTCCATAGAAACTTGTTTTCGACTCCATATAATGGTAGTCTGGAGCTGTATAGTACGCAATGTATATCACAATGTAGATACTCAAGCTGTGAGTTATAGACATGATGTAGGAGTGTTGGAAGCAATCAAGTGCACAATTTGATTGTGTATCTGAACTTTCACAAGGTTCTGCCTTCACCAAAGTTCGGGTTTATTGCTTTCATTGAAACCAACAAATTCAAATTTCGGCTGTTTGTCATCATGGAGTCCGCTAGTGCGCCTTTATTATCCAAGGTTTGTACAACCGCTAACAATGTAGCTAGTCCTGCATGACATTAAGTGCTATTGAAGCTTCATGATTTATGGAGTGCAAGAGAGCTTATTTTGCAGTCTAATTTTGTACCAATGTCTTTTGCCCGTAAATCTGGCAGCCCAAGATTGATCCAGGGAGAGCTGCTGATTTTGAAGAGCACGCGAAGCTCAGAACATACGATGGAACCGTGGACTATAAAGGGCGACCAGCCAACAAGGCCTGCACTGGAGGATGGAGCATCACTCCTTACATATGTGGTATGCAAATCTCCTTCCATTCAATCATGCATCCCGGCTGAATCCGTTCTGAGAATTGAGCATCGGAATATGATGCATATTCTTACAACTGTCTCTTCCGACTTTGATATAATGCAGCAATCGAGGTTACTGAGAAGGTGGCCACATCTGGAGCGCAGTTCAATATTGTGACCTACCTTGTCCAAGACAAGAAACTCCCATTGCCATATGCTGCCAATATGGTAACGAACTTTATGGGCAGTTCTTTCCTGTTTTCGTTATTGGGAGGTTTCGTTGCTGACACCTTTCTGGGACGGTACTTCACCCTGATGGGCTCGGCCATTATTCAGATGCTTGTAAGTATACCCTCAAACCTGGGCTTAAATTTGAAGCTCTCAAGGCCTACAACGTTCATGTACACATATCACTTGTTTGGTCTCGAGGGCCTGATTATGTAAACCCATGAGAAGAGTATCTTGGGGAACGTCTCCTACAACTCTGATGGCTAAGCATTTTCTATTTCGTAACGGATTGCAGGGTTTTCTGACGATGGTCTTCTCTGTGGTGATACCGGCTCTCAATAACCAAGAAGATGAGTGCCACGACCCTGCCAACTGCAAGCCGGTTCACGGATGGGGTCTCGCATCCATCTATGTGGGCTTGTACTTAATAGCGTTGGGAATTGGTGGAGTGAAGTCCACTGGATCAGGGTTTGGAGCTGATCAGTTTGAAGCTGACGACCCTAAGGAGAGCCAGCAACTACCACGTTTCTTCACTTGGTTCTATTGGGCAACGACAATTGGTTCCTTGACAGCGGCAACTTCGCTGATCTATTTACAGGATAATGTTGGTTGGGACTGGGGCTATGGCATTCTGATCATCATCATGTTCCTGGCTGTGCTCCTTCTCGTCTCTTTACGACGTCGCTTCAGGTATAGGGTTCCCAAGGGGAGTCCTCTCTTTATCATCGCCAGGGTCATTGTTGCATCTATCAATAACTGGCATCTGGAACCTCTAACTGAAAAAGAGGTGTCTAAGTATTATGATCATCTGCGCTGTATGGGAGAGAAGAGATTTCCTATTCGGACAAAGAGCTTGCGGTAAGTCGTTTTGAAGACTTGGAACTATTTTCCTCTCTTAGAGCACCCTTCCAGATTACTCCAGGAGTAACATGCACTTCTCATATAGTACTAAATGAGATTGTATAACCTCATTACCATGCCTTTTTCTCTGCATAGAGAGAAATAGCTCATTTTGATTTTTCATTGTAACGTTGCGTATCTGCCAAAATTTTAGCAAATTGTCAGTGAATGATTACCATTTCGGATGCAGATTTCTAGATAAAGCGGCAAAACTACCAATAACGTATAGTGGCAATTCAAAAGAGAAGCTAAGTCCGTGGAGATACGCCACTATTTCTGAAGTCGAGGATGTGAAGATGCTGCTCAGATTACTTCCAGTATGGCTGTTCACAATCTTCTACTGGACTGTCCTCGCGCAAGCTACGACGTTCGGAGTAGCTCAAGCAGCAACCACAGACAGATCCTTGGGGCCAAGCTTCATAGTTCCACAAGGAAGTGTTGGGTCGGTTGTCTTTAACTTGACCATAATACTATTCTTACCCATGTATGACAGATTCTTTCTGCCAGTAATGAGACGGTTTACTGGCCAGGCAAAAGGAATGACTGTTTTGCAGAAAATAGGAGTGGGGATGATCTCTCCTTTTCTTTCCATGGTTGTCGCTGCTTTGGTGGAGAGGAAGCGGCTCGGTGTGGTGAAACAGATGCACCTAGAAAATGACCCTCTCACAGTGCTTCCATTCTCTATGTGGTGGGTGGTACCACAGTATGTCATCATTGCTTTAGGGGAAGCATTTGTGTACCCCGGACAGCTGGAGTTCTTCTACACCGAGGCTCCACACAACATGCAATCTATGGGCACCTCTCTTATGGCCTGCACGATTGCTGTCGGATACTTTTCCAGTAACGCTATCGTTACTGCTGTGAACAGCTTCACCGGAACCAAAGGAAGCATCGGTTGGCTCCAGAAAAATGTCAACGAAAGTCGGCTGGACAAGTACTACTGGTTGCTGGCTAGCATGTCCGCAATCAATTTCTCCATTTACGTCCTTGTATCAAGGTTACACCTGTATAAACAAGTGCCCAGTACTAGTGCTCCAGAGGGTTCTAGTGAAGCCAGATCTCTCCTCGTCGACTACCCGCAGCCAGAACAATCCTCCCAACCGACGGCTCTTTTAGCAGATTGTGCAGACTGGCAGAAGCCTCAGAAGCTTCAGGATCTTCTCCGAGATCGACAAGAAACCAACGTCAATGAGCACTCGCGTACTTCTGGATTGGGAAAAGGTGAGCCTCAACCAAAGAGCAATCTATAGCATTCTCCTACACCTCCAGGACCTCATTGATTTCAAGATGAACCATTTTGAAGCTGTGAGTCGGTTCCGATATCAGGCAGCGAAGCATATGGGCCTTAGTATCTGACGTACACAGTCATGTAAGTTTCACAGACGTGAAAAAATTTCAGCATAGTTGCACTTGAATAAAAGAGCATCAATGCTCAAGTGCAATTTTGAAGGACGAACATGTTGATAGTTCATCACAAAGGTGGTGTGTATTCTAGCATGAGCAATAGGAGCATGCTATTATTACTTACTCTTCACCTCCGAAGTAGTTCGTAGATCTAACATGTGAGCTGCATGTAAGAATATTTCACAAACCCTTGTGTGCTCTGTAGATCAATCATGCGAAGCAGCTATTTGTCAATATTTCACCACGATGTGGTTTGTACATCATAGATACAGGCTGAGTAGCTGCAATCTTCACAATCGGGAACCTCTATCAATGCCCCGATTTTGAAGATTGTAATCCAGTTACTTGTAAGATGTCCCTAGACGGATTTGTAAACCTCTACACATTTCAAGGTCGCTGGTAAAGGAGAGGGTGAGTGTTTAGGACCCATTGAGATTCACATATTGAACAAATTATCAAGTCTCCAGAAACTCATGGGTTAGTATAGATCCCTGTATACAGTTTGTCAGATTACCCTCCAGATGGTTTTAACCTGCGTCGACGTGCATGTCAGTATATCTCGTTGGTGCCAAAGATTCTACAGTAGGTACTTAGTAGAAGGTTTCGATCCTTGGATTATACAACGACTCATGTAGAATCACCAGGGTAGACAGAATGACCCTCGGCATAAGTATGATCCTCAAAACTCTAGAATGGGGTCTTTCATACAGACGGAAGAGTGTACAAGAGAAACGTCTCTTGTACACTCGTCCATTCTCAGCAATTTTTGTAGAAACTCAAGTTACGTGAGAGACTTGAGACTAGTAGTTGGGTCTGTTCCGTACCCGTGTATACTGATAGTCACCTTTTTATGTCTTTATTAGTCGTTCTTCACGTTCGTACAATGGTTCTATTTATAACTTGGAGATGATATCACCAGTGTGCTCCAATAACTGCTCAGACTGAGCTACCTGTTTGAGTGACTGGGACTCTCGAGTTGGGGGAGTCACTCAAGACTAATACAGTGAATCCATTTGATCTCCTATCTCCATTTGCACTGTTTCACCATCAATTTACAGGATTCTATCCATCCTTTTTTTTCTTTTCTCTGGGTACAAGTAATATCAAGACTGTGAACAGCGAGCAACACGTAGTGAAACTCTTCTCTTTCGTATCCTCCTGTGTCATGAACACTGTACAGAATAACGAAATCTATAATGCTTGAAAGTTTCGGAATTGTATCCGGCATGCAGCTTTCCACCAAGAATTTTTATGAGCGCTGATAGCAACTGACCTCGCCTTGTGCATAATTTTCAACTCCTGCAGGAACCACAGAGATAATTGTCGCACGAGAGTCATCCTAAAGCTGAAACCCATTGATATGGACAGGCCAGTACCAAACTACCGATGTGACTCAATGTTTCCAAATGCACAATGACGGTAAGCGGTGTCTTAACAATCCTCACACTTATCAAGAAATACGCAATAAGGCTAGGTCGAGATCCATATTCACACGTGGTAGCTCATGTCTGCTCTATATGTGGGATCCATGAGCTACTCCATTTACATAATTTGGTTTTCTGTGTTTCCTCTCTTTTCTGTCACCAAAGCTGTTGGGCATTATTCGTTATTTGTATAGAACATTTATGATTAACTAGTTAAAACAATTTTCTACCCTTAACAAACTCTCGACTAGGGAGATAGTAGTTAGAACTTATTGGTGTTGGGTCGGAGTTACACTTGGTTGATAGAGATTCATTGCCACTCGAATAAGCAGCTCTCGAGCTTGAATACTTTTCTTCCAAGGTCTGAAGCCCGGAGCTAATTTAAATGGATTCGTTGCTTCCGGAATCCATGAGAGTAGTCAAGGTTAAGAACCCTATTGTGGATCAAGTTGGTTGAAGATGGCAGACACGACCTTTTCCGATATCGCAACCAACATCGAATTTATTTAAGTGTCTTTCTCATAAGCAGTTTGAATATGAATTGGGACTGAACTTATAAGATCATGATACGCCCTTTTGAAAAAAATTCGGGACGGAGAAAACGTTTTTTGAGAACTTGAGGAGGTCAGTTTCTTTTTAGCAAGGTATCACGATGAAATATGAACATTGAGTGCACGGTAGGTTAAGGATCAATAATTCTTATAAGAGAAAAGGGCGACCGCGTAGATGGGAAGGATGGGAAGACCCATCAAGTCGTACAAGGGAGAGACAAAACAGGTAAAACGGGGCTAAGCCCCAATAGAGTCTATATGGGAAATATAAGGGAGTAGAGAAAAGATGCCAGTAGAAAATTGGATGATTCGTTTGACCGACGAACTAAATTAGGCACTCGATTAATTGCCATTTAGAGCCCGTTACATTGAGTATATTGATTATATTGAGTCAGTTCATCTCTCGCTCGTGAGGGAGAACACCGTTCTCCAATTTCAGTGCAACAGAAGCTAAGTAGTGTTCTGGTGATGAATTAATAAATATATTCTGTTCATACCAACTTGTGAACCCCTCCGAAGTCAAGATTGAGTTACAAAGAAAAATACAAAAGAACATCTGTTGAACCAACCATTTAACATATGACCACCATATATTATCTACCATTTCTCGAACACCTCCATGATCAATTGATTAATCAGGTGTTTTTGAAAGGTACAAGTTCTACATCTACAAAAGAATCCAACAAGCATGAACTCATTGGCGATTTAAAGAGTGACTGACTCAACATCCAAAATTTTGAGCGCAACTGAATTCAAGTTTTCTTTTGAAACACTCTTGACTCCTTTTTACTAACCGTCAAATATGATAATAATCGCCTAGTACATACAACAATTGTAGATAATTGTCAATAAATTTCAAGATCAATCTACTTACGAGAAGGTGTAGTTTAAAAATTTATTTCTCTTGTGGTACTGTGGTATAAGAAAGACCTCTTTGTTGTATCTATTTCAAAATACAAACAAATAAACTAGAGAAGGAGTTATTCTATCACCTTCATTACTCTAGTATTAGTTAATCATGATTAAAGGCTATTGCTAAACATTTTAGTTTGGTCGCCAGATGATATATAAGTACTTTCAGAAGAAGTGTATTTTCTTTCAATTACAACATCAATCACAACCCTCCTTTACATGCAACCAAAGTTACTTCAAAATTAAGACTCAGATAATTCAATTTTACCCATCTCTGCAGTAGAGCGTCAAAAGGCATCTACACACACTTTATCCCCTACTGTCATCAATTGACTTATTGGAACCGCTACACAGAACACCAAAGGAAAGACAGATGTTGAGCTTCCATTTCGTATTGGGAAACTGGATCGTCTGACAGAGAACTCCGCTCGACAGAATGTGTTTTCTTTCCCCTTAACTTCCTTCAGTCACCTCAAGACGATAACTTTTGGCGTTTCCCCGTTGACAACTGATGATTGCATCCGATTACTGTCGATTCCACATGTATATAAGAATACAGACAACCGAATAACACTCTGTATCCAGCTTTAGATCGTAGTTTTTTTCCTCATGTTTCAAGGACTGGATGCGAACAATTGTGGATTGCAGAGTTTCTTGATTGATCAATTGGGCACCATTACGAGAGTAGGGCTCAGGATTTCGGGAGGGTTTAGGCTTCTCTGCCAAAGGAGTGGTAATTGCTTTTAGGCGATTCCTAATCAGGCAGTTTCTATTCCTTTGAGAGGTAAGCTTGAGAAGATTTGAAGAGAGGATTCGGGACTTGACCGCTATGAAGGAGCAAATTTCGCGTTGACCATTTTTCTCATAATGCCCTTGACATGAAGATCAGGTGCAAATATCTCCTCTATGCTTAGCCACCTGATGTGGATACCAGGGCTTGCAGATAGCCGAAATAGGAAACCATCGCGCTGATTGAAAGAAAGCTGACAAGATTTCCAGATTCCTCAGCTTTAGGACTTTTCGTGGCATTAGTTTTGGTATGTACATACTTCGGAAGAGCCTTTCCTCGGAGAAATTTCTGATTTGGATGGAATCCCTCAGTCATACACACAGACATATACTCACGATGCGAATTTTCGGGAGCTTCTGTAGCATTCAACCATATTTTAAGTTGAATTGCAAATATTACCAAGCTGGAAACTCTGCTGCAAGTCCGGAAATCTCAATATCAGTTGAAACTTATGACAAGTTCGTTTGAAGCGTTTTCTAGGCTGGGACAGGTGCCATTTCCTGATATATCACTCGAGAGGGCATGATACTCATGTGAAGTTCTACATTTAAGCAATGATCTACAGCTAACTGAACGTCAAACGACACCTCTACTTTGGTGCACGGTATTTACTTCGAAGGGGGCTACCGAGAGCTTCAACACATCCGTTGGATGCTCAACTAGCTTACTGGATATTTAGAGTTGCGGCAATTTTCTACAAGTGCAATGCCGGGACCTGATCTGGCCTTAAGAAATCTGCTCTGTATCTTCTTCAGTGGACCTCTTGACAATTGGACCAACCTAACTATTCTTCAGATGGTGACCAGGCGATGATTCTAGCACACATCTATCTCCAGCCCCTTTGCGGTAAACGAACGATTACTGAACCAGTTGCACGCTATCCGTTTTGCTTGATCCATTTGCATGGCCGTTCAGCTTTCCGCCTGGGTGTCCATTGAGTGCTATCTCCTCCGTCGCGACTTCCTTCACAACAATATCATCTTCTATGGTCTTGTCGTCAATGCCCAGGAAAGCTTTGGCTTTTCTCTTCAAAGCGTTTTTCATGTAAGACAATTTGCTCTCATGTTCTTCGGGTGAAGAGGAAGAGGGAGAGGTAGAAGAAGGCGATAGCGAAGACGAGGACGATCCATCGTCGTCAACTTCTTCACTGTCCTGCCTCTCTGACGGTAAAGTCTCCACCTCTCCAGCAATAGACTCTGGGAAGACGTAGCACTCGAGCTTGTGACGAGGCTTTACTTCTACTTCTTCTGGCTGAGCTGGAAGTGAATCACGCACGGGCTCTTCACTTGGTTCGTCCTCAAACTCCAATTCTTGAGTCCCAGAAAACTTGGCACTGTATTCCCTGACCAAGTAAAGTTTGTATAGACAGGACGGACATTCACATTCTTCACCTCCCACTTCAAGTTCGGATCCTGAATAATCCTGCTCATCCACCGCTGCTTTTAGAAGGTCCGCCTCTATTGCCTGGTCTTCAACACTGGGCACTACCGCTGCTTGCTTGGTTTCCTTCTCTTCTAATACCAACTCAGTCTCGAACGACTGTAAACTTAGCTCCTTGATGGATGCAGATCCTTGAGGTGTAACTTCAAATGCCCTGGTGATGTCCTTCGCATCATTCTCCATTGTTGGTGGAGTCACATCTTCCTCTTCTGATTGGAAACTTTTCTGCACCGGGGCTTCCATGAATTCCTGATCGGTTATAGCAACTGCAGGATCCTCTGGAGCATCTTCCAACAGTGAACTGATTTCTTTCTCCAGGAGATTCTTGATCTCATCAAGCTCTTCTGTTGTGGTGTCCTTCTCCTCAAGTACGTCGTGAACTTGCTCTTCCTCAATGGGAGCGACAACTGGTAAAACAATGTCCCTCTGCAGTGGTGGTTCAACCAGAGTCTCTTCTGGTGACGCTTCTTCCTCCACTGCTGTTATGATCTCTCTAGGTGTGTCACTGACTGCCTCGATAGCAACTTCTGGTTCTTTCGGCAGACCTTCTACAGGAATTATGACGTCCTTCAGTGGTGTGACCGGCACATCCTTTGTTGTAATCTCTATGGGTGAAGAGGTTTCTTTCTCCTCAATTTCTTCAGTTAGCTCCTCCTTGTCGATAGTAGCAGCTGGTGGTCGTTGGGAATCATCTTCTTCGAGGACGACTATCTCCTCCACCTGGATTGAGTCTCCCACGACGTCCTCTGGGGTAACCTCCGCTGGTGAAGAGGTTTGTTCTCTGTCGACTTTCTCTTCATCAACGGAAGCAACCACAGGTAAGACGATACCCCTCGACTTTGTTGTTATAACCACATCCTCTTCATTTGTGGCTTTTTGGGGTGCAGCTATGATTGTTTCCTTCTCTACTTCCGGTTCACCAGTTGCCAACGGCTCTGGTGTAATTTCCGATGGTTCAGCTGTTCCCTTCCGCTCCTCAGCAGCTACTAGCTCTCGAGTCTCTGTGCGGGGGATTTCTTCTTCCTCTTTAGGGGCAGGGGCTTCCTCTTCTAAAAATGCCAAGGGCACTGTTGTAATTTCCGAAGGTTCATCTGTTTTCTTCTCCTCCTCATCAGATACTAGCTCTCGAGTCCCTGTGCTGGGGATCACTTCTTCTTCCAATTTAGGGGCAGGGACCTCCTCTTCTGTAGTAGCCAAGGGCCCTGGTGTACTTTCAGAAGGTTCAGCTGTTCCCTTGTCCTCCTCATCAGCTACTAGCTCTCGAGTCTCCCTGCTGGGGATGTCTTCTTCTTGCTCTTGAGCTGCAGGGGTCTCCTCTTCTGTAGGTGCCAAGGGCTCTGGTGTGACCTCCGAAGGTTCAGCTGTTTCTTTGTCCTCCTCTGCAGCTACTAGCTCTTGAGTCCCTGCGCGGGGGATGTGTCCTTCTACTTCCTTAGCTGCAGGAGCGTCCTCTTCTGTAGTTGCCAAGGGCTCTGGTGTCACTTCTGAAGGTTCAGCTGTTTCCTTCTCCTCGTCAGCAGCTACTACTTCTTGAGTCTCTGCGCTGGGAATCTCTTCTTCTTCTTTAGTTGCAGGCAACTCCTCTTCTGTAGTTGCCAAGGGCTCTGTTGTAGTTTCCGAAGGTTGAGGTGTTGTCTTCTCCTCCTCATCAGTTACTAGCTCTCGAGTATCTGTGCGGGGGATGTCCTCTTCGTCCTCTTTTGCTGCAGGGGTCTCCTCTTCTGTCGTTTCAAAAGGCTCTGGTGTAAGTTCCAGAGGCTCAGATGTTTCCTTGTCCTCCTTTGCAGCTACTAGCTCTGGAGTCTCTGCGCGGGGGATACCTTCTTGTACTTCTTTAGCTGCGGGGGCCTCCTCTTCTGTAGTTGCCAAGGGCCCTGTTGAAATTCCGGAAGGTTCAGCTGTTTCCTTGTCCTCCTGAACAGCTACTATCTCTTGAGTCTCAGCGCTTGGAATGTCTTCTTCTTCCTCCTCTTTTGCTGCAGGGGTCTCGTCTTCTGTAGCTTTCAAGGGCTCTTTTGTAACTTCCGAAGGTTCAGATGTTTCCTTCTCTTCCTCAGCAAGTAGTATCTCTCTAGTCTGTGTGGTGGGAATGCCGTCTTTTTCTTCTTCTTGAGCTGCAGGGGTCTCGTCTTCTGTAGTTGCCAAGGGCTCTGATGTAACTTCTGAAGGTCCAGCTGTTTCCTTCTCCTCGTCAGCAGCTTCATCCTCGTGACTCTGTGCGCTGGGGATGATTTCTTCTTCTTCTTTAGCTGCAGCGGTCTCGTCTTCTGTAGTTGCCAATGGCTCTGCTGTAACTCCCAGAGGTTCAGCTGTTTCCTTCTCTTCGTCAGCAACTTCTTCTTCTAGCGTCTCTGCGCGGAGGATATCTTCTTCTGGTTCCTCAGCTGCAGGGGCCTCGTATTCTGTAGTGGCCAAGGGCTCTGTTGAAATTCCGGAAGATTCAGCTGTCTTGTCCTCTGTAGTTGCCAAGGGCTCTGCTGTAACTCCCAGAGGTTCAGCTGTTTCCTCCTCGTCAGCAGCTTCTTCTTTTGGAGTCTCTGTGCGGAGAATCCCTTCTTCTGGTTCCTCAGCCGCAGGGGCCTCCTTTGCGGTAGTTGCCAAGGGCCCTGTTGTAATTCCGGAAGGTTCAGCTGTTTCCTTGTCCTCCTGGACAGGTACTATGTCTTGAGTCTCTGCGCTTGGAAATTCTTCTTCTTCTTCCTCCTTTGCTGGAGGGGTCTCGTCTTCTTTAGTTTCCAAGGGCTCTTGTGTAACTTCTGAAGGTTCAGCTCTTTCCTTCTCTTCCTCAGCTAGTAGTATGTCTCTAGTCTGTGCGCTGGGGATGATTTCTTCTTCTTCTGTACCTGTAGTGGTCTCGTCTTCTGTAGTTGCCAAGGGCTCTGCTGTAACTCCCAAAGGGTCAGGTGTTTCCTTCTCCTCGTCAGCTGCTTCTTCTTCTTCAGTCTCTGCGTGGGGGATATCTTCTTCTGGTTCCTCAGCTGCACGGGCCTGCTCTTCTGTAGTTGCCAACGGTCCTATTGTACTTCCGGAAGGTTCAGCTGTTTCCTTGTCCTCCTGAACAGGTACTATCTCTAGAGGCTCTGCGCCTGGAATGTCTTCTTCTTGTTCCTCTTTTGCTGCAGGGGTCTCCTCTTCTGTAGTTTCCAAGGACTCCGCTGTAACTTCTGAAGGTTCAGCTGTTTCCTTCTCTTCCTCAGAAAGTAGTATGTCTCTAGTCTGTGTGGTGGGAATGTCTTCTTCTTCTTGCTCGTTTGCTGCAGGGGTCTCGTCTCCTGTAGTTTTCAAGGGCTCTGGTGTAAGTTCTGAAGGTTCAGCTGTTTCCTTCTCCTCCTCAGCAAGTAGTATCTCTCTGGTCTCAGCGGTGGGAATGTCGTGTTTTTCTTCTTCTTGAGCTGCAGGAGTCTCTTCTTCTGTAGTTTTCAAGGACTCGGGTGTAAGTTCTGAAGGTCCAGCTGTTTCCTTCTCCTCATCAGCAGCTTCTTCTTCATGAGTCTCTGCGCTGGGGATGATTTCTTCTTCTTCAGCAGATGCAGGGGTCTCGTTTGCTGTGGCTGCGAAGGGCTCTGGTGTAAGTCCCAGAGGTTCAGCTGTGTCCTTCTCCTCAGCAGCAGCTTCTTCTTCTGGAGTCTCTACGTGGAGGATATCTTGTTCTGGTTCCTCAGCTGCAGGGGCCTCTTGTTCTGTAGTGGCCAAGGGCTTTGTTGAAATTCCGGAAGATTCAGCTGTTTCCTTGTCCTCCTGAACAGGCACTAGCTCTTGAGTCGTTGCGCTTGGAATGTCTTCTTCGTCTTCCGCTCTAACTGCAAGAGTCTCGCTTTCTGTAGTTGCCAAGGACTCTGGTGTAACTTCTGAAGGTTCAGCTGCTTCCTTCTCCTGATCAGCTAGTTCTTCATGAGTCTCTGCGCTGGGGATGCTTTCTTCTTCTTCTTGAGCTGCAGGACTCCTGTCCTCTGTAGTTTCCAAGGGCTCGGGTGTAAGTTCCGAAGGTTCAGCTGTTTCCTTTTCATCCTCCTTTACAGCTACTAGGTCTGGAGACTCTGCGTGGGGGATATCTTCTTGTTGTTGCTGAACTGCAGGGTCCTCGTCTGCTGTAGTTGCCAAGGACTCTGCTGTCATGTCGGAAGGTGCAGCTATTTCCTCATCCTCCTTTGCAGCTTCTAGCTCTGGGGTTTCTGCGCGGAGGACATCTTCTTCTTCCTCTTTTGCTGCAGGGGTCTCCTCTTCAGTAGTTTCAAAGGACTCCGGTGTAACTTCTGGAGATTCAGCTGCTTCCTTCTCTTCCTCAGCAAGTAGTATCTCTCTAGTCTGTGCGGTGGGAATGTGTACTTCTTCCTCTTGTGCTGCAGGGGTCTCGTCTCCAATAGTTTCCAAAGGCTCGGGTGTAAGTTGTGAAGGTTCAACTGTTTCCTTCTCCTCCTCAGCAAGTAGTATCTCTTTGGTCGGTGCGATGGGAATGTCGTCCTGTTCTTGTTCTTGAGTTGGAGGGATCTCTTCTTCTGTAGTTTCTAAGGACTCTTCTGTAGTGGCCAACGGCTCTTTCGAAATTCCGGAAGATTCAGCTGTTTCCTTGTCTTCCTGAACAGGCACTCTCTCTTGAGTCTCTGCGCTTGGAATGCCTCCTTCTTCTTCTTCCGCTTTTGCCGGAGGGGCCTCGTCTTCTGTAGCTTCCAAGAACTCTGGTGTAATTTCTGAAGGTTCAGCTGCTTCCTTCTCCTGATCAGCTAGTTCTTCTTTAGTCTCTGCGCTTGGGCTGGTTTCTTCTTCTGCTGTAGCTGCAGGAGTCTCGTCTTCTGTGGTTGCTAAGGGCTCTGGTGTAACTTCTGACGGTCCAGCTGGTCCCTTCTCCTCGTGATCGGCTTCTTCTTCATGAATCTCTGCGCTGGGGATGATTTCTTCTTCTTCTTGAGGTGCAGGGATCTTCTCCTCTGTAGTTTCAAAGGACTCCGGCGTAACTTCTGAAGGTTCAGCTGTTTCCTTCTCTTGCTCGGCAAGTAGAATCTCTCTAGTCTGTGCAGTGGAAATATGTACTTCTTCTTCCTCTTTTGCTGCAGGGGTCTCGTCCTCTGTAGTTTTCAAGGGTTCTGATGTAAGTTCTGAAGGTTCAACTGTTTCCTTCTCCTCCTCAGCAAGTAATATCTCTCTTGCCGGCGTGGTAGGAATGTCGTCTTTTTCTTCTTCTTGAACTGCAGGGGTTTTTCCTTCTGCGCTGGGGATGATTTCTTCTTCTTCAGCAGCTGCAGGGGTCTTGTGTTCTGTAGTTGCCAAGGGCTCTGGTGTAATTCCCAGAGGTTCAGCTGTTTCCTTCTCCTTGGAAGCAGCTTCTTCTTCTGGAGTCTCTATGCGGAGGATATCTTCTTCTGGTTCCTCAGCTGCAGGGGCCTCCTCTTCTGTAATGGCCAAGGGCTCTTTTGAAATTCCGGAAGATTCAGCTGTTTCTTTGTCCTCCTGAACAGGCACCACCTCTTTAGTCTCTTCGCTTTGAAGGTCTTCTTCTTCCGCTTTTGCTGCAGGGGTCTGGTCTTCTGTAGTTTCCAAGGACTCTGGTGTAAGTTCTGAAGGTTCAGCTGTTTCCTTCTCCTCCTCAGCAAGTAGGATCTCTCTCGTCTGTGCGGTGGGGATGTCATCTTGTTCTTCATCTTGAGCTGCAGGGGTCGTGTCTTCTGTGGTTTTTAGGGGCTCCGGTGGTACTTCTTGAGCTGCAATGGTCTCTTCTTCTGTAGTGTCCAAGGGCTCTGGTGTAAGTTCTGAAGGTCCAGCTGCTTCCTTCTCCTCGTCAGCAGCTACTTCTTTATGAGTCTCTGCGCTGGGGATGATTTCTTCTTCTTCAGCAGCTGCAGGGGTCTCGTCTTCTGTAGTTGCAAGTGGCTCTGGTGTAACTCCCAGAGGTTCAGCTGTTTCCTTCTCCTCGGCAGAAGCTTGTTCTTCTGGAGTCTGTACGCGGAGGATATCTTGTTCTGGTTCCTCAGCTGCAGGACCCTCCTCTTCTTGGGTGGCCAAGGGCTCTGGTGTAATTCCCAGCGGTTCAGCTGTTCCCTTCTCCTCGGCAGCAGCTTCTTCTTCTGCCGTGTTTACGCGGAGGATATTTTCTTCTAATTCCTCAGTTGTAGGGGCCTCCTCTTCTGTAGTGGCCAAGGGCTCTGCTGAAATTCCGGAAGATTCAGCTGTTTCCTTGTCCTCCTGAACGGGCTCTGCCTCTTGAGGCTCTGCTCTTGGAACGTCTTCTTCTTCTTCCGCTTTTGCCGGATGGACCTCGTGTTCTGTAGTTTCCAAGAACTCTGATGTAACTTCTGAAGGCTCAGCTGCTTCCTTCTCCTGATCAGCTAGTTCTTCTTGAGAGTCTGTGCTGGGACTGGTTTCTTCTTCTTCTGTCGTTGCAGGGGTCTCGTCTTCTGTGGTTGACAAGGGCTCTGGTGTAACTTCTGCAGGTTCAGCTGCTTCCTTCTCCTGATCAGCTAGTTCTTCATGAGTCTCTGCGCTGGGGATGCTTTCTTCTTCCCCTTGAGGTGCAGGACTCCTGTCCTCTGTAGTTTCCAAGGGCTCGGGTGTAAGTTCCGAAGGTTCAGCTGTTTCTTTTTCGTCCTCCTTTACAGCTACTAGGTCTGGAGACTCTGCGTGGGGGATACCTTCTTGTTGTTGCTGAATTGTAGGGTCCTCTTCTGCTGTAGTTGCCAAGGACTCTGCTGAAATGTCGGGAGCTGCAGCTGTTTCCTTGTCCTCTGCAGCTTCTAGGTCTGGAGTCTCTGCGTGGGCGACATCTTCTTCTTCCTCTTTTGCTGCAGGGGTCTCCTCTTCTGTAGATTCAAAGGACTCCGGTGTAACTTCTGGAGATTCAGCTGCTTCCTTCTCTTTCTCAGCAAGTAGTATCTCTCTAGTCTGTGCGGTGGGAATGTGTACTTCTTCTTCCTCTTTTGCTGCAGGGGTCTCGTCTTCTGTAGTTTCTAATGGCTGTGGTGTAAGCTCTGAAGGTTCAGCTGTTTCCTTCTCCTCCTCAGCAAGTAGCAACTCACTCCTCTGCACGATGGGGATATCGTCTTTTTCTTCCTCCTGAGGTGCAGGGGTGTCTTTTTCTGTAGTTTCCAAGGACTCTGGTGTAAGTTCTGAAGGTTCAGCTGTTTCCTTCTCCTCCTCAGCAAGTGGTATCTCTTTGGTCTGTGATGTGGGAATGTTGTCCTTTTCTTCTTCTTGAGGTGCGGGGTTCTCTTCTTCTCGAGTTTGCACGGACTCTGGTGTAAGTTCTGAAGGTGCAGCTGATTCCTTCTCCTCGTCAGCAGGTTCTTCTTCATGAGTCTCTGCGCTGAGGATGATGTCTTCTTCTTCAGCAGCTCCAGGGGTCTCATCTTCTGTAGCTTCCACGGACTCGGCTGTAAGTTCTGGAGATTCAGCTGCTTCCTTCTCCTCGTCAGCAAGTAGTATCTCTCTAGTGTGTGCGGTGGGAATGTGTACTTCTGGTTCCTCTTTTGGTGCAGGGGTCTCATCTTCTGTAGTTTGCAATGGTTCTGATGAAAGTTCGGAAGGTTCAGCTGTTTCCTTCTCCTCAGCAAGTGGTATGTCTCTGGTCTGTGGTGTGGGAATGTCGTCTTTCTCTTCTTCTTGAGGTGCGGGGGTCTCCTCTTCTGTAGTTTCCCCGGAGTCTGGTGTAAGTTCTGAAGGTGCAGCTGCTTCCTTCTCCTCGTCAGCAGCTTCTTCGTCATGGGTCCCTGCGGTGGGGATGATTTCTTCTTCTTCAGCTGCAGGGGTCTCCTTTTCTGTAGTTTCCAACGACTCCGGTAAAGCTTCTTGAGATTCAGCTGCCTCCTTCTCTTCGTTGGCAAGTAGTATCTCTCTTGTCTGTGCGGTGGGAATGTGTACTTCTGCTTCCTCTTTTGCTGCAGGGGTCCCGTCTTCTGTAGTTTCCAACAGCTCTGGTGTAAGTTGTGAAGGTTCAGCTGTGTCCTTCTCCTCCTCAGCAAGTGGTATCTCTCCGGTCTGTGGTGTGGGAATGTCGTCTTTTTCTTCTTCTTGAGGTGCGGGGGTCTCTTCTTCTGGAGTTTGCACGAACTCTGGTGTAAGTTCTGAAGGTGCAGCTGATTCCTTCTCCTCGTCAGCAGCTCCTTCTTCATGAGTCTCTGCGCGGGGGATGATTTCTTCTTCTGCAGCAGCTGTAGGGGTCTCATCTTCTGTAGCTTCCAAGGACTCGGCTGTAAGTTCTGGAGATTCAGCTGCTTCCTTCTCCTCGTCAGCAAGTAGTATCTCTCTAGTGTGTGTGGTGGGAATGTGTACTTCTGGTTCCTCTTTTGGTGCAGGGGTCTCATCTTCTGTAGTTTCCAATGGTTCTGATGAAAGTTCGGAAGGTTCAGCTGTTTTTTTCTCCTCCTCACCAAGCAGTATCTGTCTGGTCTGTGCGCTGGGAATGTAATCTTTTTCTTCTTCTTCAGGTGCAGGGGTCTCCTCTTCTGTAGTTTCCGCGGAGTCTGGTGTTAGTTCTGAAGGTGCAGCTGCTTCCTTGTCCTCGTCAGCAGCTTCTTCTTCATGGGTCTCTGCGGTGGGGATGATTTCTTCTTGTTCAGCATCTGCAGGGGTCTCCTTTTCTGTAGTTTCCAAGGACTCCGGTGAAACTTCTGAAGATTCAGCTGCCTCCTTCTCTTCGTCAGCAAATAGTATCTCTCTAGTCTGTGCGGCGGGAATGTGTACTTCTGCTTCCTCTTTTGCTGCAGGGGTCCCGTCTTCTGTAGTTTCCAATGGCTCTGGTGTGAGTTGGGAAGGTTCAGCTGTTTCCTTGTCCTCCTCAGCAAGTGGTATCTCTCTGGTCTGTTGTGTGGGGATGTCGTCTTTTTCTTCTTGTTGAGGTGCGGGGGTCTCTTCTTCTGTAGTTTCCGCGGAGTCTGGTGGAAGGTCTGAAGGTGCAGCTGCTTCCTTCTCCTCGTCAGCAGCTTCTTCGTCATGGGTCCCTGCGGTGGGGATGATTTCTTCTTCTTCAGCTGCAGGGATCTCCTTTTCTGTAGTTTCCAAGGACTCCGGTAAAACTTCTGGAGATTCAGCTGCTTCCTTCTCTTCGTCAGCAAGTAGTATCTCTCTAGTCTGTGCGGTGGGAATGTGTACTTCTGCTTCCTTTTTTGCTGCAGGGGTCCCGTCTTCTGTAGTTTCCAACGGCTCTGGTGTAGGTTGTGAAGGTTCAGCTGTGTCCTTCTCCTCCTCAGCAAGTGGTATGTCTCTGGTCTGTGGTGTGGAAATGTCGTCTTTTTCTTCTTCTTGAGGTGCGGGGGTCTCTTCTTCTGGAGCTTGCACGAACTCTGGTGCAAGTTCTGAAGGTGCAGCTGATTCCTTCTCCTCGTCAGCAGGGTCTCCTTCGTGAGTCTCTGCGCAGGGGATTATTTCTTCTTCTTCAGCAGCTGCAGGGGTCTCATCTTCTGTAGCTTCCAGGGACTCGGGTTTAAGTTCTGGAGAGTCAGCTGCTTCCTTCTCTTCGTCAGCAAATAGTATCTCTCTAGTCTGTGCGGTGGGAATGCGTACTTCTGGTTCCTCTTTTGGTGCAGGGGTCTCATCTTCTGTAGTTTCCAACGGTTCTGACGAAATTTCGGAAGGTTCAGCTGTTTCCTTCTCCTCCTCAGCAAGTAGTATCTGTCTGGTTTGTGGTGTGGGAATGTCGTGTTTTTCTTCTTCTTGAGGTGCAGGGGTCTCTTCTTCCGTAGTTTCCGCGGAGTCTGATGTAAGTTTTGAAGGTGCAGCTGCTTCCTTCTCCTCGTCAGCAGCTTCTTCGTCATGGGTCCCTGCGGTGGGGATGATTTCTTCTTGTTCAGCAGCTGCAGGGGTCTCCTTTTCTGTAGTTTCCAAGCACTCCGGTAGAACTTCTGGAGATTCAGCTGCTTCCTTCTCTTCGTCAGCAGGTAGTATCTCTCTGGTCTGTGCGGTGAGAATGTGTACTTCTGGTTCCTCTTTTGCTGCTGGGGTCTCATCTTCTGTAGTTTCCAACAGCTCGGGTGTAAGTTGTGAAGGTTCAGCTGTTTCCTTCTCCTCCTCAGCAAGTGCTATGTCTCTGGTCTGTGGTGTGGGAATGTCTTCTTTTTCTTCTTCTTGAGGTGCGGGGGTCTCTTCTTCTGGAGTTTCCACGGACTCTGGTGTTAGTGCTGAAGGTGCACCTGATTCCTTCTCCTCGTCAGCAGCTTCTACTTCATGAGTCTCTGCGGTGGGGATGATTTCTTCTTCTGCAGCAGCTGCAGGGGTCTCATCTTCTGTAGCTTCCAAGGACTCGGGTGAAGCTTCTGGAGATTCAGCTAGTTCCTTCTCTTCGTCAGCAAGTAGTATCTCTCTAGTCTGTGCGATGAGAATGTGTACTTCTGCTTTCTCTTTTGCTGACGGGGTCTCATCTTCTGTAGTTTCCAATGGCTCTGGTGTAAGTTCTGAAGGTTTAGCTGTGTCGTTCTCCTCCTCATCAAGTGGTATCTCTCTGGTCTGTGGTGTGGGAATGTCGTCTTTTTCTTCCTCTTGAGGTGCAGGGGTCTCTGCTTCTGGAGTTTCCACGGACTCTGGTGTAAGTTCTGAAGGTGCAGCTGATTCCTTCTCCTCTTCAGCTAGTTCTTCGTCATGGGTCCCTGCGCTGAGGATTATGTCTTCTTCTTGAGCAGCTGCAAGGGTGTCATCTTCCGTAGCTTCCACGGAGTCGAGTGTAAATTCTGGAGATTGAGCTGTTTCCTGCTCTTCGCCAGCAAGTAGTATCTCTCTAGTCTGTGCGGTGGGAATGTGTACTTCTGGTTCCTCTTTTGGTGCAGGGGTCTCATCTTCTGTAGTTTCCAACGGCTCTGGTGTAAGTTGTGAAGGTTCAGCTGTTTCCTTCTCCTCCTCAGCAAGTGGTATCTCTCTGGTCTGTGGTGTGGGGATGTCGTCTTTTTCTTCTTCTTGAGGTGCGGGGGTCTCTTCTCCTGGAGTTTGCACGGACTCTGGTGTAAGTTCTGAAGGTGCAGCTGATTCCTTCTCCTCGTCAGCAGGTTCTTCTTCATGAATCTCTGCGCGGGGGATGATTTCTTCTTCTGCAGCAGCTGCAGGGGTCTCATCTTCTGTAGCTTCCAAGGTCTCGGCTGTAAGTTCTAGAGATTCAGCTGGTTCCTTCTCCTCGTCAGCAAGTAGTATCTCTCTAGTCTGTGCGGGGGGAATGTGTACTTCTGGTTCCTCTTTTGGTGCAGGGGTCTCATCTTCTGTAGTTTCCAACGGCTCTGGTGTAAGTTGTGAAGGTTCAGCTGTTTCGTTCTCCTCCTCAGCAAGAGGTATTTCTCTCGTCTGTGGTGTGGGAATGTCGTCTTTTTCTTCTTCTTGAGGTGCGGGGGTCTCTTCTCCTGGAGTTTGCGCGGACTCTGGTGTAAGTTCTGAAGGTGCAGCTGATTCCTTGTCCTCGTCAGCAGCTCCTTCTTCATGAGTCTCTGCGGTGGGGATGATTTCTTCTTCTGCAGCAGCTGTAGGGGTCTCATCTTCTGTAGCTTCCAAGGACTCGGCTGTAAGTTCTAGAGATTCAGCTGGTTCCTTCTCCTCGTCAGCAAGTAGTATCTCTCTAGTGTGTGCTGTGGGAATGTGTACTTCTGGTTCCTCTTTTGGTGCAGGGGTCTCATCTTCTGTAGTTTCCAATGGTTCTGATGAAAGTTCGGAAGGTTCAGCTGTTTTTTTCTCCTCCTCACCAAGCAGTATCTGTCTGGTCTGTGCGCTGGGAATGTTATCTGTTTCTTCTTCTTGAGGTGCAGGGGTCTCTGCTTTTGCAATTTCCACAGACTCTGGTGTAAGTTCTGAAGGTGCAGCTGATTCCTTCTCCTCTTCAGCTAGTTCTTCGTCATGGGTTCCTGCGCTGAGGATGATGTCTTCTTCTTCAGCAGCTGCAGGGGTGTCATCTTCCGTAGCTTCCACGGAGTCGAGTGTAAATTCTGGAGATTGAGCTGTTTCCTGCTCTTCGTCAGCAAGTAGTATCTCTCTAGTCTGTGCGGTGGGAATGTGTACTTCTGCTTCCTCTTTTGGTGCAGGGGTCTCATCTTCTGTAGTTTCCAACAGCTCTGGTGTAAGTTGTGAAGGTTCAGCTGTTTCCTTCTCCTCCTCAGCAAGTGGTATCTCTCTGGTCTGTGGTGTGGGGATGTCGTCTTTTTCTTCTTGTTGAGGTGCGGGGGTCTCTTCTCCTGGAGTTTGCACGGACTCTGGTGTAAGTTCTGAAGGTGCAGCTGATTCCTTCTCCTCTTCAGCTGGTTCTTCTTCATGAGTCTCTGCGCGGGGGATGATTTCTTCTTCTGGAGCAGTTGCAGGGGTCTCATCTTCTGTAGCTTCCAAGGATTCTGGTAAAGCTTCTGGAGATTCAGCTGCTTCCTCTTCTTCTTCAGCAGCTGCAGGGGTGTCATCTTCCGTAGCTTCCACGGAGTCGATTGTAAATTCTGGAGATTGAGCTGTTTCCTGCTCTTCGTCACCAAGTAGTATCTCTCTAGGCTGTGCGGTGGGAATGTGTACTTCTGGTTCCTCTTTTGGTGCAGGGGTCTCATCTTCTGTAGTTTCCAACGGCTCTGGTGTAAGTTGTGAAGGTTCAGCTGTTTCCTTCTCCTCCTCAGCAAGAGGTATTTCTCTCGTCTGTGGTGTGGGGATGTCGTCTTTTTCTTCTTCTTGAGGTGCGGGGGTCTCTTCTCCTGGAGTTTGCACGGACTCTGGTGTAAGTTCTGAAGGTGCAGCTGATTCCTTCTCCTCGTCAGCAGGTTCTTCTTCATGAATCTCTGCGCGGGGGATGATATCTTCTTCTGCAGCAGCTGCAGGGGTCTCATCTTCTGTAGCTTCCAAGGTCTCGGCTGTAAGTTCTGGAGATTCAGCTGGTTCCTTCTCCTCGTCAGCAAGTAGTATCTCGCTAGTCTGTGCGGTGGGAATGTGTACTTCTGGTTCTTTTTTTGGTGCAGGGGTCTCATCTTCTGTAGTTTCCAACGGCTCTGGTGTAAGTTGTGAAGGTTCAGCTGTTTCGTTCTCCTCCTCAGCAAGAGGTATTTCTCTCGTCTGTGGTGTGGGAATGTCATCTTTTTCTTCTTCTTGAGGTGCGGGGGTCTCTTCTTCCGTAGTTTTCGCGGAGTCTGGTGTAAGTGCTGAAGGTGCAGCTGCTTCCTTGTCCTCGTCAGCAGCTTCTTCTTCATGGGTCGCTGCGGTGGGGATGATTTCTTCTTGTTCAGCAGCTGCAGGGGTCTCCTTTTCTGTAGTTTCCAAGGACTCCGGTGAAACTTCTGGAGATTGAGCTGCTTCCTTTTCTTCCTCAGCAAGTAGTATCTCTCTAGTCTGTGCGGTGGGAATGTGTACTGCTGCTTCCTCTTTTGCTACAGGGGTCTCATCTTCTGTAATTTCCAACGACTCCGATGTTAGTTGTGAAGGTTCAGCTGTTTCCTTGTCCTCCTCAGCAAGTGGTATCTCTTTGGTCTGTGGTGTGGGAATGTGTACTTCTGGTTCCTCTTTTGGTGCAGGGGTCTCATCTTCTGTAGTTTCCAATGGTTCTGATGAAAGTTCGGAAGGTTCAGCTGTGTCCTTGTCCTCCTCAGCAAGTGGTATCTCTCTGGTCTGTGGTGTGGGAATGTCGTCTTTTTCTTCTTCTTGAGGTGCGGGGGTGTCTTCTTCTGGAGTTTCCACGCACTCTGGTGTAAGTTCTGGAGGTGCAGCTGATTCCTTCTCCTCTTCAGCTGGTTCTTCGTCATGAGTGTCTGCGCTGAGGATGATATCGTCTTCTTCAGCAGCTGCAGGGGTCTCATCTTCTGTAGCTTCCACGGACTCGGAGGTAAGTTCTGGAGATTGAGCTGCTTCCTTCTCTTCGTGAGCAAGTAGTATCTCTCTAGTCTGTGCGGTGGGAATGTGTACTTCTGGTTCCTCTTTTGGTGCAGGGGTCTCATCTTCTGTAGTTTCTAACAGCTCTGGTGTAAGTTGTGAAGGTTCAGTTGTTTCCTTGTCCTCCTCAACAAGTGGTATGTCTCTGGTCTGTGGTGTGGGAATGTCATCTTTTTCTTCTTCTTGAGGTGCGGGGGTCTCTTCTCCTGGAGTTTGCACGGACTCTGGTGTAAGTGCTGAAGGTGCAGCCGATTCCTTCTCCTCGTCAGCAGCTCCTTCTTCATGAGTCTCTGCTGTGGGGATGATTTCTCCTTCTGCAGCAGCTGCAGGGGTCTCATCTTCTGTAGCTTCCAAGGACTGGGGTGAAGCTTCTGGAGATTCAGCTGCTTCCTTCTCTTCGTCAGCAAGTAGTATCTCTCTAGTCTGTGCGGTGGTAATGTGTACTTCTGCTTCCGCTCTTGCTGAAGGGGTCTCATCTTCTGTAGTTTCGAATGGCTCTGGTGTAAGTTCTGAAGGTTTAGCTGTGTCGTTCTCCTCCTCAGCAAGTGGTATCTCTCTGGTCTGTGGTGTGGGAATGTCATCTTTTTCTTCTTCTTGAGGTGCGGGGGTCTCTGCTTCTGGAGTTTCCACAGACTCTTGTGTAAGTTCTGAAGGTGCAGCTGATTCCTTCTCCTCTTCAGCTGGTTCTTCGGCATGAGTCTCTGCGCTGAGGATGATGTCTTCTTCTTCAGCAGCTGCAGGGGTCTCATGGTCTGTAGCTTCCACGGACTCGAGTGTAAGTTCTGGAGATTCAGGTGCTTCCTTGTCTTCGTCAGCAAGTAGTATCTCTCTAGTCTGTGCGGTGGGAATGTGTACTTCTGGTTCCTCTTTTGGTGCAGGAGTCTCATCTTCTGTAGTTTGCAATGGTTCTGATGAAAGTTCGGAAGGTTCAGCTGTTTCCTTCTCCTCCTCAGCAAGTGGTATGTCTCTGGTCTGTGCGCTGGGAATGTCGTCTTTTTCTTCTTCTTGAGGTGCGAGGGCCTCTTCTTCTGGAGTTTGCACGGACTCTGGTGTAAGTGCTGAATGTGCAGCTGATTCCTTCTCCTCGTCAGCAGTTTCTTCATGAGTCTCTGCGGTGGGGATGATTGCTTCTTCTGCAGCAGCTGCAGGGATCTCATCTTCTATAGCTTCCAAGGACTGGGTTGAAGCTTCTGGAGATTCAGCTGCTTCCTTCTCTTCGTCAGCAAGTAATATCTCTCTAGTCTGTGCGGGGGGAATGTGTATTTCTGCTTCCTCTTTTGGTGAAGGGGTCTCATCTTCTGTAGTTTCCAGTGGCTGTGGTGTAAGTTCTGAAGGTTTAGCTGTGTCGTTCTCCTCCTCAGCAAGTGGTATCTCTCTGGTCTGTGGTGTGGGAATGTCGTCTTTTTCTTCTTCTTGAGGTGCGGGGTTCTCTTCTTCTGGAGTTTCCACGAACTCTGGTGTAAATTCTGAAGGTGCAGCTGATTCCTTCTCCTCTTCAGCTGGTTCTTCGTCATGAGTGTCTGCGCTGAGGATTATGTCTTCTTCTTCAGCAGCTCCAGGGGTCTCATCTCCTGTAGCTTCCACGTACTCGAGTGTAAGTTCTGGAGATTCAGGTGCTTCCTTGTCTTCGTCAGCAAGTAGTATCTCTCTAGTCTGTGCGGTGGGAATGTGTACTTCTGGTTCCTCTTTTGGTGCAGGAGTCTCATCTTCTGTAGTTTGCAATGGTTCTGATGAAAGTTCGGAAGGTTCAGCTGTTTCCTTCTCCTTCGCAGCAAGTGGTATGTCTCTGGTCTGTGGTGCGGGAATGTCGGCTTTGTCTTCTTGTTGAGGTGCGGGGTTCTCTTCTTCTGTAGTTTCCGCGGGGTCTGGTGTAAGTTCTGAAGGTGCAGCGGCTTCCTTCTCCTCGTCAGCAGCTTGTTCGTCTTGGGTCTCTGCGCTTGGGATGATTTCTTCTTCTTCAGCAGCTGCGGGGGTGTCCTTTTCTGTAGTTTCCAAGGACTCCGGTGAAACTTCTGGAGATTCAGCTGCTTCCTTCTCTTCATCAGGAAGTAGTATCTCTCTTGTCTGTGCGGTGGGAATGTGCACTTCTGCTTCCTCTTTTGGTGCAGGGGTCTCGTCTTCTGTAGTTTCCACTGGCTCTGGTGTAAGTTGTGAAGGTTCAGCTGTTTCCTTGTGCTCCTCAGCAAGTGGTATCTCTCTGGTCTGTGGTGTGGGAATGTCGTCTTTTTCTTCCTTTTGAGGTGCAGGGGTCTCTCCTTCTGGAGTTTCCACGAACTCTGGTGTAAGTTCTGAAGGTGCAGCTGATTCCTTCTCCTCGTCAGTAGGTTCTTCTTCATGAGTCTCTGCGCGGGGGATGATTTCTTCTTCTGCAGCAGCTGCAGGGGTCTCATCTTCTGTAGCTTCCAAGGACTCGGGTGTAAGTTCTGGAGATTCTGCTTGCTTCTCCCCGTCAGCAGGTTCTTCTTCAGGAGTGTCTGGACTGGGGATGATTTCTTCTTCGTCAGCAGCTGCAAGGCTCTCGTATTCTGTAGTTGGCAAGCGCTCTGGTGTTATTCCGAGAGGGTCAACCGTTTCAGCAGCAGCTGCTTCTTTTGGAGTCTCTACGCGGAGGATATCTTCTTGTGGTTCCTCAACTGCAGGGGCCTCGTCTTCTGTAGTGGCCAACGGCTCTGTTGATATTGCGGATGATTCAGCTGTTTCCTTGTCCTCCTGAACAGGCCCTATCGCTTGAGTCTCTGCTGTTGGAATGTCCTCTTCTCCCGCTTTTGCTGCAGGGGTTTCGTCGTCTGTGGTTTTCAAGGGCCCTGGTATAACATCTGAAGGTCCAGCTGATTGCTTCTCCTCGTGAGCAGGTTCTTCTTCCAAGGACTCTGGTGTAATGTCGGGAGGTGCAGCTGTTTCCTCGTCCTGCTTTGCTGGTTCTAACTCTAGAGTCTCTGTGCGGAGAACATCTTGTGCTTCTTCTTTTGCTGCAGGGGTCTCCGCTGCTGTAGTTTTCAAAGACTCCGGTGCAACTTCTGGAGATTCAGCTGCTTCCTTTTCTTCCTCAGCAAGTAGTAACTCGCTAGTCTGTGCGGTGGGAATACGTACTTCTTCTTCCTCTTTGGCTGCAGTGGTCTCGTCTTCTGTAGTTTCCAAAGGCTCTGATGTTAGCCCTGAAAGTTCAGTTGTTTCCTTCTCCTCCTCAGGAAGTAGTATCTCTCTGGTCTGTGCGGTGGGAATGTCATCTGTTTCTTCTTCTTGAGGTGCAGGGGTCTCTTCTTCTGGAGTTCCCACGGACTCTGGTGTAAGTTCTGAATGTCCAGCTGCTTCCTTCACCTCGTCAGCAGCGTCTTCATGAGTCTCTGCGCTGGGGATGATTTCTTCTTCTTCAGCAGCTGCAGGGGTCTCGTCTTCTGTAGTTTCTAAGGAGTCCGGTGGAATTTGGGGGGATTCAGCGGCTTCCTTCTCTTCGTCAGCAAGTAGTATCTCTCTAGTCTGTGCGCTGGGAATTTGTACTTCTTCTGCTTTTGGTGCAAGGGTCTCGTCTTCTGTAGTTTCCAAGGGTTCTTGTGTAAGTTCTGAAGGTTCAGCTGTTTGCTTCTCCTCCTCAGCAAGTAGTATCTCTCTGGTCTGTGCAGTGGGAATGTCGTCCTTTTCTTCTTCTTGAGGTGCAGGGGTCGTTTCTTCTGTAGTTTGCAAGGACTCTGGCGTAAGTTCTGAAGGTCTGGCTGCTTCCTTCTCCTGGTCAGCAGGTTCTTCTTCATGAGTCTCTGCGCTGGGGATGATTTCTTCTGCTTCAACAGCTTCAGGGGTCTCGACTGCCGTAGTTGCCGAGGGCTCTGGTGCAACGTTCAGATAATGAGCTGTTTCCTTGTCCTCGGCAGCAGTTTCTTCTTCTGGAGTCTCGATGTGGAGGATATCTTCTTCGGGTTCCGTAACTGCAGCGGCCTCGTCTTCTGTAGTGGCCGAGGGCTCTGTTGAAATTGCGGAAGATTCAGGTGTTTCCTTGTGCTCCTGAACAGGCACGGTCTCTTGAGTCTCGGCGCTTGGAATGTCTTCTTCTTCCGCTTTTGCTGCAAGGGTCTCGTCTTCTGTAGTTTCCAAGGACTCTGGCGTAACCTCTGAAGGTTCAGCTGTCTCCTGCTCCTGATCAGCTAGTTCTTCTTGAGTCTCTGCGCTGGGGCTTGTTTCTTCTTGTTTCTGAGCTGCAGGGGTCTTGTCTGCTGTGGTTGCCAAGGACTCTGGTGTAGCTTCTGAAGGTGTAGCTTCTGAAGGTCCAGCTGGTTCCTTCTCCTCATGAGCAGCTTCTTCTTGAGGAGTCTCTGCGCTGGGTATGATTTCTTCTTCTTCAGCAGCTGCAGGAGTCTTGTCCTCTGTAGTTTCCAAGGGCTCGGTTGTAACTTCCGAAGGTTCAGCTGTTTGCTTTTCCTCCTCCTTTTCAGCTACTAGCTCTGGAGTCCCTGCGCGAGGGATATCTTCTTGTTGGTGTTGCATTGCAGGGGCCTCCTCTGCTGTAGTTGCCAACGACTGTGCTGTAATGAAGGAAGGTGCAGCTGTTTCCTCGTCCTCCTTTGCAGCTTCTAGCTCTGGAGTCTCTGCGCGGAGGACATCTTCTACTTCCTCTTTTGCTGCAGGGGTCTCCTCTTCTGCAGTTTCAAAGGACTCATGTGGAACTTCTGGAGATTCAACTGCTTCCTTTTCTTCCTCAGTAAGTAGTATCTCTCTAGTCTGTGCGGTGGGAATGTGTACTTCTTCCTCTTTTGCTTCAGGGGTCTGGTCTTCTGTAGTTTCTAGTGGCTCTGGTGTAAGTTCTGAAGGTCCAGCTGCTTCCTTCTCCTCGTCAGCAGCTTCTTCTCCATGAGTCTCTGCGCTGGGGATGATTTCTTCTTCTTCAGCAGCTGCAGGTGTCTCGTATTCTGTAGTTGCCAAGGGCTCTGGTGTAACTCCCAGGGGTTCAGCTGTTTCCTTGTCCTCCGCAGCATTTTCTTCTTCTGGAGTCTCTCGTGGTTCCTCAGCTGCAGGGGCCTCGTATTCTGTTGAGGCCCTGGGCTCTATTAAAATTCCGGAAGATTTAGCTGTTTCCTTGTCCTCCTGAACAGGCACTATCTCTTTAGTCTCTTCGCTTTGAAGGTCTTCTTCTTTCGCTTTTGCTGCAGGGGTCTCGTCTTCTGTAGTTTCCAAGGACTCTGGTGTAAGTTCTGAGGGTTCAGCTGTTTCCTTCTCCCCAGCAACTAGTATCTCTCTCGTCTGTGTGGTGGGGATGTCGTCTTTTTCTTCTTCTTGAACTGCAGGGGTGTTGTCTTCTGTGGTTACAAAAGGCTCTGGTGTAACTTCTGAAGCTCCAGCTGGTTCCTTCTCCTCGTGAGCAGGTTCTTCGTCATGAATCTCTGCACTGGGGATGATTTCTTCTTCTTGTTGAGGTGCAGGGGTCTTGTCCTCTCTAGTTTTCAAGGGCTCGGGTATAACTTCCGAGGGTTCAGCTGTTTCCTTTTCCTCATCCTTTACAACTTGTAGCTCTGGAGACTCTGCGTGGGGGATACCTTCTTCTTGTTGGTCAACTGCAGGGTCCTCGTCTTGTGTAGTTTCCAAGGACTCTGCTGTAATGTCGGAAGGTGCAGGTGTTTCCTCGTCCTCCTTTGCAGGTTCTAGCTCTGGAGTCTCTGCGCGGGGAACATCTTCTTCTTCCTCTTTTGCTGCAGGGGTCTCCTCTTCTGTAGTTTCGAAGGACTCCGGTGTAACTTCTGAAGGTTCAGCTGATTCCTTTTCTTCCTGAGCAATTATTATCTCTCTAGTCTGTGCACTGGGAATGTCTTCTTCTTCTTCCTCTTTTGCTGCAGGGGTCTCGTCTCCTATAGTTTCCAAGGGTTCTGGTGTAAGTTCTGAAGGTTCAGCTGTTTCCTTCTCGTCCACAGCAAGTAGTATCTCTCTAGTCTGTGTGGTGGGAGTGTCATCTTTCTCTTCTTCTCGAGCTGCAGGGGTGTCTTCTTCTGTAGTTTCCAAGGTCTCTGGTATAATTTCTGAAGGTCCAGCCGTTCCCGTCTCCTCGTCAGCAGCTTCTTCGTCATGAGTCTCTGCGGTGGGGATGATTTCTTCTTCTTTAGGAGCTGCAGGGGTCTCGTGTTTTGTAGTTGCCAAAGGCTCTGGTGTAACTCCCAGAGGTTCAGCTGTTTCGTTCTCCTGGACAGCGGCTTCTTCTTCTGGAGTCTCTACGGGGAGGATATCTTCTTCTGGTTCCTCAGCTGCGGGGCCCTCCTCTTCTGGTGTGGCCAAGGGCTCTGTTGAAATTCCGGGAGATTCAGCTGCTTCGTTGTCCTCCTGAACAGGTACGATCTCTTGAGTGTCTGCGCTTGGGATGTCTTCTTGTTCTTCCTCTTTTGCTGCGTGGGTCTCCTCTTCTGTAGTTTCCAGGGACTCTGGTATAACTTCTGAAGGTCCAGCTATTTCCTTCTCCTCATGAGCAGCTTCTTCTTCATGTGTCTCTGCGGTGGGGATGATTTCTGCTTCTTCTTGAGCCGCAGGGAGCTCGTCCTCTGTAGTTCCCAAGGGCTCGGGTGCAACTTCCGAAGGTTCAGATGTTTCGGTTTGCTCTTCCTTTACAGCTACTAACGCTGGAGTCTCTGCGTGGGGGATATGGTCTTCTGGTTCACCAGCTGCAGGGGCCTCCTCTTCTGTTGTTGCCAAGGACTCTGCTGGAATGTTGGAAGGTTCAGCTGCTTCCTCGTCCTCCTTTGCGGCTACCAGCTCTGGAGTCTCTGCGCGGGGGATATCTTCTTCTTCCTCTTTTCCTGCAAGGGTATCGTCTTCTGTTGTAACCTCTGAAGGGTCAGCTGATTCCTTCTGTTCCTCAGGGATTTGTGTCTCTCTAGTCTGTGCGGTGGGAATGTATATTTCTTCTTCCTCTTTTGCTGCAGGGATCTCGTCTTCTGTAGCTTCCAAAGACTCTGGTGTAAGTTCTGAAGGTTCTGCTGTTTCCTTCTCCTCCTCAGCAAGTAGTATCTCTCTGGTCTGCGCGGTGGGAATGTCGTCTTTATGTTCTTCTTGAGCTGCAGGGGTGTCTTCTTCTGTAGTTTCCAAGGACTCTGGTGTAAGCTCTGAGGGTCCAGCTGCTTCTGTCTCCTCATCAGCAGCTTCTTCTTCATGAGTCTCTGCACTAGGGATGATTTCTTCTTCTTCAGGAGCTGCAGAGGTCTCGTATTCTGTAATTGCCAGGGGTTCTGGTGTAACTCCCAGAGGTTCAGCAGTTTCCTTGTCCTCGGCAGCAGTTTCTTCTTCTGGAGTCTCTGAGCGGTGGATATCTTCTTCTGGCTCCTCAGCTGCAGGGGCCTTCTCTTCTGTAGTCGCCAAGTCTGTTGAAATTCCGGGAGATTTAGCTGTTTCCTTGTCCTCCTGAACAGGTACTATCTCTTTAGTCTCTTCGCTTGGAATGCCTTCTTCTTCTTTCGCTTTTGCTGCAGGGGTCACGTGTTCTGTAGTTTCCAAGGACTCCGGTGTAACTTCTGAAGGTGCAGCTATTTCCTTCTCCTCCTCAGCAAGTAGTATCTCTCGAGTCTGTGCGGTTGGGATGTCGTCCTTTTCTTCTTCTTGAGCTGCAGGGGTTTCGTCTTCTGTGGTTGCAAAAGGCTCTGGTGTAACTTCTGAAGCTCCAGCTGGTTCCTTCTTCTCGTCAGCAGCTTCTTCTTCCTGAATCTCTGCGGTGGGGAGGATTTCTTTTTGTTGTTGAGGAGAAGGGGTCTTGTCCTCTGTAGTTTGCAAGGGCTCGGGTATAACTTCCGGAGGTTCAGCTGTTTCCATTTCCTCCTCCTTTACAGCTTCTAGCTGTGGAGCCTCTGCGTGGGGGATATCTTCTTCTTGTTGCTGAACTGCAGGGTCCTCGTCTTCTGTAATTTTCAAGGACTCTCCTGTAATGTCGGAAGGTGCAGGTGTTTCCTCGTCTTCCTTTGCAGGTTCTACCTCTGGAGTCTCTGCTCGGGGGACATCCTCTTCTTGCTCTTTTGCTGCAGGGGTCTCCTCTTCTGTAGTTTCGAAGGATTCCGGTGTAACTTCTGAAGGTTCAGCTGCTTCCTTCTCTTCCTCAGGAAGTAGTATCTCTCTAGTCAGTGCGGTGGGAATGTGTACTTCTTCTTCCTCTTTTGCTGCAGGGGTCTCGTCTTCTGTAGTTTCCAAGGACTCCGGTGTAACATCTAAAGGTTCAGCTGGTTCCTTCTCTTCCTCAGCAAGTAGTATCTCACTAGTCAGTGCGGTGGGAATGTTTATTTCTTCTCCCTCTTTTGCTGCAGGGGTCTCGTCTTCTGTAGTTTCAAAGGGCTCTGGTGTAAGTTCTGAAGGTTCAGCTGTTTCCTTCTCTTGCTCAGCAAGTAGTATTTCTGTAGTCTGTGCGGTGGGAATGTGTACTTCTTCTCTCTCTTTTGCTGCAGGGGTCTCGTCTTCTGTAGTTTCCAAGGACTCTGATGTAAGTTCTGAAGGTTCAGCTGTTTCCTTCTCTTCCTCATCAAGTAGTATCTCTCTAGTCTGTGCGGTGGGAATGTCATCTTTTTCTTCTTCTTGAGGTGCAGGAGATTCTGGTGTAAGTTCTGAAGGTCCAGGTGCTTCCTTCTCCTCGTCAGCAGCTTCTTCTTCATGAGTCTCTGCGCTGGGGAGGATTTCTTCTTCAACAACAGATGCAGGGATCTCGTCTGCTGTAGTATCCAAGGGCTCTGGAGTAACTCCCAGAGATTCAGCTGTTTCCTTGTCCTCGACAGCAGCTTGTTCTTCTGGAGTCTCTACACGGAGGATGTCTTCTGCTGGTTCCTCAGCTGTAGGTGCCTCCTCTTCTGTAGTGGCCAGGGGCTCTGTTGAGATGTCGGTCAATTCAGCTGTTTCCTTGTCCTCCTGAACAGGTACTATCTGTTGCGTATCTACGCTTGGAATGTCTTCTTCTTCTTCCTTTTTTGCTGCATGGATCTCATCTTCTGTAGTTTCGAAGGACTCAGGTGTAACTTCTGAAGGTCCAGCTGTTTCCTTCTCCTCGTGAGCAGCTTCTTCCGCATGAGTGTCTGCGGTGGGGATAATTTCGTCTTCTTCTTGAGCCGCAGGGTTCTTGTCGTCTGTAGTTTCCAGCGGCTCGGGAGTAACTTCCGAAAGTTCAGCTGTTACCTCTTCCTCATCCTTGACAGCTACTAGCTCTGGAGTCTCTGGGTGGGGGATATATTCTTCTGGTTCCTCAGCTGCAGGGGCAGCTGAAGGTTCAGCTGTTTCCTCGTCCTGGTTTGCAGCTACTAGCTCTGGAGTTTTTGCACGGGGGATATCTTCTTCTTCCTCTTTTGCTGCAGGGGTCTCGTCTTCTGTAGTTTTTAAGGGCTCTGGTGTAACTTCTGAAGGTTCAGCTGTTTCCTTGTCTTCCTCAGCATGTGGTATCTCTCTAGTCTGTGCTGTGGGAATGTCTGCTTCTTCTTCCTCTTTTGCTGCAGGGATCTCTTCAGCTGTAGTTTCCAGGGGCTTTGGTGTCACTGCTGAAGGTTCAGCTGTTTCCTTCTCTTCCTCAGCAAGTAGTATCTCTCTAGTCTGTGCGGTGGAAATATCGTCCTTTTCCACTTCTTGAGCTGCGGGGGCCTCCTCTTCTACAGTTTTCGAGGGCTCTGCTGTAAGTCCCAGAGGTTCAGGTGTTTCCTTCTCCTCGTCAGCAGCTTCTTCCTCTTGACTATCTGTGCGGAGGATATCTTCCTCTGGTTCCTCAGCTGCAGGCTCCTTCCCTTCTGTAGTGGCCAAGGACTCTGTTGTAATTCCGGAAAATTGAGCGGTTTCCTTGTCCTCCTGAACTGGTACTATCTCCTGAGTCTCTGCGCTTGGAATGTCTCCATCTTTTTCTTCTTTTACTGCACGGGTCTCGTCTTCTGTAGTTTCCAAGGACTCTGGTGTAACTTCTGAAGGTTCAGCTGTTTTCTTCTCCTGGTCAGCTTGTTCTTCTTGAGTCGCTGGGCTGAGGCTGGTTTCTTCTTCTTCTGTAATTGCTACAGGCTCTGATTTAACTTCTGAAGGTCCAGCTAGTTCCTTCTCCTCGTGAGCAGATTCTTGTTCAGGAGTCTCTGTGCTGGGGATGATTTCTTCTTCTTGAGCGGCAGGGGTCTCGTCCTCGGTAGGTTCCAAGGGCTCGGGTGTAACTTCTGAAGGTTCAGCTGTTTCCTTTTCCTCCTCATCTACAGCGTGGGGGATGTCTCCTTCTCGTTCCTCAGCCGCAGGGGCATCCTCCTCTGTAGTCGGCAAGTACTCTGCTGTAATGTCGGAAGGTGCAGCTGTTTCTTCGTCCTGCTTTGCAGCTACTAGCTGTGGAGTCTCTGCGCAAGGGATATCTTCTTCCTCTTTTGCTACAGGGATCTCGTCTTCTGTAGTTTGCAAGGGCTCTGGTGTAACTTCTGAAGGTTCAGCTCTTTCCTTCTCTTCCTCAGGAATTAGTATCTCTCTAGGCTGTGCGCTGGGAATGTCTTCTTCTTCTTGTTTTGCTGCAAGGGTGTCGTCAACTGTAGTTTCCAAAGACTCTGTTGTAACTTCTGAAAGTTCAACTGCTTCCTTCTCTTCCTCAGCAAGTAATATCTCTCTAGTCTGTGCAGTTGGAAAGACGCCTTTTTCTTCTTCTTCAGCTGCTGGGGTCTCGTCTTCTGTAGTTTCCAAGGGTTCTGCTGTAAGCCCCAGAGGTTCAGGTGTTCCCTTCTCCTCGTCAGCAGCTTCTTCCTCTTGAGTCTCTGCGCGGAGGATATCTTTTTCTGGTTCCTGAGCTGCAGGGGCCTCCTCTACTGTAGTGGCCAAGGACTCTGCTGTAATGTCGGAAGGTTCAGCTGTTTCGTCGTCCTCCTTTCCAGCTAGTAGCTCTGGAGTTTCCGCGTGGAGGATATCCTCTTCTTCCTCTTTTGCTGCAGGGGTCTCGGTTTCTGTAGTTTCCAAGGGCTCTGGTGTAACTTCTGAAGGTTCAGCTGTTTCCTTCTCTTCCTCAGCAATTAGTATCTCTCCAGTCTGTGGGCTCGGAATGTCTTCTTCTTCTTCCTCTTTTGGTGCGGGGGTCTCGTCAACTGTAGTTTCCAAGGACTCTGGTATAAGTTCTGAAGGTTCAGCTGTTTCCTTCTCGTCCTCAGCAAGTAGTATCTCTCGAGTCTGTGTGGGGGGGATGTCATCTTTTTCTTCTTCTTGGGCTGCTGGGGTCTCGTCTTTTGTAGTTTCCAAGGGCTCTGCTGGAACTTCCAGAGGTTCATCTGTTTGCTTGTCGTCGTCAGCAGCTTCTTTCTCTTGAGAGTCTGCGCGGAGGATATCTTCTTCTGGTTCCTCAGCTGCAGGGCCCTCCTCTTCTCTAGTGGATAATGGCTCTGTTGTAATTCTGGAAGATTCAGCGGTCTCCTTGTCCTCCTGAACAGGTACTATCTCCTGAGTCTCTGCGCTTGGAATGTCTTGTTCTTCTTCCTCTTTTGCTGCAGGGTTCTCGTCTTCTGTAGTTTTCAAGGACTCTGCTGTAACTTGTGAAGATTCAGCTATTCCCTTCTCCTGGTCAGCTAGTTCTTCTGGAGTCTCTGCGCTGGGGCTGGTTTCTTCTTCTTCTGTAGCTGCAGGGGTCTGGTGTAACTCGTCTTCCGTAATTGCGATGGGCTCTGGTGTAACTTCTGAATGTCCAGCTGGTTCCTTCTCCTCGTGAGCAGCTTCTTCTTCCTGAGTCTCTGGGCTGGGGATGATTTCTTCTTTTTCTTGAGCCGTAGGGGTCTCTTCCTCTGTAGTTTCCAAGGGCTCGGGTGCGACTTCCGAAGGTTCAGCTGTTTCCTTTTCCTCCTCCTTTACGGCGACTAGCTCTGGAGTCTCTGCGTGGGGGATATGTTCTTCTGGTTCCTCAGCTGCAGGGGCCTCCTCCTCTGTAGTCGCCAAGGACTCTGCTGTAATGTCGGAAGGTTCAGCTGTTTCCTCGTCCTCCTTTGCAGCTACTAGCTCTGGAGTTTCTGCGTGGGGGATATCTTCTTCTTCCTCTTTTGCTGCAGAGGTCTCGTCTTCTTTAGTTTTCAAGGGCTCTGGTGTAACTTCTGAGCGTTCAGCTGTTTCCTTCTCTTCCTCAGCAATTGGTATCTCTCTAGTCTCTGCGCTGGGAATGTCTTCTTTCTCTTCCTCTTTTGGTGCAGGGGTCTCCTCAACTGTACTTTCCAAAGACTCTGGTGGAACTTCGAAAGGTTCAGCTGTTCCCTGCTCTTCCTCAGCAAGTAGGATCTCTCTAGTGTGGGTGGTGGGAATGTTGTCTTTTTCTTCTTCTTGTTGGGTTTCTGTGATCTTGTCTTCTGTAGTCTCCAAGGACTCTGCTGTAAGTCCCAGAGGTTGAGGTGTTTCTTTCTCCTCGTCAGGAACTTCTTCTTTTGTCTCTGTGCGGAGGATATCTTCTTCTGGTTCCTCAGCTGCAGGGGTCTCCTCTTCTGTAGTGGCTAATGGCTCTGTTGTAACTCCGGAAGATTCAGCGGTTTCCTTGTCCTCCTGAACAGGTACTATCTCTTGAGTCTCTGCGCTTGGAATGCTTTGTTCCTCTTCCTCTTTTGCTGCAGGAGTCTCGTCTCCTGTAGTTTCCGTGGACTCGGGTGGAACTTCTGGTTCAGCTGTTTCCTTCTCTTCCTCAGCCAGTAGTATGTCTCTAGTCTGTGAGCTGGGAATGTCGTCTTTGTCTTCGTCTTTAGCTGCAGGGATCTCGTGTTCTGTAGTTGCCAAGGGCTCTGGTGTAACTTCTGAATCTCCAGCTGTTTCCTTCTCCTTGTGAGCAGCTCTTTCTTCATGAGTCTGTACGGTGGGGATGATTTCTACTTCTTCTTTAGCTGCAGGAACCTCGTCTTCTGTATGTACCAAGGGCTCTACTGTTACTCCCAGAGGTTCAGCTGTTTCCTTCTCCTCGTCAGCAGCTTCATCTGCTAGTGTCTCTGGGTGGAGGATATCTTCTTCTGATTCCACAGCTGCAGGGTCCTCTTCTTCTGTAGGTTTCAAGGGCACTGCCGGAATGTCGGAAGGTTCAGCTGTTTCCTCATCCTCCTTTGCAGCTACTAGCTCTGGAGTCTCTTCGCGAGGGATATCTTCTTCTTCCTCTTTTGCTGCAGGGGTCTCGTCTTCTGTAGTTTCCAAGAGCTCTGGAGTAACTTCTGAAGGTTCAGCTGTTTCCTTCTCTTCCTCAGCAAGTAGTATCTCTCTTGTCTGTGCGCTGGGAATAATGTCTTCTGTAGCTGCAGGTGTCTCGTCTTCTCTAGTTGCCAAGGGCTCTGCTGTAAATCCCAGAGGTTCAGGTGTTTCCTTCTCCTCGTCAGCACCTTCTTCTTGATTCTCTGCTCGGAGGATATCTTTTTCTGGTTTCTCAGCTGCAGGGGCCTCATGTCCTGTAGTTGCGAAGGGCTCTGGTGTAATGTCGAAAGTTTCAGCTGTTCCCTTGTCCTCGTTTGCAGCTACTAGCTCTGGAGTCTCTGCGCTTGGAATGTCTTCATCTTCTTCCTCTTTTTCTGCAGGGAACTTGTCTTCTGTAGTTTCCAAGGAGTCTGGTGTATCTTGTGAAGGTTCAGCTGTTTCATTTTCGTCCTCAGCAAGTAGTATCTCTCTAGTCTGTGCACTGGGAATGTCGTCTTTCTCTTCTTCTTTAGCTGCAGGGGTCTCGTCTTCTGCAGTTGCCAAGGGCTCCTCTGTAACTCCCAGAGGTTCAGGTGTTTCCTTCTCCCCGTCAGCACCTTCTTCTTCTGGAGTCTCTGCACAGAGGATATCTTCTTCTCGTTCCTCCGCTGCAGGGGCCTCCTCTTCTGTAGTCGGCAAGGGCTCTGCTGTAATGTCAGAAGGTTCAGTTGTTTCCTTGTCCTCCTTTGCAGCTGCTAGCCCTGGAGCCTGTGTGCAGGGGACATCATCTTCTTCCTCTTTTGCTGCAGTGGTCTCGTCTTCTGTAGTTTCCAAGGGATCTGGTTTAAAATGTGAAGGTTCAGCTGTTTCCTTCTTTCCCTCAGCAAGTAGTATCTCTCTGGTCTGTGTGCTGGGAATGTCTTCTTCTTCCGCCTTGGTCGCAGGGGTCTCGTCTTTTGTAGTTTCCAAGGGCTGTGGTGTAACTTCTGAAGGTTCAGCTGTGTCCTTCTCTTCCTCAGCAAGTAGTATCTCTCCAGTCTGTGCGCTGAGAATGTCGTCTTTTTCTTCTTCTTCAGCTGCAAGGGTCTCGTCTTCTGTAGTAGCCAAGGCCTCTGCGGTAACTTCCAGAGGTTCAGCTGTTTCCTCCTCGTCAGCAGCTTCCTCTTCTCGAGTCTCTGCGCGGAGGATATCTTCTTCAGGTTCCTCAACTGCAGGGCCCTTTTCTTCTGTAGTTGCCAAGGGCCCTGTTGATATTCCGGAAGGTTCAGCTGTTTCCTTGTCCGCCTGGACATGTAGTATCTCTTGAGTTTCTGCTTTTGGAATGACTTCTTCTTGATCCTCTTTTGCTGCAGAGGTGTCGTCTTCTGTAGTTTCCAAGGGCTCTGGTGTAACTTCTGAACGTTGAGCTGTTTCCTTGTCTTCGTCAGCAAGCAGTATCTCTCTAGTCTGTACGCTGGGAATGTCGTCTTTTTGTTCTTCTTTAGCTGTAGGGGTCTCGTCTTCTGTAGTTGCCAAGGGCTCTGTTGTAAGTTCTGATGTAATTTTGAAGGGTTCAGCTGATTCCTTCTCCTCCTGATCAGCTACTCGCTCTCCTCGAGTCTCTGTTTGGAGCATGTCTTCTTCTTTCTCGCTAGAGGCAGGGGCCTCCTCTTCTGTAGGCGCCAAGGGCTCTGGTGCAATTTCCGAAGGTTTAGCTGTTGCCTTCTCCTTCTCATCAGCTTCTTTCGGAGCTGCTGGTTGCTCGAGAGCTTCTTTCAGAGGTTCGTCGGGGTCCTTCTCCACTTGTCCTGAAGTTTCTTCAGATCCATCTGGAATTTTGACCCTTCCCAAAGCTAGAAATTGTAATTCTTGAGAAACATCAACATCAGGTGTTACTGTCTCCTTGTCTGCAGGTGTGGGAGATTCAGCGTCCTGTGGGGTAACCTTTCCGAGGGTATTTGTCTCTGCTGTCTCAGGGGTGTCAACCACTTCTGTTGAAGGGAAGATAATTGCTCTCGATGAATGCGTCACAACCGGAACGGCAGTTGTAGTCTCTTCTAGTTCAGCAGTAGGTGCTTGCTCCTCCACCTCTGCAACGGCTGCCGTTGCGGTTGGTTTCTCATCAGCCTCGTGAATGACCTCCTCAGTGGTGGTAGCTTCTGGTTGTCTGGGAGCATCCTCGAGGGGTGTGGACCACCCGTCAGAACTCTTTGGTGACACAGGAATTTCAGCTTCTTTGGGTGATAAGTCAACTTGAGAGAGTGAAATCTCTTGGTAATCCTCGTCAATTGGTGTGTCATGAAGTTCCTGCCTCTCCCTACCCACTGGAGGGTCCTTTGAAGCAGTGCTTGCATCTGATGAGAACTCTTGGCTTTCAGTGACGGGAGTGATTTGAGCAAGAATAGAGTCATCGTATTTTCCTTCCTTTGTAGGCTGCGAATCTTTGGTAACGAGTGAGGTTGCAGCTTCATGATCTGATGGTGTCTCTACCTCGACTTTCGCAGCCAGTGCTTGTTGAGGCGTCTTGAGGGTTTGCTGTACGTCTTGTGGTACCCCCTGGAAGAAGAGTGTCGTTCATATTTAGAAAGTTGCTCATGAGAAAACTAATGTGACTATACTGTTGTGACCACTACATGTGGAAGTTCTTATTTCAGTCGTCGCCAAACACCATGTACTGTAAGGTTGGCGGTTTACTAAAGGTTCCACAAAGCTTGGACCTGCGGTTGCTGAAGGGCAGTGACTAACGTTATAGGACGGGGTGTAAGGGCGTGCATAACGATCGGATGGAGGAGATCTAATTTATATAAAATGATGGAAAGGAGTGATTGATAACCTATCATGAACTAGAATACAACAAGCAATATATGGACTAATACCGAAATCAGTGAAAGACTCAGCAGACTACTTTGTAGGCTTCCGTTTTAGTTAAGACACTAGTAGTATGAATAGAAGTATATGGGCAGAAATAAGGACGTTCTCGCGTCGTTTGTCCAGAGAAGATCCTGCGTGGTTACAGCTTAGCTATGCTTCAGAACATATGCGAAGTTATTTGAAGCCTAGACACTTCCTCTAAAATTCATCTCCATTTTCCCCTATTGATTATTCCAGGATAGACGTAGATCTTGACAAAAGAACATCTACTCAAGCCCACGAGTTGTACAGACCAAGAGGTGTGAGAAACTTAATTACCTCCGGAATCAATTTTTCGCTTGTCGGCTCCATTTCACCTCTTTTCTCTTCTTCTGACGACCAGTCGAATTTCTTCTCACCATCATCATCATCTTCATGTGTCTCCTTGGAGGTACCGGTGTGTGATGAAGGAGATGCAAGGCTTTTGTCATCCTCTGGTCCTCTTATAATTTCAAATTCAGCACTTCCTGCAGAGGATGAGGAAGAACTGAGAGTACGGGGTGGCTTGGCAAGATCAGGATCAGTGGCTGGTGGCTCCTCTCGTGCAATGTATCCCTCCTTCTGCAAAGCACCTCAATTTTAGAGTGCTACATAAATGTAAACAAGTTCATTAAAGGAAACAAACGTGGGGAAAGACATTGGTCTACTCAACATATATTGAACTCTCAACCAGGAAGTCTGCAAATCACGCTCAACAGGGTTATTAAACTTGAAGCACCTGCGGTCCAGGGGCCTCCACAAAATATGAATCAAATACAGATACCTATACCGGATATTGATCAACTCAATGTGAGCACTGTTAAAGGTAAGCCAATTCATAAATGGAAATAAACGTGGGAAAATACATTCTAAGAGGTGGTCTACACAACCTATATTGAACTCTCAACCCATGAAATCTGCAAATCACACGCTAACAGGCCAATTAGACTTGAAGCACATGGGGTCGATCAAGGGACCTCCCAAAAAATACTGAATTAAATCCAATAACCTCATACCGGATACCGGATATCAAATAGCTCAAAGTGAGCAATGTTATTTCTCAAACTTGGCGTCTCAAGAAGGCTTAATCTGGCACAAAGTTTAATTATTTTGTTGTATTTTCACTTTATGATGATGAAAGCGCACAAGTGGTAGTAACATGCAAGAAAGACGTGTCTAATCTAATGTTCAAAACCAGGCAAGCCGAGAAAGCTATGTGGATAGACGGCCCGGAAAGTAGATCTAAAATTACGGATGAGGAGAACGGCGTACATAAGGCGTAAAATTCATCTTCATTTCCGTATTGACTATTCCAGGACAGACGGTAATGGATAAGACGTACGGTACAAACTGAGCTTTTGCTTAGGCAGCATTACGATTCTTACCCGTAAAAGCAAAGCAGGGCTTTCAGGTCCAGACGGTTCAACAAGTCCACCTCGAGATTCAGAGTCGATTGCAGGTACAGGAACAGAAATCGGCTTTACTGTCACTGAGCTCTCCGCCTGTTCCTCCTCTGGTGTTTTCTGCAGCAACCTGTCCACATCTAAGCTCTTTGCTCTCCTCTCCAAAAGGGGTGCCGATTCCTCCACAAGCTGGGGAGTGACTGCAGGTTCAAGTTCAGGTTTCGGTTCTTCCTTCTTAGAAGCCGCCAGCTGAGGCTCGCGAGTGACCAGCTCCCAGTTGTCTCCTAGTTCTACGAACGCCTTAATCGTTTCATGCTCCCTTGCTGCCTTTGCATCCAGTGCTTCCTTGATCACGTCTGGTGTCACATCAGTTGCGGGTGGAGTTTCGTCTTTTGTGATTTTCTGACTGACGCTTGCTCCCAGCTCTGCCACTGGGATTAGTCCCTTCACCACGCTCCTCGTAACAGGCAGTGAGGCCGAGCTTGTTAAAGTCGGCTTGGACAGAAATTGAGCGATTGTCATTTCTTTTGGCGTTGACTCAGAAGTTGAAGGAATAGAGCTTAAGCCTGGGTCTGCCGATGGACTGAAAATTGGAGTCTCAAATCTCGAAGATGCGGGAGATTTACCAAGGGAAGTGGCCATTGCCGTGGACTGTGCGGTGGGAGACTTTGGCAACTCCTCAGGGGCATCGTGATATGTTTCGGGCCCTTCTTCATGTGCAATAGAAGTTGAGGAAGACGATGGCACTTCGATCGTGGTTTTGACTGAATGCCTACCTCCCCTTTTTCTTAATTTTCCTGCTGGTTGTGATGATTCGCCTGGAGAGCGAGCAACTGCTTCAACTTCTTCTCCATTCTGTGAATCAAGCATCCATTCGTTAAGCTTTTGTGTTCGTGCTTTCGGCACTTGTAGACACAGAGAAATTTGCAAACTGAGAGCCCCATCTGGGACACATGATGCAAGAATTAACCAGAATCCTGTGCTCACTACTCATCAAATCATAGCAGTTAGAATAATTATCATGTCTAAACAGATTTCTATGTTGATGATTTGTTCGGAAAGGTTTGTGCTAGTCGATGCCGGCCCGGCGAAAGTCTAAAGCCTCCGATAAGAATTCTTGAGTAGGCAACTAATGACTGGATCTAGTGTGCTCTTTAATTTACAAGAAATGTGTGAAACTATAGCTGGAAAATATTTCTTTTGGGCACTTCTCCTGTGAGTAACGATTTTTTAATTAAGAATGGACAACCATGCATCTAGCAATATGAGGATTTTCCAGAAATCGAAAAATCAAATTCCACCACCTTGTCAACTTTGTGGAACTTGAAGGTAGTGGGTTTGCAATCTGACTCGACAAAGAACCCTGAAATTGAGAATAATCATAAGAGCAGATATCTAGCAACTGTACAAAAGTTTCAAGTCCGACTTTCTTTACATACCAAGCACAGACGGTTTATAAGCTTAGACTGAAGGCTTTTGAAATCGCTCCAAGAAAGATAGTGTACAGTACAAACTACGCACTAGATTGAAGTTCCAGGGACTCAAAAGACATATTTTGTACGGTAGACATGTAGGAGATACCTTAGTTTAAGTAGGAGTCCACTAACATGGACAGTCTGAATTAGTTTTGCGGGAGAATGAGGACTCCAAAGCTAGTCTCTAGAGCATTGAGATTGAGCATAGCAATGCTCAATACCAAATTGGTTGAGATTTTCTCTTTACTTTGGCCTGAACTGTCAGAAGGTTGTACAAAGATTGCGTGTAATTGGTGGCAGGCTCCTCGGCAGAATATCCAGCTATCACAGATTCCAGCATGAAAATTACGCACATGGTTGCGGATTGTCTCGCCGATCGCGCTAATGCGGCAATTTCAGTGCTTATTGGATGAAATTCTGGAAGAGCACTGTAAACAACATTCGATTGGATGGTATCGGAGTTCATCTACGCCCAAGGATGCTATCGCTATACTATCAAGATCTACCTCGTATGATTAATGTCTCATAAAAGGTTCTATGATTGTGAAGTACACCTGCATGTTCTTACTGAAAACTCTTGAGTGTGAGATTCGTTTCTAGCATGGCTTTAATTTGATGATCTAACAACTGAGAAATAAAAAGTGAGTACGACCTACAGATTGAGCTCCGGGAAATACACGTGATCGTTTGATCTACAGCTAATTCAGCTAGACTTAGCTCCGAGTGTCTTTAATTAAGAGAAGAGGAGGATGACTGGGACACTGGTTGCTGCGGCTGAGATCGATTCGAGGTGTGTAATTTGTCGATTACCAATCAACTTTGGCATCGTATGATGAGCTGAAGATACATAGAGACAAATATTTGTGTCATGGAGCATGTCTGATTCCCCTACCTTTCGGACGACGGGCTGAGGGCTCGAAGGAGCTTTGCTTGATTTGCCGCCGCGGACATGGAAGGACGAGTCTGTATCGGTCCTCTCGAGTTTGCTCGAACACTTCCCCATTTGATCGAAGGGTTACCTTCCTGCTATCTGGATGGACAAACAGCAAGGGAACTCGCGGACACTACGACAAGAATAAGCGGCCCAGAAAATTGCGCCACAAAAGAGAAAGCACGTAACAAAGCGTTCTGAATTAATTTTATGTGTTTTCTTTTTGTATCGATAACAGAAATCAGAATTCAATACAGCTATGAATTAATGGCTACGAATATCACCTATGTACGAGTCAAGTGCAATGCAAATAAAAACAGCAAGCAGAGACAGACTCAAGAGGCGAATGATACTTCAGTATTAAATCAAGAGCGATGCAGTAACGAAATAATGAACTGCAGTCGAATGCCTCGAATCACAGTAGTATAACCGGTGCTGAATCCGAGGACTGAATCTAAAGCTGAAAAACAGATATACAGTTGTAACTCCAAACAGATAATGGTTTATCAGAAGTTGCCTGATGGAAAATTGTCTTGTAAGATACGTAGACAATCCGAGAATCCTAATTCAAGTCAATGCGAGGATACCTCGGTTTGTAGCAATGAATTCTCGTATCTGACCTGGCACGTACGATACCTGATCTTCGAAGGAAGTGCAAGCTTTCAATTACCAGCAAACCACGTAAGTTGCAATTGCGTTGTGTTGCTTCTCTTGCTGAAAAGTCGCAAAGTGGAACAAGCCCTGCAAAAACACGGGAATTCTTGCTACCTACAACTGAATTTGAGCAAAAATAAAAAGCTCAATTCAATTTAATTTAATTTGCTTGACCAAGACTCAAGCAAAGCTTTGAAATCAAAATTTGAAGAATGTCTGTCTAGATGCGCTAAGATCTTTAAATACACAGGCTAATGGCTTGCGATCGCGATATGAAAAAAATTATGCAAGCTAAGCTGAGATGCGATTATCCCAGTGACTGAGTGAACTACAGCAACTGATTGCTCAAGTTCGCAAAATTCGGCCTACTCGACGAAATTTCAAAAAGTTATCGTGAGTTGCGGCCTGGAGCTGGATTTTAAGTATGAATGTGAATGTGCGGGCGTGCAGGCAGTTTTTTGCCTATCACTGATGTGATCCGAATGTCAGAAACAAACTGATCTGTAGCTAGCAAGCTATCTCTATCGAGAGATAAGAGAAATCTAAGTCAAAACTGTGAGTGCCTGGAGAGATTTAAAATACCAGTGCAATCTGTGATTGATCCGATCGAGAATCTTTCTAGCTATTGAATCTATCTAAATCGAGCGTGCGTTGTTTGCTTGCCTGTGAACGAGCAGTGGGCAATCGAAGATGTGAGCGACGATTGCTTGCTTGTTGCGTTCACGAGTGCGAGTAGTGAGAGAGCAGTGCAGGTTGAACCAGACGATCGCGGAGCCTTATGAAGGGCTGCAAAAAGTGCTAATCCTCATGGCGCTACAGCACTAACGCTTCTTTTGTCCATAACCTCTTTTTGGCAGTCCCTCCAACTTTGTCTTCCGTCGCTATATTTTCCTTTTACAGCGTGAAGAACGACCGCCTTTTACAGCTAGCCTTCGCAATCCGCTCTCTATCCCCTCACAACCTCCACACTATTCCTGCCATCCTCCAATACAGCTTGCTCGCATTCTCCCACCACCACAGTCACAGTCAAGGCTTCGCATCGTCGGGCTGTCCGCTCCAGTTTTTTGTTCCTTCCTGCCCCATAAAGGTGTTTGATGACACTCCCACAACGTCTTCGTGCGGTGGGCAGTATACCAAAGTACGGCATTTTTGCGACCACTGAACCTTAAATTGACGGCAGGTCAGGTGGCCCCTCGATATGGAGCCACCCCACCCTTTTTCATTGCCACCTTACCTCCTTTCAACAGGACTTCTGCTTATCTTTTGAGTTTATCGACGCATCTCCATAAACACTAGTTGTGTTCCAGAAAAGATTAGGCGACCACATAGAACACATGAAGGATGGGAAGACCCCATCAAGCCGTACAAGGGAGAGACAAACGAAGTAGAATGGGCAAATGAATTTCAGAAAAGATTAGAATTTCCCTTTATCTTGTAAGATTCAATCTCTTGAGTTTATCGAAAGCAATGATTAATTAATCAATTAGTTAATCAACAACAATGATTAATTACGTTCAAGGCAAAAGCTATGTTCCTTTGGTCTTTTGTTTCTGCATATTCCAGCTTTACTTTGATGTGGCTGAGGTGTAACTGACATAGCTCTGTTCTTCTTCTGTTTCAACATCCATGGATCTCGTCATCTATATTTCTCGCATGGACAGACTAAGTTATATACAAAGTCAAGGTTAAGTACTAAGATTCACTATGCTCATACTACAGTTTATCATTACAAGATGTAATATGCGCATAGTGAGTCTTACTCCTTGATCTACTTCAACTTGTTCCTATCAGAATTGTAAATTGGTTCAGGTTTCAACTTTACCGTAAGATCTTGAGAGAAAAGAGAGTTGTTTGTGATAGCAGTCGTACACAAACTCTTCCGTGGTCTTCGAGATCTTACCAAAACAGATTTCTTCTCCAAGGAAGATCGTATCTACAAGCCCTACATTTATAGTGATTTCGTTGAATTCAGTTTTGCCTTCAATAGAGCCAGCTCTCCACTTAGTACATCATCATAAGCTCTTTCTTTTGTACATGGTACTTTTTAACCTTAGATATCTCAGCGAAGTAATGTTCCGTCATTTCACTTGGCTCCGGAGTGTGTCTCGTCTTTTCTTTCTTCACACCCGTTTTAAATTTTGAATTCGAACGAATCATAAGTTAGCTACAACGACTCATTCCAATGACATGGTCAGAATTGAAAATTCTTAGTTCCAGATTTATGATGGAACACTCAACAGACTGTTTTCTATCTTAGACTAGCTTCCTAAGAATTACCTTTGTCGCGCTTTGGGATATATCAAAATATTCGTTCAACTTGGACCTTAAAACTGTGAATCAGATTGTCGGCAGATCAGTTCGCCTGCAATCGAACTACTCACTTTTCCACTTGGTTGACACAGTACACCAGTACTTTGCCAGAATACTTCCTTTTCTCCCTTTCGGTTTGTGACCAGCTGGGACTTTTTGGATTTACGATTCATGTGGCTTGCTAATTCACAGTTCCCTTCTCCTTAGTTTCACCTAGGTTAGTTAGGTTGGTTTTAGGACAAACTCCTTACAAAACATGTTCTGTTTTGTTTTTCTTGCCCCCCACCTAACGACTGCACTGAACAGTTCTCACTCCATCCTGTCTTATGAGTACCAGCTGGCTACGCCCTTCTGTCTTACTATCCCGGATATCTTATTTCTCTGTACACTCTTTCTTCTCGAATTATTCCCGATTCTCTTGCGACTCCAGCGTCTAGGCGTGGTTTCCTGTCCCAATGTCTCCTGGCTGCAAAACTTTCTGATATATAAATTCAATGTTTTCTTTCAGAAACGTCTTATAACCATATTTTATTTGGTTATTTATGTAGGTTTCCTCTTTTAAATTCTTTGATTTCCTCTATCCTACTCCCTTCCTTTCTTGGGAATGGTACGATGTGCACTCTTCCTTTTTAGGACTGTAAACGGTCAGTCCTGATGTTTAGATCAGGTCTGACGATACTGTAGTATCGTCATGATTAATTCTTTGCATAGACTTCGGAATATAGTAGCAAGTTATTGTGAGCTCAAGCTTGATAAACGTGAAGCACTCAACGTGTTTGTAGTCACGAAAATGTCATACGCTTGGAGGAAACTAAAACATCAGAAGTGCTCGTTTGAATCTAGTTCAATCTACTGAAGAACATACGGTACAGTCCAGTAATTCTTGGAGTTGATACAAAGAGTGCAACTAAGCAAAACGATGAATAGTAATCGACTTAAAGCTGATATTCTACGTAATATTTAAGCTTAGTTTAAGAGCAGCTTTATATTAGATAACTTATGTAAGAGAGATGTGTCGTGCTCCTAATATGTTTATAACCACTGTGTGGTGTTGTTACAAACTTGCCATGCTAAAACTGACACGAATTGAACAGTACCCGTAGAGTTCGTTTCCTAATACATAATAGATATCCGCTTGAAACAAAAAAGACAATGATAATTTAAAAACGCGTAATATCATCCTGTTCTCGTACATATAGATGTATCATGTTCTAATGATAAGCTTTTAGAGCACTTACTTTCTACACGAAGTTGCAGGTACGGCACCGCTCGTTTGGAACTTTAGAAATTGTTCAGAAGTATGCTTCGTTTGCATCATCATGCGTAGGAAGTTTATTGTATTCACTAACTATAACTCGATGGGTGCAGATGTGAAATATTCAATACGTTGATAGTTTCGTCTCACTTTGAAAGAAGAAACATGAGCACGATATTCCCTGTAAGATGACTCAGAATAATTTCATCCTTTTGATGCCTTGATAGACAAGAACTCACCGTTCTTAGCAAGATACTTGCTGAGATGATGTTCGTTCTTAAAAGTGACAAGAAGACTGTAACGGAAAAACGAAAAAGTGGTTCTATTTCATGTACAGCTCACCGAAAGATCAATTCTAGCACCGAAAAACAATATCTTGAAACGGTCCTACTGCTTCTTCTTGTAGGTAGTGTTGTGAAGTTTCCCCATTTCCTTCTATAAATTCGAAGAGGTAGGTGTTATACTTCCGAATCTACAATCTCTCCCCGGCTATGCCAGACAGACAAGCCTGCATGTAAAATAAGTATTCACAACTTCTCCGATGCTAGCGAAGAACGTAGAAAGACATATGAGTTAAAATGTTGACCAGAAAGACTTTATTGAGTTAGATTGGTATCCATTTCTTCCTCACAATTCTCATCCTGGAAAAAGCAGAACATGCCATTGCCGCCTAGTCTAATGCCAACTTAGACTGGTCACAGTATAGAGGTGAGGTGAGGTGAGGTTGACAAAGGAACCAAATAGTTTTTATTATAGTTAGAGTAGAGTACAACAACATCACACTCACTGTGGGGAAAGGAGTCTGGACTGGACTGCCACAAGTGGCCTTTTGAAAGTCTTCTTAACGAAGAAAGGAATCGCATTAGAGAACATTGTAGTACAAGACAACTAGCGCTATGTAATGCTTATCTAGGGCCATGCGATAAAGGCCACCTTTTATTCTCTCATCCCTTCCTCCTCCTCGAGGAAGAGGAAGCTGATGGGGGCTCTGAGCACCTTTCAGCTTTAGTTCCCAGAAGAATACATAAAACGATAGGTTGGGACATGGAGACTGTTCCTCCTCCTCCTTCTTCTCTTCCCTTGACATTCATATGTTGTTGGCAGCTTTGATATTGCATCACGCTACAGAGTACATCTATCCACTACGTAGAAGTCCAGTACAGTACAATACTGTCCCCCCTGCCCACTACTCGGGTTCCACTCTTTAGATTACACGTAGTGGTGAAGAATCTCCTTTACGCAGTTCTAACGGATCGACCAGAAAACACTTGGGTCGGTACAACAAGCATCGCAGATCGCAAGACCTTTTCTTCATTGGTCTCTGGTGGTAACTTTCCTCAAGGCCCAACGATACTTTTGGGACCATGGCACCAAAGGAGATCATCCGGGCAGTTGATGCGCAGAATATGATCCGAAATTTTTTATCTCGAAGTTCAATTTTATGAGAGCTAAAGTTTCACAATTCATAGTAAATCTTTAAAGTGTTTCAGAATGAGACAGAGAAGTACTCCTTCCCAACATGGAGAAACATCCGTTAAGACGACAGGGAATTGGGACCAATGGAACGTAGTAATCCCAGTAGGATGTCTTATAGGGCTCATTTAAAGCTGCCTGGAATCCAGCCTTCCGCAATCACTACCTAAAGTAGTACATGTACATCGGGATGTTGTGTATTTCCTGTGTACTGCCCCCTCAGCACATTAGTTGCAATACATCAACGTATTACATTGCCTAGCAGAGCTCTTAAAGATTTGATGCAGTGATATGATTGCATACGAAAGGTATCTTCAACGAGCAGGTTCCAGTATTAGAGTAGTCTTACTGATATACTGTACATGTACCGTTACGGTCAACTTACCAAGAAAGACCAACATGCAATACCCGGGTATTGGAAACGTTATGTTCCATACTATTTTTCCCGAATGGATCCCTGGAGTCTCTTCCAAATATTATTTTCAGAGAACCCCCAGTTTGTGTACCTTCTACTTTCAGGAAGGGGATTCAGTCACGAGTAGACTGGAATTCCTTCTTCGAGCTCCTGTTGCTACTACTCTACTCTTCCTCATTAATAGAACTACTCCTCTGGCCTGGTACTCACTGCCTCATATACTTGTGTTTCAGATACTACTCAGGATTTGTTGAGATGTTGGTCCTACCGAGTCAAAACAGAACTCATAAATGTAAGTATTTCAGAGGGAGAGCGCTGCGCCCAATACCTTATGCTCCAAATGCTACCTACTCTTGTTGTCGAAATGTTGGTCCTACATATGTCCGCACTGGACTCATCAACAAAGTCGAACTGCCACCTCATGTACTGATGCCCAGATATGCCCACAAGATTTGTGTTGAGAATTTGATTCAACTTCTTGTATGTAAAACCGGAGTTGAATGTTATTGTAAGGTAAGACAAGTGAGGTTAAGACCCAGATATGACATATGGACTACTGCCGTGAGATATCTTGGGACTTCAAACAATCTGGAATGAAGATCAAAACGCGAACTATGGTCTACCCCACGTGAGTATTAAGCCTTACCTACAAGTGTGCTATATATACCTACTGCGCCGCCCCAGAAAGAACAGCTTTTGTAGCTTCCACTTTCTACTATTCCTTCCCATGTAATCCGTGGTATTTTCTCACGCAATATAGATCACACAATGCAGCTTCTTCATTCAGCTCACTTCTGATAGAATTCGGTACGATACAAAGTGTACATACATCTACCATTCACTATCTTTCATGAAGAGCTGCATCACACAAGCTTAGGCCTCTTGTACTCATTGAGTCTCTAACCTTAATTACTATTCATAATGCATCAGGAATTGATTCCAGGCTCAGTACCGCTGCTGGGGGAATACCTAGGTGCTTTATTCTATTTTTACAAGATGTTACTTGCCGAGATTCTCATACTTGCCATGGATTTCCTCACCCACCACCACCCGTTGCATTCTTAGCTATTAGGTTTGTGAATATTTGGTATTACCATGGGGCCATATTTTTCCATGTTATTAGAGTAATCCATGCTTCGACAATTGTAGGATGTTGTTCCGTGAAGAGTTTCATATAGCTTTACGCAGAGTCATGGGTAGATATGATTTCATAAGACAAGAAACTATAATTATATGGGAGTATAGTCTCTAGTGTTTCTTTGTTTGGCTGCCAAGTTCTTATACAAGTGGCATTATCTTTTGTTGGTGAGACAGCAGAGAGCTCTACCTATAGTCATGGGTGGATATGGTCTCATAGGACAAAAAACTGATAATGTATATTGGACATAGGATCTCTAATGTTACCTTGTTTCACCAAACAAGTTATACAAGTGGTTTTTTTTTTTTATCAAACCTATCATGACAATGCATTCAAACACTTACACCTTCTTTTCATATCTCCATTTGGCTCTTGACTCTTTTTTCATGCATGTCACTCCTCAAGTTTATTGACTTATATCCCTAGATTCTAAGACAAGTCAAGTGGATATCAGGGAATGTATGCACACTCACAAATTTACCAACATCCTCATTGATGCATCTCTACTTGATAGAGAAAAGATTCTTTCTTGCAGTGTGAAAGGCTCTAGAGCTTAGCTTCAAGCTTCTCCCTTGATTGATGATTTTTGATTTACTTATAAGGAGTTTACCACACCTTTACTATTGAGGTTGGATCTCCCACATCCGGCTCTCCTAGTGTTTTTGGACCAATGTGCATGTGGCTCCCCATATGGCATACAAGGTATACACTTTATACAATGTGCAATAGGTGGAGCACACCATGTCCATGATATAGTTTGCATAGTTATAGTTTGTCCATGATATAATGGCCCAAATTGTATGAATTATATGGGTCCAAGTTCAGATTGAGTGATGATTAGATCTACTAGGATCATCTATCCATTGAGGGCAAGTGGATATTGTTACTTTTGTAGTGCAATAAATTGTTACTTTTGTAGGTGGTTATCGTATCTTACATGACTTGATGGTGGCAAACCCCTCACAAGTAGAGTCATTGGCATTGGCAAATGTAAATGCATGAGAGTGACCATTTCCTCTAGGGTGTCATGCGTATATACATCGCTACACAACGTACATCGCTACACAACATCACACACTATAGAAGCACAATTCACACATAAGTCATACATGGACTCTCAAGTGCCATAATCATTAGTTTATTTTCACAACTTGAATCACACTCAATCAAATCAGTACTTGATATGTCATTCCACAATCTGCCAACAATTGGGCATTGATTACAGTCAAGCCACACCACTTTAGCTAAGAGAATCCAAGTGACGCTAGCCAGCCTCTATCTACCATAGCCAAGAACTTGAAGGCTCAACATCAGAGAAGTGAGCCCTCTAGAGTTGCACTTTGAAAGTATACCCCTTGATCTCCAACGCTAACGGTCTTGCTGATTGCACATCCAATGGTGTGAATGGTGCTAAGTGATGGTGGGCCCCACCATGTAATCAATACACCAAACAAAAAATCTAACCATCAACAAGTAGTCTATGAGGAACTACCAAAATACTCTTGACTACAAACACTACTACTCCAAAGTCCAAGCAATCTAGGTGCAATGCTATGAATGGCATGAAAGTTGTCATGCGTATATACATCACCACACAACATACATCATTGTCAACATCACACACTATAGAAGCACAACTCACACATAAGTCATACATGGACTCACAATTGCTCCCCTAGCTAGCGGTTAGGTCCTTCTAACTCCAAATAGCCATCTACTCCCAGTATATGGTATACCCTATGGTGGGCAAAAGATCAAGACGGGTGCTATCAAGTCCCATTGTTAGTCATCTATCTACAATCTATACCATATAAAGGATGAACTAGCTACAGTCAAGTATATCTAGGACATAATCATGGTATTTGAGGAACCATAGTGAGGGGAGGAGTCATGCATACCATATGTCATCCTCTCAAACAACTATCACACACTAACATAGTAGCAACTCCACAAGAAGAGTCACATAACATACACCGCAAGCCTACACGTACAAGTGCCAAGCTTGGGTCCATAGTACCATCAATGTTTGGGAGGTGGCATGATGCACAATTGCACATATGATCTTTCCAAACAACACCATCATGTCCTTCCAACATAAGAACTCCAGATGGCAAAACCTCATCCACTCTCAAGATAATGCGGCCTGTAGAAACATCAAATGTTGTTGGTGTTGTCTATTGTAGATATACATAATCATATAGATGAAATCAACGAATCAAGGACCTATAACCTCCTCTTAAAATGGTAGCATAGTGTAAGGTACCATTATGTTGAGCAATTGCTAAGTTCTTAGAGGCCATTGGCATCACTCTCCCAAAGATCTTTGCCGGTTCAAAACATGCGCTCATCCATACATCTAGATCATCCAAGTCCAACACTCTAGTAGCATCTTGATGAATAGTTGCAGGTAAATTTGGATCTTGTCCATAGAGTAGAAAGTAAGGAGAGAAGGATGCTAAAGAGGCTTGTAGGTTGAACCGATAGCCCATGGCCAACCAAGGTAATTGGAGATCCCAATCTCCCAAGTGGCCTCTCTACAAACCATACTTTTATCCTCTCTTCACCATCTGAACCACTTTCTCTGCTAAGCCATCTGCCTCAAGGTGATCTCAGGAGGTAGTATGATGATCAATCAAAGCCTTGTCATACAAAACCTGAAACTCCCCCAAGAACTCTGTACCCTAATCAGTCAAAACCTCAACTAGTGCACCAAAATGATTGAGAACCCAATCTAGGAACAAGTAAGCCGTCCTTTCATTGGACTTGTTAGGAAGTGAAACCAAATCAATCCACTTGGAGAAGTGTTCCACCATCACCAAAACATACCGATGATGTTTCATAGTTAATGGTAAAGGTACAAAAAATCCAAACTTTTATGGTAACCCAACCTCATGATAGGTAATGGGTGTAACTATTGTATAGGAGCATTAAATGATGCTCTCACTTGGTCACAAACCACACATCTTGCAACAAACTATTATACATTGGTTTGCATACCGTGCTACCAATAATCACTCTAGAGTAAGCTAGATGTACGCTTTACTCCAAAATGTCCCAGCTTCTTATGAGCATGATAGAGCAATTGTGGTCGCTGAGATGGAAGTGGTACTACTCTTTGTCTACCATCCTCCCATACACAAAGAAGATATCTGCCCTCCAATTTGAACCGTCTAGCTTGCTGAAGAACACGATCTCTCTCCTTGGCCCCAATTGTGCCCCTCACAACACCATTGCAAAGATAGTCCATCACTAAGACATTATCATGAATGTTTCATTGAATTTACCACTATCTCCAATCTTTGGATCTGTGATCTCAATAACTCCTCCTATATGCAATGAGAGAGATACCACCAAAGCTTCCAAAAATATACAAAGAAAGGAAAATGCATGCCAACTTGGCACCATCTCCTCATTTGTCTCATGATGCCAATGTGCTCCAGTCTAATCCTGCTAGTTGAGACATGGTGTAAAAGTCCAAGACCAAGGAGAGAAATAGGAGAATGGAAGCTCACATTGGGACACTTGAATGAGAGAAAACTCCAAATGCCTAGCATGAGCTTTGGCTTTGGTATTTATAGGTAGCATACAAGGCCCTTGAGAAGCTTCTCAAGAAACTTCCTTGAGTTGTTTTCTTAGAGTGCAAGCCAAGCTAACCAAGAAGCTTCTCAAGAAGCTTCCTTCTAGAATTTGCCTACTTGGCATGCAAGCTAAGCTAGTTAGAAGCTTCTAGAAGCTTCCTTTTAGAAGCTATTTGCTTGGGATGCAAGTTAAACTAGGCAGGAAGCTTCCCTGAATTCTGGCCAAAGATTCTGGCTACTACAAAAACTGATCTATAAAATGTAGAAGCGCAATCATCCAAAGGCGTCACCAGCACCCAAGGACTCACCTTTTGTGATGGCAGATTATGGATCCCAAATGTCCCAGAATTACGCACCACCATTCTAGCGGAATGTCATGATTCGGCCATTGTAGGTCATGTTGGAGTAGACAAGACCTTGGATGCAGTCCTGCACCATTACTATTGGCCCAAGTTGAGCAATAACGTGATGGACTATGTGCATAGCTGCCTACTTTGTCAATAGAACAAAGCTTTTAATCAAGCTCTTGCAGTGTTCCTTCAACCTCTCCCCACGCCTACCCAACGTTGGGAACAAGTGAGTATGGATCTCATTTGTGAATTACCCAAGACCACCTGAGGGTTTGACTCCATTGTGGTCTTTTTGGACCGGCTCAACAAAATGATTCATGTACGCCCTACCACCAAGGATATGACCCCTCCACAACTAGCTCAATTATACTTAGATGCAATCTTCTCTCACCATGGCTTGTCTAGAGTACTTGTCACCAATAGAGGCACTCAATTCACTACTTTGTTTTGGCAAACACTCTTTAATTTCTTCAAAAACCAAGTTGGCCATGTGCACAGCTTACCACCCACAAACAGATGGCCAAACAAAGCGGAGGTTAATCGCACAATTGAAGACATGTTATGCAGCTTCACCTTAGAAGAGCAAGAGAGGTGTGACACCCTACTCTTGTTGGTGGAATTTGCTTACAACAATTCAATGAATGCATCCATCTAGGTCCCTCTGTTCTTCCTCATGTATGGTGAGCATCCCTTCACACTTTTGAGCTTGATGAAGATCCGTCCAATGACTACCAAGGTCAATGCAGTCCACACATTTGTTTCTAGAATCCAACACGGTGTGGAGAGCGCCAAGCACAGATTACAGATTGCACAAAATTGACAAAAGCAATATGCTGATGCACACCGTAGGCACATGGAGTTCAATGTTGGGGATCAATTGTAGCTATCGACAACAAACCTCACATTAGTTGGACCTTGTAAGCTTAGACTTTGTTTTATTGGGCCTTTTTTGATTCTTTGTCACGTCGGCAATGTGGCCTGTCACCTTGAGCTACCGCCACACATGAAGATCCATCTAGTGTTCCAATGTTTCCCTAATATACAGATATGCTCCCCAATCAGGCCAGGGTCATTCCACACAAGACATTCAACCTTGGCAAATACTCATTGATGGCGTAGAGGAATATGAAGTGGAGCGTATTCTCCAAAAACGCATGTGTGGTAATCACCATCCGCGGGTGGACTATCTAGTACAATGGAAAGGTTACTCCCTCTATGGGAGCCCGTTGCTAATTTGACACATGCACCGGTGTTGGTGCAAGCATTTGAGCAACAATTGTACAATGAAGACATTGCGTATTTAAAGGAGGGAGGTCTATAATACCAAGAGCTAGCTATATGATCTAGATGCAAATTTTGGTTTGGTAACATTTAGAATGATGTTATACATGATGGTCAAAATAGATGTGATAAAAGTATCACCAAAAGAGTACCTCTTCTAATAGAGCAGAAACTAAAATAGACTTGAGAACCTTAGAACCAAATAGCTAGACATATGATTTAAATGTGAAAATTGGTTTGGTAACATTTGGAAGGATGTTACACATGATGGACTAAACATATCAGAAAGAGGTATCACCAAAAGGGAACTTCTACTAATAGTGTAGGAAACTAAATATGTCTAAAATCTTTGAAGGCAATTTTAGAGGCCTAAATGGATGAATTAGGCCTCAAAAATGTGCACATTCCCCCCCAAATAGAGAATAGGCTGGCCTTTCCTCCCCTTGGTTTGTCTCACCAAGAGCTTTCTAACGGTATCTTACCCACATGATGTTGAGATTCCTACAAGAAGATTCCTTAAAAGATTCTCTTTGGTCAAAGCTTGTTTGACCAACCAGATATGGCCTAGACCAATATGTCACCCATGCAAGTAAGTAATCCAAGGATGGAGCTTGTTGACATATCACCTATCTGTGTGCCTAATCCTATGGTGGAGCTTCCTTGGAGGAGATCCTCTTTGTCTATATAATAAAGAGAAGGGGCTCCTTTGGGGCACCGAATGTTGAGTGTGTAATTTGCATTTTCCCTCTTCTCTTGTGCTCGGAGTATTACAATCCGCCATCATCAATCTACTTCCAATCACCGGCTTGCTAGGAATACCCAATTCCTTTGCTACTTGCATAGATATGCAATTCTTTGAACTTCCAGTATCAACCAAAATCCTACAACCCTGATTAGATATCATACCTTGCAAGTGAAGCAAACTTGCATAGGTCAAGCCTTCAATCCCATTGGAACTAATCAAGTTCCCAATATGTGGCTCAAAATCTCCTATTGTGATTCCTTGTTTCTTTGAACAATCTGTTCCACAAACTCCATTTGGGCGACTTGTCATGGTCGCCCATTCCTTAGTGGATATTTAGCAATACAATATCCAACTTGGCGACAATAAAAACAACCTCCATTTTGTCACAATCTTTCTTTATCCGTTGTACCAAGTGGTCTCCGTTGGATAGCATCAATCTCCATTGGTGTCGATTCCTCCACCCGTGTGTAGTGTATTGGTAGACTTTGTGTAGGTTGAGGTCAAGACCAAGTTGTCACAACCAAGGAATCAAAGCGCTCAGCCAATTGCATAACTTCTTCCACATTTTGTGGTTCTTGCATGGTCACCTCTAATTTGGTTCGTGACTTCAATCCCCGCACAAATCAATCCAGAACTTCACCTTCTTGTATATTTAGAATTTTCATGATGTTGTTTCAAAATTGTGTGATGTAGCTCTTTACACAACCAATCTGCTTCAACTCTGCCAACTTATCTTGTGCAACTTGGGTGGTATTTATAGTTTGAAATTGGCCAAGTATTGCATCCTTGAATTTTGCCCATATCAAAATCCGTTGTTCAGCTCGCTCCACTCAGAATCGCCACCAAAGTTTTGCCACACCATCCAATTGGCTAAAGCCAAGAGAATCTATTTTCATTCATCTTGAAGATTGGTGGCTTCAAATTAACATTTGCAATCGAACACAAAATTCTCCACTGTGCCCAAAAGATTCTTGCCTACAAACACTTTGGGTTTTGGAAATCGGATGTGATCTTCTTCATCTTGAATTGGTGCTCTCTGTATTTGTTCTTGTTGTTGTTGGTCTCGGTCATCCAACAATTAAGTAAGATGTTTGATTTGTTGTTGCATCGCAAGGAGAATGTCTGGTATTGCGGCCATGACTACTACTCTATCCCATTGCTCCAAATTTATCTAATTGATTAATACATAGATGCATCATGTCCATCATTCTCCATAAGCTATAACCGGAAGTATCAAGGGTTCCTTAGATAAGGTGATCATATGTAAAAAATCTATCCAAAGTGCGAGGTAATGAATTGTGTGAAACAATATTTGGGTAATATTTGGACACAAAAATCCCAATGGTTTGCCAGAAGTGGATTTGGTGGTCCATAAATTCCATCCATCCCATTCCTACTCTAATACCAATGTAAAAGTCCAAGATTAAGGAGAGAAATAGGAGAATGGAAGCTCACATTGGGACACTTGAATAAGGGAAAACTCTGAATGCCTAGCATGAGCTTTGGCTTTGGTATTTATAGGTAGCAAGGCCCTTGAGAAGCTCCTCAAGAAGCATTCTTGAGCCGCTTTCTTAGAGTGCAAGCCAAACTAACCAAGAAGCTTCTCAAGAAACTTTCTTTTAGAAGCCGCCTACTTGGCATGTAAGCTAAGCTAGTTAGAAGCTTCTAGAAGCTATTTGCTTAGGATGCAAGTTAATCTAAGCGGGAAGCTTCTCAAGAAGCTTCTTAGATGCTTTTGGAATATTTTGGGTTAATTTGGTTTATTATCTACTTCATTAGGCTTACTAACTACCTTGCTAAATTCCATATTGTTACACATGGGTTTCTACTCAACCCATCTGCATCACGGTTCATCACTCTAGGTAAATAAATAACCTTGAAATCATACTCTTGTAAAATCAGATCCAATCATGCAAGTTTCCTTAAAAGCTTATCGGACTCCACCAACCACTTCAATGTGTGATGATCAATGATGAGAGTAAAGAGGTTACCGAATAGATAACATTGGATACCGAATGTGCGACTACCCATACTATTGCCAAGCACTCTCCCCCATATGGACTATACTTCATCTCCGCTGAACTGTTGGAGCAACTAGCATAAGCCACTACAAACTCCTTCCCCTCATCATCATGTTGAGTGAGGACTGCTCCAAACCCCAACATACTCCAATTAGTGTGAACCTAAAATGGTCATCCCTTGATCAATCTCCTCAAAATAGGAGCAGAAGTCAACCTCTCCTTGAGCTCTACAAAAGCTCTCTCTTGCTCATCTCCCCAACACCACTCTTGTGTAAGCTTGGTCAGCTTTGTCCAAGCCTTCATAATTGCACTAAATCCCTTAACATACCAGCAATAGAAGTTTAGCAACCCAAGGAATGCTCACACTCTGCTCACATCCATAGGCCAAGGAATACATGCAATAGCCTCCACCTTGGTCTGCTAAACACCAAATTCTCCAGGGTAGATAGTGTGATCCAAATACTCAACTTGCTTGTGGAAGAACTTACACTTCCCAAGATATAATTTGAGTCTATGCGTCTCAACCTCTCAAACACGTCTCTCATGCTCCTCCATAGTAGTGCTATAGACCACAATGTCATCAATATAGCGGCGAGCAAAATCCAATCCAACTAGGATCTTGTCCATGACACTTTGGAACTCAACAAGAGAATTCTTCAACCCAAATGATATGACTCTCCACTTATATAACACGTCCTTGTTGTGAGGATCAATAGCCCAAAATGTTATCTTGGACTTATCCTCCTCCCTAATTGGCAATTGATGATATCCTACTTGAAGATCCAAAGTACTAAAGACCTTTGCATGCCTAATTGCATCAAAGATTTTCTCTGGTGTAGGAATGGTATACTTATCAGCCCTAGTCTATCGGTTGATAGGACAATAATCTCCACACATCTGCTTATCTATGTAGTTGCGATGCATATTCTTTTTGGTTGGCATCACTATAGCTGAATCATATTCTCTATGTGAAATCTCTACCAAAGTAGCCTCAAAAAGGTCTCTACTCTGGCTATGAATCAATGCTTTCTCCATGTCACTGTATTGATGAGGATATCGAAAATTGGTGTATCATTAGTTAGCTCAATTTGTATACCAGGTCCTTTCAAAGCACTCAAATCTTTCATATTGAAGGCAAAACAACTTGTGTAGCTCCTCCTTCAAGAACCTCCAAGCTCTCCATCTTTCCCGTCCTATAAGCTTGGGTCCAAGATCTAGCACCCAAGTATCCTTTATAATTGTCATAAGAGTGGAAGACATTTTGACTGGATGCTACACTGGGCCCTTGGGAGCCCAATGTCATGCCCCTAAACACTAGAGGTACCAACCTCAGTGTGAAAAACTCACTCCACTTAGGTTGCAAGCTCCATACGTCCTTTAGCTGCATCCCAAGTAGACCAAGGGTGTAATCCAAGTAGACCATGCTCACCTGGATGGACTCCAAGTAGGCCACTCTTCTAAAAGCCATTGGCTATGTCCCAAGTATGCCCTATTCACTTAGTCTATCGCCCCTAGCATGTTCCTGAATTTTCTCGATACACACAAAGCTCACAAGTGTTTGAGTGGTGATACCTATCAAGCACATCTTACGCTACTCTGCTAAGCCAAGGCTCACAATCTAGGTCAAGCAATTCAATTCCATAGCCTAACTTAACACTTGATGTCTAGATGCCTTTGACATTGCTACAACAATAGTAATACCAATGCAAAAACCTATTGCCTGCTCTAGGCTCCACCTATGCTATAACTTTGAGCCCCAAACCTGTCCAAGACCTCCTTCTCAAAGAGCAAGGGAGCCTAGGAAACTCATAAGTGTAGGAAAAGCAACTCGAGACTGTCTAAGTAGTTTAAGCATTGCCATAGGTGACCTATTAGCCACTACCACCATTTGAGATTGACACCGAACATCCAAGATGTCATCAACAATGATGTGGTCTAGTCATTGAGTCCCATCATAAGCGTGTTGTAGAACCTCTATAGGTAAGAGATTTGTCTACCAAAGACAAAGATGATGAGCCCGTGATCCCACTCTGATTGCATCTAACAACACGGAAGGTCCCATCCAAGAATGGACCTAATATGTACTTGCCACCACTCGGGTGCAAGAATTACCCATCAAAGGAATGTTGTCCAAAATGTAAGTTGGAGAAATGGATTGATGAACTTAGGGATGTCGTAGTACATGTAACATCTCCCAAAACAAACAAGAACGGGGATCTTGAAGACCCAAACCTTGGCTAGCACGTATATGTCCTTAACATGGCCATCCAAAAATCACCAAATGAATGGGACCATGTCTCCCTAGATCCTGCATCCCTAGTAAAGAAATGTTTGCTGGTAGGGTCTTTTGGTAGCCCCTAATTGCTAACATCGATAATTACTCAAGAGACTGATGGGCCAAATGTGCCACATGATGTAGAGAGACTCACCTACTGGTTTCATCTCTCTCCACATACAAGTACCTCTATACTTGTATACCCGCTTGTAATTTTGCAACTAGTCTAGTGTTAATCTCACCAAACAACTCCAATAGACATACTCTCTCTATTGGACACTACCAAATAATGAGTGTGGTATCTAGAGGTGTCAAGGTAATCAACTTTGGAGGCTCATCCTCACATTAGTCTCTTGGTGGTATAAAGGCTCCACTCTTAGGTTGTTGCACCAACTGATCTACATGTTGCTACAATACCTCCTCTGAACTCCACAATGGAACATCCAAGGTGGATGGAACAATCTCACTCATACTCCAAATCCAAGTGATCTCTTTTGGTATTGGAGTATCTTCTACATGGGTGTTCTCCTCCAACAAGTCACCAGACCAAGTAAGAAAATCATTGAAAACTAAAATTGATGCCACCATGGTCTTGGACTGTAGTGAGCCAAGACTGCCACTAATAAAACATACAGGTAAGCAACATACATGTCCTTCATCTGACTACCAACATGGTCTATAGGAGGTTGTCTCCTCTCAATAGTCAATATTGAAACCCATGGGGTATAACACTACTCCCCCAACTAACATATCATATGACTCCACTATGTTTGCAATGGCTTGAGCTCTCACCACAGAGCTATCAGTCAGATGATTGGGCTGAATCTAAACAACAAGCTCTCCACATTTGATATACAATGTAGAACTACCCTATGGAGATGTCTGGATCTGAAATGGACATCTTTCTCCATTGATCTTTTGCAACTCCGGACCAACAACTACAACCTTCTCCAACATAAAGGGTTGTGTACAAGAGTCTAGTAAGACCCTTTGTGGTGTATAGACCTTCCCTAAAGGTCCCACCAAACAAAAAAACTCCTCTAATTATCCAATAAGACAACCCCAAGTGTAAACCGTGCTTGCTCAAATGCCGGTCTAGTTGGTAACTCCTCAAATTTAGCCCCTATTACCTACCATAAACCACTAGGCGCTGAATGGATCCCATGATCCTCAACCAAGTCAGCTCCACTATCAACCACCTCTACTCTAATAGTAGGAACTACATCATTCTTACTCTCATAAAGCATGGCAGCCAATCGGAACACTAGGGCTGAGTCAATTCCCAAGGTAAACATATTACTTGTTGAGAATAATAGAAAGTGCATAATCAATTGAGCCATCCCCAACATCATGCTAGATTCAGTCTGTCTAGTAGTAGATTGTTGACTAGTAGGTAGTCCATCATGTACCCCATCACCACCTACCACATTTGCACTAGAACGTCTAGGAGCCATGGATGTCATTTGTAGTGCTTTAAAGAGTGTAAAAGATTAGGGAAGTCTAACCTGTCTACCAATCTCTCCTCTTTGTGGGTCCAACTCTACTAATGCTCTTCTAGGCTCTAGAGCATGCACTGCACTCCTAGTCACGACGGTAGATGCATCCACCTATGCTACTCCACACATGAAGTCTAAGACATCTCTATCACCTGCATATGAGGTGGAAGCCTCAACATCCAAATCAGATCTCCTTTGAGCTATGGCCATGCTAGCCAATCTGTACTCCAATTGCTCAATCCAAGTAGTTATGGCTACATGAGAAGTAAGTGCAAGTACTACACCCCTACTAGGTGTGGATCCTCTACCACCACCTCTACTACCTCGTCCTCCATGACATAGAGCTTCTCTACTACTTGCCATAGTAGCTCTACCACTCCGTAATTCCGGAAGTAGGTCAAAGCATTGGTCACTAATGTGACCAAATCTATGATAATACTCACATTGGCTTTGTGCTGGCTGGGATGCACCAAAAATATCAAGTTCACTGCCTTGAGTGCACTCTTTCCTATGGTGAGGTCCACCATAAGTCCAACAAGCAACACCACCATTCATGAGCTATTGCTGATCCAAAAATGAAGGTAAGGGTCTAGTATATTGGGCTCTCCACTCACTCTATAGGATCTAGGTTGTCCACCCTATTCTCAAAAACCAACATGGCATGGTGCACTCTATTGCACTTTGGAAGAAGTAACAATTGTAGATGAGCTCATCCTACCAAATCTAGATGTCACCACTCTTTCCTCCATCATGTTGAGCTCAATATGCTCAACCAACCAAAGACCCCTGCCAAAGTAAGCAAAGTAGCATGTAATAGTATAACATCACGGACTCTACATCAAAACTCCTTGTCCATTATCCCATACTAAAACTATATTGTCTGGGCCTTAGTGATCAACAATCTGATGCAAGTGTATGCCTTGCATAAGCCCTTTCTAGCTTTCCGTGGGAAATTGCAATAACCCCCATAAATCTTGTCCATGTTCCACAACAACGGTTTGGACACACCAAGTACACTCTCAATTGAATAAGCTCATGCATCAAACTCCAACTCAAAGTCAATCTCCTTTCTCATTAGGACTTAAGATACATGCTAATACCAAGCACCACTCCAAGTAAACCCACTACGTACCACAACACTATCTCCTCTAGAATCCCCCGAGAACTCTGTCATGACAAAGTAACCAAAACCCGCAACAACCCGCAATTGGAACCACCACACTTACCCCACCAAGTGCCAACATACCAACCAAACGTCACCCACTCGTGTAGCTCTAACTACGACAACTACACTAGGGGGAATGACAACCTGTAACTTGCCATCACAACACGCACTCTCATGGTCTGTAGGTCATTACTTCTTGCTTCACTAAAGAGAAACAAAGGTCATCTGATTGGTCATCACTCTCGCCTCACTACCAAGAGCACACGAGAGCAACAATGCTCTATAATTAGTGCACCTCACATAAACATGGTGCACAAATAGGAAGTAGAGAATAGAGGAATCATAAAAAATCTAAACAAAAACTCTCAATTGCCATAAATCAACACTAGATTGACTCTGCCATCATTTGGCATTTGACATAATATGAGTTATCTACTTCCTAAGCTACCAAGATCACCAAGAATGAGATCAAACTATCTCTCCTAGCCAAAGCTACAGGTGTATACAAAATAATGGAACAACCATTAGGACAACAAGTGAGGGTGGACCAGTTGGCTAAGGCACCAATCTAGGAACCAAAGATGTAGAGGTCAAACCTTGTAGCGCACAATCTAGCAAGGTGGGAAAATTTTGGCAAACAATGACCAAAATCTACTTTAAACTAGTTAGCCTTATGCTAGCAAGCTAGCTTGCTAGCTTGTTGGGCCTTTTAGGCCCAACAAAGGCCTTTTAGGCCCAACATGCTAGCAAGCTAGCTTGTTGGGCCTTTTAGGCCTTTGTAGCCTCTCATAGCCCACAACCCTATGCCTCAAAGCTCCTAAATGCCCAAATGAGGCCTTTCTTCTTGCTACTTTGAACCCACTCCAAATCCGGTGGAACTCCTCCAAATCTGGCCAAGATCCTCCAACTTGAGCCAAAATCTACCATTTCAAATCTTCTCCAAATCTGGCAAAACTCCTCCAAATCTGGCCAAAATTTGATGTAAAATATAGCAAAAATCTGACATAAAATCTAACATAAATCCCTAAAGTTAGTTGACCATCAAATCCTCCACTAAATCTTCATTCAAGCTAAATTAGATGGATGGTGTTGTGTTGTGGTTTATGTAGCCTGTGAAAAAGTAAATTGGTGTGGTTTATCTCCATAAAAGTGAAGTAGGTTGTATGACGGATCCCACGTTGAGCTATTATCATGTGAGCAATCTATGTACATGTATCCAATTGGCCCCATGGATTATGGTCTTGTCTTCTTTGAGGGCTCTTATGTATGTAGGTGGTGGAGAGTTGAAAGGAAGGTGTTTTTAGTTAGAGGAGTCTCAAGCAAGAGGATGACATTGAGAATGAGAGATGTGGCTGGATATGAACATCGGGCGTCAAAGAAAGCAATTGAGTAGGAGATATCCTATGCTCCCCATCTGCAACTCCTGAATCCTTTCCTCATCAGGCTTCAGATTCTACACTGCAATGGCTTATGGGATTGGATGGTGGCACGTTTTGGGGCGGTATTCACAAAGTCAATGATGGAAAACCCAGATCCTATTGTCCTTTTGGTGCTTACTTACGAGCAAGTTTGGGACTAGACAATATATGTGCTCTTGTAGTTGGAGAATGAATCAATTTCACTCATGAGTTGCAAGGTGGAGCTATGTGGTCCACTTGTCAAAAGTGAAGAGGCTAAATGACAAAATTGCAAGAGATTAGCTTCCAAGGAAAAAGTCATAAGTTTTTTGACCATCAAGGGAGTTTGGGGAGGGCATTTGAAGAGAGAGGACCACGGTTAGAGAAAAGAGCCAGAGACTTTGGAGACTAGAATCAAGTGATTTGAGTCAATTCTTTGGGAGATATGATCAATTGAACCAAGGGAGTAGAATTCATACCTAGTAGCACAAAATAAGTGATTCAGAGAGCTTCATGAGACATCTTCATGATCTATCAATTGGGTTGGAGATTTTAAAAAGTGCTTGTATTGTTTAGGATGAAAAATCTTAGGATTTGATCATTTTCAAATAAGATCTGGCCTATTGAAATTGGAGCTTTGGAAAGTGAGGAGTTGGAGATGAGATGATGATCAAGTTCAAAGATTTGGTCACTCTTGAAGTTGTGGTCCAAATCACCTTGTGAAAATTTCCAGTATCTTTTGTGGCTAATTTTTTCACTTTTGTGCAAAGGTTTCATGTGAATCCCTAAAATAGAAAATTCAAGGCCTTGGATCAAGCATATTTGGGTTTGTAAAGCTCACAAATTAACCCAACACAAGAATTGATCCATATCTAGGGTTTGGTGATGAATTAGAGTACTAAAATTTACAAAGCTTTAGAAAAGGGGAAAACCAGGTGCTGTGACAATTTTGGTTGACTTTGGATTAATGGAGAGTGAGAGTTGATGCAACAACTCTACTGAAAATACTATCGTAAGCTCAATAGAGCATTTCTATCTTTTATCATGATTGAGTGTCAATTCTCCTCTTTGTGTATCTATGATTGAGGATTTTAGGTTTTTGGAGTTTTTTGTGAGGATAGGTGCACCTCTGATCCAGAAATATAGAGCACCTTGAACTAGGAGCAAACCCTAAATTAGGGATTTTGAAATAAGGGTAAAAATTACAAAAAAATAACAAAGTTTGAGAGCTTTTTAGGGGAGCTGTAGTTATCAGATTGCAGCTTATTTCATATCATTGGAAATATTATCTCACTGGCTTTCCATCAAATCCTAGAACATTAGAATACAACTCACATAGAGAAAGTTATGCCCATATGAGTTACATAGAATTTTCCTCATAAAAAAAACATAGGATTACCCCATTTAGAATACAAATTGGTTGAAGGCTGAAGTACATATTGGAGCAACTTGGAGTACAAGTTGAAATTAGCTTGATGATAGAGCAGCAATGCCTTGAAGCTCAATTTTGACAAAAAGAACAGAGGGTTGTTGTTGAATTTATGTGATTGGATCCTCTTTATGCTTGCATGCTTGTTTGTATGCCCAATCGATTTGGATTGGTATGCGAGCATTGCGCTTAGATTCTTTCCTTCTATAAGTGCTATGTATTTCTCCTTGGTAATCTTGGAAGTGATGACCAACAAACCAAGAGTGCGTGTTATGATGACAGGTTAGGTTGCCTATTACTATCCTACTTGATAGCAAGAATACCAAAACCTAGAGTGAAAGGGCTCTACAGGTTGGGATCTATGTACGCTCAAAATTAGTAGAGATAGGTTTACCTCCAACTTTTGATGTATAAGCTCTATAGCTAGGCACCCTATGTGCTCCCAGAGCACAAAAAGCAAAGTACAACAATGAGATTCTCCAAATTTGTAATTCACAAGGATGGGTTCTAAACTCTACCTTCAATTTCACTTTTTGAGCTCAACTCACACCAAATTGGTCTTTCTTTCACCTCTTGAGATCAAAATCAAAATAACCGCTTGAAAATTGCTTCTCTTTGCTCAAAATTTGGGCAACGCTACCACACAACATCAGTCTCATCGCCAAATCTGCATCAATTTGAAGACCACCTGCACACAATCACTCTCAAGGAAACTTTGAATCATGATCAAGCTACCAACAACCAGCAAGGCTTGGAGATACCACCAACACCTTTAGTCCTTGTACCCAATTTCTTCCTGATCTCACTTCTCTGATGTAATCATTTTGTTTATACAACTTGAATCTTACTCAATCAGATCAATACTTGATCTATCACTCCATAATTTACCAACAATTGGGTACTAATTACAGTAAAGCTACACCTACTCTAGCTAAGTGAATCTAAGTGACACTTTCTGGTCTCTATCCACCATAGCCACGAGCTCGAAGGCTCAACATCAAAGAGGTGAGCTCTTTGGAGTTGCACTTCAAAGTATACCCCTTGGTCTCCAACCCTAACGATCCCATTGACGGCACATCCGATGGTGCAAATGGTGCTAAGTGACTATGGGCTCCACCATGTAGTCAGTACTCCAAACACAAAATCTGATCATCAACAAGTAGTCTATGAGTAACTATCAAAATACTCTTGACTACCAACACTACTACTCCAGAGTCCAAGCAATATAGGTGTGATGCTACAAATAGCGTGACAAGGGGCAAGGAGAACCACTACACTTCTAGGGTATCTTTGTCCCTCTAGTGATTGAGATTTTTTGGACATCTATATCACCAATTTGACAATCTCATCAAGGAAATAGCACGAGGTTGCTTGTAGAGGAGAGGCAAGCTGGCTTTTTCCCAAACCATACTCACATCATTCTATCAACTAGCATGGGGAACAGCTAGCATGGCTAAAGTACTCTTTCCTTGCTTACCATACATACTATTGGAGTACTTCTACCACTAAGTTCAAGAGTATACTACCCTCTTCTTGGGTGCTTTTTGTTAGCACATTTTTAGCCCTAGTGTGTATTAAAGCATTGTTTCTTTATATCTGTTTTGGTTGCTTAGTACATGTTTGACTTCAGGTTCTTGTTTTTCCTTTTGTGTCTTGTACTCCTTTTCTTTTGAAATATTATATATTGGAGGTTCAGGAAGTTGATTTTACAACTAGTGCTCCCGTTGAGACCACAATTTTCAACAACCGATTTGGTTTGGTTTTTTTATACAGATGAGCGATGTTGTACTCTAGATCTTCGTATCACACACAACTACTCTCTCTATTTAATGGCGTTATCCTAGTTCTCTTTCCATTGGTGTTACAACTGCAACTTCTATGAACTCCGCTAAACATTAGAGATGCAAAAGATCTTCTATGTATCACTTAACAAATTCTATATCTGTTGTTTTAGATGAAGTAGACTTAGTAAAACTTGAAGTTCACATCAATACTGATCAAATCGTTAGAACATGATAATTTAGTGGGAGGTTTTTGTCCAAAACATTCATATTATTTTCAAGTGAGTTCATATTCTGATTACATAACGTTGAAAAGTCAACTTCGTGCCATAAATGAATTTGGAAATGTAGATGTTTGAATCAAAGAGGTTTTTAATTTTCTATAGATTTCTCCACGACTGCATATTTCAAAACTGAAAACTAACCAAGCATACTATTTTCAGAATGTATTATGTCACAGCACATACATTTAGCAGTTGAAACGATTAATAATTTGGATATTTAAAACTTCCTATATTGTACCGGACTGTGATATTTATCGTGCAGGATTGTCTTCTGAAGATGCATGCATGTAGCACTATTTAAATGCCTGTCCCAGTTGTGTGTACGTCAACTCCTTCCATTGGCATTTGGCATCTTTTATATTCTATTAATATAATTTATTCTTCATTCCTAGCCGTATATTATTCTCAGTCCTCAATGTTATAATTTACAAGAAGCAATGGAAATTAGTTATATGAAAATGCGTGCAGATTTTGAGTTCGGATTCGTAGCTTGCTTTTGAGGACACGCGTGAACAAAAATTATGTGGCATGGCTCCAGTTGATACGTGGGAATTCTCTGAGTCAAGGTTATACGTACAAGGTAATGAAAGAATATGCAGTACGAATTTCTGTGCACACCAAATCAATCAATGTGTGCACTAATATGTTCTCCCTCATGTTGCTCCTTCAAGTCAGAAACCAATCTCGTATATATTTCCGGAAGTTTAGATACGATACTTACCGGAAATATCGTATCTAAACTTTTGCCGAGTCATTGTATGATTTTCTCAAAAGAAAGGACTTCCAAATTGAATGCAGATGTCCGAAGTACTTTGTCCTACTTGTCCCATCCTTCGTTTTTCCTACGCGGTCGCCTTTCATTACTTTGATGTGATTCTTCTTCATCACCATCACATCGGTATGCTTTTCTTGTGTAGTTCACGAAACAAGATCATCAAGATGTTTTCATTAAGCAATATCCAATATTTCGTGAACTACACAAGAAAAGCACAAAATCATCAAAAACAAAAAAAGAAACAAAACATCTTGATGATCCTGTCTCGTAAACGTGATAACAAAATCTTTAGTTTGTAATAAGTATTTGGATTTCAATCACACAATATTTGGATTTGATTGATAGAAGGAAACATTAGGTCATAAAAAATAAAAATAAAATTTTTTATCAAAAAAGAAATATCTTCACGATCTTGTTTCGTGACTGTGATAATTCCATTCACCAAATCGATTAATCTTTCTATGGCCGATATATTATGCAATTTACAACGAAAGCTGCTGAAGTTATCTCCTATATCAAAAGAGGGCGGCTCCCGTGTCCCAAACTCGAAGGGTTTCCCGTGGGGCTGGTCTCTACCCCTCTTTGTAATCAATCCAACGATAAAAACCACGGCCAAATTAATCCGGGAAGATCATTACAAAATAAAAATTTCCAAATAGTTATGACAAACTAGAAAATGTAATTATGTAAGTTACGTTTTCATTCGTTTCCAAGAACTCTCATACTTTTTCATATCTAATTAGTTCATTCACGCGTTGCTTGTAAGTGGTCAATTACCCATTGTATTATATTTCTTGATTTATGTTTCCCAGCCGTGACTGAATTCATTTATTTTTTCTTTCATTCTTTCTTTCGATATGTTGCTATTATACTTTTGCTTCAGGTTACACTCACTTTGTTGAATTCACTTCATATATTTTAGGGATTATCACCCTTCTTGAAATGAGCATATCTTGGTTACTTTTCATATGCATTTAATGAATTCTAGATCACCCGTTGCTAGAATCCCCCAGTAGAGTCTGCAAATGGGAGAAAGATGATTCTCATTGAGCACTGAAAGACTTTCTCGCATCCATGCAAATCAACATCATGGACGTCCAAAAGAGATATTTCAATGGTATTATACTATATTTATTACCAGGATAGCATACCACTTTAACTGAAGCCGAGACGTCAGACTTTATTTGCGTATACGTACAACTGGTATCTTGGTATTTTGGGATGTGTATTCTGTATTTTGGTTAATCTGGAATGATCCAATAGCATGCCTTTTAGCTTTGTTCTGCAAAATTGTTGATTCATAATATGCACGAAGTATATACACCAATAAAATGACATGATTACATATACTAACATTCATCTTACTATTACAAGATGTTGGATGTCAAGGACATAAATTTAATATGACCTGATACCACATTGGGGAGATTGCTATACACAAGGTTAGCCTTCAACTCCAGAATCTAATTTCTTATCAAATTTTCTGCGCATTAGCCAAATTAAACAACAACAATTAAATGTGTATTAATATGAGCTATGTTATGTGAACTGGTAAAAGATAATTTCACAGGTTATTTCAACAATACTAGCTATATTGTCCTCATTATCAATTCGATATAAGACGGGGAGAAACCGTTAAATACTGCAAATATAATAACGAGAATCTTGCATCTGGGTAACAGTTTTCTAGGAATGCTACGAGAATAAAAAATAACACTATATCATCTATGTGACAGTACTCAATTTGGAACATTCCTCCCTATTTCAAGCGACATAACGTATCTCAAGATAGGAATTCAGTTATTGGAACAATATACAACAGAATTCTTGTAATGGTCCCGTTATACTCGACTTCCAGCAGGTCAAAAATAGCCTCTCTAATGTATTATATTATCTGAACAGGCAAGCCTCCAGGTACATGTAGCACACATGCAAAAGAGATGGTGGGAATTGAATAGTGGGAGGAAATCGACGGCAGAGATAAGCCCAACAGCTGTATTTGTTGGACGGACGGACCGATCAGACCACGAGAAGGAAAGTGGCACGTTACTCGACGTAGGTAACGAATGTCCACTTTTACTGAAGTTGTGAAGCCATGAATCTCTTCTGTGCGTGGTCCCACTTGATAGACAGACACCTCCACCATTCGATCACATCTGAAGCTCAGTTATAGAGTCAATTCAAGTGAGATGCATATGTTCCGTACCAGACCAACTATTCTTGTTCTTGGATTTTTTTCACCGTGCGAGAAACGCAGTCCAGCGAGCTTGTGCGGTTTTCACTGTCAGTAGTTTGATTAGGAAACTTGAATAGTTATGCGGTTGTCGTAGGTAATGCATGGCCTGTTTCATTTCTGCGAAATGGCTCTAGACACCATACGCCACGAACGACCCATGTGCCTGCTAGGCACACTAACATATTAACTTTCACCCAAGCGAAAACTGTGTCTCACTGAGCCGGCGTCTTAGGCTGAAACCCTAGGTGGAGCGTCTAATCGCGATCCCTCACTTGCACAACGCCGGAGAAATACTCGTCATGTGAAATGTGTTAGTTCTTAAATTCTCTAAGATTTAGGCTGAGATTCATTCAATATGAATTACAGTTTCATCCGCGGCGGTCTGGTAGTCCATGCCGTGTCAACGAAGACCGAGTGGAAAAGCTGATACGTTCGTGGCTGAGCTTATCAATTATGTTATCCTGCAACGAGAGCAGGTAGTTTGTGCTGTGTTTACAGTTGTTTGACTGATGCTTTGTTCAGTAGCAGTCACTCTCGACTGGTCTAGGGCATGGACAGCAGAATGAAGCCAGCTGCTCGGTTGCAGACACTTTTCAGAGCGAGAAAGAGAGGAGCATGAGTTGATATTTATTATCGTATCCGACTGCCAAGATTTATCGGCAGGACAAGCGGTGCACTTGAAGTTGGCATCTGCGAGTTTGAGCCGTGCACATTTTGCTCACTTTCAGCATAACGCTGACGCAGTCTCCCATAATTAATCGGTGCAGACATCGACTGCAATCTTCTCGCGAGCAGAAGCTGTGGATTGCTTGTGGTTGCTTGATTGTCTGTAGATGAATCGGAAAGCGACCCCGTTTTCCGATTTTCGAGCCAGGTCAGTACAAGTAGGAGATGTCATCTTTGACATGCTCACAGTGTGCGAGTACAAGTTCGAGAGATTCAATATGCTCGCAATCTTAGCTCGTGTTGCATGATGATCGAATTCCAATCCACGTTTGCGGTTCAAATTGCAACATTGCGGCTATTACGTTCAGTTCGTTCGATGAATTCATGCTTATACAGATTCAGTTGCAATTTACAAATACATATCAGTCATATTTCTCTTGCAATACTAATACATATCATGGTGCGCCGATATGAGAGATCCACATGGCATTGCGCAGTATGTGCATCTGCCATATCTTTGGCTTTGAACCTTTATCCAGTGACCTTGTTAGGTCTAACATGAAAAATTCTTCTCAAATCTGTACTACGTCTCATCGTTCTCCAAATCGTTAGATGTTGATTGAACTGTTGCAGTGATGAAGTCGAATCTACAACTATCGTGACTGCAGCTGATATGACCAAGATGTCTAAATAGTTCACTTTACTTTTAAGATAGTGTGCTTGTATAGTTTAAGAATTGACGTGAACAATTGAGACTTGATACAATATCAACTATTTACAGCTAAAGCTATAGCCCCAATGCAAGTAGTCTCGAATCGCACAACGTCCCTCCGGTGCACTCCTGCGTTACTTCAAATAACTAAAACTAGATTACGTAAAGCTCTAGCCAAGAGTTGATGAAAATAATGAGGATACACAAATTTGAACTAGAGGACCGATACGTATACGACGCATAAACCAGAAGTTTAACGAATTGGGAACGATACAACGTTCACATGAGTATTCGCCAAGGGAATCGTCCATTACTGTAAGGATCTGCATGTTTCAAGGCGCAAAGGAGACAGCAGTTATCATGATCAGTATGATTGCAAGTGAGACCCTGACGGTTCATAGTGCCTGTGGGATATCTGATAGAATCTGATCATGCGATTCTGCAAATACATTTCATTGGAATTGCATTGAACGTACTGACGGGGGTGCATGCTTGGGATGTGGCGTTTGTTGCAGCATGGAGTCGTGAAAATCATCAGTGGTATATATCATCTGGTTTGATGGAATTCTTGAGTTCATCCACGCATCCGAGAATCTGATTGACACTTGATTCTGATGCAGCAATGACCGTTCGTGTCACGGTGTCTGTCGACAGTACTAGCTGACCCAGTGTTAGATTCCAATTTATATTTGAGTTGATCATGATGACTCCTGCGGGTTTCCGAGAGAAAAGTGCTAAGAGAGTGCTTGTAACTTAAAGCTCCTGAAAATGTTCGGATTAACCTAGCTTGAAAGCAAGTACTGGACGCAGGTTAAGCTTAAAATAATGCTTCTTTTCCATGGAGCTCGAAGTTTCTAACCCGACAGTAAGTATATGTTGGACGGACGCAAACGAAGTTACTCATCAAATTATTGCATCGGGCCAGCGATCCGCGGTTCTTCAAAGTTCAGGAGCGCCACTCGACTAACTAGAGTCCGAAAATTCACGAGATAACTATATTTTCTTCTTTTAGCGCCAGCGCAGCACATTATCTACAATAATCTGTGGTTCACACCTCAACGTCTTAACATCATGTAGCTCCAGACTAGGAGCTTCGTCATACTTACCCGAGAATTATAGATCTGACTTATAACTTGCAACTTCTGGAAGTTAAAAATTAAGCAACCGGCTATAGGCTCTGATTGGATAGCAAATATAGACATGTTGGAGACTTTCATGCATATCTCTGAATTCACGAGCTCATAATGTCAGTAACAACAGACTTTAGAGCTGTTGTCTGAACGAATGGAAGCCCTTTCCACGTAGTCGGTGTCCTACGCAAACACAGCAGACATCAGATAGATTATATATATATATATATATATATATATATATATATATATATATATATATATATATATATATATATATATATATATACCATAACACTATTGGAGGAAGCTTCGCAATTTAGCAGTGATTATTCAGATCGATATATTGAGGCCTAACTATAATCTGGGCGTGTTTGGTACTGGGCCAATCTAACAACGGGCTCAGATAAGTTTATGTGCTGATTCATCTGTCTGATTGGCGGGTGGAATCTGATAATCTGCTTGAAATCCATACGTGAAGTTTGTAGGTTGCTGGTGGAGGATCGGGCTTTCCTAAACCTCAGATTTCAATCCAGATCCACCTGGCCAAGGAAATGAACACGTCGCAGAGCTATCAGCTAAAAGCACGAGGAGGTTCTCCAACAAATGTGATAAAGTATGTAACCCCTTGATTTGAGCTGGGATTGTTCTTTCAAGATACAGGAAGTTTCCCGTTTGCATTATGCACTGGTCAAGTTAATGCTGTGGACAGCAACTACATGCATCCTCAGAAGAAAGTTTCAAAGAGGATAAATCAATACTATTTGAAATGTAAGTATAAAGATGACAAGCTCTGTGAGAACTGATAGAGAAATCAATGCAACCGGATTGGGGTGAATAGTACGCTCTCCAGTCACTGTCAAAGGATGGTAGGTATATAAGGGCTTCGTATAGTATCGTATCTTATCTGCTGATTATTCCCTAACTGATAGAGCATTTCCGGTCTACACTTCTGTGTATTGATTTGCATGCAAAGGGAGCAGATACAGTGTGGCTGCGTTATGGATGCCCTGATGTAAAATTCGAAGCAATCGAGACGCATTTACTACTACCACCTCAAAGGCAAGGCCGGCATGGTGCTGATGAAACAGTTGAGATGGGACCCATGTCCGTATTTTGGTCGGCCAAGCCCCACCAATGGAAAGAGGCGGAAGGGACAAAAGCACCACTGGCAGCTCCGCACATGCACACGGCTGTGCTATAAGAGTTTGGTGCAATCCAGTGCCTATCGCGAATGACGTCTCTGGGATCCGAGTCAGGCGTTTGTTGCATCGTAAAAACGAGATAAGAAAGCATCGACCACATCCCACAGACTAACAAGAATTCAGTCCCATCGTGTCCACTTTCAGTGGTCCCATCTTCAAACAAAACCTTCATAGGGTCCGCCGTCCTCTCTTTCTGGTCCGTTCCGATCCTCGTCTGTATTTCCCTCACATTACTTTTCTTGCGTACAATTGTAATGCACACATATAGTATGATGTAAGGGTGCTGGTCTCTCAACTATCTTATGCGCCTCTCATGCAGAGAAGTTACGAATTCTACTCTCAAGTGGTGTTCTTGGTCGATTTCTGCCGCCCATGAGAATTGTATGCTTCTTCAGCAAGACAGGCTAGTCTTCGTATTGGTTCCGTTATACTTCTACTTCAAGAACTCCAGTTGCTTTTAGATAATTTCTCCTACATTTGTTTAACTCCTCTTGCTACGCTGAAAACCTCTTAACTTTCTAAACTTTGAAATGGATTTCCTTGTGCGAGGATTTCTGGGCCAGGTTCTGATAGTGTGTGCAGTTGCCTCCGTCCGCGAGGTTTGTTGTTTGTATCAATCCATACAAGGTAAGTATGCACCAAGATGGGATCTCTCTGTTTTACTGGCAAGGACTTTAGTACGTTCTATTATTTCCCGTGGTACCAAGTCATCATCACGAAACTTACAGTCTGAAAAATTATGATTTCTCATATGGATATCGATACTATTGGTGCCTAGCGCCATAATACCTCTTCTGTCTCTTCGTGGTACCAAGTCATCATCACGGAACTTAAAGTCTGAAAATTCATGATTTCTCATATCGATATCGATATCGATACTATTGGTGCCTAGCGCCATTCTGCCTCTTCTGTCTCTCCCTTGTGCTGCTTGATGGGGCTTCCATCTTCTTGTGTTCTTTTCACGACAAAATTCATGATCACCAACAGACTCATAAATCACTTTGGCTTAGTGTACCCAACCAGCAATTAGTCGAACCTGTTGCAGTCAACTATCGCCAACAAAAGTCCTCGAGTCATCTGAAATCAGAGCCGTTTTTAATATGACTGTTTTCAATGTTAGTGAGTATTTATTCTATTATCTAATTTTTAAATATTAAAACTTCAAATAATTAAATAAAAATATTAATACATTTCTAATGATACTAAATTTTTATTTATCAATATTTTTTTTATTTTTTTTTGCATAATCATCTCTTCCAAAATTTTCTATAACCTTTTGTCATTGTATGATTCTAAAACGTTTTTTCATCAAATACAAACATCAAATCATTATCGATTCACTCAGTTGATTTTATCCAAAAATTTCAAGTATTCTAGTAAATATAAGTATCTATCAATTTTGATTTACTTTGGTCACATTGTCTATCACCAATTGATTGTAATATTCATTAACATCAAATATCAATATTGAAATAATATTAATTTGATGTCAGAATTGATTGACAGTAATAATTAATTCTGACATCAAATTAATATGAATATTATTAATATTAATTTTATATTATTTAAATTTAAAATTTAAATTTAAAATTCATGAATATTACCTTTATTATCCATGTATGATATTATTATTTCAAATAGAAAAATTGAGTCAAATTTATTGTTAATATAAAATATAGATATAATAAAAAAAATCAAATATTTTATTATTTACTTATAAAATAGATTTATTTTTTATTATATTTGAAATCATAAAAACAATGCATTTTACATTAACTATTGGTAAAAGTAATGTTGTTACACATATCCTAATGTTGCCAGAGTTTCCATTCTCTTACTCCACTCCGCTTAGTAAAAGCACCAAGTAACTTGCACTTTGCCCCTCTTGTTCAACTCTTCAAACATACATTTATCCTGCTTTATTGCAATAACTCTATTTTAAGCCTTGTTGTATATATTTTTGCTCATGTATTATGATCATTTTGTTGAGTTAAAAATTTTCTATTTGTTTTATAATAATTATATTGATGTATAATCTTACTTTCGGTTTTATAATACTTATGTTGATTTGAAATTTTATTTATCGTAAGTGAGACGAAGAGCATATTTGCATACATCACTTCTTTCTCAATTTCCAGTATTCTTGATAGAAATCCCTAGTATGTAGGTTCCATATTAATTGTTGGTGTTATTTTGGTGGTTTTGAGTTAGTTATCTCACTTAGAAAATCTCACTCTTTACTTAGCAAATATAGAGAGTACTTATAAAGCCACATTCCTCTCAATCACTCTACACTCCAAGCTCAAAACGTGATATATCTTTTCTCTCCTAAAACACTCATATACTCATTAAAGGTATAATAGTAACTGCTTCAATAATTGGTAAATCTGTATTTACCTAATTTAAATCCTAAGTAATGTATTCCAATGTCAATTCAATCTATTTAACTTGATCTATCTCCATTACCAAAAGTCACTTACTCAAGCCAATAACATTTTAACATTAACTATATACTAAGTAAATTTGACCATGCAAAGGCAATATAGAGATCCCACTCCAGTATAATATCTTGTATCAGATCACACTCTAATATCTATTCTCTCAAGAGATATCACTCTAATATAATTTAATTTAAAATTCATTAGAATGTCCCATTGAGTATTCAATGGGACATTCTAATATTGATAATGGGACAAATATTGATTTTTTATCAAATATTATGCGTATAAACTTAGTTATAGATAATTTTAACTTAGTTATTATCTAGCTAGCTATAACTAACTTTATACCTTTAAAATACCGATAGAGATTAATGTGCACCCTACAGTATTATAGACTTCTAAATAGAAATTGTGCTAGACTTGTCTCTCACCCAAGTGTTACTTCTACCCATAGTTTGTGCTCTCAATCAACTCACTCTTTCCCACTCTTTCCCACTCTTCCCTCCCTTATGCCAAATTTTTTCCAAAATGACCCATAAGAAAGAGTCTACAAATATTAACATGGAAAGTCCTCCACTCACATTCACAAAAAGTGTCTTCTAGAGTCAAAGTTTCCTCCAAAATCAACACCTCAATAATAACACTCTCAAATAGAACATCTCACTCTTTATTATTTAGTTAATCCATTCTCCATGCTCACTAAGGAATGTATACCTACTTTACCTAAATTACACTATGGGAGGAATTTTCAATGGAGCTTGTCAATGGAGCTTCACATGGTTTTTGGCCTCACATGCTCTCTTGTGGAAGCCTCCAAGCATATGACTTAAGAACAAGGATATTTTCATACTTAGGATTACAATATATTCTAAGGTCAAGTCAAATCTGACTAAGTGGATCAACCTTCCCTACAAAAAGTCACCTAACTTGGCCAAGAAAATGTTATTTTGATATATGATATATACAAAGACACAGATGAAAGTACCACTCTAATATGTATAATCTCCTACAAACCCCCCTGTAATATAAAATCCACTATAAGCTCTTACTCTAATCTAATTCTTCTAAGAGATCTTGCCCTAATACAAGCTAATTTAATGTGTTCTAGAGAGTTAGATTGAGCATCAAATAATAACTCACTCAAAATCTCACTATTAGAAAATCAACTATCAAAATCTCACTATTAGTAAAGAGTTGCCACTATTATAGTTGTTGATCTTGGAGGAACCTTTTCTTCTAAAAGACCTTTTGTGGGTGTGAGAGAAGGAACGTCTCATGTTGATATATGGTGAAGTCTTTCCTTATGAGTCATTTTAAGAAGCTTTGGCATAAGAGAATGATTGGGTGATGTGGAAATGAATGAGAGCTTTATTGAGGGAATGGGAGATTTCTTTTTGAGTTGTTATTCTTGAAGGTAATAAATTTCAACTTTTCTTCCTTGTAGGATATGTTTCATACACAAATTATCACTAAAGGTACCTCTTGGGTGAGAGGAAAGCCTAACATACCTTTACTTGCAGCAGTATTCAATCTGATGCCTCTTGGACCCTTTCATATAATTTTTGATGATCCCAAATCAAAATTTTTAGTCCCTTAACTCATGTAAAAGATCAAGGAGAGACATAGGAGAATTGAAGATCAAAGTGAAAGATCACATTGGGACCCTTGAATGAGGGAAAGTCCAAATGAAGAGCATGAGCTTAGGCTTTGATATTTATAGAGAAGCATACAAAGCTCATGAGAAGTTTCGCAAGAAGTTTCTACAAGCTGCCTTCTTAGAGTACAAGCCAAACTAAACAGGAAGCTTCTCAAGCTTTTCAAGAAGCTTCCTTCTAGAAGCCATCTACTTGGCGTGCAAACTAAGCTTCCCAAGAAGTTTTCTCGTAGAAGTCATGACTTGGCATGCAGATTACCCAATACTTGGAAGGTACCAAGTAACTTCCTAGATACTTCTTGGATATTTTTATAATTTTTGGCTAATTTGGCCTATTTGTTACTTTGTTAGTCTTGACTAACTCATCGGTAAATTCCATATTGTTACAACTCATATAGTGCATATTAATCACTTTACAATGCTTCCTTTATTCTCTCACTAATCTTGCAATTAATATTTTTTTATTTAAAAAATATAATTATAAGAAGCATGCCACATATAACAACAAGCCCCTTGATAAGAAAATTTTAGGAGAAATTTTCTATAAAAAATATATAAATGAGAAGCTTACCACATATAGTGGCAAACTCTTTGATAAGAAAACTATTAATAGTTATTGGAGTAAAACATACAAACCACAAATTGCAACTTTGGGTGATGGAAAACCTATAATATTTTATGGAGACATAACAAAGAATACACTAGTTGAGAGGAAAGTAGATTTTTATCTTACAAGATGCTTATTTTACAGTATTTTGTTGATTGGATTCTATTATTAGAGATATGGTGTTTCTATGAGTATTTTATGAGAATTTTAAACTTTGTCTCAATGCCACAAGGACATACTATTAACTCACTATTGAATTAATACTTTCTCCATACTGCACTCAAGTTACATTTTTTCTTTCTTTTGACAAAGGAGATTATTCTTGCTTACTCAAGATTCATATGGAAGGCTATGGTATATAAGGAATTGTGAGATTGAAACCTGCATTCTTACTTAGCTTATCTCATCGTAAGTGGTCTTAATGGTAGTGATTTTGTATATAAAGAAAGTAGAGTGACTCTTAACCGCATCTTATTCTTGGACTTTATTTTGGAGGAGTCTTTATTTGCACTTAAGTTACATTTTTTCCTTTTGATTGAGAAGATCATTCTTGCTTACTCAAGATTTGCAAAAAGGCTAAGGTATAAAAGGAATTGGGAGATTGCAATATGAATTCTTACTTAGCTCATCTCATTATACGTAGGGTTTGAAAGCAACTACATAATTTGTGCATTGCAGTTTTCTTATTGGCATTGCAGATGAAATTGGTGTACTCTTTTATGGAGTTTTAGCAGACCCTTTGTATGCTCTTGCACAAGTCATTAAACCAATCATGAACTCAATTATTTCATCTCTTGTTAAAGCTCAATCTATAAGGTTAAGTACTAATCATAATTGTAAGTTCTACAAAGCTTTCCAAGTTTGTAACTTTGAAAATTAGCTTCCTTTACATACATAGGCTCTTCCAATCAATGAATATAATTTGATGAATCATGAGAAGAGCTAAAGCTTAGTGTGATTATTTCTTTGTTCAACCAAGCTTTCTCTAGTGATTGAGACAATAATGAACAATGACCTGAACTTCCTATGACCAATTATAATATTTGGAGGTGCAGCTTTGGTTGAGCATTCAGAGTCTCTTTTGCAAGTAATAACAACAAAATTTTATGCACTTAACTCAAACATATTTTTCTAAGATCCTATTAACTTTTATACTATCATGTTCTTTGCAATTTCAGTTATAGGATCCTTAGTAAATGGATCAATAGTCTAAATTTTGTTCTATATTCAAGAGTAGTTTGTTGCACCAGAGTAAAATGATTATCATGAAAACATAAGCCTATTTTAATAGTACCTTTTGATGATGGTTTTTTTATCCTCTATCTTGAAAGATTGGAGTTTTACCCTAGTGTTGTTATTGTCATTTTGCAGATGCAAAATATGTATGGAGATGTGTTTGCTCCTTCTATTATAACCAGAAACATACACTTTATTTACTGTATGCAGTAAACCTTGATGAATGAAGCATGAAATAGTTGTATTACTTCTATTTTTAGAAGTGTGATCTATTACTATCCAATATTTCGATCTGCATAGCTTCTTGTTTGAATATAGTTACTTATTCTGGTGGATTTTTGTTATATTTTTCACATATAGCTTCTTATACGCCAATTAAATGCTCTCATAGTAGGTCATGAAACTTCAAAGTTGTTACATGTACCAAACATAATATTTTATTCCAATGGGATATCTTAACACTACAAAATAAATAAGCTAAATGTTGTACCTCAAAATCATAACATATATTATGTTATTTTGGTTTAGCAATCCCTTACTTCATATATTTTGTAATCTTTTTTAGCAATCTCTTACTTTAGAGAACCAACATGAAATCAAAACTAGACAAGAATAATCTTGAAGTATTTTATAGGATGCTTCCAAGTTCCTATGCACCAAAAAATCAATTTTCCCAACTTTGATTGAAATGACCTCCGTTACAACATTTTCCACAAAATTTTAGCTTGTGTTTCCTTGTAGCATGAAGATGATGTTACTAATTACATGTCTATTCTAGAATTTATTGGTCATTTTTGAGTGTGGAATGACCAAATTTGTAATGAACAAGTACATGCTTTATGGGGTAATCTTGTGAGAGGAGATTATGCAATGGGTACAACATACAAAACATAGGGTTTCAGAAATAAGAATGATGGATACTTGAGTGAAAAATAGTGACATCCTTAAATTATTTTATTAGTACCCATAAAAGGAGAAGGTGCAAAAAACTGAACCCTCTGTAAAATGTTTTATAGGTGATGGATCTTCAAAGAGCATTCAATTATAAAATTTAGAGTATAAATTACATTGGTATTAGGTGAACAACCCAACAAAATGTTAAGTTAATTGAGCATGCAAGAGGAAATGGGAAGGAAGGAGAACATGTTACCTGGTACCATTTCCTTAGAAAAATTGAAAATTCTCTTAGTGAGAGTGTGAACTTGTTCCAACTTAGTATGGTTCCAAAATGTATAGAGTACTCAAAGCCAAATAAATCCAATAGAGATTACATCCAATTTCACAAGTGAATTGGAGGTACCTTTTAATTGAGTTTCCTGATTTTGTATCAAAAATCCATTTCTTTCCTTCCATTGATTGAGCCCAAGTAGATGATATTGTGAGATGTTTGCACATCAAAAACAAGGTGAGATATTTGCATGGCAATACAAAGCCATTGGAGTTATGGAAGATTTGAGCATAATGCCACCGGATTGCAAGAAATTGGTGGTTCTCATGAATTTAAGGTTGTTGAAACCATGAAAGACACCTCTTCATTGATTTCTCTATCCATTCTCAATTCGGTCATGTCCATTACAACTTCAGATCTATCCTTGAGTTGGAGATTTCAACATCTTTTGAAGATGGTATTGTTGATTCCTTCTTTGATGAGCAAAAAAAACCTAATGATGACCAATTCAAGGTGATTGCTCATCATTATGCTCACCTTTTGGATTATTTGGAGAATCCCAAGCATTTTGCACAAATTCATAGTGTGAATTTCAAATGATTGGTGAAGAAAAGCATGGATTTTAGTTACATGGCTACCTTTATTATATGTGCATTATAGATAATTCCTACATTCATACGTGAATGGCTAGTGACAAATTGTATAAGAAACAGGCTTATAAACTCCTACAAAGAAATGTAAGATTAGAAGGACACTTACATGGGAGAAAGGTTCAGAGACAAGGAGAATAAACACAAATGAAGAACAATGAAGAATCATAGATGACAAGTTAAATCATGTTCATCCACATTTTGACAACATGGATTTGATGTTTGGAGTCCATGTAAAAATTTCTCCACTAGTGCTCACAAGTATGGAAGTTGAGAACAAAATGAATTTATGCAAAGGCATGGAGAGGAGATTTGATGTAGATTTCCACTTAAGGAGGAGGAATATCTTGGACAAGAAGATATTACTATCTCTACAACCACATAATCATTTTCATATCCTACTATTGCATTACCAAACTCAATTCCTTTATTATCTTGAGCACACATGGAGTAGGGCAAGGTATAAAATAAGACTACATGCATGAGCTAGAAGAAGAACTTTATGATAGCGTTAATCCGAGTTCCTCAACAATAGAGTAGATTCATCAAGGAGACAAAGAAGAAGGCAAGGAAGTAGTCTACAAGATTAAGAGAAGAGTTTTGAGGAGGATTTCCAAGATGGCACCAACCATGGCTTTTACACAAGATTTAGCTAAGATGACCACCTTGAAGACAAAGATCCTCAAAGCAAGGGAGAGACATAAATTAGAAAAATTGAAGCACTAAAACTTGCAAAGATGAAGAATATTTGATCAAAAGTAGAAGCAACAAGAGCAAAAGTTGAAATAGAGAAGATAAATGTTGAGGTGGAGAAGAGATTATATTGGAAGTGTGTAATATGAATTAAGAAGTCAATAAATGAATTGTTCAAGATTGAACAAGATAGAGTATGAAAATGAGAAGCAATAGAATAGTTTTAAGAGATACCATTTGTTGAAAGCATGTGAACATTGGTATGCATTGGTAGTTAACCATAAAATGCATTGGGATGCACTGATGTATGTTGGGGGTTATGGTGTGCTCTTTGGGATGCATTAGGGTTTAAGGAGTGCATTGAGTAGTTTTGGGTATGTGCTCTGATGTGCATTGAGATTCAAGAGTGCATTATGGGTTTAGGGTTGGGTTCCATGGTGCCTTTTTATGCTATGATTTCAAGTGTGCATTCTAGGGTTTTCACTCCAACATGCATTTATGTGCGCTTGGAGATTATGGGTTTTAGGAGGTGAATTCATGATCAGTGTGTTTTCATGAGACTTGTTTTATAGCCTCCATAAAACACAAAGTTCAAAAAACATGAACAAGGTGAATGAACTTGGTAAACATATATAAGAATGAATACTCTGAAGCATTGTGCAAGAATGTAAGAATCAATTAAAAATGTGTAAGAATGAAGTGATATTCAATGAAGTGTAAGAATGAATTAAGTAATCAATGTATATACATGTACAATGAGCACTCTAGTTTTCTCTAGTACGTGCTAGTGCATCCTCAAGGTATTGTCTATACACCTGGCGGGGTATAAGTAAGGATTATATGCTCACATTATTCCCACTCCTTAACATACAAGGGAGGATCTTTAAAAGACTCCAATAATGCCTCATATGGGTTTGCACTATAATTTCTAAGACCTCTTGAAGTCCACTCCCTCTCAAGGAATGCAATAGTTAGGTGGCAATCATCTCTTAATCTATCCATAAGAGCTTTCAAGGAGTCTAATGATAAGGTATGTAACATTCAAGTCATTTAAAAAGCAACAAAGGGAGGGAGATGGATAGCACCATGTAGAGATGGTGCCTACAATATGGAAGTGTGGCACTATCAACAATCAATATATCTCAAATAGAGAAACCTAGTAAAGTAAACTTGGCATAAGATCTCTACACTCATCAATGCACTTATCCATCTCACTAAACCATCCCATGAGGCCCTCCCCTATATGTACTCCCTCAAGTAGGAAACTCCATTACCACATAGACTAGAGTAGGAACTCTTAATCTCTCTTTGTGCTATCTGTAACAAAATGGAGTTTAGCGATGAAGTTAGTCGGGCTTACGAAGTAGAGAATAAGACAAAATAGTCTAGAATATTCTAGAAGCATCTAAGAAGCTTCTTGGGAAGCTTCCCAACTAGTTAACTTGCACCCTAAGCAGGTAGCTTCTAGAAGGAAGCTTCTAGAAGCTTCTAACTAGCTTAGCTTGCATGCCAAGTAGGTGGCTTCTAGAAGGAAGCTTCTTGAGAAGCTTCCTGGTTAACTTGGCTTGCACTCCAAGAAAGCAGCTCAAGGAAGCTTCTTGAGAAGCTTCAAGGGTCTTGTATGCTACCTATAAATGCTCCATAGTGAAATTATCCATGGTTGGTCATCAACCTGTTCTATTGTCTAAAAAAGAGATTGGTAGGCCACATAATATCCACTAGACAACCAACATTCAAAACTAGAATCTTCATCCTCTTATCTCCTTGGTAGAGGATTCAAGGTATGAATTCTTTAGATAGACTCATACTCTCTCTAGTCTGAGAACCAACCCTAAGTGACCCTTTCTATGTCATTGGTCTAAGTCTCACGAGTGATTCTGCCTACTATCAATTTGAGTTGCCATATGCATTATAAGAAAAGAAGCTGATCTCATAGCTTAATGTAGAAAACTCCTTGCCTCATCATAAGCTTGGTCTAAAGTAGTCCTCACCTCATCTACAGTACTTCCGGTCTCTCCTAGCTCAACTTGGGTCCTCTCCAACCTCTCCATCTACTCAAACTCTATGCTTTATGCTCTCTATCCCTCTCTTTACTACAAGAGGTGTCTATGGATCTCTCTCAACTCCTTGGGATGCTGACGGGACTCTCTCAACTCCAATGGATGTCTTTAGACCTCTTTGAACTCCATGGGATGGTGGTGGGTCTTTCTCAACTCCATGGATGAATCTCTCTCAACTTTAAAGGATGATGTTGGTTGTTGATCTCTCCCTAATTTTACAATGGGTAGTGTAAGCTCTTCAAAAGGAACAAGGTCAACATGCATATAATCACCTCTTACTCCATCAAATGCATGTAACCTACACAAAATTACTAGTCAATATCAAACCATCATACATCCTTAAAACACTCAAGAACTTTAGAAAGGTCATATATTGAATATATGAGAGAGTGTATACCAAAGAGAAAACATAAAGTTTTCAACATTCACTTAAAACTCTAATCTCAATAACCTTCCTCTCCTTAATCCTCATCTTTAGCCTCCTCCTCTACATAATGGAAGAAGAAATCCTCCTCCTCCTCCTCCTCTTCTCCATTAGATGAGGTCTCATATGAAATCTTATTCTTATCAATATAACCAATATAACCTACAAACAGATGGGTGAGAACCTACCTTATAAATGTGACCTTGAACCATCAACTATCTAGAGCTACCTCTATAACACCACTAACTTAGCCTCAATAGCAATTATTACCAAATTGGCCCTATCATAACTCTCCATGCTTGCTCTCTTGAACTTTGTTTTTGAGTTAAAAATAACATACCTATGCAATTTCAATGCATTGGATGAATGAAAGTTCTATGTTGGTATGCACTAGTGTGCACTAGACATTTACAATTTCCTCTTGGTGTGTGTTGAGGATTCAAGTTTTAAGGTGGTATTTGCTAGTGCACACTATGAAAAATAGGAAAAAATAGGTGGGTTGAGTGCAAATTCAAAGAAAAATTGATCTACAAAATTTATATATATTCAAATAGGAACTTGAAAAGAAGCTTTACTTACATCTACTATGAGTATTTGATATTGATACAAATCTTCAAGCCATAAAATCCAAATTCACCTCTCAAATGGACTCCACCAAATCCCTAAGTTGTGTCTCATTGAGCCAACATCATTTAATGTAGTTCATGTAATCAAAGATGTTGTGAAAAATAAATCAGCTGGTCACCCTCATTTAATGTCTCTAGATTCTTCTCCTCCAACACTTGCTCATAATATAGAATTTCTCCCATGGTTCTCCCAAACTCCCAAATTTTGAACTAATCTTTTCTCTTCTCCTGATTACTCTATCTCTTGTACAATTTGAACTCACCCTTCCAAAGTCTCTTCTCTCAAACTCTCTCCTCCCAAATTCTCTCCCGTCCCATAAACTCTTTCTCCTTCTCAACTCTCTCTCCAACCAAGATCTCCTCCCAAATTTATAATTGTCTCCAAACTCTCTCTCTCCTTGCCAACTCTCCTCTCTCAAAAGTTCAAGTAATCTCAATTGCGCCTTAAAATTCTCCCCACCAAGATCTAACCACTTGATAACCACCAAATTTTAGTAGATTCTCTAGATTGCAAGCTCAAGTATGAAATCCTAAAACCTGATAAAGTTAAATTTATATGCATTTTCTATCTCAAAAGTACCCCTTCATAAGGCACATTTGCCAAAAGAATTTGAATTGACAATGACATCCAATGGACATCCACTTGACCTCTTATATAATTGCATATTTGGAATGCATAACCACCAAAAATAACACATACCAATGCATATCCACAAATGCAAAAAATGATGTATGAAAAGCAATTCATTCAAACACAAGTGCACAAATATATTTATTGTATTATGTATTCAAAAGTCCATTGAGTTCTAAATTGAAAGCAAGGCAATTCTACATAAATCTATTTTAATTTATTTTCCACCATGCTCAAGCAAAGTCCCAAGTGGAGGACTTGGATATGTCCTTTATATATCAATTTACTCAATGAAGTCATTTCCCTCTCCTAACCAAATGTTTAATAGATTGATTAAAAAGTTACAAAGAGCTATGCATACACTAATACACCTCAACAAGTCAAAATTTCGACTTGGATCTTTGAGTTATAGTCTTAGTTCTCTTAACAAATGCCATCATGAATTTAGCAATTTTTTATTTAATACATAGTTGGTGCCACACCTTTGTGAAGAGATGTTTGGGCTTGCTTGGAAGACCACACTAGATGACTTATTAGGACATAATCCAAATCACCATGGAGATATTGATTATGCTCAAAAAATTGCACTCTCCTCTATGATTCAAATTGTACCAATTTGGATATTTCTTTAAGTAGGTCATGTCATGACATGAGCTTGGCATTCCTATACATAAGAAAAAAATTTCATGTGCACCAAAGCATATTACAATAACCTATCGATACCTAACACAAAGAACATAACATTGTCCAATAACACAATAAAAACTTGTACCTCCCATAAACTATATTATTCTTTTATCATCACAAATAACACGCCCATTACTTAAATAAGACCTTTTCAGCTAAAATACAATTCTCCATTGATATTTGGTCTTGATGCTAAAGAGAATGATGTTTCATCCACCAATTCCACACACATAAGGAATTCTTTCTAAGCAAAAATGGAAGAAATTCTTCTCCTTTCCTCTCAATCCAACCACCCTACTTCCTTCCCAAGAATAGGTAGGTTGGCTTTCATTAGTCTCTTAATGAATTCAATTGTTAACCTTGCACTAGTACTCCATATATTTAACTTATATGCAACACATATTCTCATAGTGACCAAATCTATTGAGAGCAAGGCCATGTGGATCCATCGAAGTTTGATTTCTCTTATACTTCTTTCTAAATATTGTAAGATCTATCGTGGGGCACAAAGGGTCTGGAATGGACAGTAATTAGAAGAAATTAATTAAGAGTTTAGTGGTGCATTGATAGAGTAGGTTATGCACATCTAGTGAAAGCATCCAAGTAAAGAGAGCAAATGGATAATTTTAGCATGGCTTGCAAAGGAGGCAGCGGCCGCAATTAGTACAATGTTTGGGGTAGATAGAAAATTATTTTTAGGGTTAGATCAAGCTATTAAGAGGGACACTCCCTCCCCTTATGGAGGTTATCTTCTGAGTCTAAATACTTGGTAAAGGAGGATTCCTCATGACAAAGGGAGACTAAGGGAATTGTGACTCATGGTACCTACGAGAAGGGTTGACCAAGTAGCTATGGGAATTGGTCATTCCTCCTTCCTCATAAGATTGTAAACTCTATCCTATGTCTTACGGTTGATGTGACCAAGAATATATAAAAAGTTACCAAGTCTGGCCATGCAAGGATTGTACTGTCATTCCTTGCCCTCCCATAGCTTGCATTCCCTAATACGGGAGCCAACAAGATCTACCAAAGCATAAAACAACTTTATATCCATTCATGTGATTTGTCTAAAAGCTTTAGGCTAAGGGCTTTACAAAGCCTAAAGGTGGATAACCTTTGAGCTCAAAAGGATTTGCAAAACTGCCTTTGGCTCAAAGGTATCCACCTCGGTATGACCTGCAAACTATCTTATTCAATTTTGATATATCAATTTTTAACCTCAGTCCAGGATGTAGGTACTACTTTCTTGTGCCAATGCACATGACACATCTAAAACTTCTATCTCTTGTATACATGAGAATTTGCAGGCCCTTTAAGAGTGATCTCTATCCAACCAATGGGCATCCTATCCAAGGAGAAAAATTATGTCCTGAAAAAGAATATTAGGGTGGCGAGGAAGTTGCATCATGAGTATAGATTGTAGATGGTATATTTGTAAAATGCCTCTCTTCTCTCTTATCCTTCTCTTCTAAAAGTTTGCAAGAATTAATACTCTGAAATGACTCGCATTTAAAAAATTAAGCTTTCTGCTATGAGAATTCAGAGAAGATTGGAACATCTTAGGTCGTGAGACCAACCAATATTGACAGGCTTTATGCAATTCTTGTGAACTATTGCAAATCGATGGAGTAAAGGGTATATTTGCAATATCTCTCTTCATTGGACTTTTTCTCCTTGTGAGTAATCAAGTTCATCTATTAACTTTATATTCGTCTATTGTTGAGTCCAGCAACTGTAAAATTGAAAAGAAGATTATTATCTTCAATTTCTCCTATCAAGTTATATATGATAACAAAGTAAAAGCGATATTTTCTATAATTTATAAATAAGTGACATGATGTAAAATAAAATTAAGAATTAAACTGGTGTTAAAATTACGATTGCTACAGGTATGTTGAAGGAAGATGACGATAACTAATTACAGATTATAAGGTACGGACAGCATCACCAATAAATTTGATCAGAAGTCCGCTCTAGCAATGTTAAGTTTCTTGAGCAAACTCGCCACAAACTCAAGAGAGGGTTATTTGGGTGTGTTTGTAAGATTTGTCAAACTCACTAATAACTATCTCACACATGCAGAATATTCACCTCGCAATGCAAGTTTAACTCGTGTTTAGAGACATTGCGGGCAACATTAATAACTAAACAAAATCATATATTTAGTTTAGTTTGTTACATTCTATTTTAAAACGTTGCCCTTGACATTTTATTAAATAGAACCGCTTTAAAGTGCGTCAAGTGTCACCAGGTCATCATGAATGTATTTCTTCCTGTTAACGGGAAACTTTCTGATTATTTAAGACATAATAAGTCCTAAACCCATAAATTATCTTAAAATCTACTTTGAACAAATGACATGCCTTGAAAGTAAAATATAATCACTAAGAAAATAGGTACCACCAAGTAAGTGTACGTGCCTGGAGATCAGAGGTTTCAATCCCGTTGGCATAATAGCAAAAGCGGAAAATCTTCCATTGGTGGTCCTCTCGAAAATCCAAAAAGATAAATACAACCACCGGTGAAGAGAACATCGGTAGTAATTTCTAGATGTGCGTAGTAGAGTAGTTTATTGAAATTATGTGACTTAATTCAAGTGAAATAATTTATGAATTATGAATACATTAAAATTAAAATAACTTGATTGAAATTTAGTTCCCTTTTGTACAGTAGCAAGACCAAAAAGTCTTCCATAGGGGGTCCTCTCGAAAACCCAAAACAATTAGGGATTAATAGAACCACCAGGTAAAAGAACCATAAGTAGTAATTTGTAGATGTGATTAGAGGTACTTCATTGAAATTATGTGACCTAATTCAGATAAATTATTTTATGCTATTAGAAAATTATTTCAACTTTTTGAAATTAAGTAAAATAAATTTTAGGAATCTATTCAAATTTTCATAATTTTGACTCAATTTGTTTTCACAATTTTGTAAATACATTTAGAAAATTATTAATACCATCTAGAGTTTTGCTATTGTCATTCATAATTTGACCAAGATATTGTCACCGAGCACCCCCAACCCAACATCTTTGTGCGGTCCTAACATTGTGTTGCCGGATTTAAAATTCATAGGTTTAGGTTTAGACAAGTACAAACAAGAAGACTATAGTTTTGCTTTCATTGTGAATTTCTCCATGCACTTTAATCATGGGCGGCAATAGCAAGAATCCGGATGGAAATAAAATTCACTAAATTTATGAATCCAGTTTATACAATTTGACATTGTCTTTATGACATATTAACTTGTGTATCCTTTGGTAATGATTCGGTCTCACTTGATTGGAGAGTTTAGGAAACTAATTTATGAATCTATTGTAGTTGACTGAAGAAATATAGGTCTTTGTCGGATGTCTTGTTATTATTTACTATGGTCGCTCTCCTCGGGTAGCAATTTTAGAATTTCTTGAATCAAAACTCCTTACACAATAGTTGGTTTGATACTTGGTTCTTGAATGTTTTAGTACATTGTCCTTTGTATCTTTAAGACTAAAATTATTCAGATCATAGCTAGGTTGAGGACAAAACATTCAAGTTTTATTCTTTGAATTTTGAATCCAATATGAGAGATAATCAATTCATTTCGTCTGACTGACCATTTACATGTAGAGATTTAATTTTATTAGTCTCACATTAACATATAATTTACTTCACTTCAATTTATAGTATATCAAAAAAGAAAGCTAAAGTTAAAAATTAAAAAAACCAGATTGAACGATTCATATATTTAATCTGGTTCTGACTCAAAATAATTAACTTTACAAACTTACTTATTGAAATGTAATATTTCAAATTTGACGAGGACTTTAGAATGAAGATCCTAGAAAACTCAGACTCAAAGAACACAACTTTCAAAAGAGCTTTTCAAAGTTATAGAAATAGACCCAATTGAAGTAAGACAATAAAAGTAATTTTTTTGGAATATTTGTGGCATCAACCGGAGAAAATTTATGTCAATAATTGACTGGCAAAGACAGACCTTCTCATACATGTAACTTCAGATTCAGAAATCACATGTTCAAAAGTCAGATGGTCAAGGATTTCCAAAAGTATTATCCATAATTCTAAATCATTGGGAATGGATTATCATCAGTTTATCCGACGGTTTAGAGAAAGGAAGAGTGTGAGATATTAATGACAAAGAATCAAATAGACATGTCTAAGTATCAAGAAAGATATTTAAGAGTAAGGAAATCAAGGAATAGAACTGGAAGGAACTAATGAATAATTTAAAAATTGAAGGATTTTAATTATGAGACTAATATTTTCTAGATGATGGGAAAAAATTTAGTTTTTAGGTTTGATTTGGCCAGTATGAATCTGGAATCTCAATCTATATATGCATCAATCAACTGAAAATTAGTTAAATAAGAAAAATTGGTTATTCAAATTTTATCAAATTCAGGTTTCCTTCATATTTAAACTAGAGATAAAAGAAACTACTATAGGATATAGCGTAATGCATAACACTTTGATACAAATTTGGTTGATGCTACTTTCCAGTTAATTTAGTTGACTCTAATTTGAGTTTTATTTAAACATCTTACATCATGGATTAGAGGATCTAGAAAAGTATTGTTTTACAACAACATGTACAACCATCCATTTTTGGATTATAGTGCTTTCTACTTTTAGTTTTAGAAAGAACTTTCTAATTTTGATACTCAAATAGTAATACATCACAAAAGATAAAAGTCGTTCATTTGATCAATAATATATATGATAATATGAGCACACTATATGATTTTGAAAATTTAATTTTAACAGATTTAGATTGCTATAATGCAAGCTTATAAACAATGAATATATATGACCTTTTTTCAATTCTCAAATTTATGTATTTATATTAATTTATTATTTTAAATAAAAAAATCCAGTTTATCTATATATATATATATATATATAATATTATATTATAAATATTTGGATTTCTCATGACTAAACTAGTGGGGCTTAGCCTCATTTAACCTCTTTTGTCCTTGTGTGGCTTGATGGCGTTTTCCAATCTGTCGTGTTTTCTAACTGGTTGTATTTTTCTCTCCATTATCAAAAGTTCCAAGTAGATCTTCTAGTTATACATTACTATAACTAGATTTGTGAGAATATATTATTATAGATACTAGATTAGCTACGATGTTCAACATCATTATATAATTCATACGTCCAACAAAATTTTATAACTATTCTTAATACCATATCTTCAAAATTAATTTTATTAAAGTGAACATAAATATATTAAATCATATTTGAGTAAATTTTGAAGTGAATAAAATCTAATAAATTACTACGAGCTGAATAGATATAGAAAAGTGTTTTCTAATCTACTTCTATCTCACTTTATTTTTAAAAATGTGAAAAATCTGCTTTATAAATTTAGTTTAACAATAGTTAGATGTCTATTTTCAGTGTAAAGTATATAAATTTATTTCCTTGTGGAAAATTTCAATAATTTATTTCCAGCTGTAGGGAGTCCCATTTAGAGAAAAATACCACTGAATCTTGAAATAAATATTTTATTAGATGGAATACTTCTTGAATCAAAGTTGTTAACAATAATGATAAAGAAATATAAAATAATTATTTAATGTTGAAATTTCTGTTGTTATACTTAATTTTAAAATTAAAATTTTTATTTTAAGAAAAAATAAATATCAAGAAAGCAAGGAAGGCATCCTTCTGAGCTTTTAATCACTCACTAATTTAGATTGGAAGGTAGATAATTAGCAGGTATAGGAAAAGCACAAGGTCTTGATTATGTCCACAATGTATTCCCATCATTCAAATAGTTTTGTATAAAAAAGACTGAAGTGAAGAAAAATAACTAGAAAGACTGAAATATATATAATTTTTATTATTGAGTCTGACTAATACAACTTTTATCACCACTAACGAGACACATCTGATTAAGATCTAATAATATAGGATTGCATCAAGTACTCTCGATGTCCTTAGTACTGTTTTTGAGTTCTTTTTAAAGTCAGAAACTACAAAATACAAAGTTAAGATTTTTCTCAAAGTCGTTAGGTTGATAAAAAATGAGTGCGTTTAAGAGGAAAGGTTAAATTAATAATGATAATATACACTTCTTTCAGGATTTAAAAAAGTTTTTTGCTTCCCACTGTTGAGACATTTTTGGCATCTTGGTTCAATCAGTTTAAATATCATATTTTAGGGAGTAAATTGATCTAAGAAAAGGGCTTTAGTAAGCATTTCTGGTCGTATATCGGCAATTAATAGACATGGAAAATGACATAGTTAATTGGTTCTAGCGCAAGAAAATTTTACCCCGGGAACTACTTTTACTCTACTCCTTTCTCATCCATCGGTCAAATCACTTGATTCTCCCATCGTTTGAGGAAAAGCTCTCATCCATTGAATTTTACCGTCTCCTGTTCTCCAGATTAATTGCGTTTAAATCAAAATCGATTTGTGATCTGACGTGTTGTATTGTATATGCTTACGGACCATGGCGGTTTATAATTGTATAATTCGTTTTTGTATTCAGTTGTAGTTGTTGTTGTTGACACCCTCCGTACATACCTGCATCAACAGTCAGTTCTCCTCCAGAAGTTCCTTGGGCGAAAAGAATCCGTGCAACTGATATCCAAGGAAACAGCGACAAGGGTGAACATATACACTAGCTATCGCTTCCAACCGGGTTCCAGCCACATTTGCCCCTTTCTTTATGAAATCGACCCAAAATTTCCAACTTAGATTTTTGAGCAATGGAAGCAGAAGCCGTTCAAAGAACGGGGTATCCAGAATCCAACTTACATATGTTCCCTAACCCAACTTAGTTATGTTCCCTAACAGGTTGATTAGCAGAGTTGTCGCTCAAATAAGTACAGTTGCATAGGGGATCGGAAAACCTACAGCTGATATTTGGGAACTTTGGAATCTACTCAACTGCTCTTAGTAGAGTACGGTCCAGGTGCAAGTTCCTCCAAAATAACTCCGACTACTTCCCTCAAAAATGCCTGTGCATGTCGGCACAAGTATCGGTAGCAAAGCTTCGATATTGCATAAATTGCTTAGTACAATGCTAGGCCCTGCCCATCAATTTATGACATAGAAGCTGAGACTTGAGAAACTGACTTGCATCGGTCGTTAAGCAAACATCTCAGGCCGCCTATACTAGGAGATGTTGAACAACGGTTGCATGGCAGGACTGTTTTGCCAACTGATACTGGAAGAACTGGATGACCTCATACTACTGCTGTATCACTTATTAGCTAACAGCAACTTCTTAAACTCATCATTGGATTTCGGGACTTCGTCTCCAGTAGAAGCTTGGCCGGCACCCCACCCAAGTGGTCGAACTACTGCCCTGGGAACTGCGAACGTGTTGTTGCCTGCTACGCTTACTTTACCCCCGCGGCGATGACCAAGACCGGGTCGCTCACCTCGTCCACCACGCCCCGCAACCCGGTTTTCGTCACTACGATCACCTCGTGCACCACTAACCTGTCGACCACCGCGGTGACCAGTCCCACCTGCCGAATCCAAGATTTGTTGCAAAGTTGTTACTAACATACTAAGGAGGGCTGAAAGCCAAGACCAGGGACTCCACATAACATGCTGATCTGGCGCAACTTCTGCACTCTAATAAAAGAAGTCCAGATCATTCATTAATTCCAAACCATAATAATAAAAGAATGCACATGCACCTCGTCCACCCCGCGCACTAAAACCGGCACCTCCCCGTTTTGGAGCAGATCGAGCAACTCTTATACTCCTCCCACCAAGCTCCTCACCGTCTTTGGCAACAGCAGCAGACAATGATTCCTCATTTTCGAACTCCACATATGCAAGCCCCTGACAAAGAAAATCTACAGTCAACTTTCGCTCGATGTTTATCGGGTTTGTTCAAGTACAATGTACACTGAAGCCAGGAGAAAGGAGGAAAATTAAAATGGTGATGGTACCTAGGAGAATTCCTGACAGCCTCAGTAGTACAAGGCTATATACAAAGATTATAATACTTTCAGTAGCCAAGGAAGAACCAGGAGCTCCAAAACATTCCAGATAACTTACCCGAGGCTGACCCGTATTCTTATCTCTCAACAGTCGTACTTCTTTAACTCCAGAACCGGAGGAGAAAAACTCCCGCAGTTCATCCTCCGTAATCTGCAGAATACCGCGTTTAGAGAGCCCATAGTTTTGTGTTATCAAGTGTTCCTTCGCGAATCAAGCTAATCTTCTATAGCACCTTAGCACATGTTTTAGAACGCAAGTAGTTCACTGGTCTTACTTCTCAGACTGTCGTGGTAAGCCTCCACTAAAGCACTAACGACTTCATCAGCGCCTAACGTAGTGCTAAAAGACTGCACTTAATTCATGGAATACAGAACCCGATACCAACTGTGGTAGTCCTTACGGCACTCACTACATCACTTTTTTATGCATGCTGCATGGCACTTGGGGATCTTTTGTCATTAGAGAGATGTTACCAAGAGATAGAATTCCTTATGTAATTTCTAGATTGATCTATGGCTGTGATGTATGAGAACTGGGAGCCGTCCGCAGAACACGCAATCTAAACCCACTTAGGATCGAACAGATACCAATCAAAAACATGCAGACGGAAGCAAGTGCTTGCAGGAACGGATGCTGAAACTAAACCAACCTGATCTAAGCAAGTAAATACAACCTGATCAAAGCAAGTAAATAAACGGAAGGCCAAGGAAGTAGGAACTGACAAAGAAAACTTAAGCGAATCGGTCGAAAGGAGAGGCGAAGATTGATCCATTCCATGAAAAGCATGTACAGTGGTATGCATCACTTAATAAAAGAAGCGAGTCTTCTTGAGCAAAAGTAGAGGAGAACCATCGAACGAGCAGGTTAAAGGGAATTCGCAAGCAAAGTGAAAGAACTGAACAAGTAGAAAAACACAGTTAATGGATGATGGGTGGGCTGGAGAGAAGTATGACAGGACTGGATATGAGGAGATGAGAGCAGAAGCCGTTCGAGGTTCGGGAGATCCAGAATTCATTAAATGCATATGAAGTGCAAATGGAATGGCAATAAGTGAAAGCAAGACTGAGTGAAAGGTACATGCGAAAATGACAGGACTGGATATAGAGAAATGAGGACAGAAGCCGTTCAACGAACGGGAAGGAGATCCAGAACTCATTGAATGCCAATGAGATGCAAGATATGTAACGTATAGAGGATAGCGAAAAATCTGATCAAATGAAAGCATAAATAAACATAACCTGGAAACATATCAAAAGTAATATCTATATACCAGTAACATGGATCGGATAAGCGGAAACAGAACAATAGAGCATGTAGAGAAATAAAATCCAATCGACGAGCCAGACGAGAAAGATTCAGATAGACAGAAGTCGAAAATCCGTGTAGCAGCTAGGAAATCGAAAGTCATGGAAGATCCGTGAGTCAGCCCGAAAGTATGAAATCGCTCAGAGAACGAGGGAAGTAGAGTGAAGCGTTAGAGGATTGGATATAGATTATATCGCAGCATGTCCTATGAACACATGAGTCCTAAAACACCAAAAACACAGAGGGAAGCAGAAAGGTGGTCACAGTACGCCTCCACAAAAGCACATAGGATTTCATCAGCCAAAAGCAGTGCCGAAGTAGCTGGGCGAATGCCAGTACCCCTGGTACCGAGTTTCGGCTCAAAAGCTCATGAGTGCAGGACTGGAACAGGACATCTGTTCCAGTCCTGCACTTATGCATCAGAGGAGAGAGTGGGAAAGATAGTGCGAGGGGGGATCGTCTTAGTGAGAAGGGCTAGTTGTGAGTGGATATTACACGTGTGCTTCAGTGCAAGAAACAGTAAAATATCTAGAATACAAGAATATAAGGAAAGAGGTACATATGATAAGAGTTCAAAGGCTGTGGGACTAACAACTGGTGGGCTTGGACAGAAGGCTATGATATTTGAGAAATGGGAGCAGAAGCCGTTCAGAGAACGGGGGATCCAGAACCAATTAAGTATGGGACCGAGAACGTGCATATGAAGGGCATATGAAATGCATGCATGACCGTATGCAGATAGAAATTAACTGAATCTAAGCAAATGAAATGTAAGTGAATTTAGCATTGCGAAGATAAGAGGAAGTAAGGACGTAATTGATACATTTCAGAGAACTAGTATACATCATAGAAGAAGAATCAAGACACAACAGATTAAGCATCTGAAACTGAAAGCAGAGGAGGACCCTCAAACAGAGAAACATCAAGCAAGGAGGAAACGACAAAGAAGGCTATGAACACAACCTGTTGATTCTGTCATTGGAAATAATTTTCAGGAAACACACATTTAACCAAATTAACCTTATAGTAACATGATTCTAATTTTATCACAACGGGTTCTGACAATATTCAGTTTAGCAAAGGTCTGTGTAACTCTCCCTACGGAAATATCGGTGTAAGTGCGTAGACATTTGATTCCACCCAGGCTACTCAGTTAAAGAGATTTGACCGTAGGACACACACCACTCCATGAGCAAAAGATGAACCTACTAGAAGTTTGACAACTCTTTCATCAACAAAGCACGTACCTTAAAAGAAAGATTTTTCAGAAATGCTGTGCACTCGTCAGTATAGAGCTTCGGTGTCACTGCGGAACCTTGGTCCGTATCTGGTCCTGCTTTCGGATTGCTTGCTGGTGCGTCAGGAGCACTTCTCTTTGTTTCCCTCTGCTTAATAGTCCTAGAAGATTCATCTTCTTCAGCAGTTTTTGGGCGTTTCAGTACAGGCTTGGGTTCCTTAAATCCACTATCCTCCCCAGATCCACGCTTCCTCTTCCCAGCAGCTGACTCAGACGTCGTTTGACTGTTATTACGGACACCTTTACCGACCTGCTCTTTGATTTTGGTTATTTGCACTGAAGGCTGCGAAGTTGTAGATTCCTGCTGAACTTGCATCGATTGGACCTCAGCAACACGTGGACCGACCTTTATAAGGACAAGTTAGTTTATCACTCCGTCAGACGTCGGTTACATGGGAACAAATGTGAAGGAGTTCACAAGCCTACCCATACTCCATGCTAGACTAAAACAAGAAATTTTACCTCTATAAACATGTGGCTCGAATAACCGGAGAAAGACTCTATTCGGTGCTGAATCGACTCTGTTTTGCAGAAAGAGCCAAGACCGATATTTGCTGACCTAAGATCCGCTGAGGAGCTACACTTTCAACTAACTACCAACAATAACTACATGCAGCGAACTGAATAAGACGACCTGTATGAACAACCTAGCGGATTTGCACACCGTAAATAGGCATACACGTCTACACATACCTTCGTTAAAGCTCTGTCGTAATCCTCGATTGTCCCATATTCGCGTTCAAAACGCAGCCATGCAGAGCACATTAACTGCTCCACAAAACAGACATTTGTCAGATTATTTCCTAGGTGTGGAGCATAGAGTACATGTCCCTTTACGGTAAGAGAAACAAACTACAAAGGAACCAGCGTTCGACATCCATCCATATCCCTCTTGATTTCGAGAAAAACTTGATGGCACCTTTAAACCAAGTACATGCCACAAAAACTGAGTACGATCGTGAGGTTTGGAGAATAAATATAAAGGAAACTTTAGTCCTGTTACCTCGGTCCCATTACCCTCCAGCCTTCTGCTGTAGCAATTCCTGTATATCGATCGAGCCTCCTTCACATTCTTCAGAACCAGTTCCATGGAGATGTAACCTTGCCATACTTCGGTCATCCATCCACTGTCATCATGAACAATGAAAGCAGAAACAAAGACACCTAATCAGTGATGCTCGAGCACAAGAGTAGTACTTCAAGAACCCAAAAGCATGAAGAGACAAGGGAATAAGGTGGCAACCACGACACGCTAACAGGACGATATTTGGAATAAAACAGGGCGTTTGCCACCAAGATCCTGAGCATCCATCAACTAACCTACAATACGGCTCGTACACGAAGCTTAACGGATATCCGGTGCTACTGTAAGCTTTTCTTCCACAAACCCTTAAAGGACATCTGCATACTGTTCAATTTCAGTTTCCGGTACAAATGCTGAAGCAGGAAATCACCTTGATTTAATAAGGTTTTCCCACACGCCACGTGCTGCTGCTAGATCCTTTGCTAAATGTGCCTCAGTGTGAGCCCAGTAAGCATGCAGTTGCAGTGACCGGTCAACAAAATCTGGAAATACTGAAGCCATAAATTGAGAGGCCCGCTGCAACAACAACGTATTCATAATTATTTGCATCCCCAAAGCCACCAACTCGATATCTATAAACACTACAAGGGCCAGACACAAGAACGGACGTGGGTGGAGAAAAACATACATGGACTGCTGAACATATTTGTAAGATAATATTCCAGTTTCACATCAAGAAACACTAGAGTCTGGCTGGAGGAAGGTGGGGTATGAACTCAAAGGTGCAGCTGGCCCTACTTCACTTGATCTAAGTTGGAAAGAAATGACGGCTCACATCAAATGTGTTATGCAAAAGAGCAAGAGACTCTTGTTTCCCGATGTTCTCGTCCATGGTTGTAATACGCCGGCGTAGCCCATCAGCTCGAGTGAGGAATAAGTCAAGAAACTGCGTACAACGCGATGCTTAGTATGAAGCGGATACTATGCAATAACTGTATTTTACTCATCCGACAGAGCAGAGATTACTTCCAAACTTTGCTCCTGGCATGACAGTCTGCTCCACTAATATCCGAGGGAATTGGTACTGTTCGAATTTGAGACAAAAATTATTTACCATCCTTGGGGGTAACTTCTAAACACAGACTAGATAAAATGAAGGAAAACAGCACGACTGAATGAATGGCACGTTACCTCTTGCGGGGTTTGAAATCCACCTAGAAGACTCTGCTCGAATACCTGTTTCAATGCTCGAAATGCTTATCAGAAAGTCTCTGTGACTATCTCGATACCTACCACGAGAAGACTTCCAAAACACGTCCTTCCGCACTCAATTTTATCCGAAGCTCATGACAGCACTTTACGATGATTAGATTATGGTAAAGATCTCTGCGGTGAAAAGAACTATGCCAGAGTGGAACGTACTTACTGCTACGATTTCGCTCTCAGGGGCCTGAGATCTCTCCAGCGTTAAAAGGTAATTTTTCCACAGCACCTCTACCCACGGACAGTTTCGAACTGCCCTCGCATAAACACTTCTGAGCACAGAGGCAACCTGCAAGAAATCTATCCAAGTAAGTCATAAGATTTTAGAACTTGATACCCGCCACAAATGCGAAAGCCACGCAGAACTAGATTGAAGCTGTTTCTGAGTTTTCGGTTCAGGACTTGACGTGTTCAGTAAGGAATGCACGGTTGCAATTGTTTCGCAGGTTTTGCTAGGTGATGTGATGATAATTGAGTACCAAGCAGCTTGTTTCTTCCTTCGTTAAGTGATAATTGAGGACTGGATTGAGTTTCTTCCGACTATTACTGTCCAGAATACTGTAACAACCTTAAATCTCGAGAGACTACTGGAAATCAAGTAGTTTGCAAACATGTTTGTCTATACTTATTTATAAGTGGCAAGTCAGAAATTACCTTCAAGTTTGTCTCCAAGTATTGGGTATATCTCAGCCATACATCCTGACTTACAGGAAACGCTGAGATTGTCCGCTCATATATGACTTGAGTGCGCGCAGGCTCTCCTGTGGCTTCTTCCATGGTTATGTAGTCCTATCAATACCCCACCGGTATGCAAATTTCAGTGACCACTCGCACTGGTATAGGAACAAACTGCAAGGAATAACATTCTTGTAAGCTATCAGACTCACCATGTAATGCTGAAGAAGCTCGGCGCTTCCAGCTAGGCCACTAGCAATCTTTTCTTCAAGAGGTTCACGAGCGCTGGACATCTGCAAAGCTTTCTTGTATGCGGAGGATACGTGCGGTGGAGCTCCAGCAAGTTCATCACTATCATCACCTATATGTTTTCCTTGTTGCTCCTCCCAATCTTTGTACTCCTTCAATGTTTCAGCTAAATCAGCTAACGGTATCGTGAGTTGCCGGTGGAACACACTTCTTACATTCTCCACCTGTTTGGCTTTATTCTGACGGAGAGAAACAAACTCTGTAAGATCAGGAGACAGCAAGCTATGTGATTGTAGTTGAATACAAGCTCCAAAATGCAACACATCGTACCTCGTGTCCGTCGAGGGATACAAGTAAGCCCTTCTCCATATCACGGAATGCTTTCCAGACAATTCCACCTTCTGCGCAGTGGAGACCTACTGCTGCGAGAGCCCGTTCATACCGTTGCCTCTTTTTCCCTAGCTTCTCCACTTTACCTTGTTCAGAAAGCTCCTCATGCTTCCCCATGAACTCGAGATAGTCCAGCCATAGGATCACTGACTGCGTATAGAGTTAGAAAATATATCAATGCTATGCACACAAGATAGGCATGCAAACCGACCAACAGAATTGACCAGGTTCCAAACTGGAGATGTCCACAGATTTGACCTACCTTCTCTCTCCCATTTAGAAGCTCTGAGTCCTAGAGTATGAGCTGCCATAAACCTCTTCAGAATAGTGAAATTTTAGGACGTCGAAATAAGGTAATAACTGTACCTGGTAATCTTGGACCCCTCGCTCATACAGTGCTTCTACCGGTTCTACTTCGTCTGGTCTGCTTCACCGAAACGCTAAGTCAAGAAGAGAAGTTGATGATCAAAGACACTTAACAGGAGGTAATTATTCAAGCACGGAGCAGGGACATTTGGAATAGTAACCATCGGTTACCCGGACACTAGTCGAGCTTCATCCTGTGCCCATTCCCTCCACATGGTAGGGGTGAGTGGGTAGTGGACATTCATAGCCTCCCTCGCAGCCCGAAGCTTTTCCAATTGGGCACACTTCCTCAGAGTTGCAATCAACTGCCCCACATTTAAACATATTAGTAAGACTTGACCCAGCCTCTATGTTTGCAACTCATCTAGTCCATGCTCCACTTCTTGTACTGTTTCCAGATGTTCAAACTTCGACCTATCATTTATGGCATGATAACCTGATAATTACTACTTCTTTACTGCAAGTGCAAGATTCAAAATGGCCAGCAGAGAGGATGGGTTCAATTTTGGTAGCACAATGTTTAAGACACTCCGGCTCGACATTCTTTCTCCCGTGCTTGCTATCAGCAAGAGATGACGGCCCTATCTCATCTGAAATGATATGATTGTGAAAAGGTAAATTTTCCTTTCTGGCCCTGTGGACAAGCTTCACAAACTGTACCAAGTGGGGTTTAGACGAGGCAAAAACACGCACCAGTACATGAGCTTCGTAGTTGTATACATTTGCTGCGATTGATTCTTCCAGCTCCTGAATAAGCTTCGCACTTTCAGCATCTGCTACTTCATCATCTTCATTATCGGAATCGGACGAATCATCGGACTCGTCTTCATTCTCAGCATCCTCTCCAACTTTCTCATCTTCTTCATCCTGCTCGTCGGGCTCCCCGTCATTCATAGCCACATCTTCCATATCCTCCTCAGCAGACATGCCCTCTCACCGCTAGCAACTTCGCACTGGATTTACCCGGGAAACCCCAAACCCGATTTACTCGATTAGAAACAAGCTCCCGTCACTCGAAGAACTCTCGGATTCCAAAAAATTAAAAGTGACGCGATGATATTTAAGTATCCGGAACTTATTATAAGACAGCCGTTTGAGGTCTGTCCGACATTTGGGACAATGTCGGACTGTGCGGATGAAATGGCGAACAAGGGCGCCGTTGGCAAGGCGAAAAACGGGACGACGAAGAATACTCATCGGAACTCAAGTCGTGGAAGAACGCGATGAGTTCTTGGAAAGTCCACTGAAATTCTGTCCGAATATTCGAGAAAATGCTGGACTATAATGACTGCAAACGCAGTTGCAATTCTAGAGTTCATTTAATAAGTCCACCACTTGTTCGCTCTTCCAGAAGTAAATCAAGAAGATGAGCTGAATTCAATTAGGATAAGCGTCGTTCAGGTTTCTGCTCAATCTTTGAAATATTTTGACCTACTATTTTGGTGAGGCAGAGGACCCCAGTCATCGAAACTGTTATATCTGGGTTCAGTTGAGCATTAGAAACTCTTAAAGGATTCGAACTTCTCACCAGTGGTAGAATTCTGGAGAGTGTCTTAGAGCCATCGCGAAGTAGGACACTGAATAAACTGGGGCCAGGTTGACGACGGATAGTTCACAGGTCCTCAATTATCTAATATGCTATTCTTTTCAAGCTGACTTTTGGGTTAGACTCTTCTTCATCGAGTTGTGTACGTAGGGTAACCCTCTTGTAGATTGCCCGCCCATCAAAACAGTGAAATCCTTCGCCATTCCAACTTACATTTACAAACACAAGCAATTGACTGAAATCATCCAAAAAAGAAAACGATTCCTTCCTTGAAATTTCAGGACTCCACTAATCAGTGATTCGCTACAGCAAATGGATTCAAATTCTTACCACTCACTCGATCAGATGCCGCTTCTTCCAAAATCTCTGGACTAAATTTGTTGTCACCACAAAATCTCTACAGCTTCCGTTTGATCACTAAACTCCCCTGTGCTAAATAGGTGTTACTTTTCGCGTCTGGCGCTCCAGCTTAGGGCGCACCGGGGATGAATCTTACTGTTCCTCTTCCCATCCAGTGGCTGTAGTAGTTGACTCCATTATAGCGACAGTCCCGAAATTTTACTGTCCGGAGCGGAGAACTCCAGGGTAACTATGAATTCTTCACCGTGGCCTTCCCATTCACGAATGAACCAAGTTAACCATACCCCGATCAGATATAACCAGTCCACGAAAGAAATCTTACTGGTAATCAAAGGTCACCAACACAGGCTTTTCTTCATCTATCTGAATGCGTCACCGACACGTTTACCTTTCCGCTTAGTCGAAGGTCTGGTGAAGCTAATTCCGACAAGCGCGTGGGCGGTGAAGTCCGAATTGTCACTACAGGTGCTCGTCAAGAAAGTTCATCTGGGAAGATCCTGTATGACGTATCGGAAACTTCATCGCCGCTAAACTTGGAGTCTGTTTGGTGCGACCTCCCCGGTCAGTACCACTGTTGTTGAGGGTTTGTCTGTAACGTTTCTACGGTCTAAACCTTCATACTGTAGCAACCGCTTTGGCCAGGAAGACAGTGGAATGTAAGATTCCCCTGAAGAGAGGAGCAAATAAGAGCAGCAATTAAAGGCGAGGGAGTCGTATGACATGGTTTTGAGATCGTCATCTTCTGTGTGGGGTTCCAGTGGAATTGGAGCTGGAGTGATCGGACTGGAGATACACGGTTTGAGGAGCAGAGTACCGAGCTTTTGTGGTAGGAGTAGGGTTTCATCTTATAGTTCTGCAGGAGTACGAAAGTTGGACTCTGCCGCGTTTGGGGCTCCATCCGTTGTCGTGAGAATGAATGCGGCCCCAGCCGATGGACGGTATCCGACTGTTACGACAGAGGATGACAGCGCGAGCAAAACGGTAAGTACCACATCTTTTCTCTAATTCTTCCAAGGAATTTGGAGAAGTCGTGCACTGAATTGCCCCAGCGGTATACGACATCGATTGCGATGTACTTCAGATGTAATGCAGAGGTAATGGTAATCTTGAGCGGGTTGTGATGCCCAGTATTTGTAATTCCTAAATCATCTATCGAACTACGCACCTGTAGAATGACAAAATTCGGGTTCTCACGAGTTGGATCAGTTTTGGCTTTTCTCATGTTTCGAGGACTGAAACCTTTTGTTTCTTCTGGTAACTAAGAAAAGAAAGAAGAACGAAGAATTCCTCCGCTGTCTGAATAGGGCTGAACTGCGGCAGCAAAACTTCAGAAACTACTGATTAGTACCCCTAACTCGCTTGGCTTGTTATATGGTCGATATCATATGCCTTTCGAACTACTTGCCGGATCTCAAGACCACTTTACGCTTATACCTGTCCCATGAAACACATTTGTAAACTAAGTGCAGTGGTTGATTGGTTTTCTTTTCCTTCTTGCTTTCAGCCCATGGACTTTTACATGTATACGAAGCGAGTATCGGGAAATTCATTTGCTGTTATGGATGTCATACAGTTCTGGAGGTTTTCTTCCATTTTGGAATTGCAAACTTTATCCTTAAAAGTTTGGGGCTTTTATCTGCTCCTCCCTTATAACGAAATGGTCGCTTGCGGTTACAGAATCATCTTATCTCGTTGGTTTACGTAACGCGATCCACTCTCAGCAAGAAATAAGCACGCACTGACGTTACTGCACAAGATCTTGCATGGCGAGTAATCCTGGAATCGGTTCTTTGCAACAGGTAATGGTGCGCATCCGTGGTAAAGTTCAGGGAGTTTTCTATCGCAACTGGACCGTGGAGACCGCAAAGCAGTTGGGGGTAAACGGATGGGTAAGAAATAACAAGGATGGTTCAGTAGAAGCTGTGTTTTCTGGCAAACCCACTGCAGTTGATGCTCTTATTGACAAGTGTGAGGTAGGTCCCCCAGCGGCCAAGGTCAGCAATGTTGAAGTTACATCCTACAAGGATACCGTCGCGGAAGGATTTGAGCGGAAACCCACAATATGGTGATTTGTCAGGCCAACCAAGTCACTACCTGTAGACAGTTCACTTTCAGAGCTTCCAGTTCCTGTTTCAAGTACTCAGAAATTGTATATCATATCAAATAATCTCGCAAGAACCCTCAAACCACCATTCTTTCGCCTATACCCCGCAAACTCCTTCTGATTCAGTAAATCTCTCAGAAGTACCTGCAGAGTTGGACATCCTGTACGAAGACGAGACAATTGAGTGCGTATGTCCCTTAGAAACGCAGTCAGAGATGGATCACCCTGTCCTAGCTCATGAAGTTTCAAAGGACAGTCTTCCACGTTAGATCTTCGAAGTATGTAGTTAACGTTTCATGGCGTGTAGTATTACCGCTGGGCCTGTTCCACCATCTATAACGCCATTTAAACGCAGCCGCTTGTTTCCATCAATTCTCACCTCAATTTCGGTATCATCCGTGTTGAGTGCGAAATCCTTGACCAACTTTTTGTCAAATATGTAAGCAACTCCACAAATTATGACATTATAGCAGTACCAAGTTCTGGATGGTAGGATTGTCATTTGAGTACTAATAGTTTCCAGTAAAGCAATCAGAACTCTTGAACTTGAACTCTCTCAACACCCGATAATGCTGTCTAGTACCAAGTTTAGCCGTCTCGCTGCATTCGTTTAGCTCAATTGACTGAGTCGACAAAAAGGCTCCAGTTCTGTGTAATCAAGTATGAAAGTTTCATAATGTGCAGAAGATATTTCCGGACCTTATGTTGTTGACTGTGGAAGAGAAACGAGAAGTACATAATTTCGTTTGTGCAAGTCATATTATCGTTCGTTGCATCAGATAATCCGGGCATATATTTTATGTGCACATGTGTTCCTGAAAAGGTATATCATTTGCCGTCTTTTTAGATGTTGTAGTCAGTGCATCAGGTCCTATAACCAGCTTGAATTTTAGAAATTCAGACTTGACGAGGAGGTTTGCGTATAGTTCCCATATTTTTTGTGACCTAAACTCGGGGACGATGGTTTTGGCATGCGAAGGTCCTAGTAGCCAGCGAGCCCGTGTGCAGAAAGGGTCGGAGGTGTCAACCCCACCACATCGAGCTCGTGATGTGGTGGGGTTGACACCAGCTGTAGATCCATACTTCACCTCGTCAACTATTCAATCAGCGGATATTCTCTAGGGTCAACTCTTGAGATTGGATGGAAGTGTATGCAAGAATTTCGATCTTCTCAGATCAATAAATGTGCAAATCTGCAGTCATTTTGAACTCGTTGGCTACTTGTTTAAAATGTATGTGGCTTGCTTCAAAGGTGATATGTTTCTACTCAGGCACCCTAAAAGAACGAGTCCAATACACAAATGACTAAGTTGCATTTTTAAATGCCAGGTTTATGATCGACCATTAAGTAGCATGGTTTTGAGGCGTGTTTGCCATCGGATTCAAGGCCTGGCTCCGTACTCGGTGGTTAAGAAGAACACGAGGTGTAAAAGGCTTGGGAATAGAGATCTTATTGCAGCAGTGCCCCGCGTATTAAAAAATGTTTAGCCTTTGGTAGGCATGAAAAGATTAAGCCTAAGGAGGCGCAAAAGGAAAATCGATAGGACGTAGAATCCAGTGGAGGTGCAGGCCGAAGTTTACATGGACACACCGACGCAAAATACGCCTCAGGAGTGCAATACACTGCGCAGTAAGGATCTTGAAGGACCTATCCTATTGAAGCAAAGTAATTGTGGTTCAATTGCTTCGCTAATGCGATCGAGAGCCATAAGAGAATAAAAGCCTCTACTGTACACGGAAAATGAGGAAAGAAAACTCTGTAATGAGTTCATAAGATCCCACAAGAAGAAACTTGTTAACTATCGATTTTGTCAGTATAAGCAGCCAACTTCTTCTGCTTAAAGCTTTTCCCATAGATGAGCTTAACCCGAGAAAAGGGAGACCGCGTGGATATATATGTATGGTTTACTTTACAGTGTATTACACTCCCGAGAAATCTGCTCTACGTCGATATGAGAAACCTGCCCTGCAGCACCTAAGACATCGAAGCTATACAAGTCATTCTGTCCCATACAACTAGAGCATCAGGAGAAGCATCACCTAGTGTGCTTGCTCTCCTCCGGATTGCACCCATCACCGCCCTTTGTAGAGCAATGGACGTACACGGTCTAAAATATGCTACAAAGAACGAGAGTGAGAGTGATATCCCGGTGCTTAACATGATAGCTCTTGTGCACTCCTTGACAAATGTGTTGAATGCCGTGTCCATCGCTCCATATAATTGCAAGGTTAGAGGAACCAAGAAGTGACCTCGCTGCCCATCCAAGGGGATGGGTAATCACTCCCTCCAAAATTGTATCATGCGGAAGGTCCGTAACCACAACATCCGTGACTATCACCTGATCATCTCGGACCAAGGATAAGTCTACCATGACGTGTGCAAAGCATACAAATGCTCACTCCAAGCCAAGTATCCACTCTTGTACCATAGCAAATATTATGTTCCTAATAGCATCATGGATAGCTATCTTTTGTCCTCCAAAAGGATGACTTGTCATGTGTACCACTGCTGCACATAGTATAGACACACTCACAAGTGAGTAGTGAAGGTGCATATGGGTGGACTCAACCTAACCTAATTGAAACCTCATCGCCATAGAGAAAATAGTTGGTGCAAGTTGAATGCACTAATGCCTTAGGATCCAAGAGCCAGCACCCTTGCCAGAGCAAGAGAGAATACAACGTATGCTTACATTATCGTTCCATCAAGGAAGACGGTCAACCTCTAGCCCAATCCGTTGATAGTGAAGCAAAAAATAGAAAGTCCTCGTGTGCCCATGGGGATAAACTATCTCTCATATACTGCATTAATATATGGAGAGAAAAATATCATTTCTCTTTCCTCCATCACATAAGTTTCTGAAACTGGTCTATCAACAACCAAAAACCGATAAGAAATAAAAGGAGGTTTAGCTTCTGTATCCCCTGCCACTCCTGGGGTTTCTATTTCTAATTTCAATCCCATTTCTCTCCCCTACCCTGGGCTATCACGAGGGATTGGTTGAAAAAGGGAAGGAGTTGGCCAATTCCCAGATCTGAAAAAGGCGACCGTGTAGGAAAAATGAAGGATGGGAAGACCCCATCAAGCCGTACAAGGGAGAGACAAAAAAGGTAACATGGGGCTAAGCCCCAATAGAGTCTGTATGCAAAATATGCCCTACCGCACCTAAGATATCCGAGCTATGCAAGTTGTACGGTCTACACACAACTGGAGCATCCAAAGAAACATCACCTAATGTGATTGCTCTCTATGGATTGCACCAGCCACTGCCCTCTGTAGAGCAATGGACACACGCTGTCTAAAGTAAGCTACAAAGTATGAGAGTGAGAGTGGTACCCCCTGACGCCTAACATGATAAGCTCTCGCGCACTCCTTGACAAATGTGTCAAATGTCGTGTCCATTGCTCCATATAACTCCAAGGCTATAGGAACAAAGAGGTGACCTCGCTGCATGCCCCTATACTTGGAGACCTGTTGCTGCACTCGCCGCCCATCCAGGGGGATGGGTAATCACTCCCTCTGAAATTGTATCCCGCGTAGGGTCCATGACCACGACATCCGCTACTATAACCTGATCATCTCGGGCCAAGTATAAGTCGGCCCTGAAACGTGTCGTCTGCAACGCATACGAACGCTCCCTCCAAGCTAAGTATCCACTCTCTTGTGCCATAGCAAACACTATGTCTCTAATGGCATCATGTGTAGCTATCCTCTGTCCTCCAAAAGAACACCATGTCATGTGGACCGCCGCTGCATCTAGTGTAGAACCACACTCACAAGTGAGTAGTGAAGATGCAGATGGGTGGACCAAACCTAGGCGAAACCTCATCGCTGTAGAGAAAGTAGCCAGTGCGATTCGGAAAGCCCTAATGCATGGTTGAGCTAGGATCCATGAGCCTGCACCCTTGCCGGAGCAAGAGACGTGCTCTAGTAGCCTGAGGAATGGACGAGTCAACTAAGAGAGAATGTAGCGTTTGCTCACACTGTCGCTCCATCAAGGAAGACTGTAGACCTCTAGTCCAATCTGACGATAGTGAAGCAAACGATGGAAAACCCTCTCATGCTCATGGGGATAGACTATCTCTTGTCTGCCGCAATAACACCTGGAGAGAAAAGGATCCTCCCTCCACCTCTATCACATAAGTCTCCAAAACCGGCCTATCAGCAACCACAAAATAAGAGGCAAGTAGGGGTGCCAAGAGAGCCCAACTACCCAAAAACGCTATAGGTGCCATCTCCTCCATAGAAAGCAAGCCAACCCCACCACATGAGATCGGTAGAGCCGTCTGTCTACGTGCCAAATCCCTTGTCACACACTCAAAAGTCCCTGGTCCAATAATATCACCAAAGACTCCCATAATCCTCCTATCAAATGCTCTCATATGTGATATGAAGGCCGGTGAGGGGGGAACTGTATGGATGAGGTAGGATGGTTGACGAGCAATACTGGAAGAGAGTATACCAAAGGCCACCTGCGGATCTCCTAGTAATGGAAGGTCATCCACATGGAGAACATCCTCTGCAAGGGTAGCGTCCAAGAAGCGTGTGACAAAATCCTCCGATCCTACTGGCACTCCAAGAACACAAATTCCATCTGTGGATGTGATACACCCCTCTGGAAGCTCAAGGTGGGAAGGGATACCTAAAAGGGACCATGCTCTACATTTTGACACCTTGACTCTCAAGCCTACTAGATGTAGCTTGGTAGTCAAGTAGTCAAAGGCCTGCCTAATCTGATCTATAGGGCCTATGATGTGTGTATCATATGCCAAGGACGGAAATACACAACCTGGCATGACCAAAGTAGTAAATAGGAGAGCTCTAAAGTGAGCCATGGCAAATAAAGGCCCTCCCAAAGGATCTCCTTGTCGTGTACCAACAACTAACTCCAAGACGGTGACTCTCTCTTGTGAACCACCATGCTGGTAGTAAAGGGAAGTAGGAGAGCCATAAAAAGACCGCACAAAAGGAATGAGACTCGCCAAGGATCCACCAGCCTCCCTAAGCTCTCTAAGATGGATGCACGTGAGACGCTATTAAAAGCGTTCTCAACATCCACCTATAGGATGACCCACTCCGGATGGATATCTAGGAGTGCTCTAATGCCTAGAGATATAGCCTCACATCCTCCAGGTGTAGCTACTCCAAACTGATGTAGACTAAGGTGCTATCAAAAGTGAGAACGATGCTGAAGGACAATGGTACGACTGACCAAACGCAAAAAGATCTCTCCAATAGCAATCGGTCTAATGCCTCCCGTGTCCTTCTCAATCGCAAGAAGTCGACTAGCACCTAAGACCCGACTAATAGACATAGGAATGTCTCCTCTCGCTATTGCTGCAGCCACCTGAAACAACTCGGTAAAACCACTAGAAGGATCATCTGCTTGGATGTAATCTCTAAGGTGCTCATAAACCATCCCTGACAAGCCTCCTGAGGAAAGGCGAGGGGCAGTGCACAATGCTTGTGCAAATAGCAACCTATCAAGACATAAAGGCTGCTCAGGCTAATAATCTAAGACCTCTAGTGGTAGTCCCTCTATTGCTATAGGATGCAATGAGCGTAGGGAAGAGATGGTCTCATCAGTATGACTCGCTATAGACAAAGGGTGTAGCGCTCGTGCTGCTCTACTAAACTCTCCCGCCTGACCCAATGTCCTACATCGTCGTAATCAAGTGGAATCTGTGGTATCTTGTGGTGATGTTTGTCTCCTAAATCGTGTAGCCCTAACAGACCCCTCCTGAAGCGCTGCCCAATCCCCCGCTTGGAATTGACAAAATCTAGCCGCCACCTCTCTATGCCCCGCGTGTCCCCCTCTAGCATAACAAAGACACCGTCAAGGGAGTAGGAGGAATAGGAACCACGCTAACTTGTCCAAGGGATCACGTGCCAAACGATCCAGTGGTAGGCAAAAAGCCTGTCTAGCCTCATCATGGAGTGTGTGGGGTAGCTTATGGAATAGACGTGTACATAGAAAACTAGTCTCAAATAACTCCAAAATGCAACCCGCTTGAGAAGCTAACCACTCCCACGACTCGATTGGTATCCCTGGAACGATCAACAAAGGTATAGAAGAAGCGTGCGTAATCCCGAGTGTCACTATTGTCGATGCGGTCGCTTGTCTCACGTGAGCATCCCAAGTGGTCCAATCATAGTCCTTGTGCATCCTTCCCACATGGGTCTTTACCCCTTGCAAGGTAAAGCGTCGGTGACACACCGGGCATGGTGTATCCCGACCCACTCTAGGCGACCCCACATGGGAAGGTGTAGCCATGGCTAGCACAAGAATAGTGATAGTAACACATGATAGTCCTCTCCATATCTCCCCATATCTGCAAAACCACAACCCCTCACATCCCAACTCACATAAGAAAACAATCTCTCCAAACCTTAAAATCTATAAACTCTCATAACTTTCAATTTCCATCTCCAAAATTTTCAAATTAAATTCCCATGGAACTTAATCATGAAAACCAAGAGATTAGAAATGAAAATTCTCAACCCATCACTCTCAATGTATAATGATCACTCTCAACCCTAAAAAAGCTAAAAATCTTCATAACTTTCTACTCCATTCTCCATAGTCTTCAATCTAGGTACCAATAGAACTGAAATTGAAAAACAAAGAGAATCTACTATTCACTCAAATACTACATGCTAGAGAGCACTCGGAAATTATCAAAATTGTCTCACGTCTCTCCCTCTCCTCTACAGTCTCCACACTCTCCCGCATCTCCCCCGCATTCCCAGAACTGCGATGATTTACATTGAATTGATTTCTCTGTTTACAGTGAACCTTATAAGAACAAATCTAGTTGTACGAGAATCCCTCTTAGTATACTTTTAAGTCAAAGTGCCAAAGTCGTTGTACTGTTTAGTCCATCTATCTTGGAGGGGTTGGTTTGTTATCTGTAGAGGTAGAGGAGACAACTATCTCTCATATACTGCAATAATATATAGAGAGAAAAATATCATTTCTCTTTCCTCCGTCACATAAGTTTCAGAAACCGGTCTATCAACAACCAAAAACAGATAAGAAATAAAAGAACGGAGAGAGCACTACCCAAAAATAATAATATAGATGTTGTCTCCTCTACCTCTACAGATAACAAACCAACCCCTCCAAGATAGATGGACTAAACAGTACCCCGACTTTGGCACTTTGACTTAAAAGTATACTAAGAGGGACAAAAGACTTAACGGTACCCAACGCTTGACGTGGGCTTAGTCAGTCCGCGTTGGAGATGAAATTCTCGTACAACTAGATTTGTTCTTATAAGGTTCACTGTAAACAGAGAAATCAATGTAATCAATGTAATCAATGTAATCAATTCAATGTAAATCATCGCAGTTCCGGGAATCGGCCAACTCCTTCCCTTTTTCAACCAATCCCTCGTTATAGCCCAGGGTAGGGGAGAGAAATGGGACTGAAATTAGAAATAGAAACCCCAGGAGTGGCAGGGGATACAGAAGCTAAACCTCCTGTTCTTAGCACGCAGAATGAAAGATGTGGTATTACGAGGAGCCCGGGGAGCGCGAATCTTTAAAAATTTATTTAGAGGTGGACCGTTCTAACAATGCTGCACGATCAGATTTCTAGCTTGACAAGAGGCAACTCCGATCTTTGATGTTGGATCTGTATTATCTGTATCTGTATCTGTATCTGTAATGCACAAAATTGGAATTTCAGAACTAAGATACATGTACTGTCCTCTTCTCGAATTGTTGTCTATGAACTCATGGAGAAATGTGTTAATATTTAAGCATATCCAGCAAAGAAGGGAATTCTATTGAGAAAAACGTGGTGTTAGACTAGACATCGACATCCGGACACGCGTCCTCAAGAAATTGGATATGTTCCTCGGGGCACTCTCTCCTCCATTCGTCCACGCCACTAGAAACCCGCTCCACCATCCAGTGTCCTTTCGATTAAATTCTGTCGTCAGAGCACCCGTTTTCTTGCTCCTTCTGTCAAGATGTCGATTCTCAACTCTCGAAATGAACTTCAAAGGTTGACTAGAATTTATCAAGGCTGACGAAAATGGCCCTGTCGTTTCTCCACATGTAATTGACTTTCTATGATAGGCTGAACGTCTTGAGGCAGCTGAACGACGCTGTCTGCTGAGCCTATGAACTGGAGGGAGTACCGCAAGTAGAAATTCTCTAAACATTCAACGAGCCCAAATTTTCTAAATCTTGAACGAACTCCCGAAGCTAGCACGACCTCCCGGGGAGCTCGCCCCGAAGTTCAAGGCGAGCTCCCGAATTGTCTAAACATTAAACGAATTGTTCCGAAGTTTGCCCGAACTTCCGGGGCCCTCGCTTGCCCGGATCAGCTCCCGGCATGTCACCCGGTTCAACGGTTTCTTAAGTACTGGTAACTATGTAACTCAATTCACATACAAGAACTCTTGGTCTATTACTAGTATATTCGTTACCAGCTAAGACAATCAGCTGCCACGTCCATCCGAGTCAAGCTTTGGGGTACTGTCAAGTCGAAGTGGTAAAGTTGCGGTACTGTCATGTCCATTTTTGCTTATTTTCTCTACCAAATCAATATAAAAAAAAGAGAAAAAGGCAACCACATAGAACACAAGAAGAAGGATGGGAAGACCCCATCCAGCCAAACAAGGGGTAAAGTGGGGCTAGGCCCCAATAGTATAGATATGAGAAATCTGCCCCATCTAAAATATCCGAGTTATGCAAGTTGTAAGATTACAAACTACCGGAGCAACCAAAGAAGTATCACATGGAGTGATTGGTCTCCTATGGATTGCATCAGCCAATACTCTCTATAGAGCAATGGACATAAGGTATCTAAAGTATACTACAAAGTATGAGAGTGAGAGTGGTACCCCTTGGCATCTAATATGATAAGCTCTTGCGCACTCCCTAACAAATGTATCAAACATCGTGTTCATCACTCCATATAACTCCAAGGCTAGAGGAACAAAGAGGTGACTCACTACATACCTCTATACTTGGAGACCTTACATGCTATTACTCCACTCATAGCCCATCCATGAGGATAAGTAATCATTCCTTCCAAAATTGGATCATGCCCTCAAAAACTACATCACGTTAGGATCTATGACCAACCGCCACTATCACCTTATCTACAACAACCGCCACTATCACCTTATCATCTTGGACCAAGTATAAGTCTTCTCTAACACGTGTTGTCTACAAAGGATATGAATGCTCCCCCAAGCAAGGTATCCACTCTCTTGTGTCATAGCAAACACTATATCCCTAATGGCATCATGGGTAGCTATCCTCCATAAGGATATCGTGTCATATGGACCATTGCTGCATCTAGTGTAGAACCACACTCACTAATGAGTAATGAAGATGCCAACAGGTGGAACAAACCTAGTGTAATATTCCAAGGATAGAGAAACACATGAATAGAGAAAACATGAATTCCACACTCAAACTACGATGTCCCAAAGGAGCACCTTCTCTTTATTATATAGCCAAAGAGGAACTCTTCCAAGGAAGCTCCACCATAGGATTAGGTACATGGATAGGTGACATTTTAACATGATCCACCCTTAGATTACTTGCTTGGATGGGTGACATGTTGGTCTTGGTGGTGTTGGCTTTGACCAGATAGAATCTTTTAGGGAATCTTCTTGTAGGAATCTCATAATCATGTGGATGAGGTATCGTTGGAAAGCTCTTGATCAGACAAACCTGGAGGGAGGGAAGGCCAACCTTTCTGCAATTGGGAAGAATTTGCTCATTTTTTAGGTCTACTTCATCCGTTTAGGCCTCAAAATTGCCTCTAAAGTTTTCAAGCCTATTTTGGCTCCTGCCCTATTAGTAGAAGTGCTCTTTTGGTGATACCTCTATCTGATCTACTTTCTCCATCATGTGTAAACATCCTTCTAGATATCACCACCCCAAGTTTCACTTCTAGATCATATGCCTAGCTATTGATTCTAAATTTTCCAAGCATGTTTTGATTTCTGGCCTATTAGTAAAAGTATTCTTTTGGTGATACCTCTATCTGATCTACTTAGTCCATCATGTAGAACATCCTTCCAAATATTACCAAATCAATTTTCATCGGAAGATCATATGTCTAGCTATTAGTATTACACCTAGGCAGAACCTCATCATTGTAGAGAAAGTGGCTGGTGCTAGTTGGAATGCCCTAATGCACAATTGAGCTAGGATCCAAGAACTTTCACCGTTGCTAGAGCAAGAGCAAGGACGTGCTCTAATGCCCCAAGGAATGGACGAGTCAACCAAGAGAGAATGTAGCATATGTAGACACTATAGTTCCATCAAGGAAGACTACAAACCTTTGGTCAAAATTGACAATAATGAAGCAAAGGATGGAAGGTCCTCCTATGCTCGTGGAGATAGTCCATCTCTTATCTATTGCAATAACACATGGAGAGAAAAGGATCCCTCCTCTACCTTGGTCGCATATGTCTCCAAAACTAGCTTCCTATTATCCTCCTATCAAAAGCTCTTAGATGTGAAATGAAAGTCAAGGAAGGAAGAACCACACGGAGAAGGTAAGTTGGTCGAGGGGCAATACTAGAGGAGAGTATACCAAATGCCACTTGTGGATCTCCTAGTAGAGGAAGGTCATCCACAAGGAGAATATCCTCTACAAGAGCAACGTCTAAGAAGCATGTGACAAAATCCTAAGATCCTATTGGCACTCCAAGAATACATAGTCCCTTTGTAGATGTGACACACCCCTTTAGAAGCTCAAGGTGGGGAGTGATACTTGAAGGAGACCATGCTCTGCACTTTGACACCTTGATTCTCAAGCCTACAAGATGTAGCTCGGTAGTCAAGTGATCAAAGGCATGCCTAATTTGATAGGGCCCACAATGTGTGTATAGTCTACTAAGGAAGGAAATACACAACCTGGCATGGCCAAAGTAGTATACAAGAGAGCTCTAAAGTGAGCCATGGCTAACAAAGTCCCTCCTAAAGGATCTCCATGTTCTGTACCGACAATTGACTCCAAGTTGGTGACACCCTCCTATGACCACCCATGTTGATAGTAAGGAGACACAGGAGAGCCATAGGATGATCACATAAAAGGAATGAGACTTGCCAAGGATCCACCGGCCTTCCTAAGCTCTTTAAAGGTGGATGCCCAAGAGATATTATTAAGAGATATTATTAGCATTCTCAACATCCACTTGTAGGTCAATCCACTCTAGATGGATATCTAGGAGTGCACTAATGCCTACAAAAATAGTCTCACAACCTCTAGGTGTAGCTACTCCAAACTGATATGGACTAAGGTGCTCTCAAAAGTGAGATCAATGTTGAAGGATGTTGGTGCGGCTACCCAAGTGCTAAAAGATCTCTCCAATACAATTGGTCTAATGCTCGTTATGCCCTTCTCCATCGTGAGAAGTCGACTAGCCCGTAACACCTGACTAATTGACATAGGAATACCTCCCTCACGATTGTTACATCCACCTAAAATAGCTCAATAAATCCACTTGAAGGATCATATGCCTAAAAGTAATCTCTAAGATGCTCATATATCATCCTTGAAAAACCTCTTGAGTAGAGACAAGGGGCAATGCACAATGCTTGTGCAAAAAGTGACCTATTAAGACATAAAAGTTGCTCAGATTGATAATCTAAGACCTCTAATTGTACTCCCTCTCCTATCATAGGATGTAGTGAGCATAGGGAAGAGATAATCTCATTAGTGGGACTAGCCATAGACAAGGGTATAACGCTCATGCTGCTCTACCAAACTCTCCCGCCTGATCTAATGTCCTACATTGTTGTAATCAAGTGTATTGTATGGTATCTTGTGGCAAAATATGTCTCTTAAAACATGCAGCACTAACCAACTCCTGTAGTGCAGCCCAATCCCCCACTTTGAATTGACAAAATCTAGCAGCCACGTCTCTATGCACCCCACGTCCCTCTCTAGCATAACTAAGGCACCATCAAGGGAGTAAGAGGAATAAGAACCATGCTAACTCGTCCAAGGGATCATGTGCCAAACTATCAAGCGGGAGACAAAAAGCCTATCTAGCCTCGTCACAGAGTGAACAAGATAGCCCATAGAATTGAATTGGATATGGAAAACTAGTTTCAAATAACCCCAAGATACAACCGATTGAGATGCTAACCACTCCCACAATTTGATCGATATCCTAGAATAGTCAATGAAAGGATAGAGAAAGCATAAGCATGAGTGTCACTGCTGTCGAGGTGATCGCAAGCCTCCCGTGAGCATCCCAAGTGGTCCAATGATAGTCCTTGTGCATCCTTTGCACATGGATATTTATCCCTTGCGAGTTAAAGCACCAATGACACAATGAGCATGGTGTATCCCGAGCCTCTTTAGGCAACCCCACATGGGAACATGTAGCTATGGCTAGCAGAAGAATAACAATTGTAACATATGATGCTCCTCTCTATATCTTCCCGTACCATAAAACTTTAACCCCGACATCGCATGAATAAATATAATCTCTCCAAATACTAAAAACTATAAAATTTTATGATTTTCAAAAAATTTCAAACACAAGTCCCTGTAGTATTCAAATGTAAATACAAAAAAAATTAGAAATGAAAACTCATTACCCATAATTTTCAATGTGAAATAATCAATCACTTTATTCTCTTAAGAAACCTAAAAATATTCATAATCTTTTACTCAATTCTCCGCTACCTTAAATTTAGATACCAATGGAACCTAATAAACCATCTGAATTTACAGTTCACCCATGTGATTTACGCAGGTGAGCTCTCTAAAACTTAGAGTATCCTTTCATGCGGTACCTCCTTTCTCTCTCTCTCTAGAGTTCCCCCTCTCTCTCCCGGCCAACGTCAATACTAGGGAACTAAAAATCGAAGCCATTGCGAAGAAGAAGGCGACTGCGTAGGGAAAACGAAGCATTGCGAAGTAGGTGAACGAGGGTCTCGTATGATGATGTAATTGCAATGGGTGCGTGTACTATAACTGGAGGTATGTTTAGTACAGATTCTTATACTACAGTGCGCGGAGTACATAAACCAATTCCTGTTGATATTTATTTACCTGGATGTATCATTTTGAGCACAATTAGTACATTCTAAAGTACTGATAGAAGAAAGAGAAGTCTTCAATTTACTAATGGCAGGCCGTGCACCATAAATGCAATGTACCGGGCGCTGGACCTTCCCTGGACCAGCTCAGTATCTTAGCAAATTACAGAAACTTCTTCATTGGTCCGAGGAGATAGAGCTTGAATAGGTAATGTTGAGGTTCTCTAACTAACAGAAAGTCCCCTGTATTCTTGCGAGTAGTATTATTGATGCTCGCGTAGGACGGTATATCTTATGGCCTCTGATGAATCGTGGAAAGATTCGGGCCCGTTCTCGTTCTTCAAAGCGTTCCTACGACTTGAGATACCCTATACGGCGAGAAACACGATCCCAGATATGTTTCACAGATTGCTATAGCTCAATACCCGTATCTCTTGTTCGACATTCGACTGGACAGCCCCCACTGGTGCCGACATATATTGCCGTCTGGCAGGTAGAACTAATCAACTTCGAGGGCCGCATTTTCTTACCATGACTTCGTCTCTATTTGTTTGGGATCAAAAGAAAATCTTTTTTGGTCGATAATCTGTTCCGAACTTTGCTACTTCAGAAGAATACGAGGGGAATTTCGGTAGTTCTTCATATGTCTGATCCTTTCTGATATTTAGACAATGAAATCTTTCTGAACCAGTGGATTCTTCCTCGAAAATGTTTAATCAAATAAATGTTCATAGGTAGACTACGCTCGTTTTAAGGCTTTGTGTATGGTGGTCTCCCGAAGCGGAGACTCCCTATCATACATTTTAGCTTCTCCGCAACTCAGTATATTCCATCATGAAATTATTCTTGGAAGGTCGTGAACAGAAGAGCCTTGCCTTTGCACCCTTCCCTAGCAGTAACTGACTGCAACAAGGGGTGAGCTCCTTCAAGGATACGAGTTCTATACGCTGTTGTGATTTATGATCTGCTGTCCTGTTTGCAACTTTGATGTATGGTGACTCCAGTGCAAGCTATCTACTATTGCATACTTAAAATCAGTAAAGTCTCTGATGTACTTTGAATCTAGATCCACGTGCAGATAGATCTGGACAGTTTTGAAGTCTCAGGTACTCGATGTCCTTGATTCACTGTAAATTCAACAAAGAAATCATAGTGACATCAAACTGCCGGTTGGATTGGCATCGAAGGACAATATCTTTATTTAGATTCTGTGGTACATCATGCACGATAATCATCAGTCGAGGTACAACGAGAGCGCATCTAACAGATTGATTGTGAGATCTTTTAACAAACATGACACCGTCCACATTTTCGATAAAGTAATATGGATAAAGCATGCATGAAGGTGTGTAGCCAAATTGAGGTATCTACTCCGATCGTGTCCAGTCGTCAAATCTTCTTCCCAAACCATCGACATGAGTTCAGTTAGATGCAATTACACATCAAAGGTTTCCCTCTTGAGAGTAAATCGGGATGTGAAATGGTGATCTTCTGCCCTCGAAGAAAAGCATGAACTGCTCAGATAGAACCAACAGTTAGACCGATAACTGGATGCAACGTCATCAATTCATGACAAAAGGACGCAATTCTGTAAGGTGTAATTTGAGAAAAATGAAAGCACCTCGTTTGGTTATGGTCCTAACTGGAGTACAGTTTACCAATTTTCTCTATTTATCAGTGGAATAGTCTCTGATCTGATAACAAACACCCGTTCGCATTTGGTGGAAGTGAGTAGAAGATGAAACGAGAAAACGATAAAAGAACAGTCGCGAAGATACCGTCAACACTCGATCACACATGGGGATTATCTGCAAGTGCTCCCGGCATACACGGCATAGACCATATCTTAGATCCTGATCCCAGAAATCTCAATGAGGAAAACACACATTATCGGAACACACCTCCGGAGTTACAACTACTATTTCCTGGAGACCACACCTGCAAATGCGTAACTCAAATAAACACCAGACGACAGCCGCACGTATCCACTTGCAAGCAGGACATTCATGCTATTCGTTGTGATTACATCTGCTGACGTACCATTGTATCACTGATCACCAGATCCATCCCACATAGCCGAAGACGTAAGCTCTTCAGTAGGCTGAAAGCTAGCGATCGAGGGACCACCAACGGGTGAGGCTGAGGTGTGAGGAGATAAATTTGACTTCCAGTATGCTTGTGCTGAGCTCAAGGGCTCCGCCTGGAGCTCCACTCTTGGGATATGCTCCTGATGACTGCAGAGAGTCGCACATCGATGTATATGCAAGTATCCTGCGACTTGATCCATATCAAGCCGCCCGCTGTTGTGCCACCCAAATCAGATCCAGAAACTTTATTCAGTTGAACTTTCAGAACCTGGAACGGGCAACCTCATGAAGGAGACGCACGATTTCATAGATGTCTACGCTTTCAAAATAAGGATGTCACGAGATCGAGAGTAATTTCGAATCAAAGTTTCAGTACAAGAACAGTGTCTGTCGATTAATCGACATTGTTAAGTCTATCTCATAGTCTCTGAAATTTCACATCCAATATTCACTGGGAGAGATATGTTCCAAGAACGCAACCGCACAACGGCCGGCTCTTGACGAAAAGTATAGCATGACATTTGAAATACTATAATGTGTTACCCTTTGCGCCAATAATGCTCTTTGCACGAGAGGAAGGGGTTGAATGAGTAATAGCTGCACAACTTCTCCTCTGTTTGAATTTAAAAATAGTTTTTTCTAAATGATTGTTCGAGGCAGTCAGATCTTCGAACTGCAAAACTTTTACTTATACAAAAACTGAAATGCGTTAGAATTCAAACCAACGTGATTATCATAAATGCAAATCCTATTGTACATTTCAATTTATTAGAGATAGGCGAACCCGGAAAACATATGAAAGATGGGAAGACCCCCATCAAGTCGAACAAGGGAAAGTCAAATGGAGGTACAATGGAGTTAGGTCCCAATAGTCACTATATGTCTCCATAAGAGACATCTGCCCTACCACATCTAAAATATCTATAAGAGAAACAAAAGCGATAAAATGGTGTTAGGTCCCAATAGTCCCTATATGTCTCCTATATGTCTCCGTACGAGACATCTGCCCTACCACATCTAAAATATCCTAGCTATGCAAATAGCAAGGTCTACATACTGCTACAAACTATCGAGCATCCCAAGAAGTACCTAGTGTACTTGTTTTCCTATGAATTGCATTTGGAAATACTTTTTATACACTTTTTATACAAAAATAAACACACATTATCTAAAGTATATTACAAAGAATGACAATCATATCACTATATAATATTATATTACCTTATCATATGATAAGGTAAACTCTTGTGTGCTCCGTGACTCCTTGACAAATATGTCAAATATCATGTCCATCACTCCATATAACTTCGAGGTCAGAGAAACACAGAAATGATCTCACTACATACCTCTATATTTGGAGCCCTTGCATGTCACTACCTTGCTCGCCACCCATCCAAGAGGATAAGTAGCCATGCACTTCAAAACTTCATTTTAATTTATTTATGAATGTAAAATTAACTTTCATTACAATACTATTTTTTTCTTTTACATATTTTTATTTGATAAACCCAACGTTATATTTGGAATATTATATATATATATATATATATATATATATCAGATGTTTCAGCTAAAAAATCAATTTTTAGGCCAAGTTTATTTGGAGTTGAATGTACTAGTGAGAAATGCACTTATTCTATCATTAAAATGCCTTGGGGTTCAGACTTGATTTTATATGCTTAAGTATATAATTCCATATTTTTATATCCCTAAAATTTTGAATTTGACACACATACTACTGGATTTTAATATTCATAAATTTATGTTCAAAATTATTCCACAGCCTACATTCTCTTTATTTCATTGGACTTGTGAGAAGTGAAACATATTAAATCATACAATTTAATGTATTGTAGCACATTCAAATTCTATGGCACCTTTTCAATGTTGAATATACATTACATATCAAATATATGTTGCCTGAAAGATTGCATCACTATTGGATGTTCGTTTTAAACCTACCGAGGGACATAGGGTGATGATGAATGTCATATTCAAAGTATTTAAATTCTTATATACCACCGGTTCTTATTACTTTCTCTCAAATTCATAAAGATAAATCTAAGTAGATAAACTATCTACAAAATCGTCTTGCAATAAGAAATAATCTGAAGGTATATAGATTCTTATAGATATTATGTAAGACTTAAATATTGCACTTATGAGTTTTAAAGAGATAAGAAATTTAACTACTTAGCTCATAAGAGAATATATCTATATTTAAATATCTATTCATATATAAAATAGATTAACATATAAAGTGTATATTTTATAAAAATGTATATGCGAATCATGATAAGTCAATCAAAAGTAGATTACAGACATATAGCATTTGTATATGCACATTGAGAGACCTAATCTATTGATTAAAATTATCTTAAACCTGAACAATAAGTAGGAGAATTTAGGAAGAATAGTAAGAAAGAAAAGCTTAGTCCCGAAAGTAAGATAATGTATGTGTGGGAGGTACCTAATACACCAGCCAGCAATACTAACATCAATAGTACCTCAACGAAATGTTGACTAATCGTGTTGATAGATTAATAGAATGTAAGCATAATCGCTGAGTTGCAACTCAGTACAATCATATTCTATTGATATCAGCCAAAATTTTACTGTTTGATGATATATTACTTGTACCGTATGTATACAAAAATTCAAATACGAGTTGGATTTTTATAAAAATTTAAATATAAATTTATACGTCTAAATTTAAAACACCAGAAGCATAAACATAATAGCAGGTGGAAACAATGTTGTTTGATTTTCCTAGTACACCGACATGAAGTAAGACAACTATGCTCCCTTAATTTTTGATTTTTTGGTTACAAGTATATGGGTTAAAGCAACCCTGTGCTCTGATTCCTATCTTTTATTTATGATAATCTCCATCAATCTGTTAATAAGTTTCCTGGTTCTATTCGACTCCTTTTTCTTAAAAATAGTTTGCGTCTAAAGTACCCTAGTTGTAGTTTTTCGCATGAACATTGCTAACTCTTAACCCTGAAAGACTGAGAATGCTTTACATGATTTTTAACACACTTTTTATGATAATGTATATTTATTTCTCTCCTTACTTTACTCATACTGATGAATCAAAATAATAAAACAACAAATTATTTTCGCATACCTTATATATGAAGATATTTCTACGGGTGCGACCTGAGCATCCATCCAAATATAATTATACACGAACAGACACCGTGAGCACAACGTTTTTGGTTGTAACGTATTATATATAACCTATTGTGTCTACAGTGGAATAAAGGTTCTATCTTGAATATTGAGAATTAGACTATAATATACTACTATGTAATCGGTCGGAAATCATCTTTAGTTACTTTTAATATTGTAACCTGTTTCCGCTATATAAATAATCAATAATAAATTCAAATCATTATATAGTAATATTTCAATATAATCAAAATTTAAAATTTTTTATAACTTAAATAGATGCATGCATCAGAGGACAATTATCTCTTCTATACGTCAAGGGTGGAGTTGGAAATTAATAATGAAAATGACCGGAGCACAGATGAATGTTCATTAAAACTCAACAAAATAGCTCGAATGCATAGAGTGCTGTAAGGCAGATTTCTCATATGACACTATTGGGGTTGATGGGGTCTTCCCATCCATCGTGTTTTCTACGCGGTCGCCCTTTTCACTCAACAAAATGATCATTAGGGATGTGCAGTGAGGTAGACGCTGAATACTGGCTAGGGTGCAGGTGCAAGATACCCAAAACAAGTCAAAAGTAGTTAATGCAGAAAGCAGAATTCTACCAAAAGGAACATGCCACTGCTAAATCATTGGGAGAAGCAATAGATTCAGATATTCATGTGGACGTCGTTTTGGCCTTTTGCACAATCTGTGGGCCGGAAGATCACAATTCGTTTAATGCAACGGGGGTTGGGCTCAAACAACCGAACGAAGAAAGATGTTTCTGACAACCTTCTTTGGTCATACAAAGAAGTCATGATGCTTGCATCTTTTAGTTGTTATGATGAGTTTCTCGTGGGTGAAGAGATAACTCTACCCCACAATAAATGGCAAGAGAGACGATCTACACGAAGAAAACATCAGGATAACAACTTTGCGCTCGAAGTACTTCTTCTCGAAGGGCACCTGCGCCATGACATCCTGTAAGAGGAGGTGACTGCCACGCTGGCGGTCACGGGGGCACGGTGGCACAAGTCACTCAGCTGTGAACTGATTACAACATGGCTTGCAATGTCCTTTGGTCGCCAGCTTGCCGGTCATCCATGCCGGTAGAAACCCATGGCCGAGTGGGAAACTTGGAGCAAGGACGGTATTTGCGCGTTATGACATGGCCAAGCATGGTCCAAGCGCTTCCTAACTAAATCTGGCAAGGCTTCACCTAATTTGACTTGACCTGAAGGACTTCAACTACTGTACCGAACTACCTAACTGTGGTCAACGGTAGCCCCTTCAAAGTTCATTACAGGGTGGTCCATATACCGAAGTGGAAAGGTCTAAGGAAGGCAGAAAATACTCAAAGTAACATCGTTTATATTGGGGCTCTTCAATGATAGAAGGTCCCTCGTCAGCACAACTCGCCATTATTGCAAGACACCCATCTGGAGATATCTATGCTTAGTACTGTTGAAAGTGTACAGAACACAGTAAAAGATGGAGTATCTAACACTGTTGAAGACCGGACGAGAAAATGCTATTTGAAAGAAAAAGGCGACCGCGAAGAGAACACTAAGGAGTGGATGACCCATCATGCCCGTACAAGGGAGAGACGAAAAAAGTAAAATGGGGCTAGACACCAATAGAGTCAATGCTATTTGAAAGAAGACTATTGATAAAAATAGACAATCGCGTAGGAAAAACGAAGGATGGGAAGACCCATCAAGCCGTACAAAGGTAACATGGGGCTAAGCCCCATAAAGGGAGCCAGTCGGGAGACACCCTTCTTTGATAGGGGGCACTCCTTATCAATCTTGTGACAGTTTTTCCCTAAATTTCGAGAATTGATCTTTTTTGTCTAGAATAACAGTCAAGTGTCATTCTCAAGTTGAACTTAAAAGCAGCACTGAGTCTCTATATATCTCATTTGGCTTTCTAGACTAATTAATATCTTGCATCATTTGGCTTGTGTGTATACACCATAAGCTACTTGAATGTGAGAATTTGAGCTGAATAGAAGAAAAGCGTTGCCAAGTTGCCGGGATGCACCCGATTTCTTCCAATACTGTCCAATTAATGTCTAATAATGTCTAAAGTGTGATTCCCTACTGGCTCCCTTGATTTGGTTCCGTAATGTAGTTCCAAAATATCTGGAGCTACGTTGTGCCTCCAAATACGATTTCTTCAGTATTAAACATCAAAAGAAATGGTCAATGTGTCTTCAACTTTTATGGTATTACCATTTTCCAAGTCCAGATAGCTCACGTTAGTTTTCATGTGTTTCTTGAGATGTTCAAGCAGTATTTGTATGTAGACCATACGGTTTACATAGCTCAAATATCTATTGTAGATTTTCACCGATATTATTTGGATCTTAGTCTCATTTTATTCTTGTACGGCTTGATGGGTCTTCTATCCTTCTTGTTATCCTACGCGGTCACCTTTCTCGTTTCATGGCCACTGAGCTTCCATGAGCACCATACGTTCCAGTCCTATTTCTTTGATATGTAGTATGATAGCAGTCCTCTGCACTCAATAGCCGGACAGGCACCGAAGCATATGTCACCACTTATTCATCTCAAAAAGCATACTTCGTCCCAGCTTTTGACTCATCTTCCAATTCCTTATGCAGGAAGTATTTTCATGATGATTACTGTAGTTCTAGGGTGCATCCATGCGCCGTTCAGAACCTCAAGTCACACCGTAGTACTGTACAGCAGGGGAATAAAAAATAAGATCAGTATACAGTACATTGGTTTCTAGTAGCGTGAAACTTGGTTGATGGAGACAACCCTTTTAAGTCAAGTTTCATCCTCCTAGAAATAATCCATGTTGCTCGACAGCAGCTGAGGGTCAGGACAGCTCAAAACTACTGTAGTTTTCAGCACATATTCTTGGTCGCCTGAATGGAGTAACGCCATTGTCATACAATGTCAGTTCTGTGACAGTCAATTGCTTCACATGATGTCAAAGCATGTGCAGAGCCAAACATTTGTGAATACAATATGTGAATACAGAAAGCACTATGATGTATTGCATGTATACCTGAAAGCCAACCTGCAAAAGCTACATGATAAAGCTGGCTACAGTTGTGAGGAGTTTTAGGCAAAACTTACACTGGGATTCTTTGGACTTCGTTTAGTTTTTGAGACAAAATAGTTGAATAGGAAGGTAGACATGCTCAATCAATTTTAGTGGAAGATATCACTCATGATTGTGCACGAGGGGTGCGTATAATCGATCTACTGTTTAGTAAATAAATGCAAGCAAATACTTTAACCTTCCATTTTCTGTCGTTTTGTAGCTCATTAGCGTCGCTAATGAGTACAAAGCTACCTTGCCATTCTCGCAAACGATTGAGATATGTCTATGTTCTTCGTAAGTGCCTCTCCATTCTTGGGGTTCCTTGGAAGCATGGAATTGGTGCTACGTTTAGTATAGTTCGTGATGTCGTCCCTACTGCTTAAATCCTGTAGCGATAGCTTCAATTTGTGGTATTCTTCATGAATCGAAAGAGCTACATTGAGCTCAGTGGACCTCCTTTTAGCGGAAAGTGAATAGGCTGTGACGCACAGTCCCCTGAGATGTTGATGCTGGTCGACTGGTCTCCAGCTGGTGGTCCTGTCGTGGATTAGATCTCGAGACAGTCTGGACCGCATGCCTTTGGCGGGTCCTCATCGCGTACTCCACCCGCCTTTCAGATTCAACGCGGGGCCTACTCTCCGCACCTCAGCAACTTCCTAAATATTTCTTGATTAGTGAAAGCTTTGTCTCTTCCTCCGGACCTCACATTGAGAGTTTGGAGATGGATAGAGAGGTTAGAGTCCCTTTTCTGAAAGTACTGTGCTGTTGGCTGTTGTGGTGAATTCTAAGTACGGTTGTAGGCCATAAAGCAACCTCGAGAGGCAAAGGGAGTAGAGAGCAGGTCTTGGAGCTGCCTTCGGGCGCAGGTCATGTCTTCCTTGTGAGTTTTTTCTAAGAAGAGGCTGAGGAGAGGAAATCGATTCTTCTGCATCCGTTCTTCATGGACATGACCTAGGCAATGGCTTCAAGGCGAATCTCTTCTCAGCCAGCGCAACTGGACAGTCCTCACTTCTGCTGTGATTTGGTTTTTCTAGGTGCTCCTAACGTTTTTCTCGAGACACCTAGCTGTACGAGTACCGACTTCCTGCGGCGTGCTGTAAGCTGCTCATTGCGCGGGTTATAGAAGATCAACAATCATATGTTGTAAGGGCAAGAAAGGCAAGTAATGCTAGCTGGGCATACCTAGATGAAAATTTTCTCAATGGGTCCTACATTCCGCTGTTGACGTGAGAAACTCCCCTCTCGTGATTAGGAAGGTTGAGGCAGTAACTCTTCATGAAGTTCAAGACGATTTTCCTCATTCAAGCGTATTTTGTCGTAGTGTTTTTAAATACGAATGATCGACACACGGAGACGGCCACTGTGTGAGCTTCGTGAAGATAGTACTTTGTGGAATTGTCGCAGCGCTGTAGATAAATAAGTCTTCTAATTTTTGGAGTGCGAACTGGAATTCGGTGGCTGATCGGGCTGGAAGGAAGTCCACTGGTATAGAATGAGGAGAATTTTCGTGGCAGTGCAAATCTTACTGGCCACTGTAATAATCGGGGCCCTCGCCTATCAAGGATGGATGTCCAGAGGCCCGAGTATAAGAATAGAGAACAGATTCAAACTCGGCGAACAATTGACATTTTCGTGTCCACCGGGGGGAATTTACCTGATCAACGTTACAAGAGGGAGTTATTACGACTTGAGAATTCCGATGCAGGCTCAAAATCTTTGGTGCTTGTTTGCGCGCAAATTAGATGTCAATTACTGGGATTGCAAGGGGGTTATCGAGCTTCAGCTAACTTGCAGGACTGGCCCGGTCGATTGCGATAGTCAAAAACCGATTCATTCGCTTAAGTTTAACGAGCATGGAGTTTATGTGAACAGTAAACTGCACAGCAAGTGGAAGCCGCGGTACAAAGATGAAGGAGTGGCGGGGAAACTCGAGCAGGTGATCGTAGAGAAGAAAGTAGTACGCAAACCCTAAGGAGAGTTCATACAGATCGAGCAATTATAGCTTGGCCCGTTAAGGTCTGGCCGACAGGATGCCCCTACTGAGAGGCGTTTCGTTCGGTCATGGTGCCAAAAGGCATTTATCGACATTATGGAGCTCGAGCATGCGGCTAAGGTGTCCACGACATATATCGCTCCAAAATACCTTCATAATTCAACATCCTGCTCTTGCTTATGCCAACCTTAGAAGGATTCGACATCAAAGCCCATGTATATACAGCCACAAGGGAATCTACTACGACGAGGCAAGCTCGAGCATCTGGCCATACTTTGAATCTAGCTCAAGCTCTTACCGGTAGGTAAGGAGCAGCAAATATCTCCACTATCCAATAGTTTATGTCATGCAGGCTATACACAGGTATACAACAGCGGGTTAAGCCGAACTACTCACGAAGCTTGTGTTAGTCGAGCCGGTATCCCTTCTCATAGTTGATCGAGTCTGACAAATTGTTTCTGTACAGTGCTCTCTACGTTGTTATAGCAGTGCAAGAAGTGAATATACCCACTGTGATCGTACTTCTCGTCATCGAAGAGTTTCTAGAAAAGAGTGTATAGAATTGGCAACTGTCAAAGGAAATACAACTTGGAGAGTTGAATGAGCGTAGAAGCTAACCATCCCGCATAAGCATGTTGGCCTCCAGGAAGTAATCAGCCAAATAAAAACAGTCTGGATCGATTTTCACGTACATCCATTGTATGTGGAATCTACTCGGTACTGCAGTATGTCCACGAGTCCACGAATGTTGGACCTTTGCTTTACATGCGGAATCCCTGCGCCTACTTCTCGACTTTCTAAGTATTCTCCTTCCAGAGACGAATGTCGAGTTTACATAATGTTCTCTATTGTTCGAGACTCGTGGATGAATACCTTGTTTCTTTGACATCTCAAGTCTCAGTCCCTTGCTTGCTTTAATTTCGGAAACTGTCTCAGAGGATCATGTATCTCACCAAATACAATTTGAAAGAACTACGTTGATTCTTCAGCATCTCAAACGAGTTGAATCACGGTGGTCGTTGACCTTACCCTTGAAAGTCTTTTCCTTCAAGAACAGTGATAGTGCATATATCCGATTAGTTGCGAATGAAACTGGTAGATGCTTGAAATTTGCAGATCTTAATCAATCCTCGATACCCGGAACTTTCCTCCAACCCATCATGTCTAGTTATCAGTGGTGAAGAGAATACGAATCTCAACTGACAATTTGACTCTTACCCAGTAGTTGTACTCTGCACGGTAGTCAACTTCCGTATGAGAATATCAAATGCCGTGACCCCTTGCTCTCTTCTCAGTACTTCCTTCTTAACCCGCGAGTCCATCAAGCATTTATCTCATCTCATCATGTTTGCGGCCAGGCCATCAAACCATCAGATGGATGTTTGCGTTTCATGGCATGGCCGCAAACATCCAGGTGATGACTCCACATTCTTCCAAACGACATAGCAAGTCCCCACAGCTGTACACCTAAGACTTCCTGATATTTATAGTAAGTAACATGTCCTCGACATATATAGTAACCAAGCTGCCAAGACAAACGGCTCAGGACTATGAGAGACACGTCGAAATAAACTACAAAACAGAGGCTGTGAAACCGCTCATGGTATCTCAGCTGCATAGTCTTCTAGAACTACTTAGAGATTCGAGAAGCTTGTAAACAGGAAGTGGTATTGTCGTTCCTGGAGCCAGTACACAATCTGGGCACTTGGTGTACCGTCTACTCCAACTCAGTGACAGATGGAGAAGAGCTAGGTAGGTGGCGGCGAGTAAGACTTATCTTGGAGGGCAGTCGTTACTTTTGAAAGTTAGTTTGGATCGTAGTACATTAAATAGTAGATGATTCTTAAAGGACCGGCCAGTCCTTCTGAGGGTGGCAGTAATTTTGACAAACAATGGGCTAATCTGCAGAAAAGACAGACCCCCATTATAGATTATGCCATGGCCCTGTCCACTATTTCCTATGTCATTTTCTTTATCATATAGGTCAATCAGGTTGGGTAATTAAGAAGAGTCATAGAAGACTAAGGGGCCCCGGTTGCTATAAATTTGTTTTGTTTTACATATATTATCAAGTAGAATCCGTAGTAAGGAAATTTCTCGGAATATATTGAAAGATATTATAAAACTGTTATATTCCTCCAATCTTAAAAGTTTTTTAGAGGTTTCTAATATTTTCGGGATCTTAGTAGATATAAATATCTTAATAGAATCATTTAACAAAATGATTTATTTTTTGAATACAATGCCACATAATTAATGGGAGAGATATTTAGTAATATGTATAGGATTTGAATAAGAGAGAAGATTTAACCAATACTAAGACGCTCTCTAAACTTACTTAAAGTAAAAAAGGGAAGTATTTTCCTGAAATAACTCACTCCATGGATATTATCCAAGTACTAAAAAACAACCGGAAAATGTGGGCAAATGCCCTACATCACGGAATGTTTGACATGTGAATAAAAATATTTTCATTTTCAAAAAACACATTAGCAGTTATTTACTTGGCCTCAATCAAGAAACCATATCAACCCTATGAGCAAGGTTATATGTGTTATTTCAAAGATTCGAAGAACATGTCACTAGATGTTAATGTGCCAATATCAAATGCAGAGGCACGCATCACTCTAGAAATATCATATAAAATCGATATTTCCAAAGTAAATTTCCTGATAAGTTTGGATCATATTAAAAATTCCAAATAAGAGATGAATTGCAGAGGTCTTATACTATGACTTTTGAACATTCAATATTTTCTTCAACGTATTCAATAATTTACTAACATAAAATACTTTAGATTATGTCTAATCTCATATCTAGTTCTAAGTGAACTTAGGAGATACATCAATCAATAATATTGGTTTTTACTTATGATAAAACGTTAATATTCTTTGATTGGTTTCAAAAGTCAAAAAATTATATTTAAGCTTCTCAAAATAATAATCCTTGAGGAAAATTTGAACTTTACCTAGGTAGATAAAGATTAATGAAGCATTTGTACATTTTGGATAAAATATAACTTTTTATAAATAGATCATATGCAAAAGTACAAATGGAATTTAAAATTTAACAATACTATAGACCAAAGTGAGGTTGTCTAGTATGAACCATCGTAATATAATTTTCAAATATCAATAAATCAATATTTGTCTAAGCTTTGGTGTAAGAAGTCAAGAAAGCTACATTATCTGAAGCTCTTTTACCTGATCTGGTGCTATAACATAAAAAAGTCCATGATCTACCTATGAATTTTAAATAAAATTTAAAAGAAATAATTATAATACTCAATAGCATCACAGAAACTAGCTAATTGAGCAAGTGAAAGTAGAAATAATGAATAGAACTATAAGTCAAAATTTAATTAATAAACCAAGTCAACAAATCAAATGTGATTAGCTATAGAAGGAAAATATAAAAGATATTGTAATGACACAATGTCATTGGAATTTGTAATATTGCGGAAAGAATCAGTTGAACACATAAAGATTTAAGTTGGATATGACTAACAATACAAGAAAAAGCATTACAATGCTTACAATCTATTGTTTTGTATTTAACCCCTTGGTAGAAATCATTCCTAGAAGAGGGTGGTATCTCCTTAATGGCGTACTAAAAAATAATATGATTACTAATCACGTCCACCACTGTAACTATAGTCCAAAGGACTCTTGAAGGTGATGGATCACTTGCAATGCAGGTCACTTCACTTAGATCTTCTTTACCCTCCAATTAGCCCAATCACATTCTTGCTTGCTATCGTACTAACCCTTCTATGATCTACACTTTTCACCCCTGTTATGGACATTAGGTCGTACAAGATAATCAAACATCAAAGGATCTCACAAACAATGGATTGGAATGCGCAAACTAAATTGGAGTCGGATCTCTCAATTCCCGTCTCTATATCATCCAAAAATGTAACATAGTGTACTACCTTCCAAAAAGGCATTACTTTACAAGAGAATAGAATGATTCCTTATTACTTAGTCTCCCAAATCATGGTAATTAAGAATATTCAGGCCTGCAAAAGTCCAATATGCTATCATTCTTGACTTATGTAAAGCACCTAGAGGTTCTTCCTCTAATTCCACGTGAATGATTCATGCACTCTAGTGCTTATACCAAGATTCCTCATGACTAAGTGACTAAGTAGGTAGACATTGAAACAAAGAGCAATCACATAGACATACATCAACTTGGTAATCGTGATGTTAATGCACATTTACTACATAGAAAGAATGCACCAACTGATAACAATAAACATTGGGTCTAAGCCTTATATACATTTCCTACTTAGCCACCAAAGAGATCCAATGGCTACTAAGGCTGAATATCTTCTAATTACATCTAGTTCTTACTAATCTTCTCTTAATATTATCCTAATCTAATATCCGTGTAGGCATGTCTAACATGGCACTACCACCTAGTAGATTTGTCATATCTTCTTGTGTCGTATAGTGGTCTACTTGGATTTTGTATTCACACCAAGGTTTACAAACTATTAACAAATATGAAGTGCCTTGATTATAACTACAAGAGGTGAGCATAATACAATATATAAACGAACTACAAGATGTAAATGACTACAAAATGGTTGCTTGTTACAAAGGTTGCCACAACTTGGTTGCATGATATTGTTGGGTTTGTCACTTGTTTGCAAGATGATATGGCAGCACTTGTGACAAACTACTCTTCTCTTTGCAAATTTAAATGAGCTCAACGAGCTCCCTTTTGTACTCAATGACCTCAGTTGCAACTCTCATTTGGGCTTCTTTGAACTTGGAGATTACTGATACTACCCCAAGCTCATAGTGACTTAGTGACGTATTTTTGACTATATAGTTGTATTAGGGTTTAGGATACACATGTATATTACATATGCATGAGAGAAGTGCACCTCTTTGTATTCATTCTTGCTTATCTTCCTTGTTTGCTCTCTCACTTTCTCTCATGATCCGCCAAGAACGGTCAGAGTGTTTGTCCAATCCTTTGACATGGTATCAAAGCTAGTGAGGCTAGTAAGGATGTATGCACTTGGAGAAAGATAGGTGAGAGCAATTGCAGAATCTAGGGAGTCTGTTGATGTAATAAGAGTCACAAATTGCACCAATTTTGACCTACAATTGCAATTTCAGAGGTCAAGATCTTAGTTTTTGCCCAAATTTGATGATGTAAGATCATAGACCCATCTTACGCAAAAGCATCAAATTTGGTAGACACTAAAATTTTGTGACATTTTGAGGTTGGTATTCCATTGGTATTGCTTTTTGAGGACTTTGTCTATCTATTTGGAAGGCCAAACTACAATTTTTAGGGCTATAGTACACCTTTGGTGAAACCAAAGAAAAGCCTTGAATCAACTAGGTTTGTTAGGGATTTTTCTACTATAGTATTGGTTGAGGTTACTTTTTTGAAACATTGTTTTTCTGAACTCTATGGGTTGAGCTACATGTTTACTATGATATAGGAATTTCTTGTTTGGTCTGTATTGTTAGTATAAATGCTATAATTCCGTGATTCTAGCAATGGTGGAGTCCATGGGTATGATCACTAGAGAGAAGCTTGACAAGCTTAATTGGATCATTTGGAAATTTTGCATGTAGATGTTCTTATGAGATCAAGGGCTATGGAGTCTTGTGATAGAGGAAGAGATAGAACTGATTGTGATTGTCGGAGATGCAACATTAGAGGCAACACATGTAGCATGGGCACATAGATCATTTCAAGCACTCCATTACATTGCATTGTGTGTTTCATCATCAATAATAGGTCACATTCAAGAACTCACTTTGCTCAAGATGGCATGGGATGCTCTGGCTAATTTTTTTTCAATCCCAAATAGAGGTTAGGAGATTGCAATTGCTATAGCAATTCAATATGGCTAAGAAAGGCTCAATGTGCATTAATGATTATGTTAACCTGGTGGATAAACTTGCCTCTATGAAGGTTGTAATTAATTTGACTATGCTAATAGGAGGTATGCTACAAGATCTTACACCAAACTATAGACAATTTGTGACATCAATTTCTACCTGAGAGCTGCTTCCCAAGTAGGATGAGTTGGTTGCCATGCTACTTGGTAAGGAGGTGCAACTATTGCAAAGTGCTAGCTCCTCCTTTTCTAGTGTCCCAAAAGGCTTTTAGTTTGCAAGCAGTAGAGGATTTCAAGGTAGGAATTGAGGCAAGAATGCCACAAGAGGTGGTGTTCATAATGTTGGCAATAGAGTTAGTGATGGATGCCATGCATACACACATTGTTATACAACATACATTGCTATCAACAACACACAACAATAGAAGCAAAACTCACACATAAGTCATACATGAATTCTAAAGTGCCACAATAATCAGTTCATTCTTTTGCTCAATTCATACTCAAATGAGATTTGTACTCAAATCTTCACTCAATAATCTATCAATAATTAGACATTGATTACAATCAAGCCACACCCACTCTAGCTAAGAGACTCTAGGTGACACTTTCCAATCTCTATCCACCATAGCCAAGAACTTGAAGGCTCAAGATTAGAAAGTGAGCTCTTTGGAGTTGCTTTTCAACATCTAGTGCGGCTTGTAGTAACATTAAGTGTTGTTGATGTAGTGTGTTGTAGATATACATAATCACATGGATGAAATCAACGGATTGAAGGTCTATACCCTCTTCCTTGAATAGTAGCATAGCGTAAGGTATCACTATGTTGAGCAATTGCTAAGTTCTCAAAGGCCATTGGCATCACTCTTTGAAAGATCTTTGCCCATTGAGAACATGTGCTCACCCATATGTGTGGATCACCAAGTCCAAAATTACAATAGCATCATGATAAATGGCTGCAAGTAAATCTAGATCTCATCCATAGAGTAGAAATTAAGGAGGAAAGGATGTTAAGGAGGCTTGCCGTCTAAACCAATAGCTCATGGCTAACCATAGTAACTAGAGATCCCAATCTCCTAGGTGACCTCTTTGCAAACCATACTTATGCAATCTTCTCTTCACCATCTAAACCACTCTCTTTGCTAAGCCATCTGCCTTAGGGTGATCTTGGGAGGTAGTACAAGGATCAATCAAGGCCTTGTCGCACAAGACTTGAAACTCCTCCAAGAACTTTGTACCAAGTCAAAACCTCAATTGGTGCACCAAAATGAGTAAGAACTCAATCCAAGAACAAGTAAGCCGTCCCTTCATTGGACTTGTCAGGAAGTGTCACCAACTCAATCCACTTGGATAAGTGTTCCACCATAACCAAAATATACTAATGATGTCTCACAGTCAATGGTAAAGGTCCAACAAAGTCCAAACTATAATGATAACCCAATCCCATTATAGGTGTGGTACCCACTTTTTTTTTGACGAGTTTTAAAGAAGAAGTGTATTTTTGAAGCCAAATTGAAGCTTAATGAAGAAGAAAAGAGAAGAATCATGAGTTTGGCATAAATCCAAAGAATTCAACCTCAGGTCAGAGTTAGAAGGACTTGGGTTGGACTTATAGAAGCATAGACCCAAAGTAAGGTTACTTTGCATCAAGATGCGCAACCCAATCCAGAGAGTTTGTAACAAATTTTCCTTGGGTTTAGCCAATCAAGAAAGTATGGATACCCCAAAATCAAGATGACATTGAGAGTGAAAAAAAACTGATGTGTAGAATTTGTGGAGTGCCAATTGAAGATTGACTAAAGAATGACAGCGTAGTGAAAAAACTATAAGATTAACACTTCATCAAGGGAGTTCTAAAATATCATGAAGATATTCCATGCCTTTCAATAGTTTTCCTGAGGGAGTAAGGATCTTGGATTTCAGGGAGTGTTTGATCTTTCAAAGACCAAGAGTTAGAAAGTACATGATGTTGCCAAAGGGAGGTAAGCAGAATTTGGTAAGGAGTCTTGCAATTTGCAGATTAGATGTAGTGGTAAGGATTGAAGTCTTAAGCAGACTTTGTATCACCTTTTTGGCATGGAATTGAAATTTGAGCTTTCTATGGTTTATGGCAAAAATTTCTAATAGGAATTGCAAAGAAAGTCCCAAGACATAGGGAAAAAGAGGAAATCCAGCTCAATAGATTGAGTCAGATTGGAGATTAGTTGTGGGAAGAGAAGTGGGAGAGGTAGGACGAGTCACTTTCTATCAAAAGTGTGATTCTTTGGAAGAAACATCAAAGGTGAGGAATTCTTTTAGTGCTCCTTGCACAAAGAATGGGTACAAGGTGGAGAGCTATAAAGACCCAATGCAAAGGGAATAGTCAGTGCAATGATAGCAATGTTTAAGCCAAGGTGGTTCACCTATATGATGAAGCAACAAGCTGTGTTCTTTCATCAGATGTTTGTAGGAGAATTGGTGAATTGGGCAAAGTGTTTTTATTAGAGAGTAGGACAGATGATTCATAGTTGGAGAATGGACTTGCAACCCCATTAATTTGTACCATTTGCAGCCCATTTCTATTTTAGACTAATCCTACTCAGCATGGAAGAGAGAAGAAGAATGGTGTCACAGTTTCACCCCAATTTATGACAAGTAGCGGATACGGATGATTAATACTACATAAGGCGAGTCCTTAAGGTGAGGACCACTACATCAAGAACAAGAAGGAGAAGATAGTGTTGGTAGAAATACCAAGGCCAAGGAAGAGGGGTAGACCTAAAGGAAGAGTATTGTCATTGCAGCCACAAAAGATGAAGAGGTTGAATCCAAAGCCAAAGATAGCGATGGTGATGAACCATTCTTTGGAGGAAGAATCAAAAGGAGAAGCTAAGTCAAAGTGTGAAGACTTGGGAGAGAAAGAAGAGCTCACTCTCTAGAGTGAGAAGTCTAGTAATGAAAGTGAGGGAGAAGCCAAGTCCAACAATCAATGGACAAAGTAGCGGAAGAGGAAGATGAGGATTTCTATATGATGATTGATTGTATGGAAGGTAGAGATGTGCCTTGTTTGGAATTACCTACAATGTAGTCGGAGGAAGAATGAGCAAAGGAGCCAGCCTTGGTGTTTCCAAAGGTAGCAAGATCAAAGAGGAGTATGCATGTTGTAGCTATAGGTATGAGTAAAGCCAAGTAGGAAGAAGAAATCTCACAAGAAATGACAAGAAATGTACAAAGGTCATAACCTTAGGGTAAGGCACTAACCAAAGAAGCACCAACCAAGGCCAAAAACATAGAAGACAATGAAGGAGAGTACACCAAAGTAGCATACATATCAAAGATTGTCTATCTTTTGTTGTTGCAGTTACAAAAGAAGAAGAAAGAGTTGAAGAGAGAACATCCTGAAGTGAAGGATGAGTTTGAGGTATTGAAGTTCTTGAATGAGGAAGTCACGGAGTTAAGGAGGAAGTTAACCCAAGGAGAGCAAGAAGCCAAAGAAATTTGGGCTGATGTTGTTCTTTGGAGGAAGAGCTTTGATAACTTGAGGGAGAGTTGTGTGAAGCGCGGTGAAGAACTTGAATGACAAGCTGAAGAATTGAAGGAGCAGAAGGCATTTTTAGAAAAATTGAAGGGAGAATTCATGGATGCGTGCTTGGAGGTGCTAAATTTGAAGGTGATGGCAGTGGTGATGGAGCAAGAGCTAAAGAGCATGAGAAAGAGTGCAAAGGAGAAGAATTGGGCTTGGAAACATGAGTTAACAGATCAGAACCAAGAGGAGGAGAGGTTGCAAGGACTGATTAGAAGTGTGGAGACTCAACTTCTTTAGTATGTTGAGGAGAAAGAAGCATTAAAAGTGGAATTTGAGGCTGAGTTGAAGATGTACTAGAACAAGTTGGATGTAGAGAGAATTCAAGAGAAGATAATTCCAAGGAGTGAGTTGGATTCTATCAATGAAGTTGTTGTGAAGTTGAACTGAAGAAAGCTGTTAACTAAAGAATGATGTTAAGCACTGAAGCTAAGGTAAAGATGGAGGAATCAAGACTTCAAGAATTGAAGTTGCTTGTGTAGGAGATGAGGAAACAAAAAGCAAAAGATGTAGATATAAATAAGTTGTTAATTTGCTTGAGAGAAAGAGTAGATAGGAAGATGATAGAAATAGGAGATAATGTCTATCTCAAATTAGATCTTGTGAAATCAGAGTTAGAGAAGTTTTGGGGTAGTGAGAACGTAGAAACACAATGCAAAGTAAATGAAAGTAGGAGTGCAAGTGTCTTTAACTAAGAGTTACCTAAGACATTAAAAGAAGTTAGAGTAGAGAAGGAGAAGGTAGATAATATAACTATGACTTCAATTTCAGTTAGGCTGAAGATAGGATAGAAATTGAAGAAGAAATAGAAATTAGAGTGAACTCAAAGAAGTAGAGGTAGACATTGGATTGGATTAGTAACAAATTTGAGATATGAAGAGGAAGATATGAAGAGATGGATTGTCATTTCAGATCTGCATGTTTATAACATAGTGGTTAGAATGGTATGCAATTAGATAATTGTCACAATGCTCTGCCTATTTACTAGTTGCCTCAACTTATCTGCCTAGTTACTCTCTTTTTGGTGTGGTTTCTACCCAAGAGATTAAATTCACAATCAAGAAGAATTGATTTGTGACTTCTACTTTGTATTTGACTATTTTTGACTAGTATCTATATAGGAACAAACTGTTATTTATTAATCACCACAAAAGTGATACTTGTTGGGTTGTCACAATAGGTAATGGGTGTAAATGTGGCATAAGAGCATTGAATGATACTCTAACTTGGCCACAAACCATGCATTTAGTAACAAAATGCTATACATTGGTTTGCATACTACGTCACCAATAATGACTTAAGAGTAAGCTATATGTACGCTTTACTCCAAAATGCCCTAGCTCTTCATGAGCATGATGTACCAATGTGGTGTTTGACATAGAAGTGGTGCTACTTGTACTCTACCATCCTTCCATAAACAAAGAAGGTGTTTTGCCTCCAACCTAAACCACCTAGCTTGTTGAAAACATGACCTCTCTCTCCTTGACACCAATTGTGCCACCCAAAACACCAATGCAAAGATAATCCATCCCTAAGATATCATCATGAATGTCATGTTGACATGTACCAATATCTCTACCCTCTAGATCTACAACCTCAACAACTCCTCATGTATGTGTTGAGAGAAAATACCACCAAGGCCTCAAAAAATATACATAGAAAGGTTGATGCATGCTAACTTGGCATCGTCTCCTTGTTTGTCTTACCATGCCAATGTGCTCTAGTTTGATCCTATTGGTTGGGACATGGTTTCTACTCAATTCATTTTCATCATGGTTCACCACTCTAAGTTTGTAAATAAGCGTGAAATCATACTCCTATAAAATTAGAGCCATTGTGCAAGCTTCCTTAAAAGCTTATCAGACTCCATCAACCACTTCAATGGTTGATGATAAGTGATGAGGGTGAACAGTTTGCCAAATAGGTAACATTAGAAATGTGCTACCACCCATATTGTTACCAAACACTCTCCCTCATATGAACTATACTTTGCCTTTGTTGAATTGTTGGAGCAACTAGCATAGACCACCACAAACTCTTTCCTCTCATCATCCTATTGAGTGAGCATTGCTCCAAGCACCAACATACTCCAATCAATATGAACTTAGAATGGTAATCCTATAATTGGTATCCTAAGAATAGGGGCAAAGTTTGATCCTTCCTTGAGGTCTATAAAAGCTCCTTCTTGCTCATCTTTCCAACACCACTCATGTATAAGCTTGGTTAACTTTGTCAAGGCCTTGGAAATGACACTAAATCCTCTAACATATAAGGGATAGAAGTTTGTCAACCCAAGGAATGCTCACCCACATCAATAGGCCAAGGAATATGTGCAATAGCCTCCACCTTGATCTATTGAACACCAAGTCTTCCAAGGTAGATAGTGTGACCTAAATACTCAACTTGCTTGTGGAAGAATCTGCACTTCCCAAGATGTATTTTGAGTCCATGAGATCTCAACCTCTCAAACATCTCCAACAAATGTCTCTCATTCCCCTCCATAATAGTGCTATAGACCAAAATATTATTAATATAGCACCAAGTAAACTCCAATCCTCCTAGGATCCTATCCATGACCCTTTGGAACTTTGCAAGAGCATTCGTTAACCCAAATGGTATGAACCTCCACTAATATAACACTCCTTGCCATGAGGATCAATAGCCCAAAATGTTATCTTGGACTTGTCTTCCTCTTTAATTGGCAATTGATGATATCTTGCTCAAAGATCCAAAGTAATGAAGACCTTTGCATGCCCAATCGTATCAAAGATCTCTCCCATTGTAGGGATGGCATACCAATCAACCCTAGTCTATAGGTTGATAGGATGGTAATCTTTACACATCCGCCCATCTATGTAGTTGCCATACAAATCCTTCTTGGTGGGCATCATTGTAGCTTAAGCATACTCTCCATGTGAAATGTCTACCAAACTAGCCTCAAAAAGGTCTCTACTCTACCTTTGAATCAATATTCTCTCCATGTCATTATATCTATAAGGACGTAAAAAAACTGATGTATCATTAGTAAGCTCAATCCAAATACCATGTCCTTTTAGAGCACCAAATCCTTCATATCAAAGGTAAAAAAACTCATGTAGTTCCTCAAGAACTTCCAAAATTTCCATCTTTCCCCTCTTGTAAGCTTGGTCCAATGTTTGGCTCCCCAAGTACCCTCTATAATTGATGTAGGAGTGGAAGATGTATTGATTTGTTGCTACATTGGGCTCTTGGGAGTAGTAATGTCATACCTCCAACCACTAGAGTCTTTAACCTCAATTTCAAAAATTCCCTCTACTACTTTGGCTACAAGATCTATAGGTCCTCTAGTTGCACAAAATAGACCAAGGGTGTATACAACCCAAGCAGATCATGCTCACTTGGATGGACTCCAAGTAGACCACTCTCACTAATAGCCATTGGCTATGTCCCAAGAATACCCTACTTGCTTGGTCCATTTCCCTTATCATGTGCTTGAATTGTCTACATAAGCATAGAGCTCACAAGTGTCCAAGTGGTGATGCCTATCAAGCACATCCTATGTGGCTTTACCAAGCCAAGGCTCACAATCTAGGTCAAACAATTCAGGTCCATAGCTTGATCTAACACTTGATGCTTGGGTGCCTTTGACAATACTATAATAGTAGTAATACTAGTACAAAAACACATTGCCCGCTCCCTCTCATTGATGTTGAGCTCTACCAATTGCTATAACTATGAGTCCCAAACAAGTCCAGGACCTCCTTCTCAAAAATTCATGGGAGCTTGTGAAACTCATAAGTGTGGGTAAAATGGCTCTAGGCTATCCAACAAGATTCACCACTACCATAGGTGACCTATCAACTACTACCACAATTTGAGATTGGTTCCCAACATCCAAAATCTCATCAATAGTAATGTAATCTAGTTGTTGAATCCCATCATAAGCACGATGTAGAACCTTTCTAGGAAAGAGATTTGTCCACCAAAGATGAAGATGATGAGCCCATGATCTCACTCTAGCTACATCTAACAACACAACAAGTCCCATCTAAGAATGGACCTGATGTGTACTCACTACCACCTATGTACAAGAATCACCCATCAAATGGATATTCTCCAAAATGTAGGTTAAGGAAATGGATTGATGAACCTATCATAGTATATATAACATCTTCCAAAACACACCAAAATGGAGATCTTGTAGAACTTAACCTAAGCCAACATACGTATGTCCTTGACATGGCTATACAAAAAGCATCAAATGAATGGAACCATGTCTCTCCAAATCTTGTACCCCCAACAAAGAAATGTTTGTTTATAGGGTCTTTTGGTAACCCCTAACTACTGACATTAATAATAACTCAAGATATCAATAGGCCAAGTGTGCCACATGATGTAAAGAGACTCGCCTAAAAATCTCATCTCTCTCCACATACAAGTACTTCTATACTTGTATGCCTACTTGTAATATTGTAGCTTGTCCAGTGCTAATCCCATCAAAAAACACCAATAGACACACTCCCATTATTGGATACTTCCAAGAAATGAGGGTGGTATCCAAAGGAGACAAGGTAATAGACTCTAGAGGCTCATCTTCACATTGGTCTCCTAATGGTACAAAGGCTTCACTCCAAGCTTGTTGCACCAATTGATCTGCATGCTATTACAATGCCTCCTTAGAATGCCACAATAAAACATCCAAGATGAATGGAACAATCCTACACTTACTCCAAATCTAAGTGATCTCTTCTAGTACTAGAGTATCCTTTGCATGAGCATTCACTCCTAATAAGTCACCAGGCCAAGTAACAAAACCATTGAAAGTTGAAATTGATACCATGGTCCTCAATTGTAGTGAGCCAAGTTTGCCACTACTAAAGTGTACTAGTAGGTAACATACATGTCCCTCACCTATAAGAATTCATAAAATGGACCAATATTGCAATGCATGCAATAGACATACTCCTTCTATTGGATATTGCCAAGCAATGAGTGTGGTATCTAGAGGTATCAAGGTAATTGACTCTTGATGCTCATCCTCACACTAGTCTCCTGGTGGTACAATGACTCGACTCCAAGCCTGCTACACCAACTGATTTGCATGTTCTTATAATGCCTCCTCTGAACTCCACAATGGAACATCCAAGGTGGATGGAACAATCCCACTCGTACTCCAAATCCAAGTGATCTCCTTTGATAATGGAGTATCCTTTGCATGAACATTCTCCTCCAATAAATCACCAAGCCATGTAGTAGAACCATTGAAAGCTGAAATTGACACTTCCATGGTCCTTGACTTTAGTGAGCCCAGACTACCACTACTAAAGTGCATTGGTAGGCAATATACCCGTCCCTCACCTGATTGCCAACTTGGTCTATAGGAGGATGTCTCCTCCCAATAGTCAATACTAAAACCCATGGGGTTTAGGGTGCTCCCCCAACTAACACATCATATGACTCAGCTACGGTTGCAATGGCTTGAGCTCTCACCATAGGGCTATCAGTTGGATGACCAGGCTGAATCTAAAAAACAAGCTCTCCACATGTGATGTACTATGTAGAACCACTCCCTAGAGATGTTTGGATTTGAAATGGACACCTCTCCATATTGGTCTTTTGTAAACTCCAAACCGACAAGTGCAACCTTCTCCAACATAAGGGGTGATGCACCAAAGTCTAGTAAGACCTTCCATGATACTTTATGGTGTATATACTATCAATGAAGGTCTATATATTGAAATTCCTACCAAATGAAAATCCCCCTCTAGTTATCCAATAAGACAACTCCAAGTGTAAACCGTGCTTGTTGAAAGGCCAGTCTAGTTGGTAACTCCTCCAATCTAGCCGTTGTTGCCTGCCATAAACCACTAGTTGTTGAGAAAATCCCATGCTCCTCAACCAAGTCAGCTCCACTATCAATCACCTCTACTCTCATACAAGGAACCACAACATCCCTACTCTCACAAAGCATGGCAGCCAATCATAACACTAGGTTGGTTCAACTTCCAATATACACATGTTATTGGCTAAGAATAATAAAAAGCACATAATCAACTAAGCCATCCCAACATCGAGCTAGATCCAATTGGTGTAGTAGCGGTTGGTTGACTAGTAGGTAGTCCATCATGCACCCCATCACCACCTATCACACCTCCACTAGGATGTCTAGGAGCCATAGATGTTGTTTGTAGTGCCTCAAAGAGTGTAAAAGACTAAGGAAGTTTGACCTATCTACTAGCATTTCCTCTCTATGGGTCCAACTCCACTGATGCTCCTCTAGGCTCTGGAGCATGTGATGCACTCCATTAACTACGGCAGATGCATCTACTTGTACTACTCCAAACATGAAGTCCAAGATATCTCTATCACTAGCATATAAGGTAGAAGCCTCAACATCCAAAATTGATCTCCTCTTAGCTATAGCCATGCTAGCCAATCTTTGCTCTAATTGCTCAACTCGAGTAGCCATGGCTATATCAAAAGCAAGGGCAGGTACTACAGCCCTACTAGGTGTGGATTTTCTACCACCACCTCTACCACCTTGTCCTCCATGACTTGGAGCTCCACTACCACCTATCATAGTAGCCCTACCACTCCCTAACTCTAGGTGTAAGTCAAAGCATCGGTCACTAGTGTGACCAAATCAATGGCAATACTCACACTATGCTTGTGTGGCTATGATGCACCAAAGATATTAGGTCCATTGCCTTGAGTGCACTCTCTCCTATGGTGAGGTCCACCAAAAGTCCAACAAGCAACATCACCACTTATTGGCTACTATTGATCCAAAACTGATGGTAACTATCTAGCTACACTAGGCCCTCCACTCCTTCCATAGGATCTTGGCTGTCCATCCTATCCTTGGAAACCAACACGGCATGGTGCACTTTGTTGTAGTTTGGAAGAAGTAATAATTAGGGATGATATCTCCCTACCAAATCCAAATGTCACCACTCTCTCCTCCACCATGTTGAGCTCAATACGCTCAACCAAACCAAAACCATTACCAAAGTAAGCAAAGTAGCTTGTAACAACATAACATCACGGACTTTATGTCACAATTCCCTATATAGTATACCATACCAAAACTAGATTGCATGGGCCTCAGTAACTCCCTAGGTAAAATTGATCAGCCATTTGATGAGAGTGTATGCATTACATAGGCTCTCTCCAACCTTCTATTGGAACTCCTATAAGCTCCTCAACTTATCAATCCACACTCCTTGGTAGTTCTGCCTCAAATACTAGAAGAACTCCACCATAAGGTTAAACCTTAGTACTAAACCACCTCATGTAGTAGTACCTCCACCCATAGTAGCACCATCTCCAAGAGATCCACCAATGCTACTAGAGCTAAAACTCATGGGTACTACCAATCTACCTCTAAAAACTGAGCTTGAAGTGATGGAGAAATAGTTTAAAGACCAACACTATCTCCATAACTCAATCTCCTCCAAGTGAGCTCTCTTGAACTCATGGTAGTCATCTTTCAATGGACCCTCCAAGTGCTAAAATAAGCCCTTCCATGCCATGAAGGGTGTGAAAAAAGTTGGGTTTTGCATCTAATATAGATCACATCAACTATCAAACTCTTGGATGAAGTTATCCAACTCAATGGTACCCACTATACCAGAGTAACACCGAGGGCCTTTGGAAGCCCCATAAATCTTGTCCATGTCCCACAATAACAATGTAGACACACCAAGTGTACTCTCAACTAAATCAACTCTTGTGAACTCCAACTCAAACTCCAACTCAAATTCAATCTCCTCCCTCACAAGTTGATACCAAGCGCTACTCTAAGTAACCCATTGCATACTATAGTGCTATCTCCTCCGGAAACCCAAAAGAACTCCATCATGACAAAGTAACTAAAAATTGCAACTTGCAATCGGAACCACTACAAGTAGTCCACCAAAAATCACCACCAAGTGCCAACACCATCAACTAAACTTCATTGACTAATATAGCTCTAACTACAACTACACTAGGGGAAAGTGAAACTTGTAACCTACCATTACAACACACACTATCATAGTCTGTTGGTCATCACTTGCTGCCTCATCAGAAGACAACAAGTAGTCTGACTGGTCATCACTTCTGATTCACTATCAAGAGCACACCAAAGCACCAACACTCTAAAGTCAGGGCACCACACAAACATGGTGCACAAATAGAAAGTAGAGAATAAAGAAGATCACATCACAAGAAATCTAAAGGAAAACTCTCCATCTCATAAATCAACATAAAATTGACTCTACTACCATTTGAAATAATAGGAGTTATCCACTTCTTAAGCTACCAAGTTCACCAAAATGGGATCAAATTGTCTTTCTTAGCCAAAGCTATAGATGTATAGATAATAGTGGAGAAATCATCAGGACAACAAGTGAGTGTAGACCAATTGGCTAGGACACCAATCTAAAAACCAGAGATCCAAGGGTCAAACCTTATTGCATACAATCTAGCAAGGTGGGTAGATTTTGCCAAACAATGACCAAAACTACTCTAAATTAGCTAGCATCATGCCAACAAGCTGGCCCTTCTAGGCCTTCATAGCCTCTCATAGCTTATGCCTTGAAGTTCCAAAATTCAACCAAATAAGACGTTTCTTCTTGTCAATTTAGAACCTCTCCAAATTTGGCAAAACTCCTCCAACTTGAGCCAAAATCTGATGTAAAATCTCACATAAATCCCTAAAGTTGACTAACTACCAAATCCTCTGCTAACTCTCCACGCAAGCCAAATTGAAAAGATGAGGTTCTCCAAATCAAAAATTCATGGGAATGGGTTCCCAACTCCATCTTCAATTTTGCACTTCAAGCTCAATCTGCACCAAACTGCTCATGCTTTCATTTCTTAGCTCAAAATGACAACTACTGCTTGAAAATTGCTTCTCTTTGCTCAAAATTTGGCCAACTCTTCCGCACATTGTCTACCTCACTACCAAATCTGCATCAATCAAACAAGCTTTTGCACACTATGGAAAATCTAATCTACAATTAAGCTACCAATGATCAGCAAGTCTTGGAGATACCACCAACACTCTTAATTCTTGCACTCAATTTCCCCCTGACCTCACTTCTTTGATGTAATTAGTTTGTTTAAACAACTCAAATCACACTCAATGAGATCAATACTTGATCTATCACTTAATAATCTGCCAACAATTGGGCACTAATTACAATCAAACCACACCCACTCTAGCTAAGAAATCCAAGTGACGCTCTCTAGCATCTGTCCACCATAGCAACTCAAAGGTTCAACATCAAAGAAGTGAGCTCTTTAGAGTTGCACTTCAAAAGTATACCCCTAGTATCCAATCCTAACGGTCCCGCTTATGGCACACCCAATAGTACAAGTGATGGTGGGCTCCACCATATAGTTAGAACCCCAAACACAAAATCTGACTGTCAACAAATAGTCTATGAGTAATTGCTAAAATACCCCTGACTACCAAAACTACTACTCCAAAGTCCAAGCAATCTACATGCAATGCTGCAAATGGCATGACATATACCCTCTCCATGATAAGCCTTCTAAGGATGCCTTCTCCCATAAGTAGCCATTAGAAGGTGAGATCTCACTCCCTATTCAACCTTTCCAGGATGGGGTAGGAAGAAGAGTGGATCAAGGAGAGCCATTAGGAGAGAGTGAAGTGAGAGAGAAAGAGGCAGAGTTAGTTAAGAGAGAGGTAGCTAAGCTGGCAAGAGAGCACACTTTGGCACAATGAGAAGATCAGTTTGCAATTCAAGAGAAGACTAGGCCAAGCAATTATTTGAGTTGGATACACTATGTGTAGCAAGAGAGGTTAGGATGGATGAGCTACTTGGATTAGAGGAGTTCTACTAGAGAGAGCTTGGTATCACCTACAAGCTATTTAAGGAGGCACATAAGTGACATAAGCAGCAACGTGAGGGTATAGAGAGGGAGATATGCATGGAAACTCAAACAGACATTGTACCTAGCTTCACCCATGGGACTCAAACTGAGACTATTCTTAGCATCAACCATGGGACACAAATTAACATTATACCTCATATAACCCATGGGATTTATACTGAAATAGACATGACACCTAGCATTACCCATGGGATATAGATAGAGCCTCATTTGCATGGCATGCTTTAAGAGGAACCTAGAGTGATGACTCAAGATGGTGATATTATTCCTTGGAGACCTTGACTATCAAATGACATGGCCTCCCTCACTCTTTTACCTATACTCAAGACAAGGGTGAGTGACTTGAGGAGAGGAGGATGACACTCTTGAGTGAGATTAGTTAACTTACAATTCTGAGGAGGAACATGATATTGATTAGGCAGTTCATTTCACATATTGTCTATGCTCATGAGAGGCAAAGGAAGATCTTAGTGTTGGATGTTTCTTGTCTCATGGACCTTATGTAGGATAATAGTCCACTCTTCACTTAGTGGTGTAACTTGGTCTTGTTGAGTGATTGTTACATTAAAGAGGTAGGAATGTGTCTAAATATGTTCCACACCAAGGAGTTAGAGAGTTTATGGAGTATTGTGTGCATTATTTTGAGGTGATCATCTGGATGGATGGTACTAGGATAAAGTTAGAGCACTTGCTTTGGTCCATATGGGAGGAGGACTTCTTACCAGGAAGAATACACACTAGAGATCACCTCATGGCCTTGTTTAGTGATCATGATGGGTACATAGAGCCATGAAGAGGCTATATGATTATACCTTATGTTGTATTTACTACTTTAGGTTTATCATTGAGGGATATACTCATAGTTGAAAGTGTGGTGCTCCCTTATTGTAGGACCCATGCTCATGGAGTTATCCACCCTCCTTGCTTCATTCCTGCTTACATGCAGCTAGTCAGTGCAGGTCCTTCATTACTAGATGTCTTGACTGCCCCTTAGATAGATATTGGATGGACCCTTACTCGGCTATAGAGTTCCTCACTAAGAATTGGACATTGGGCTGACTTAGGGACTACATTGCTGATCCATACAAGACTTTAGCTGCATCCTTGCAAGATCCTCCTATTAGCCATCAGGATTGGGAGTGTATGTGGCCGTATAGTCTAGTGTGGATCCATTAATCCATAGTTAGGCCGCTTGATGCTTTAGAGTACATCAGACTAGCACGCCTCTCCTTGCTTCCCCTCCACCCTCTCAATATATGCCATATGGTATTATATTATGACCACTTGTAAATTTTTGAACCATTTGTTTTATATTATGATCACTCCTTCATTTTGGCACCACATTTATATAACTTCTTATATTTTTATAATATTAAGATTACTTGTACACTTCTATCTATATCTCCCACCTCTATTCTACATGTATGGTTAGATGATGACTTGTCCACTTTATATTGGTCAGATGACTTGTCCATTGTATATTTTATATTTGTCATGTTGATGAGGTTATGATAATATGACTTGTCTATATAATATTCACTATTCATTATGCAAACTGATTGGGAATCTTCATATATTCTAAAACATTCTAAGAATGGACTTAAGTATAAAAGTATCTAAACACTAAACCTTAAAGTGTAGTAACACACATAACATAACATCAACACTAAGTATAGAAACACTTCGTGGAAACATTATAGCAACACACATAACAAAAACACTAAGTATAGAAACACTTTACAAAAAAACTACACATTAAATTTTATAAACACTAAAAATAGAAAAACTTTACAAAAACACTATACATTAAAGTATAGAAACATTAAAAACCTTAAACACTACACATTAAATTTTATAAAGACTAAGTATAGAAATACTTTACATTAAATAGTATAGATTATAGAAACATTAAGAACCTTAAACACACTACCTTAAAGGTAGAGCAGGTAGAGCATGATGAGTTTATTAATATTTAAATATTTTATTACTAGAGGTAACTATTTTAACCCTCTAAAAGCTTTTGATTTTGACTTTGAATGCTTTACATATCTTGCCCCATGCCTTTTGCAAGCAAACCCACACCACTCACAAGCGACACCAAGCTCCTATTTTAGCAAACCCAAGATGGGAGTGAGAAAACCCATCATTTTGCAATAAAACCAAGGCTCATTTATTGAGCAAATCCATTGAATCCATTCAATACTCGATTCCACACAAAAATTCAATATCCAATTTTGTGCATTCCATTCTAAAAATTGCCAAATATGAGAAAATTTGTCATTTCAAACTTTGTAATATTTACAAAAATGAATAGTGAATTGGTGCTGGATTAGATCTAGGGTATTTTGGGTGATTGCTCCCTATTTCATAATAAGTTGTATACATTCTATCGGTTTCTAAAGAAGCAAGCATACTCACAAGGCTCTTGATTTCCAAGGCTACTTTATGGGCTCTAGGTCATTCTAAAGTCATTTGGTATTGATGCTTGGTTTTTGAGATCCTCTCCTTAAATTTAAATTTCTCAATTTTTGATCTTGCCTCAACCTCTACCTTGAGGTGGTCCATTTTAGTGGCTTTGAGAGTATCAATCTATGCTAATCAACATCTCTCTCTTGCTTCTATCTATTCACTCCTCAATTTGGCATGGTTTGCAATGTCTTGAGAAAAAATATTCAATGTTGGGTAATTCTTTGGATTTGTTTTTGATGACATCTTCCTCTTGCATGATTCTCTCCCTTGCGCTCATCAAGGTATCTACTCCATCCTTTTCACCTTTCTCTCTTGCTCCTAGTTTTGTTGGCATATCCTTTATTGCTCCTAAATCTCTTCACTACCATCAATCTCTTCTGGACTTCCATCAATCTCGTTAGGTGCTCTTGCTCTTGTATCCCATTATGTAATTAGGATATCTTCCTCTTCATTAGCTCTAAATGACTCATTTACTGCAGATTCATATTCATTGTACATGAAGTCAAATGTACTCTCCTCTTGGGTACTTGGAGTGCTTGTTGGTGATCATATCAATCCATGGAGGTCAAAGGCTTGTGAAATCCTTGATACAAGAGTCTCCTCTCTAGACAAACCCTTTTTGGCTGGTGAAACTTGGTGCATTTCATCCTCTTCACCCACCCATTTAGAGAGATTCAATTCACTTCCCATCCCCATATTTACAAGGGTAGGAGGAGATATATTAGCTCTACCCCCAACAACACATCCATCATCAAATAATAAGGACATATATTATTTAGTTTATCCTCAATCATCCATCTTCATTTGATCTCCTTATCAGTGAGTTCCTTGCCAATGGATTTGTCCTTCCAACTATGAGCAATTTTATAAGACTTCAAAAACTTGGCCCATTTCTTCATCAACTTCAATCATGTCATGGAAAATGGAAATCCATTACCAAATATCAACAAAAAGGTTGCCATGTAACTAAACGTTGTATTCTTCTGGATTGGTTTCTTACTAGTGCTCCACAGATTTGCTTAAAGTGCTGAGGATCTTCTAGATAATCCAAAATTTGGCTAGTGATAGGATGTCATTCTGACCTTTCATCCTCTCCTTCTCTTTTACTTTTGCTTGAATTAGAAATAGCAAGTACAAGTGTAATGTTCTCAGAACAATAGAAACCCCAAGATAAACACAAGGTTTCATTCCTCAATACTCTGATGTCCCAAGGAGAACCTTGTCTTTATCATATAGCAAAGAGAATCCACTCAAAGGGAGCTACACCCTTGGACCAAATAAATGGATTGGTGACATGTCAACAAGCTCCACCCTTAGATAAGATACATGGATTGATGATATATTGATCCTTGTCCTATTGGGTTGGTCAAACAAGTTTGACCAAAAGGAATTTTTGGAGAATCTTCCTATAGGAAGCTCAAAACAACATGGGTGAGGTACTGTTGGAAACCTCTTGATGGAAAGGGGGGATGCTTTTCCTCCAATCTGCAATTTTTTGAGGTGTAATTAATCCATTTAGGCCTCCAAAATTGGCTTTGAAGTTTCTAGGGTACTTTTAGCCTCTACTCTATTAGTGAAAGTACTATTTTTGTGACACCTCTATTTAATCAACTTAGACCATCATATATAACATCCCCAAAGATATTACCAAGTCAATTTCCACCTCAAGATAATATATCTAGCTAATGGTATTACAACAAAGCACTTTGCTTTACTTATTGGAGTGACAAGAGGCACTCCTTTTCTCAAAAGGAGCTATAGAGGTGACCATTAGTCAGTGAAAACATTCATGGTGCACCGACTTTGAGCTTTCATCCTTGGAAATTTAAGCTATTAATGAATATGGAGTTTATTGATCATGTAGATATGAGTAAGCAACTAGTTCACTCATACATAGATTCTAATTCTCTTGTAGGTCTCCACCATTCTAATCCCATCTCTAATCCTACACACACTAGCAATTGCATTCCCACACTTGGATTTGTAGAAATTTGTTGCAAAAATTTGTTGTAAGAGCCGTTGCTTGTTGCTAGATGATGTAAACTTGATGGGTTAGAAGATTTTCACTTTCTTTTTATTGCATCTTGAAGACACATGGTAGATTAGTTTTATATCATGAACTATGAGTAACTAAAAAAGAAATACAATTTTAGTCTTTATTTAGTTATATATTTTTGAAGATCATTTGTCTAAATGAAATACTTTGATATGTTATAAGGCTTTTTACTATGATGATATTTTAGTAAGGATAAGCTAAGTCTTCTTTTTGTGTGTATATTGGGAATGCTCAATGATTTACTTTTATTTCCTTTCCTTGCTATTGTTTAGTGTCATTTTCCTTGTAGTTTATCTTTATTGATAATAAAACTCTCCTTGAAAAAATCTAATTCAGCCAATAAAACAAGTATTTACAGATTAGATTGTAAAACATTATTTTTATTTTTATTGTCTTGATGATTAATATTCATATTTAACCTTGATAGATTATAAGAGATTACCATCTCTTATAATCTATCAACATAAATATTATTAAATTTTAGATTATCATCTAAAATTTAATAATCTATATATTCAACTTCTTTCAACCTTCAATACTTATTGTTAGTAGTTACCTTAGGTCTTGAGTAACTCGAGTTAGTTGATTGTGATCAATTAGTCTAAGGCTGGATTACTATATGTGCGAGCTAGTAAAAGCTCTCAGCAATGCATTAGTCTGATCATCAAAAATGTTAATTGCGTGTTCCTATGGACATAGCTTCAATGAGGTGAACCACATGTTTTCTTGTGTAGACCATGGTGCATGCATAACATGTGTATTATTGAATTGGACAGACAATTGGTCTCAAGGAAAATCGGTTTGACAATGTGCAACATTGTAGGATTTCCCCCGATAGAGTTGATGGAAAATAATCCATTGTTGACTGGAATGTATATGAATACAAGTTGTCAAAGATGGAATTCATGAGGTCGTTGGCCAAGATGGTGTTGTTGGTGAGAAAATTGGCATTGTGCATCAAGCATTGATTCTTGACTGATTAGCTATCAAAGGAGGCACAAGCCGTGGTCATCAAGGACCTAAAAGAGAGGAAGATGAGATTTTATTATACTCACCTAAGCTATTGAAAGTAGACCAGGTATCTGAGATCTTGATCTTAGTTATTTATGACCAGGGAAACAAAGTTTGAGAGGAAAAGTATCTTGCTGCTTTGAGAGCGAGCGGAGGGAGTGTTGCTTGTTTCTCATCTGTAGAAGAGAAGCAAGGATCCTATCAAAGGCTGCAAAGTGGTCCACACTGAGGAGTTTGTAAGCTGTCTATGAGATCAAGTCCTCTTTGCATGGCTTTTCAATGAGTTGAGGTACTTTGGTTTTGTTTTGGCAGTTTGGAGAGCAAGCGCTTGTGTCTGTCAAGCGGGACCACCTTCTCTCTATTGTCCTTTAGTCAAAAGAAAAGTTGGGCCCAAGTCAAAAGGAGGATTGGTGGCTTGGGCATCTTGAAGATCAGCCAAGAAAAGAGAGGAAGTGCTGATTTGGGTTCTTTGATCTCCGGCAAAGAGATTTTGGCAGAAAGTATCATTGTTGCATCAGCTGAGTGACCTGACTTGGAGAATTGGGTCAGATCTAGGCTGTTCTTTCATTGGTGAAGGAAGGAGGAAGGCAGTTTTATTTGCTGACAATATCATCTCTCCTGCTCCTCTCCTCATCTGTTGTTGCTACTTCTTCTACTTCAAGAATCCTCACACACTTATAGTGCCCATCCATTATTCACTCACATCTATTACTCATAGTGCACACAAGAAAGGAAGGAAGGAAGAAGGAAGTGGTGGGAATTGTTTATTTGTTAAGTTTTTCCTTGACCTTTATTGCTTCTTGAGAGAAAGGTAGACAAAAGAGTGTGTTGTTGTCATAGCCGGTGGAGAGAATGTCTATAGTGTAGACCTTTCCTGGACGTGGAAGGAGAATGTGGAGAAGGGAATGAAGAAGTAGGTCAGTGGAGTTTGGGCATAATTCAGATCCTCTTGTCTTAAGGTTGGAAAGATTTCTTGAGCAGCAAACTCTTTGTTGCAAAGGTGAGATCTTCTGCATGAACTGTTGGTAAGGTATATGTCTATTGTTTTAGAAGAAGTTGGCTGTAATTGTTGGCTATAGAAGGCAAAACTATCTGAAAAATGGTAGTTCAATTATTTATTAGCCAAAATTCTACATTTTACATTTACAAGCATCTTTGGGACAAATGTTTGTGTGTTTTGTCTCAAGGAGAGAAGAGAGATGGTGATGGACCTTTAATCTTTACCTATTTGTAGTGACCATAGACTATAGCATACTTCCTTACAAGAGGTTCTTGTTCCTTTGTTGGGCATGCTCCTACTTTTGGATTGATTTGTTGATTATGTTCATGTTACATGTAGGTTTACTATATACCATTCTTGTAACCAAATAGGATGTCATTTTTCCTAATCAATAGTAAATTGTACAAGATCTGAGCTAGTTTATCTGTTGCCTAGTTAGAAAAAAGGGATTACAATATCAAGCCATTTTGGTTCTGCTAGTTTCAATTGAGCTTTGAAAGCACACTAACTCCAAGATAAGTTGAGCTTTACTTTCAAAAGTTGCTCACAAAAGGGAGCCCCTTCTTGAACAAGTCTCTTCATGGCTACTTTCATGAATCCAGGAAAGACCCTATAAGGTACTGAAGTGTAAGTCAGGTCATCAATATCAACAAGAGGTCCACCTTCATAATTGTATCACGTTTGAGGACAAGCTTGGAGGTGTGAATTTGGAGATGGCAGTCATGAAGATTGGAGGTGCCAAATTCAACATTGTCAAGCACAATGTATGCTTTGTTTATCTCTTGTGGGAGCATCAAGTGAAAGGCCTGCTCAATGCCAACGGTTTTGGGAAATTGGTCAGACCCAAGACCAATTTGGTGTCGGAGGATGATTGGAACGACATGCATGAGATGGTTGTACACACAATGATTTTACATCTGCAGCCATATGTCATAAAATAGTTAGGTGAGTACAAGGACTGGATTACTCTTTTTGATGATCTACAACAAAAGTACCATCAAAAAGGGTTATCAAATTGTCTCTACACATCCTTGAAGCCGATGAGCTTCAAGATGAAGGACAATGGGACCAAGATACAAGATCATATTGATGCCTTCAATGATCTTGTCATGGACTTGCAAATTCTTGGAGAGGACTTAAGGGATGAGAGAAATGCTCTCCACCTATTGAGTTCTCTCCCTACGTCCTACCAATCCTTATCACAAGTGTTACAACATTGTGATAGGAAGACCATCACCTACAATGAGGTGGTGAGTGCTTTGTTAATAGATGATCTTAAACATAAGATGATGTTACTTGCTCAATCTTTGACTCCTTCAAGAATAGTGTTGAATGTGAATTGTGGAAGGACTCACAAGCAGACAGATGGTGGGGAGTAGAGATCTGAGATTAGATCTTGCTCTAGAGAGAGATCCCAAGATTGTAAGACTGTTCTTTGTTGGAAGTGTGGCAAAGCTAGTCACCTCAATAGAGATTATCATGGCAATGCAATCGAGCCTTCTTCAGCAAATGTGGCAAAAGACAACAAGGAAGAAGAAGAGGACAACCTACTTGATGATAACTATGCTCTATGACACCAACGGTATGCACTTTGCACTTCATTTCAACAAAGAAGAAATGAATGGATTCTAGATTGTGCTTGCTCATACCATACGTGTTATAGAAGAGAGTTCTTTAGTTCTTACTCAATATCAAATGGTTCAATTTTGATGGAGAATGATCACCCCTATCAAATTGTAGGCATTGGATCTATTAAGATTCAAATTTTTGATGGCTTGTGTGCACATTGACTAATGTTAATCATATCCCTAACATGAAGAAGAACTTGATATCTCTTGGCGTGTTAGACACAAGTGGTCATCAATGGGAAGTAGTTGATTGTGCACTTTGAGTCATGGCTAGGAGAAAAGTCATCTTGATGGGAAATAAGCACAAGAATCTTTATGTGCTAGAGGGCAACACTATTTTTGGAGGAGTTCATGCTATTAGATCTCATGATATGATCAACTACTTGTGGCATTCAAGGCTAGGTCACATTAGTGAGAAGAGCATGTATATTCTTTGCAAGAAAGGCATTATCTCTACACTACGGTCTAGTAGTTTAGAATTATGTGAGCATTGTGTACTAGGGAAGCAACATCAGACTGCGTTTGGCATTGGAACTCATTGTTCTAAAAAAATTCTTGACTATATACATAGTGACATATGGGGCCCATCCACTACTCTCTCACATTCTGGAAAGCTATAATATGTATCTTTCATCGATGATTATTTGAGGTTTCTATGGATTAATTTCCTACATCAGAAGTCTGAGGTCTTTGTCACTTCCAAGAAGTGGAAAGTCTAAGTTGAGACTCAAAGTGGTAAGAAAGTGAGATTTCTATGATCAGAAAATGGCAAGGAATACACTTTTGGAGAATTTGAGGTGTATTGTCAACAAGAAGGAATAACTCACCATCTCACTACAGTATATACTCCACAACAAAATGGTGTTGCTGAGCGGCTCAATTAAACATTATTGGAGCAAATCAATTTTATCACATGTGTTTTGGGCTGAAGTTGTCAAGACTGCAACTTAGTAAATCTTTCTCCTTCCAGTGCAATTTATGACATGATAGCATTCGAGATGAGGCACAAACAGCCTGCAGATTGTAGTCATTTGATCATCTTTGGATGTAAGGCATATCCTTCATACCCAAGGACAATAGATTTAAGCTGGATCTTACTTCCAAGAAATATGTATTTCTTGGCTACTTGAGTAGTGTGAAGTGTTACGAGTTGTGGGATCCACTCACTTGTGAATAGATTGTCAATAGAGATGTTTTGTTCAATGAGTCTAGATCATCAACCAAGGGGGAGAAAGCTCACTCTCCTCCTACTAATGAGGGAAAATCTCCTCTAAATATTGTTGAGAGGGAGATTAATTATGATGGTTTTCATGATGAGTCACAAGAAGGTGCTCCTAAAGATGAGCAAGTTCCCCAAATTGAGGAATTACAAAGGCGTGAGGAGACTCCTGAACCTCAGCATTTGTCAACACAGAAAAATCAAGTAGAGTCATCAATAAGGCGGACGTCTAGATGCTCTATTTGTGCTACTAAACAATTTGGAAAATGGGCTGATTCAACACAATTAGGAGATGAGGATATCTCTTTTGATGACGATGATGGTATGGCTTTGATCTTGGAAGAAGTGGAACCTTCTTCATACAATGAGGCTCTAGCTTTGATGGAAAAGCTTGAGAAGAATGCAGCAATGCATAAAGAGATACAATCATTGATTGACAACAAGACTTGGGAATTAGTGAAGCCTCCAAAATATCAACAACTGGTGGACAATAAGTGGGTTTACAAACTGAAAGATAGCCTCACTGATGGATAAAAGAAGATTTACAAGGCCAGGTTGGTGGCCAAGGGCTTTAGATAAGAAAAAGGTGTGGATTACAATGAGGTCTACTCTTTAGTTGCTAAGTATGCCACTATTTGCTTATTGTGTGTACTTGTGACTCTCTATGGTCCTATCTTAGATCAAATGGATGGTGTCACTATTTTCCTCTATGCTAATTTAGATGCGGTGATCTTTATGAGACAGCCTATGGGCTTTGTGAAGAAAAACTAAGAAGATATGGTTTGCAGGTTGCTAAAATCCTTATATGGATTGAAGCAAGCCCCTAGATAATGGAACAAATAGTTTAATGATTTCATGAGGTCACAAGGATTTAAATGGAGTGTTTTTGATCCTTGTGTATACATGAAAAAGGTGAGTTATGAAGTATTTGGCTTCATCATTTTGGTACTCTATGTGGATGATGTGCTTATTGCAGCTAGGAACAGATCTGATGTTGATAAGCTCAAAGCTCTCTTGAGTTTGGAGTTTATAATGAAAGATCTTGGTACAGCAAGGAGGATTTTGGGGATGGAGATCCAAAGAAACTTAAAGGATGGGAAGCTGTGGTTAACTCAAGGGAAGTATGCTAGATAGGTACTTGCAAGATTTAACATAAAGAATTGCAAGTTTTTGAGTACTCCTTTAGCTCCTCACTTCAAGCTTTCATCAGCTCTTTGTCCAACAGATGCCGTGGAGAAAGGTTTGATGTCCAAGATCTCCTACAACAAGGCAGTGGGAAGTCTCATTTTTTTGATGATTTGCACTAGGCCTGACATTGCTCTAGCTATGGGCAGGACTAGCCGATACATGTCAAATCTAGGGAGGATACATTGGGAAGTTGTGAAGTGGATCCTCATATATCTCAAGGGTATGTTGGATTTTGGCCTTGTGTGTGATGCTAAATCTTACAATGCCAAATCACTTATTGGCTATGTAGATGCTGACTATGGACAAGATCTGGAAAGGAGGAAATCTAAGACAGATTATGTGTTCACACTTGGAGGTGGATGCATAAGTTGGAAATCTACATTGCAGAAGTACGTAGCTCAGTCTACTACAAAAGCTGAGTATGTAGCAGCGGCGGAAGCAACCAAGGAAGCAATTTGGTTGGAAAGGCTTATCATAGAGATGGGATTGACTCATGATATTGTGAATGTTCATTGTGATAGCCAGAGTGCTTTACATCTAGCTATGAATTAGGTAATTGACAATTGAGTGAAACATATCGAGGTCAGGTATCATTTTCTCAAATAGGCTATGTTTGATAAAATGATTGAGCTAGTCAAGATTGACGGTAAACTCAATCATATTGATGCTTTTATGAAAGTGATTTCTCAAGAAAGTTTTTTGAGACATTGTGTCAAACTGCAGATGCTACATATGGGCACAAGTAAAGTAGACTAGCAGTTGTGTTATCTCTATATATGACTTTTAACTATCCTGTTTAGGCTACGGCTTAGTTCTTGTTAACTCTAGTTTATAGAGGGACCTATGTTAGGCTTCCTTCTAGGACTTCCCATAGAGAAATCATATAGGTTATAGAGGTTATGGACCCCAAGACATGAGTCAATGGGGAGATTGTTAGGAGTTAACACAGGTCTTGAGTAACTCGAGTTAGTCTGATTGTGATCAGTTACATATGGGCACAAGTAAAGTAGATTAGCAGTTGTGTTATCTCTATATATGACTTTACTATGTACTGTTTAGGCTACGGCTTAGTTCTACTTAACTCTAGTTTACAGAGGGATCTATGTTAGGCTTCCTTCTAGGACTTCCCATAGAGAAATCATATAGGTTATAGAGGTTATGGACCCCAAGACATGAGTCAAGGGGGAGATTGTTAGGAGTTAACTCAAGTCTTGAGTAACTCGAGTTAGTCTGATTGTGATCAGTTAGTCTACGACTGGACTACTATATGTGTAAGCTAATAGAAGCTCTCAACGACACATTAGTCTGATCATCAGTAATGTTAATTGTGTGTTCCCGTGGATGTAGCCTCAATGAGGTGGACCTCGTATTTTCTTGTGTAGACCATGGTGCATGCATTACCTGTGTATTACTAAATTGGACAGACACTTATCGTCTAAAACTTTTTTTAAGATCTGGAACTTTAGAGTGTTTTCAAGGTTTCTTTTATCAAATAAGAACTAATTCTAAAATAGACTTTTCCAAGGATATTAAATTTCTAATGAAGTTGGAAATTTTTTGTAAAACATAAATATGATGCATGTAAATCTTCACAAATACACATCTAAAAACTTAGTATAGAAATATATTTTCCAGCATATGTTTGTCAACATATATTGAATGATAATATGTTAAACTGGTTTCTAACTGATTAAGATTGTATACTTGAGGTCCATGATGAGCTCATTCGTAAACTTGTTGCTTCTAGTAAAATAAATTTGTGCAAAATCTGTATTTAATTCGTGATCACATGGAATATTTTAAAGTCTTCCTAGTTCATTTAAAATTCTAATGTAAGAAATAAAAATTTGAAGATATATCAACTCTATACACTTTTGAATAAAACTTGTGCTTCTGAATATTTATGGGGAAGATAGTCAACAAGCATAAAATACATGGCACTAAGAATTAAGAAGTAAAGACTAGATACCAAGTTGATATTAAAGGTTTTTCGGATTTTGGAAGTTTAAATTGCTAATTAAATAAATTCTCAAACAGGAAGTTAAAGGAAGCTATTAAGGAGTTTAGTAAGATCTTATGCTTTGATACGCAAGTTGGTGATGATCCTTAACAAGGTTAGTAAATGCTACAAGAAAACATATGCGGGTTTTGATCTTGGGGTAGTTAAGTTTTGTAATAAAGCATTACTGAGTAAAATGCATAAGGGAGAAAATTAATTATATAAATAATTTTTACGGGGGAATTAGTTAATTTAGAAGTGTAATTTCAAAGTCTAACTTCAAGAGCTTTTAACGTACCACAACCACTTTTACAGTGATGTTGAGATTCTAAGCAAACTCTACAAAATACCATCCCATACAGAAAATTGATTAAAAATGGTTTTCATATTAGCTTATTAATTTATTTATTAGGAGTAATTTGAAAGAATTAAATGTATATACAAGATATACACGAAGAAAAATGAAAATAATAAATAATATCGTGCTGATATCTATTACTTTACGGTAACAAACTTACTCTAAACAAACCCATAGAATTTTGGTGAAATTTTCTAACAATAGAAATAATGATGAATATTTCTGCTTTAAAATGTGTCGACCAATATCTGAATGTTAAACTTATTCAAGACACTAGCTCGTAGTAAACAGAAGTCTTTATAAAAGATGAATTGTTAAGCGAGCTGTAAAGATTGCAGCCCATTCCTCTCTTTCCCGAGGAGGGAATAATGCTAAGACTCAAGGACCGAAAGGAAATTACCAGAGGCACATTCAACTTCGTATCCCGCATGGAACTATGGGCTGAAAGTTTTAAGAAGACTCTAACACATCAAAGTCTCCCATGACAATATGTACGTAAAGGATTCTTGGTAGCTGAACAGCAATTGCAATTGAAAGTGGCCATAAACAAAAAGAAAGGACTTCACTGCCCAATGTAAGTTGTGGGTCTGCAACTCGAATTGTCTGTATATCATCAATTAACGAATGTGAGAACGGTCAAGCAGCAAGGCTCAAGGTTTGGTTTCATGCGACTTTCTAGTCGGAGTTTAGACTAAAAGATTAAATAAGGGAACAAACGTCATACATCTTCGTGTCTCAGAAACAACCGTAAGGGTACAAATCGAACATAGTTTTCTAAGTAGACTACCGACATATCAATTCGCCAAGGCAAAAACCGGACAAATATGACACTGTAAGATTTGAGAGATTCCCCAGATTATTTGGCCTGGAATGTAAGATACATTGCAGGCCACATAATATTGCCAATTCATGTTTCACGACTCTGGGTTATATGAACGATATCCCTGTCAAAGCTCCTCCAGTCTTCCTAGTAGTCCAACGCAATTGTAAAAGGTGGGACTCTAAAGGGTTGGGTAGATTTGAAACGATTACTTCTTTGACAGTCGATTACAAACTATACAAAAAGTTCTGAGGTTCTTGTTACGAGTCTAGTCAGTTAGTCTAGCCAGGTGGATGATTTGCACTTTAGATTTGTAGCCACAACTAGTCATTGAAGCTCGGTACGAAAATAAGGTTCGCATCACGAGCGTTGTCAAGCACGGAGAGACAATCAGATAAGCTCCATGACAAGGGCTTGCAGCCACATTGTTCTATGCAGATTTAGAATTTATACTAGTTACAAAATAGACACACACGTGCGTAACGGAACAAATAATTTTACCACCAAAATTCTCGAACTCCTATGTACACAACATGATGAGACAGTGACTGCGTGATAGGCGGCAGATTGTACTAATCTGGTATGAACCTAAAACCCTGAGATAGTGAATAGGGTTAAACTCTCATGAATTTTCTATACCCACTACTGGGTGTTCTCTGACGCTGGGTTTCTCTTCTCTCTAGACCTCAGTTGCCCTGCCCAAATTGGACGGGATACTTGTATTTCAAATCTGATGACTTTTCAACTACATCTGCAGCCAGCTCAAGCTTAAAGCTCCCCTAGGCGTACAGAACATGAATAATCTTCAATACGCTACAACGACACTGTGCATGAATTTCAAGTACAAGCAGCTACGGCTCTGAACCTTGGTATCTAATATTGAGGGAAGGCAAAATCTTATGAATACACTTTCCTTCTTAGAGGAATTTTGACAGAAGAGAATGGCTCACAGCTACAGGGGAAGGGCCGTGTTGCAAACTTGACAAGTAATCGGAGATGAGACTGTATGTCACTTGCCCACTTAACCTGATGCAGGGTCAATATCTTCAACACCTGATGAGGTCGATGCCTTTATTCTCATTTTCTCAGTTTCTGGCTTCTTATATTTGTCGTCACGTCATGGCACCTGTGTCTGATGCTCTAGTTGCACCATCTGCGCTTGGATGGCAGGCGTTTGAGGAATTAGAGGTACAGGAGCATTTGAATTGGATGTATCCTGCACGGATTAGCAACAAGGTTGGTTAGCCATATAGAGAGAGATCGATTGATCAGCTAGCACAATCATATGACTCATATCGTGTACCTAAAGTACCATCCTTAAGTAGCATCTTCAGTTCTCCATTTCCTCTAAAGAAAGGGCACGACCGACGGACCTGTAAAGGTTGAGTGTGTATATTTATAGTTGTGTTCTGATCTGGTGTGAAGTCGTCCAAATTTGGTTCTTCTTCCATTCTACGAATATTCCTTCGTATGACTCGTTCGTGCCAGCACTCCATAATCAGTCTAGCAGCTGTGCCGAGTCCCAGAACCACTAAAACACCTGCACGTCAACAACACAACCCGCACATAACCATCAGACTACCTACACCATAACCCGCCCGATAGACAGGAACTAGGGATTAATTTAAATTCGCAAGCATTAATACTGTGATTAGAACGGATATGAAGAGATGTACATTCCAAGTTAGCAAATAAGTATGAAGTCCTGCGAAAAGGATCTACAAGAGGATCTCGTTCATCTCATCGCCCAAACTCTGGTGGAATGACTTTTTGGAGCACCCTCGATACTAACTCAAGATTGCGAACGGAAAGCAGTTGCTGACAATCGGCACCATTCTAAAAAGTGAGGGCATAAAGCTGTAAAACTCCATTACAACATCAACGATTTTCGGAAGGCTGTGTTGACTTCAGCCATCTCCGATTAACATGATGTTCAAAGAACGCTGAGATAACATCAAGGACGGAAAGGACCCGAAAAGCTAGAGGGTTGGTAGGAGTTCTTAAATCTCCACCGTAAATAACGCAAATTCAGAAAAAGGTAGCAGTGGAATGCTTCAGGTCAAGACAAGCAAAACACAGAGGGGGAAAACCCTGCATAGATTGCTGAGAGTTGACCTACGGGAACCAAGCTAGAACTACTGCACAGCGCACAGTGGAACAACGTCCAAACTACTGGCTACAAACCCAAATATGATTGCTGCAACTTCCAAGGCCATGTCAAGCCTTAGTGACATGAATGAGCTAAAAGTTCAGAGAGTACCAATGATAATATTAACAGGCAGAGCAGATGCTCCAAGGAAAATGGAGATGAGGACATCAAACAATAGCCCCGCGATCAGGATCAGCAGCGCCGCCCAAAGAGGGTGAAACCGAGCCTAGCCAAAACAACAACACAACAGACCAACAGGGCAGGTCGATTACATGGGGCTTTGAAGAAAAGCTACTGCGCTCTAGAGCTTACCAAAAAGAAAGCCAATAGGCATGGCAGCATATCCAATTGAAGCTGAGTCGGTGACATCCACGAAGAGGTACGCCATGAAAGCAAATAAAAGCAGCCAGAGCAGCATAATAGTAGGATGCCGCCTTAAGGTCATAAGCAGCACAGGTCGCATGGGTATGCTCAGATCGAGGCGGAGTGGCCCTACCCCTTCTGCTCGCCTATGGGCTCCATTATTATTATATTGTCCACCGCCAACCCTCCATACCCAGAAATGTGGCTGCAATCAACATTCAAGCTCTGGCTCAATATCATAACCTACTTTCCAGAAGTCCCTATCCTAACTAACCACAGTCTTCCATCTTTGCTCGGCCTGAAATAGCTATTTTCAAACTGTATTAGGCTCGACATATGCAAGAGACGCTAAGACCGTCGTGTTCAATGCGAATGTTTAAAGACTCTTATATCATATACATAAACCAAGATAGTTAAGCTTCGGTGCAACAAGCCACTCTTACCGTTGGCTGTGATGATGGAACAGCTACGTTAGTCGCCACATGCCTACAAGACCACCACTAATATTAACCTTCAAATCCCAGCAAACATTTCTTACTCTCAGTAAAGGGTATAAGCCAGACTTCCTGTGGGATTAAACACAAGAGAACGCTGTGCACACGCGTATAACGGATAGTAGAGATCAGGCTCTGGCACCATAATGTTACTCAAGAATCCCCGTTGAACAAATTTCCATTTTTCAGACCATAACCCAACTATTATCGACTGGCGTGGTAAAAGATATGGTAGCAAACTAAATCATCGGTACTACGCACGCCTTCATCCCTGGCATGACTGATGGCACATTGAAGTTGGTAATACTCACTGGCAAACTTCGCACTTATTCGTGCCCTTGTTTCCAAACCAGTGTTCGATACACGATCGGTGAGCTTTGGCAAGCTCACCCCGACAATGACAGCCCAGCTCCATTACCGGTTCCTCCGAGTGTTGCTGACATATTCTGCAGCGAATCGAAGAACACAGAGGAGTTAGCATTTGCACGCCAGAGATCACTCGGATACAGGTTAGCTAGCATTTCTCTACTTTGCCAGTAAGAAGGAAAGATGCACCCTGGCATTTAAGGTCGAAGAGAAAGGTCACAATACTTGTTCTTTGGTAAACCTTCGCATCTCTTATCTCGCTAATTAAGTCATCTCCATGGAGATGAGCAACCAACATGGGCTGTCGGGCAAACGGGCCACAATGCTAGGAGTGAGCAAACTGCATATATTCAAGCTATAATGCTGCGACTACGGCGAAGGTGCGTGGAGAGCTTCACAGCACGACTTAGTTTACTGCGCGGGATTCAATCTTATTCCAGGTCGACTCGGGGAGAACGAGCGATAAAATTAATTGGTGATCTGCAGAGGTCAAAGCCCCCGAGAAAACCACTAGGAAAACTGCAGGACAAATGATGATAGCAGAGTCCAGAGTGTAAAATATGACCACCAAAGGGGCACCCTTCGTAGACGACGAAAGCGAACCATGAAGAGTCCCTGAATTGCCATTACTTTCAAGGAGTCTTCTATCAACAAGAGATCTCGTTTTCCTGGTAATACTCCCTGGTAGTACTTATTCTGCGGACGCTCCATTAACACATAATGATCTAAGGTGAATTTCGCAAGGGCTCTGAGCAGCAAAAGTGCAAAGAAGTCTTAATATCTCGCGTTTTGATGGAAAGAACAGGAAAGGAAACCATGCGCAGGAAGTTGGAACATACCGGCAAAGCTCACCCGTCGCACTGTCGACGCTGAAATTGCTAGTAGTTCGTGGAATAGGGAATCCTTTATAGCCATCCATTTCATGTAGCTTTAAACTATCCTTAATCAGGATGTCCACAACATGACTGTCAGTTTTCTTCGGCACTGCAGGCGCCTCGGCTGTACTACCGGTAGTCATGTCCGAGTGTGAAACTTGGACTTGTGTCGTTCCCGCCTCTGCTATAACCACCGGTAAGGGCACATCCTCTTTGACGACAGGTTTCGGTACTTGAAACTTCACGCCACTTCCTGCTGCTTGAGAAACACTCAAGCTCCCATTTACACGACTAGAATCTGCTTCTGCCACTGTCGGCTCTGTCTCCCCAGATCTTGGATCCCTTGACGATGATGGACCAGAGTCATATGCCTGTTGGCTAGGCATGTTCTCTCCTTTCTCTGAAGATGTATCTACATTCCGCTCGCTACATTCGGCCCCAAGATCCAAACTTTCTATTTCCTGAGAATTTTTAACAGCATGTACACTACGGTCTGATCCACGCACACTAGGATCCTTCTCGTTACTGACTGACGGTTGCATTTGCTCCTGATTTCCTGTATCGAACTTTGACACCTCTGATAGCTCCATCACAAGACACGCGTTGCTAATCTTTACTCCTTTGTTTCCACAACAGCCTCCACCATAATGCACAACATCAAGAATTTGCAATTCACTTCTGTTACTATACGGTCACTGCTTACTTTACAGTTTACGAGTGCTTGTGACCGAACAGTTAAATCCATCCGAGTCCCACTGACCCTGAAGAGAAAACCGCCGCTGGATGAAAGAGGTCATCAAGATTAGTCCATGCAGTGGAAGTTCTCGCAAGACAAGATGGACCTGCACATGAGTAACATATCGAATCATTAGCCAGGGGGCAATTGACTATGTAGCCGAGCATGCCAACAGACACACACCGCAGCACATTGCTGCGTAAATATCGCAGGAGGCAGAATGAACGGCTACTACCAAGATGACTTCAACTTCTTTAGATTGTACATGCAACTGGAGGCAATTGCAAAATTCCGGATGAAGCCAAAACGACGTCGAGTTCTGACAGAGACTGATGATTCTGGATCAATTCCGGCAGAATTTTCCTGCCCCAAGAAGCCCTGTCTCGCAACTAACAAGATTCCACAGTATCATCTGTACGGAACTAGTATGGACTCTTCAGACACGCTGCAGGCGCTAAGCCCAACTACCGGTAAGGCCTTCGCAGCCCCAGGTGCCACTAAACCATAGCATTTGGATTTCGAAGTAAATCTTTGCGATGTTCAAGCTTTGTAATGTCGATGCGATCAATCGCAAGTGTGCCGACACCCCTGTGCTTCAAAGCAACCATGGGCAGAGGAGAGATGGCCAAAATTCCAAGCTCACAAGTGTGCGGTAATCCCCGTGCGTCAATATCTGGAATGGAGAGACGAATATGACGCAATCCAGATCCTAGTTGAATCATAAAGTGAAGTAACTTACATCGATTAGGCACGTCCAGTGTCATAGAATATCTACGGCCACTTGTCGGCTGAGAATTTATATGTACAATTAGTGATAACTGTTCATGCTTTGCCGGTTCCCAATGCTTCAAATGATGTCACTCCAGAGTAAGAACCGCTGACCACACCAGAAAGGACCAATTATGTACAAATACAGTGGCCAATCGACGGAAATCCTCCAAAAGCTCAATTGATTGTTCGCAACAATGGACAGATGTGTCCAGATTTCTACCACCTACTCACCAGGTAGGAGTGACAGATATTTCTCCATCAGTGGAACTGTATATCACCTACTTTGCAGTTCCAAGTAAGTGATGGTCGAATTCCTAGCAGTTCGAAGTAAAGACATACGGAAGGTATTGCGCATGATGTTACAAGGTTCGGGAACCAACCTTAACACAGACCAGAGGATATCGAGAGATGTCGGTCAAACACTATGTACACACGCAAATTTCGCTGACGGTCAATTGTCTGAAAATGGTGACTTCCTGGGAATAGCACAAAACCTACAAGCGCAGCAGCTAAACAGCTTAGCACTCATGAACAACCTTGCCCAAGAATCTCAAAAACGCCAGCCCTGAAGAACGTCCGCAATCAAATCGAAACGGATTCCACTCAATTGATCCTAAGTACAAACAACTCCTGCTGATCCAAGTTTCCCTCCCCCACAATTCATCTCCCCCGACCGAGACACACAAACAATCCCCTGACTCCCTAATACCAAACCACAATCCGATCCTCGACGCCTCCTCTCCCCTCACCAATTTCGACCACCACAACAGGAAAACCAAAGAAACATCAGAGTGACGACGAGCACAGAACAAGCATGGTCTTGTACCAACGCACTCAAATCACCTCCAAATCCATCAAAATCCACGGATCCGCAATCCTTGAGGTCCAAACCTCCGTATGCCGCTGTTTCCACCCCACGGACGCACCTGACCAGCCAAAGGCGCTGCGCTGCTGCTGCTGCTTCTGCTGGCGATGTCGTCGAGAAAACAACAAGCAAGAGCTAGCACAGCACACAGAGAGGGGAGCCTGCGCAACTCTTACGAAGGAAAGGAACGGGAGAGGAGCGGAAAGAGCAGGGAAGAGAAAGGGCAGCACTCGGAAAGGGAACAGACCAGGTTTCTAGTCTTTACAGTGCCTTGGTGTAACCGGGAATTCAACCGACGAGCTCGGTGGCACCAGGTACGCTGAACACTAAGCACACCATTATTAGCGCTAACCTCTTAAGTAGCAAATGATTAACTTTTTGATTAGCAATTAGCGGGGTTCAACTACAGCCGGGTATCCATAGCCACTCTGCTGCTGTGTTTAAGTTCATTGTAAGCAGACAGACATGAAATCTGAATCTATCTTGAGTCAGCAGAGGCACAACAACAACAAGAAACGTGGGGGCTTGGGGAGGATGAATACGGGGTATCTTCACTTTCGTAGTAGCAACCGATACCATACCCTTCGGTACGTTTCACCACTAAGCAAGCAAAGCTAGCAACGTACACACTTGTAGCATCTTCAGAGGCAGCCAGCTTGGTTTGTTGCTGACAGTTCACCTGATGATGAGTGGGCTAAGAGTCTCGTCTTTCTACTTCTTTTCAATTCAGTTGTTTCGGTCTTATATGGTAGAAAGTTTGTTTATAAAACTCCTTCTTTTGGTGTATATAGAATGGATTAAGTTCTCTAAGCTCATTATCTACGAGCGTATCTACTGAACGTCGAGTGCCCACAAGTTCCCTGGTCCCACCAATGTAGAAGGTTGGTGACAGGAATTGTTCCCAGTTTCGGATATTAGGCAATTTTCGTGGTCAAATTTTCTACCCATAAAAGAAAGCAGAGTTTATGCAGTAATTCCTTCGCACAAAATAATAGTTCAAATAATAATTCAAAATAATTGATGTTGTTCAAGATGTTAAATCGATAATAAAGTATTCTAAAGTGATGTTTGTCTGCTCAGGTATTTTTTATGGAAACGTTGGATTGAGAGTAAGACTCAACAGTAAGTAGAAGTAGATATACCTTGCAAACAGAGTTCATCATTTAGTTTTTACTGCAAGAAAGATACTTATGTAAGTGGTTCCTAGATATGTTGAGTTGGGAATGTGTCCTAACCTTCTATAAATCAAATATATGTAATCTTAACTCATTAGGGAATCAAACATATGTTTGCAAACGAGCGATTAAGTTCTTTAGTGTTGTAACGTTAAAAATAAATTCCAATAATGGTGAATGTTAAAGTCTTAATATTTTCCTGATCAGACAAAATCTTTTCTGTAATTTATATTAAAATCATTGTCATATAAAAAGAACAACCTATAGTATACACGAATCTATCCCAGACCTCAACCGTTTTTAAGAGGTCATCAAATGTACATTGTGTTATTAAAGCTGCGGAATCTAGCTACTACACTCGGTTCTTCCTCAATTTGATGTTAACTAATATAACCAATATCGTAAGGGAGGCCACCCTCCAGTCAAAGTCATTCTTTCCTCGCTGGAGATAAGGTTTTTGGGCATGACAATCGAAAACTATAAGGGAGGTCAAGAGTCAGTCAGTCTTCGTTACGGTCGGAGAAGAGATGGGTTCTTGGTCAAACTGGAAGACAATTTTCGTAGTTGTTTGTAGACTTTGCCAGAACCTTCATAATGAAGAATATTTCAGTCTTTCAGACCTTTTCTGCAGCCTCTTGCTTGTTCTACAAGTGTAGTCTTACTTCGTAGGGTGGCTTGGACGTGCATAAACGATCTACAAGCATAGAATAACAAAATGGAAAGACCGAACAAAGATAAAACTATAGAAAGACAAATTTAATAGGTAAAATAGAAGTAATCCTCACTAGTAGAAACCTAAGAGGTAAAATAAAACGAAGCCTCACTAATAGAAAGATGTTAGTGGGACAAGAATAAAACCAAAGAAATTAAATGAAACTAAGCTTCACTAATAGAAAGATATTAATAGGACTTTGATGGGGATAAGCCCCATGAAAGATAGAAGTATCCTAAAAAGTAACATGGAAAGATGTTAATGGGCCTTTCATGGGGCTAAGCGCAATGAGAGAGAGAAGCATGTTCTGTGTATCATAAACTTCCTACGAACTTTCCCTCGCAATACCAAAACCGTTCTGCTTCTTACTTTCTAGTCAACCAACAACAATCATCAATCGATACTCTTCTTAACATTTCTGGGAGTTCATGTCATGATGACCTACCAAGGAATTTCAACCCAAGTTCGATTCCAACATCATGAACGATATTCGGATGTGCATTAACACTTCAATTCGTAGATTCTCCTTTCTGTCGAAACCAACCGTGTCAGTATAGCATCTGGTAGTAAACGCACCTGGTTCCACCAGTGCTTCTTCACGGGAAGACTTTCTATACAAAACAAGGCTAAGTTTCCAGTCTGATTCGAGTCTGAACCTACAGTATCTAGCTTTCCTACCATGGAATCCACAGTATCAGTATTTTCAACCTGATAACTCGTGCACCAGATGGTCTTACAGCATTCTGTGATGATTGGATAGGGCACTACAGTGTGCTTTTCAGGAGACTGTAAAGCATAAACCTGCGACCATCTTGAACTGCAGAATCGGACATAGCTGCTCCGAAGTCTTCTGGTATAGCTCGACATTTCCTTGTCACCAAAACAGTCATTCTTCGCTGTAAGCATGTGGTCTTTCCTAGTCTTCCTCCAGACTGTTGACATATCCGTGCGCTGGTGACTCTATTTCTCGATTTGCGAGTAAAATATCAATTCATGCAACTTGCTCTACATTTGCCAGCAGGGATTGGACAATTAGCTCGCGATGATTGTGGAGAAATACGCAATTCTTGTTCGGTTCCATATGAAGTGAAGTCGGAAGAAGGTTAGATAGATATGGTGTTGCTGGACAAATCTGAAAGAACGATATAAAATTGTTGAGGAAAGACAATATGTGGTCCACAATTGGGGAGTGCATAGGACACCAGTAGTAAGTAGAAGCATGTTTTAATTGTCAATTTAACGACTGCCATCTATTTGTTGGAACCTTAGTGAGTATATAATGTGAATGAATAGTTTTGGAACGCTTCACATGACAAGAGATAGTTAGTAGCCAAGAAAACAACTCCCAATTGACCAAATATGGGAATAAAAAATGAAAGAAAAGGGTATAAACTCAAGCATTTCCGTACCTTCTAATCTTACTCGTCACTTTAAATATTCTAACTTATAGAATGGTTTTCAAGTTTAGTGCAAGTCTAAATATTGGATATGGACCAACGAGAGATATGTTACATTCAACAGATAAGCATGTCCAAATTACACACAGTTTTCTAAAGTGTGTTGTGATTTGACATGTTTAACGAAATAAACCTTGATATTAAATCCCGATATTGATTTATTTGGAGATTTGTAGACTGAGAATAGAAAATAAAGTTGCTTGCTTGGAAATTATGATTCTCTTTTCTCGCCAAGATAGTACATCTTTGTCATCTTTTCGTCTTGATATATATTCCTTTAAAATCTTCAAAATATCCGTGTAATTTAGGGAATCTATACGAAAATAGAACATAAGTCTAGAGACATCATGAGAAGAGTTGACACAGTAAACACCTAGGAATAAGTTAAACTAATGAAGGTTGATATGAGATGTGTCTACCAAGTAATAGCTGAAAACTTCTAACAAACTCATCTAACCAACTCGCTTCTCATGCTCTCCAAAATTTAAACTAGTCCATTCACAAATACAAGTATAATAACATTGGTACTCAGCTAATGTTTCCATAATAAAAGTTGAGATAGAAAGTCCATACATTCTCTACTAAACTTGATTAGCACCTAAACGCATCTTCCTCCTCCTCCAGATCAGTAACCACGCAGACAACATACACAAACAAAATGGATCGAGAATCAAGAAGCACCTGAAACTCAATCTCTAGTGCACAAGGAATCTCCAGATGTTCGACGGAAAGAAGCGCACACCTAAAAGTCAGTTCCTGAGGGGCAATGAGGTTGGGAAGGAAGAGGGAAATAAATGACTGGCAGAGGTCAAGGTTGACCGCCATCTCCCGGTTTTGGAAAATGCGAGGGTGCTCTTTATTACGCAAGTCATTTTCTTTCTTTATTGATAAATATGCGAAAACTGACCTTTTCTGCCAAGATGCAAATAATTACCTGCCGTATAGCCCTTTAATTCCTCCATTTTTACTTTATGCAGGTTACAGTACGAAAGGCATTGATTCTAGTGACATCATTGCTTTGACTATTAGGACATATTGGGATGGGGTAGCATAAGTTTACATCATTGTGGGGACAAAATAGTTTATACTCTTGGTATACTATGAACATTTACCTTGATTGTGATAAATTATCGTTAAAAGGATCAGTTTAAAAAAGAACCAGGTCTTGAACCTCATCACATGGACAGCAGAAAAGAGATATTGGGAATTTTAGTGTGATAGGTTATCCAGCAAATACTTTTAAGGTTGGATAGGGGACTAACATTACGTTGTTGGGTTGGAGAAACAATGCGGATTTAAAAAGTTGTCATAGAGTCTCTGTACCATACTTTATGAAAGTTTATGAAAACTTTTATATACGTACCTCTACAGGTGGTTTTGAAAAAAAAGGTGACATAAGTAGATTTTTGTGGGAATGTTGTCGGAGTACATACCAATGCCGTTCCCATCCCTAAAAGCTCATTAATTATGTTATTGAACTAAGAAATTAAACGTCCGGAATGAATTTATTCATATGTAACTGATTTAACTTTTCTAGCCAAGCTTTATCTTTATCAGATATTGGATGAAACCGTAGACATAGTTGGAGACAGTCAGAAATTATATGTGACATGAATTCCTTTCATATCCTTCTTTGAACATGGAATCCTACTCTTGATTAATTCTGACACTTGATTTCTGAAGGTTTATCTTAGTTATTATGTGAACACTCAAATTTGTTTTATATAGAGGTTTTGCAAAAGCTATTAGAAATTCTCATATATCCAAGTAACTGCTTATACTTTCAATACAGGAGAATCATACTCCGTGTATTTCGTGTATTCATAATCACACTACTAACTGGAAACTGACTAATAACACTTAAAACAACTGAGTTCTTACAAAAACGATGTTAAGAGCCCGTATATGAAGCTTAATAAAGGCACTCATTATAAGCCGGGGTTCATATGAGTTGACTTCCTATAATTATGGCCTAATGTTATCCATATTAACTACATACATGCATAGTTGATGACTATACTTTTGTCCGATGCGAAAACAAGCAATATTGTGACCATAAGTTCTTTAGGCCAAACCGTCCCTTTATCGGACTACTTGTTAACTTTATCGGAGAGACTCTGGTTCTATCTAATAATTATCTGTTAGCAAATTGCAAAGGGAATGCAATTTGAGTATTTGTGCTTGAAACTTGAAGATTAAAAGCCTTTTCAATTATCTATTCAAACAACGATATTTACAATATTTAAGTCAGCATATCAACATAGAAGAAATTTCAGTGTATCTTTACAGCTTCCGGCTTTTAAAATAAAAGGTCGTACTCTATCAGAGCTACTTTAGGATTCCTTATACAGAAAAAGATCCAAATTTTTTCACAACATATAACTCGATAGCGTGTATTGAAATTCCAACAGCAATGCCGTATTTTCAACTTGTGGTTTGTTATTCTTCTCAAAATACAAATTAATGCTTCTGTATTATTCAGTGCTTCAAATTTTCAAGTCCTGCATGACATGACATGACCTTTGTAAGAAATTTGTTGGAGCGTCATTCAAAGTGATAAAATAAATATTCAATCTGTGCGACAAATAACTGTATGACAATGATACACATCATTTTTATGATGGTTTTCAAGGACATATGAATAGCAGAATTTTGATACTTTCATGCTCTAACTTATTCAAAGGTAGTAAGATAGGATGGTAAGATGGGATGGTGTCACTAAATTTAAAAGCTAGAATCCCTCCACATTGAGATAGGATCGTTTCTTTATTCCAGACTTATCTAAGATCTATTCAGCAAATAAAGTATAAATAAGACCAAATTTAGGGAAGAAATATGTTCTCAATCACCATCAACATTAGCTGGTGTATATTATATGCAATGCATTATAGCATCCAATACCATCAAATTAAATTGTAAAAAAAGTTCTTCCTAGGATTTCTTTCCAATCAAATTTGTTAACTACCTTTACTTTTAACTTTGAATGAGAAATCCTCTTCGGAATAATTTCCCGAAAGCTGTTTACCGAAACTTTAACCGGAACTAACACTCCATTGATATTTGATTTATCAATAAGGGGTCACTTTTATAAAATTGAAAATGATATATATGTATGTCTGATCATAGTGGACTTATGAATAATATGAATAACCTAGATATAGTACACTCATATTCTCACTAGTTGCTATCAATGACATGTACTATACACATATAGTGCATGTATTGCAGATGCTAGGGATTGATCTATAATTTATAAATAAGTGATACCTCTATAAATTTGAATATGGTATATGCGTATATCTAATTATAATGGAAAATATGAATAACTTAGATATAGTACAATCATATGCTCACTTGTTATTATCAATGACATGTACAATATATATAGTACCTGTATACGAGTTTTCATTGATTACTTTTATAACATTTGAATATAATATATATGTATATATGTTGTATAATAATGTATAATGCACAATTTAAAACCAGTCTTTGTTGTACTCTTTCTCCATAGTAAGAGGAATTTAGAATCAGTCTATATTGCATTCTTTCTCGATAATAAGAGGAAAGGAAACCGGGGAGGTAGAAGTAGCGATCCGAAAAATCAAATGAGATAGATCTTGGCTACGAGATGGTCTTTCTATATAATATTTGAACTAAATTTTCTTAAAGTAAAACTACAACACTCTTGAAGGGGTTATCGCCAGGTTTGTTGGAAAGCATATCCATAATCTAAACGTAACTACCGTAATCTTTCTGTCGACTGTTGATTGGAGAAGCCGAAGCCAATTGGAACCGGAATAGTGGCCCCCCTGACTGTATTAATGAGTCAGTGTCACTTTGTTTCATAGTCTGTTCGTTGCAGTGTAGAGTTCTATAACCGAAACACAGTTATCCTTAGCTCACCATCTACAACGTGCCAGGTAGATCGTGGTCTGAAGCTGATCAATATGAGCTGACAAATTCCACCTGCATGGGATGCGAATCTATTGATGTTGGTAAAAGTGGTAAGTGCTAACATGCACTTACGTGTGGAAACAGGTCCATTCTGCTTAGCGCTAGTCTGTTTTACAACGGGAAATCACTTCCCTGTTTGAAGCAGGAATTGAATTGATTTTCTTTGTGTGTATGCAGTGTGGAAAGTGTGTCAAGGATTCTTAATACACTACGATAAAGACTCTAAGATAAAGATCTGGATTGGGTGTGGAAACTTAATTTGGCCCATGATGCCAGAATGTGATGAAAATATACAAGGATTCAACTCCGGCATGCACAAGTAGAGATATCACCATGCCAACTGAATTCAAGTATTCTATTACCGAAGTTGAAATTTAAGTTAGAGAGTTATTAATCGAGTTCAGATAATACAGTCAGCAAGGCAAAGACGTCTATGTTATTGCAGTGCTATAGGATTTGAATAGCTAGAAGGCGGGCTTCTATTTGTTAAGAGACGAAAGGCAAAAGTCATTTTGATATGACAGAGCAATAAGTCTGCATACTTAGAAGCTGCGCTTCTTTGTATATTGAGAGGGAATCGCAAGCTTTAGTATCGTGCAAGGTCCCACCTTATAGTCTATCTGTTTCTGGACAACGCGGCAAACCTTGACAAACACTTCGCTTCGCTCTGATTGACACAGCGCTGTGAAATGCTATGGGAAACTCTGGACTTTTGACAAATGGAGACGAGTTAGAAGGTTGACGACAGTTAATGACTTTTGGAATTCGGTCACTCGTTATGATCGAAGTCTTCAGCTCGTATCAAGCTGCTATTGCTGGTAGAGGCCAGAACCCAAAGTTGTGGCAACGTGGTGCGTGAATCGCGCGTACAAGTTATCATTCACTTTACCAGAAGGAATTCACCTTCAGTCATCTCTGGCATTCATTCTTTCGATATTCATGTTACGTATGTACACGACAGAGTTCCGCACGCACACTGCTGTCAATTTCAGGCATGAACGGAGGCGCTATCCTGCGGCGGAGGATGGCTGTTCTGGCCAGAATTCGACTACATTCTCTCGTGAAGTGGCTCATGAGCCTTTCTTTTGACCACAGGTTTCTCTGATAATTCTGCGAAGAGCTTCTGTGCTGGATTCATCACCTGCAGCCCTAAAACCAAAAGTTACTTGACAATGTCGACGATCTGTGAACAGGTGGTCTTGCCCCATGCGTGTTCCATTTCACCAGCCGCCAGGATTAATATCAGTTGACTTGGAAGGAAATCAATGTCCAGAGATTTGGCAGAATTTGTCGTATTAAAAGCTTGTCAACATTAACACCTCAGACGTTTTGCGGTATACGAGTTGGAATAGGGTGTTTGATCCCTTAAAACAGTCGGATGATATGCTAACCACTTGATAAGGAGAGTTTGTTCAGAAGCCTATGGTAGGGTTATTACGAATGAATCGGAAGGATCCACCTGTGCTGTCGCCATAAACCATCAAGATATGCAGCATCATTCTAGCACACGCGGTAAGTCAGGCTGTAAAGTACCACTGTATAGTGTTGTGGTTAATCGGAGTAAGTTCCACGGATACACGAGTGCAGTTTTTAAATGCAAATGCCGAAGAGTGGATTTCACGAAAACTCGGCCATTGTCAAGCTCGATACTGATTAGCAAACCCGAAAACTTTTCAGATGCTTCATAGCACTCGAACAGACTCCACAAGCGGTATTCTGCCGGAATGCACCTGTGGAAGGTCTAGCTGCAGCTCCTGTTCTTCTTGCTTTCCTACTTTCTGATTTTGTCCACATACGGTCACGACAGGTGATGATCAATAAGAGAAAGCCATTCAACCCGGACTGAACGCGTCCTCTCTTTGCTGACAACGTTTGAGAAGACGACAAAGTTGAATCATCTTGCGCATGGAGGACAAACATTGCTGGGATCCGGCGAGACGCCTTCGATGCCTCGCGTGAACACCAAGTGTTGTCAAGGCTGACTTGTCCTCGGCTATTGACCACCTCACCCAAAATGAGCCTACAGATGTTTCCATCTTCACCACAATCATCATGTGTCTACCTGAAGGTAAGAACGGTCTCTCAAGCAACGACCCACACCGCAACACGTGGTGCATGAGGATGGATGGCTGCAGCTACTTTTGCTTAAGGGACGGTACCTCCCCAAGTCAGATATAAACACTTCATCAACCACCGTTGCATCGATGCCAAAATGAATATATTTATCACAATTGAAGATCAAGGTCACGCACGATGTATGTCCCAGTCCTGAGTTGGTAAGGATGCAAGGAGACAAGAGCGATCTGAAGTCTTCTCAAAATCGACCTAGTCACCTCCCAACCTTGTAGTTTAAACCCGTCTTCGTCAAGGTTTTGACACATGAACTTTGATCCGTCCGAGATCTATGTTCGAATGAACATAGACCTGTACTCAACCTGCCGTGCTGAGGTTTACTGTCTCGCAGCTAAGGCCGATATAAAGTACTAAAGTTCGTTAGAGTTCTCTTCATGAAAAGGACATAATGCTCGCTAGGATTTTCTACACGCTGATGATGTTCATGGTAACGATGGAACTAGTAACCCTATATTTGACGAAAGCAGCAATTAGGTCAGCCATGGAGTCTACTTCTAGACATCCGTGAGTTGACAAAAGTTTGTTCGAATTGCCTTTGATCGTGCCGTCAGCTATGAGTGAGTCCGCTTATTTTGGATATCATTAGTCCTACTGTTGCAGATATCGTCAACATGTTCCCATCGAGAATGACAAAGAATTAACACGCCTTTGAGGCAATGCTTCTTTGCTTCCGACGCATTTTTTGCTCAAAGTACATACGTTCCAAAGTCTCCAGGCAGTCTGATGAAAACCTTGCGTTCTTCTGGAGTTCAAGGCACTTGGAGAAGGAAGGATGACTACAGTAATAACTCTGTCTTTGGGTTTGGGTTTGGCTTTACTTTACCAATCCTGCGATTTTGCCTTACTCTCTTCAAGCAGACGCAACTGCCCGTCTTGATTTCAGTTGTATTTGATGAGGCACAACAATGAAAGATGAAGAGGGCTCTGATCACTTAAGAGTTCCGATAGTGCTACTCACTCTCCAATCAGTTTCCTTGTCAGTCAAGCTAGAAACAGGATCTATGATGGCATTACTAGTAGAGCCATCACATCTGAAAAGGCTACGTGAATCTGCTCGATAGGATTCAGTGCCCTGGTATACTGTACAGTACCCTCGACATATTTTTTCTCCATTTGATCAATTGTTGGCAATTGATCTATCATACAGATGTAAGAACCTAAGTATGCAGCCCTATACCGTCGAGGAATCTCATCCACCAATAGCAGACTGGACAAGAATATGTCTTGCACTCGGTCGCTAAATTCTTCCCAGTACGGTACTCGTTACCTCTCCGCCCTAAATATCGTGAAACAGTATCTTTAACCAGTCATCAAATTATTACCAGATAGTTGCCCCGTTTTCGCCTTCCACCACAAGAGATTCTCTTTGATATTAACTAAACTGACACCTAAACAGTGAAGTACAGTTGGGCACACTAGTGGAATGGAAAGATTTTCATGGGAAGAACTCTATGCATCTTGTAAGAATTGTAAGAATCCATACTCTGTGGGTACTTCGCTTTATTCATCACTGGACCAGCAACGCATATTGTCTGTCAACAATTGTCCTCTTGTTTGTCATCTTTTATCACGGCGTTAAAGCAAATCAGAACATGATCGCGTAAAGCGTTCTGACCTAATCAGCTCAGCAACAATCAAGAATTTGCAGAAGTAACCCGTCTCAGCCCTAGGGATCTACTCAGTCTGCCTATCTCAAAAGCTCTTTCTCCATTATGTCTACTAGCTAACTTCGAGTTCCAATCTGGAACAACATTTGTCCTACACTGTGCTTTGGAGGGCCTTGTGAATAGTTCGAGGTAGAGTGTCTTGAGATTCTTTCCTGGGCTCAAAACTATGGTCCGTTCTGGCAACCTATACAAGTAGACCGCTTATTCACAAGTGCAACTTTCTGGAGTCCAGAAAGGTCGAGGTCCAGGTTGCAATGGATTAAAGGAAACGCTTACGGATGTAATCTGGCATACATCATGTTAGGACTACAAGTTTCAGCCATTATCTACGATCCCTTTTAATATAGAGAGGATGCTCTGTGTGCCAATTTGCTAATTAAGATGCGCCTCAATCTCAAGGGCGAAGACAAACGAGGAAAGCCAACTGCTTGGACTACATGAAAAGACAGGCTTGCTATCGAAAATAGCTTGAACACGAAGACTTTAGATCCTATTATTGCTACAGGTCCACACAAGTACAGACGCTGTTTAGGCTGTAAGTATCTTTTCTTTCTCAGCGCTTGAACTTCTATGTCAGTCGGATTATAGCTGTGAAGATAGGTCATAGTGACGACGTAGACAAAATGCTGGTTATATGCATTGTGCAAGTAATTCAACACCCTTTCCACAGTTCTTAGGCAACGCATGTAGGAACTGGTAAAAGGGTAAATGGCCCCAAGACGGGTCCATGCCGTATCAAACTCTGGATACTTTAGACAGAAACTCGAAACGGTTCGGGTTGAAACTTAGTAGTCGACAGGAACCAACAAAGCACTAAACCTCTTTGTCGGGTATGGAACAGCTTCACGCCTCTGGACTAAAAAGGAGAAGGGAGTTTCTTGTCACTCCTCCATTACTCCATTATGTCACGCCCATACAGATTGTCAAGACCAAGAGTCCCTATCAAGTAAATAGACTTGGCTAAAGCTTAACAAGCACTCAAGACTTACTCAGAATCCTGAGTGCTTGTTAATCAAATTTGATATATAGGAAAACCCGACAGTCTGCTGTGATCCGGCAGTCTAATGCTAACAAACAATCTCGCACCAGAGTAGCGCTCGATGTCTACAAAAGAAAGATCCCAATTAGTCATTTGCTCCACGTCAACTCCCGTTGATAAAATAAAAAGAAGGTTAAAGTGAAGTAAAACTTAGCTACTGTCGAAGTACCGTTGACAGTGTGATGGGATACATCAACACAAACAAGGATAAGTTTCGTTACTCCACAGAAAATATGATCAGACGGTTCAAGCGCTCTGAGAAAGACATAAGCAGGGCTACACCAATGCGAATTTCTCGAGTGAAAGAGTATTGCACACAAGTTTTGGAAGTCGGTATCTTCTTCATATCGTGGCAGTCTGGTTTAGAATACTAAATGTAATTTGATACTCATATGCAAGAGTAATAAAAGATCTTTCAGTAAGCTTCGTCAACGAGGAATATAGACAACCGCGGTGGAGCCAGCAGATTTATGTCTATCAGCTTTGAAGACTCGGATATCCATCTGTTACAGGCTGCCAGCTCAGACGCCATATCGGAAAATGGATGTCATGTTCCATAGACATCACTGTTGCTAGCAGGAATTATGAATGGCAGCTGCAGTCCATACACAGTACATATACTTCGCAGGGAGAACAGATTTTAGAATCACTGTCTGCCAATAAGAGGTACAGATAGAAGCACAGTTCACCACACTTCCGCTGATACTGAACAAGGAATTCTCAAACGGTTACACAGATGTTTAGGTCCCTAGGTGATGGCAGTCATCAAGTTCTTTTAACTCGATTCATAAAAGAGAGATGTTGAAAACGATGACTATGAGAAATGTACAAGAAAAAGAAGGTTCGAGAGCATGGCGAAAAAAAATTGCGTGATTGGAAAGTCAATTTGCTTTAAAACTCCGCACTAAAATGTATTAAGGACGAAACATGATCAACTTATCAAACTACAGGTTAGACTGAATTCATCGGCGAAGAAAACTCGTCTTTCATGATCAATAAGTAGACTAGAATCCGAGAGCCAACAAAACTAAGTACAGTCACGGTTTCGCCGTGATAGTCACAACCATTTGATCAGCAGACAGAGTTCAGTATCTTGTCACCTCTGTTTGATGTTTCGACATTCGTAAACAAAAGTTTCAGTACGTTACGTATAGACTCTGTATAAAGTACAGATAGGGACATTACAAATTTACTCTCCCTTCTCTTTCGATTAACAATGTGGTGACTCGCGTTTCTGGCACGTCCAGGCGACCTTCCCGCCGATGAGAATGTAGCGCAGGGTAGTCACGACTTCACCGGCTGAACGCGATGCCTTTGTAGTCCGATGAACATTCTACCTGCAAGATCTAATAGGCCGTAGAAATTCTCCCATTCCAATCTTCCTGCACCTGTCCCGTGGTTAAGGGAACTTAAGCTACGGAGGTTGTATCCGCAGCAGCCGAAGCACTTTCAAGCTCTGCCCTAAGCTGTTGTGAGAAATCGTCATTCACATCATCGTCATCCCAATCATCCTCCCACTGCTGAAGGGTTACCTTGTCGCCCTCCTCATCATCCCACTCTTCAGTCTCAAACTCCTCAAACTCATCGTCATCCTCAAAGAGGTCCAGCTTCACATCCTCCGCCCCACCTTTAGGGGCGGGCTCCGTAGCGCCTGCCATCGATGACTCTAGTAACTCCCCTGAAACTCTTCAAATCCCTAATTCAAAACGACCTGCACCCATGAAAACAACGACACCAAACGACGTAAACGAATTGCAGCGAAGAATGCAATCAAAGATGGACGCTAAAGCGTCGCAAGATCGCAGGATTTTCAAAAGAACCGGAATGTGTGGGAACTTACCTCAAGCTCGTCCTTCAGGTCCGCTACAAATCACGATCCAGTTACGCACGTTGAGTCGTCGATACGAGACCAGTCTCTGGACAGGACGCGCTTATTCTGGCGCACATTGCTCCTCAAACGACCGAACGAAGCTCTTCTGGAAGCTCTCTTGTTAGGGCATTTCCTCAATATTGTGTGATCTCATGAGAAATTAAATACGCATACTTTACAATCACAGGACCATGTACAAAATACATTTCACCTACCACTACTTTGCATGTTATACTTAAATGTTGTCTTCCTAATCCTAATATATAGTAAAATAAGAATTGTAGAAACAAATTCATAAAGTTTTCCTTAATATAGTTAGACGGGAGTAACATTTTTATTCTAAACTGAAAAAGCCTTGTGTCCCTACACAAGTCACATTAATCTATATATATTTATCAGATCCTTAAAATGTTTTTTATCATTCTGTATATTCCACAAATTTTGTACTTTAAGAATTGGATTACTTTTACATATATTTCCATATTTAGAAATCATTTGTCGGAGTCACATGCTATTAGCCCTTTTTGCGATGCACAGCACTTTGACTCGCCTCCATACAATTGTATCGCTTATTAATGAACTCAATGAACTTACAAAGTATGATACATGAATACGAAAAACTGTAAGATTTTTATTCCTTTAAAGAATCAGTAATATTTTAAAGTGTGTATAGATCCTTGGATAACCGATTTTTATTTAATTTAATCAGAATTCAATCACTCTAATTATTGAGAGACAAAATCTAAAGATCTTCTCCTTATATCCCCTTAGTGTTAGTTGATGCAAAGATATTACCTAAGGGTTTTTACAAGTCTTCTCATGTGACTTTTTCCTCTTCGTATCCCTTACTAATTTATTGGTCAAAAGTATATAAGAAGAGGACCCGAGCTTATGCACTATTCATCTACTCACCTTGGATCTTGCTGATAGAAATACCTATTGACCTATTGATCTGTTGATCAATAACATGGGGCTTAGCCCCATGTTACCTTTTTTTTTTCTCTCCCTTGTACGGCTTGATGGGGTCCTCCCATCCTTCATTTTTCCTACGCGGTCGCCTTTTATATTTATTGATCTGTTGGATAAATACCTATTGATCTGTTGTAGCTATTTAAAGAGTCTTTACGAGGTTACAGGTCTAAGGTGTATCGGGAGACACGAGGTTATATGAGGACCCTGATGTTGCAAATAAAGAACTCCTAACCTTCATTCCAGATGCTCCCTTGTTCATACATAGACCTTAGGTTTCTGTCCATGTAAGCGACAATAGGGTGTTGTTTTATGACCTCTACGAGATGTGAACAATAGTCACGTTTCCAGAGCTAGTTGTGACATTTTCGCTAGTAGTGGTGTTAGTTATTCACATCCTAAAAACTAATATAATTATTTGAAGCGATTGAACCCTGAATTTTGTGTTGTAGCAAAGAATAAAGCGGAAAAAGCCACTGGACATGCTATTTAAATGAGATCATAAATTCTATTTTGTTGTCCTAATGAGTTGGTGTAGAAAATTCAATTGCAAGAACATCAGAAAATGCCATAGTTTTTATTACGGTGTGGATTTATATAGTTGTACTAATGTATTAACTTTATAATTTATTTATTGATGTTGGTACTAATAAGGAAGTACAAATAGATAAATGCTTTTATTTGATAGATGATAACAAAGACAACTAACTGAAAGCTTGCTATAACATCTATGGTTTCTTTCATTCCACTTTTTTATTTACCAAAACTATTGCATTCTTCTACTCATTTTGTTACTAGAAAGTTTAAAAAAAAAGTTCCATATTGAAATTATTACGCACTATAGACTTAATAGTTACAAACTATTTTTATATACAGTTAATTACCATTAAAAATATGACATTATTTGACTATATTTTTAGATACACTGGGACGATTTTCTCTCTAAAAACCTCGTCAGTTAGATACTATTCTTATATACTGTTCAATACCATCAAAACAGCATTGACTTTTATTTTCATACACCGAGACGTTTTCTTCTCTCAAACCTCATCACTCAGCCCATTATGTTTCTAAATCGAAATTACCATTTAACAGCACCGAGTAGATTCCAGTATCTCCAAGGTGTTTAATTTTGGCCGATAAGTCCACATCCAATCTGCCTAGTTTTGAAGGGATCGGGCATATGTATGATGTGTTTGATAAGTATGCTTCTCAGGATTGCGTTCGCGCTGGTATTTTCGAATTCGAGTTTTCGAGGAGGAGGTTTTCGAAGAATTGGCGATGGTAGGGACATCTCTACCATCGACCGTTCTAACGTTCGGTTGGCTTCTGTCCCGGGCATCGAGTGAGTACAATTCAAAGAATGAAAGAATTCTAAGAATGAAAATCATATCGGGTAAGTTGAAAGATTCACTCTTGAAGAATTGGCGAAACTGAAATGCCTTAAAATGTTGAAAACTAAAATTCTGTACCAAGAGATGGTGTGCATAGCCTTTTTATCATCAAAATAAACTATTCTAACAAAAGTCATTCCATCTAGGTCTATGAAAGGTTATATATATATAGCTTAGGTATATATATACTCTTGTGTATATATAGTGTTCCTACCCGACTCCAGCCCACGTTTTTTTTATCGTGCTTACTGGCAGTCTTTTACATAGTGTTACCTATTTCTTGCAGTCACTTACATAGAGTTTTAGATTCCAGGGTGGTTTACTAGTCTGTTAGCTATATGTTATTCTCCATTTGTTTCCATTAGGACTTTGTTTCAAGTTACATTCGATGCATTCTACATTATGGATTTCTCATTATTTTAGCATTGTGAATCATGTACATTTTGCTTATTGATCATTTGCATTTCATGAGTTCCAGACAACCATTCCCAGAACGGGCTTCTGTTCTCGTATACCAATAGATATAGCTTAGGTTTGCTATGGACTTTGATGGTAAACTTAAACATCCATGTATGAAGGCAAATGTAGGCGTCCACCTATGCACAACAAATCTAAATGTAGGCGTCCACCTATACACAACAAATCTAAATGTAGGCGTCCACCTATACACAACAAATCTGAATGTTCAATATACAACCTAATTATGCTTTCTTTACAAACAGTAGAGAAGAGGTAAACCTTTGTTACTTTACCCCTTTCTTTGACATATAATAATGAAATCATTATTTCTCAACTTGCAGTGGAAATATTAGATTTTAGTAAAGAGACTACTATGTGTTATTAAATATAATTTTTTTAAAGAATATCTAACTTATATCCCGATACAATAGATATTTTGTTTCAACCAAAGGGATATGAACTCCAATGACTTTCTATAGAGAAAGAAAATATATCTAGTAGAGAATATTATTCAAAAAATAGGAAGTAAAAATATTGGTATATGGGAAATATTATGCAATATTAGGATTTATTCTACCCATATTTAACAGATTAATTTAATTTGACTGAAGTTAAGGAAATTCTAGTGACACAAAAAGTTATACTTCAAAGTTAAGGGGACTGGAGAAAAGACCTCATGGATACTGAAAACTCAAACATAATTTAATGAAGTCCTCATCGTATTTATAATATAAAATTATGGAAAATATTATGCGTTATTTGGATTTATTTTACCAATACAAAACAATTTAATTTACTTTGACAGAAATTAAAAAACTCTATGTGACTCAAAAAAGTTATACTTCAAAGTTAAGGGACCGGAGAAAAGACCTCAAGCATACGGAAAACTCAAATGTACTTCAATGAAGTCCTCATAGTATTTATTATTATAATAGTAAAGACACCCCTTATAATCAGGCCAACCTATTTCTAGATCCGTAGTGGCCAATGTCACTTCAGTATTGCAATGATGCAAGATTCTTCATTTTTTTCCGTTGCATTAACGTCTTAAATTTAGGATAAGTGCAGTGAGAATTATTAGTCAAGGAGATAGAGTTCATTGTGGATGCATTGATTTTTGTAAAATAGAATTACAGAATGCTCTCATGTTGGAACCTGAAAGGTAGAACTTCTAGAAACCAACAGTCACAAAACACAAGACATCTATTCAACATGAATAGATATGATTGACTAGGATGAATGCTAGTTAATATCTCCTGATCATACTAATCTAGATCTCATACGAGGATAGTAAAATAACTGGTTGCTACAAGATGCTAAAATCTAACACTCTCACTCAATTGGGAATTTTAGTATCATCCTAGTCCTCACTGAGCGGAGCGATATGTTTTTATGAAGTCCTTTGGGTAAACTTTTTGTCAATACATAGGTAGATAAGTAAATAACTAATACTGATTTCTCCACTGAGTAGTTTGATCTTTGATAGAATGATAGTGAATACCAATATGCTTAGTTCTATCATAAGTCTTGCTAGTGGAAGCTATAACTAATCCATTCTTGTTATCAAAAAAACTCTTTGTCTTTTGAGGATAACCAATGTATGAAAGTAGTTGTTTTATCCATTTTACTTTAGTGTTGGCTTTGGTTAAAGCCATGTACTCAACAAAGAAACTGAGTTCTACTTCTCACTTGCACAGCTTACTGCTCCTCATGCAAGAAGGAAGCAAAGTCCACTAGTACACTTTCGGGAATCCACATAGTCACCATATGCTGAACGGGAAAATCCTTGTAAATGCAATGGGTGATCCTAAACAAGAATAGTTGAAGAGTAAATGTACAGTCCCTTGCAGATAGCAGATTTTTTTAATAATTGTGATCCAATGTGCAGGTCCTAGATTGGACATGTATTGAGCAACAATACAATACTAACAAAATAGGCAATATTAGGTCAAGAACATATCATTGCTCACATTAAACTGCAAACAACACTTTGATATGGAATGGTCTTTCATATAATCTATTTCAACTTGGGTAGATGGTGACTAATCAATCCTTAGAGACACACGGTGAGTGATAGGAGTAAAAACAAGTTTATAATTGAAAATTTAGAATTGTTCAAGCTTATTGCAAATATAACTGTTAATTGATCTTCAACCATCCTTGTTTCCTATCTTTTTGGAGATGCATACCAAGGACATGATAAGCTTCACACAAATCTATCATTTAAAACTCTTTATTGAGTAAACCTTTAATTCCATGGAGTAATACAAGGCTTGAGTAGCCAATATTAGGTCATCAACAGATAAAGCCAATATGAGCATAGCAAAGTCTTTGCAAAGAACATATATATTATTATTAGTTGTGGAGTTGATAAACCCAATATCCAATAAAGCATAATGTAGACTCTCATTCCACATATATGTATGTGGATTTCTTTATGGATAGACCATAAATCAATCTATTAAGCAAGCAAACAAGAACAATAATCCTTCAAGAAGAGCCATGTAGATTTGCTCATGGAGGTTTCCATAAAGAAAAGCCGCAACAATGTCCAAATGATATAGCTCCGCATCAAAATGCATGGCCAAAGCAAATAAACTCTAATGTGATTGAAGTTTCATAATAGCAAGAAGGTCTTGGCATAATCAATACCCATAATTTGAGTAAACCACTTAACTACCCAACAAGCTTTATATTTTTGTATTTGACCATCTCCAATGAGTTTGATTTTGTAGACCCATCAACAGCCAACCGTAGTCCGACCAATAGGTAAAGGAATCAATTTTCATGCTTGCATTATTGTAATACTCCGAGGACAAGAGAAGATAGAAAACACAGATTGCACACTCAAACATTCGATGCCCCAAGGGAGCACCTTCTCTTTATTATATAGACAAAGAGGATCTCCTCCAAGGAAGCTCCACCATAGGATTAGGGACACAGATAGGTGACATGTCAGCAAGCTCCACCCTTGGATTACTTACTTGGATGGGTGACCTGTCTGGTCTAGGTCATATCTGGTTGGTCAAACGAGCTTTGACCGGAGGGAATCTTTTAGGGAATCTTCCTGTAGGAATCTCAGAATCACATGAGTAAGGTACCGTTGGAAAGCTCTCGACGAGACAAACCAAGTGGAGGGAATGCCAGCCTTTCCTCCATTGGGGGGGGGGAATCTGCACATTTTTGAGGCCTAATTCATCCGTTTAGGCCTCCGAAATTGCCTTCAAAGATTTCAGGCATATTTCGGTTCCTACTCTATTAGTAGAAGTCCCCTTTTGGTGATACCTCTTTCTGATCTGTTTAGTCCATCATGTGTAACATCCTTCCAGATGTTACCAAACCAATTCTCACCTTTAAATCATATGTCTAGCTATTGGTTCTAAGGTTCTCAAGTATATTTCGGTTTTTGCCCTATTAGTAGAAGTACTCTTTTGGTGATACTTCTATCTGATCTATTTTGACCATCATGTATAACATCATTCTAGATGTTACCAAACCGAATTTCACATCTAGATCATATGGCTAACTCTTGGTATTACAGACCTCCCTCCTTTTATGACGCAACGTCCTCGTTGTGCAATTGTTGCTCAAATGCTTGCACCAACACTGGTGCATGTGCCAAATTGGTAGCGGGTTCCCAGGTTGCTTCATAGAGGGGGTAACCTTTCCATTGTACTAGATATTCCACCCGCGGATGGCGAGTACCACGCATGCGCTTTTGGAGAATCCGCTCCACTTCATATTCCTCTATGCCATCAATGACTGTCGGACAAGGTCGAATGTCCTTGTGGAAGTACCTTGGCCTGATTGGGGAGCATATCTGCGTAATAGGGAGACATGGAACATTGGATGGATCTTCATGTGTGGTGGTAGCTCAAGGTGATAGGCGACAGCGCCGATGCGACGAAGAATCAAGAAAGGCCCAATAAAACGAGGTCTGAGCTTACGAGATCCAACTAATGTGAGGTTGGTTGTCGATAGCCATACTTGATCCCCAACATTGAACTCCATGTACAGATATGGCCATGTTTTGTAGCTTAACATAGATAGTACTTGTAAAAACCAAGGAGAGAAATAGTAGAATGGAAGATCAGAGTGAAAGATCACTCTGGAACTCTTTGATGAGGTAAACTCTAAATGCCTAGCATGAGCTTGGTCTTTGGTATTTATAAGGAACTTACAAAGTTCTTGAATAGCTTCCTAAAATCTATCTTTTTAGAGTGCAAGCCAAGCTAACAAGGAAGCTTCTTGAGAAGCTTCCTTCTAGAAGCAGTCCACTTGGTGTGCAAGCTAAGCTAGTTGGGAAGCTTCCTCCTAGAAGTCAACACTTGGTATGCATATTGTCCAATACTTGGAAGGTTCTAGAATATTTTATAATTCTTGGCTAATTTGTACTATTTGCTACTTTGTTAGTCTGAACTAATTTGTCTATAAACTCCATAATTGTTACATTAGTCTTCCATTACAATGCATCAAGTCCTAAAATAGTTGATTTATAGGTAAAAGACTCATTAGAAGATTATAAAGCAGATAAAAATGCCTATTTTTTACCTTTAATATTTTTAGCTTCCACCATCTTGTTGTAATTCTCATGGCCTTGGAAATCCAAGAACTTTTCTTGAGTGCCTGCGAGGAGTAAGGGGTTAGGAAAATGAATAGATGGAGGTCTTGGTCATCTTTGATAATAAATTGGAGTTCATTCTCTTGTAGGAGAGGAGGGAGAAATAGAGGAAGAAGGAAAGAGCAGTTGGGCATGGACTAATGTAGACATTGGCTATGTATTTATAGTGGAGGAACTCCCACTGAATGGGAAATAATTAGGAGAACTCCCATCGAAATAGGTACATTTGGGGAAGGGGTGAAAGAACACTAGGTGAGTAGATGCTCAAAGGAAAAGAGGATTAGATAAGATTGGAGCATGAGATCTTCATCTTTATGGGAATTAATAGATGACAATAAATGATCTATTCCAATTTTTTCCTTAAGAATCACAACATCTTATGAAATGATAATCTTATTATCACTTTTGTGTTCCAATCAATATCCTTTACTTTCTTCACCATATCCAAATAAAACACATGTCATTATACAAAAATTGAGTTTAGAGCACATGTTATCATTAACATGAGCAAAAGCATGAGTACCAAACACTCACAAGTCTTCTAAAGAGGGCTTATATCCAAATTGTATACGGGATATTTTTGGGAGATAAAGCTTCGTTGGGATAGTGGTTATATACATAATTTGTTGTGATAATTGCTTCATATAGCATGCAGAGAACTGCATTGATGAGTGCAATTCTTGCATTTTGACACTCCATTTCTTTTGGAGAGTGTAGGGTACTAAAAACTGCCACTTTTTTCCTGTAGAAGAATATTAGTTGTTAAAGGTAACACTCTTGTATTCTCCAATGTTGTGACATCTTAACATTTTTATCTTTGTGGGAAAATGATGTGTTTCAACATTGATAAAATAGTGTGTGATAAAAATTATTACTTTTTGTACCTAATACCAAACAAATCAAAGGCATTAACCCATTTCAAAAAATAATATTAGAAGGTTCCAATGAAGATGATTAATTTGGTTGGAAACCAGATTAAGGAGTTGAACCACTAAAAAATCCATTTTTTCCTTTTAAAAATTCTGATTCTTTTAGTTCCTTGCATTAGACTTGTTTCTTGAAGAGAAACTTCCCTTAGAAGTATACAATGCAGTTGTGTTCTTAGACATCTAAGTCTTTAACATCTTCTCCTCCTGAAGGAAATATGTTATTAGCTTTTTCAAGGTAAATTTTGTTGACCTTGCAATGAAGTTAAAAGGTTTCAAAAACTGTTTGGCATGCTGCACGTGATATCAAGTATTTGATTTTGGTCAAAAGTTTGTAATCCCATGGTAAATAGTTGATCAACTAAAATCCTAAACCAATGAACATGTTTAGTAACATTGTCACCTTCCTTCATTTTAAGCATTTGAAGTTCATTGTGTGATGAATGAGAAATCTTACTATCATCAAGTCTATTCATAATAAAAGATAATGGAAAAGCATTACTCGTATTCCAGTCAACAATGCTACCATTGCTTGTTAATGGCAAAATTGGATTTGTAGCAACTATTTGACCAACCTGTGTGAGAGCAACAATAGGCTGAGTGGGACGGGATTGAGTACCTTCAACTATCTTCATGAGACCTGTAGTTTGAAGAAACAAGCTTATTTGGAATTTCAAAATGAAATAATACAACCCATTAGATTTTGGAATATCTTTGACCTTTGACATAGTAGTTTGTTGCAACATCACAGATGTTGAATAAAACAAAGTAGTTCCCAATTTAAGTCTTGAGGTCTTGGACCTTGACATCGACTGTAAATAGGTGACCTTTCAAGTTGTATAAATAATATAGCTTCACATTGGGTACTTGCAGTCCGGAATTCAGGTTGAGTTGGGTCATCGAGATGCAAAGGTACTGTTATCTATCAAAGTGCCATGGCACTTTGCATTGGGTCAAGTATTCAATTGATTCTTGAATTTGAAACATACTTGCGTTGGGTCAAGACTTTGGGTCATGTCATTAGCCCATTCATTTGCACTTTGATTTAGTAGCTATAGATAATTTTGAATCTGAATTCAAGATAGCGGGTCTCAAATAATCTCCAATAATTGTGGGTAGGTCAAGCAAAGGGTAAATCAAGGTAGGTCACTAAGTTGATATGCATTGATACTTAGGTCAATGCAATTTTTCAGGTCGTTGTGCATGGATTGTCTAAATTTTTAGGTTAAGTTTCTTCTCCAAGCAATTTTTTTGGAGAATTTCTCTCCTAAACTGCTATTGGATTCGTCTCTATTTTGGGTTCAGAATTTTGGGCCAAGAGATTTGATTTGGGGAATTTCTCACCACAAATCATAGCCTACAAATTTTCAAAGAATAGAAAAGCATCCTCTCCTATCCTCTTGTAGATCTGATACATTGAAGAATGAAAAACCAACTTGTAGATTTGATACATTGAAGAATGAAAAACTAACAGCAAATTTTTGTAGATCAACTTTGATACCGTGTGAGAATTAATAGTCAAAGAGAGCAAGGTCAATGTCTATGCATTGATTTAAGCAAAATAGAATTACATAATGCTCTTGTATTGGAACTTGAAAGATAGAACTTCCATATACCCAACTATCACAAACCACAAGCTGTCTATTCAACATGAATGAAATAATGAATGTTAGGATATCTCAAGATCATACTAATTTAGAGATTGAAAGGAGGATCATAAATTTTGTTGCTACAAGATGTTATAATCTAAAAATTTTAACCTAATATTACGTGGATTATCTTTTTATTCCCTCTATTAATCCATGATAAGGTGATAGTAGCATATGTTATGGTTATGAACCCTATGCAGGATACAGTTTTGGAGGGAGTGATTACCCATCCCCATGGATGGGCGGCCAGTGCAGCAACAGGTCGCAAGGTCTCCAAGTAGAGGAGCATGCAACAAGGTCACCTCTTATTCCTCTAGCTTTGGAATTATATGGAGCGATGGACAAGACATTTGACACATTTGTGAGAGAATGCATGAGAGCTAATCATGTTAGGTGCCAAAGGCGCCACTCTCACTCTCATATCTTGTAGCATATTTTAAATAATGTGTGATCATTGCTCTAAAGAGTGCAATGGCTGGTGCAATCCATAGGAGAGAAATCACATTAAGTGATGTTTTTTCAGATGCTTCTTTGGATGGTTTGTAGACCATCCGACTTGCATAGCTTGGATATCTTAGGTGCAGTAGGTAAATTTCTCATATAGACTCTATTACAGCTTAGACCCATTTTACCTTTTTCCTCTCTCCCTTGTATGGCTTGATAGGGTCTTCCCATCCTTCGTTTTTTCTATCCGGTCGCGTTCTCCATTAAACACATTGAAATGTTTCAGCCTCGGCTGCCAATTAGCACGAGGGAATAGGGAAGTGTATAAGTAGGACTTCATAACGTAATAAAAGAGTGAAAATAAACTACACTAATTATTTGGAAATTGTTTAGATAAAAAAAAATTCTCTTATGAAAAACCACAGAAATATTTTATCAAACAGAAAATACTAAACAGATAAAATCACGAAATTTTCCCTAAAGGTAAAATCTTGAGAGTGTAAATATTATTTATATTTGATATCTTTTGAATTTAGCTTAAATTTATGAATCGACTTGTGTATTATTTATAGACCATTGCAGAAAGCTCGCAGGAGAGGACCGATAGATATTTACACCGGTGCTGATTCAGCACATTGGATCCCTGCATAGATCAAAGCCTCATGTGCAACATGAAGCTTTGATCTAAATTACTACAATGAACTTTTTTTCCACGTATGCATCTGCCACCTTTCATTGTAAAAGATTCGACCAGACTGTTTCAAAGCATCAGTAAAGCCTATGAACTTTGGACAACATGCTACATTGATGGCTCTTGCTTCGCATCCTTACGCTTGTCTCTCGAAAGTCCGGCAATCTTCGATCCAAATAGTTGATACCCGCCATTGGGGATTCCAAATGGCGGGTCAAGTTTTAAAATTTTCACATTTTCCTAAAGTAAGGTACTTCTTCAGGTTTTTAAAGTCTCCTAAGCTGAATAGGTCGAATGAGCCCTGCAGAGCTTTAGACTCATGAATCTATAAGTGCTGTACGTTTGTCAGTTTGCCAAGGAATTCCAGGAAACACTCGAAGTTTTCGCTGTTGTATACGGTCAAGGTCGTCAAATGAGGAAGTGTTTTGAGAACCTCAAACACGCCTTACCTGATTGTTAAATCTTCCACCTCAGTGAGACACGAAAGTGTTGCGTGGAGTTCCTGGAATCCTCGAAGGTCCGGAAAGGCCAATCTTTTCAACCCAGTCATTCGTCGTAGGGACTCGGGCATTTTCGCAAAAATACCGCAATTCGTTATTGGCAATTTTCTCAATGCTGTAAGTTGTCCCAAGGACCAAGGAAGTCTATGCAACCTCTTGCAATCAACCACACTCAATTTTGTTAGTGAGGTTAGTAATCTTAGTAACTCGGGTATGCACTCGATCCCCCCATCCTGTATTTCTACTTCCTCCAATCTTGTTAGTTGTCCTAAAGAATCAGCAAGAATCTCACATTTGTGTATGCGCAAAGTCCTGAGGGCCTTGAACTGATTCAATATCCCAGTCCTCGCACACTGCCCCGAAGTTGCTGTTGCAACCGGATACCGGTCTAACCACTCTAGTGCAGTTAGTTGACATATACTCCCGTCAAAAACTCAAGCAGGGCAACTTCGGATGCTTAGTGATTTAAGTGCTCCAAGTCCCCTGATACTCTCCGGTAAACACTTTAGACTCTTACACCCCACGAAGTCCAAGCTTCTTAGAGCTCGTATTTGTCCTGGGGACTGAGGTAAACACTTTAGACCCGTACACCCCTGGAAACTCACACGTTGTAGAGCTCGTAATTGTCCTAGGGACTCGGGGAGCTAGCTCAGTCGAGCAATATTTCCCAACACCAACCTCAAGAGCGATGGCAACGACCCCGTTGAACTCGTCAGGCTTGCCAGCGCAGGAACCTCTCCTAGGTCGAGATCCTCAAGGTTCTCCAGGGAGCGGAAGCACTCGCACACCCCGTCATCTTCAAGCAAAGTTGCAAGAATGAAGACGGTAGCTTCCGTAAACTCGCGCTTTCGAGATGCAACGTCTCTAGATTTGGGAGATAACAGAAAGTATCTGCCAGACTTGCCATGCAGGAAGTATCAATTTGCAAGTTTCTCAGTCTCTGTATGTTGTAAGGAAGTTGAACAAATTTGCAATCATCTAGTAGGAGAACCGCCAAATGGTAAAGCCCCTCCACATTTTCGTCACGAATTGGCCACTTGCCAGTAGTCAACATCCACCAATTCCCTTGATGTCCTCCGTGACACTGAATCATGTGTAAGAGAGTGAGAGTCAAGGGAAATCGA